>CM076238.1:50329176-51574693 GCA_038380155.1 Pseudococcus jackbeardsleyi
GGGCCTTGAGCTCCCCTCCTTTGAGCTCGAAAAAAATATTTTTTCATTCCAAAAATATTTAAAAAGCGCATTTTTTTTTGTTTTTCAAACAGTATTTTTTTCAAAAAAATTTCGCTCTCGCTTCGCTCGGGTAGTATTTTAAAAAATTGATAATTTTAGTATTTTTGATAATTTTACTATTTTAGAAAATTGATAATTTTAGTATTTTACAAAATTGATAATTTTAGTATTTTAGAAAATTGATAATTTTAGTATTTTACAAAATTGATAATTTTATACCAATTTTCGAGTCAAAAATCACCAATTTTTCAATAAATTCTCAGTTTGTCAAAAAAATTGATGATTTTTGACTAAAAGATCAGTGAAAAATGATTAATTTGAAATTTCACCCCCTCCCCTGATTTCTCTCAAATTCTCAGACTCTCCCTTGATTAATTTCTGGGTGCGCCTATAATTCCAACTATTTTCACTGATTTTTTGGATATCGGATTTTGAGGTTTCAAGTAAAATTATCGTGAAAAAAGTGTTTAAACGGGTAATTTGACCCGCTGAACACGAATTCGACGTTAGTTTTTTTGTTTAGTCATTTTTTTCCGCACAAAACGTTCAAAATTTGAAAAAAAAAAACTAATTTTCCAGACTTTTTTACATCAAGGAGTACCATTTGGGGGATTAAAACGAAAATTCAGCCAGGGCCAATTTCACCCCTTATCCGGGCAGACTGTTTTCAAAAAAAATTCCCATACTACCGGTAATTGTTTGGCTCTTCCGAAACTACACTACTACTTACACATTTCCCGCGCAAATTGCTATTCAAAAATATCGATACCTATTATGTTCCCTCCCTCTTCCTCCCATCGTCGGTACGCTCCTGCTTGGGCTATCCTTTCTATCATTGTTTCTTCGCGAGTACACGATAATGGTACCATGCTGCTTTTTCATAATGGAATTCCTCGCACGGTATACCCTTATTCGATATGTCTGATGAGTGATAGTGATACAGGCGGCGAGAAGCTGGGTACGGTTCGAACGGTCATATTTTCAACGAAATTGTGCAATTTTCGCGCGAAATGATGGGTTGTAAATTTTTATCGAGGTTTTGCTGCATTGGCTTTGTTGCGGAGATGGTTTTATGTGCGATTTCGAACTCATTTTTGAGCTGTAGAGAAAAACAGAGAAGTGCGGTGAGATGAAATTCGTGGAAATATTGATGATTAACTTTGACCTAAAAATTTAAGCGGGTTTTGGTCGATGACGGGAGTTGGAAAATTCTAAATGATTGTTTCGAAATCATGTATGAAAAATATTTTTAATAAACTTCATCTAGAAGAATATTGCTGAAATGAAAAATTTTGCAGTCTGAAAAAAAAAGAAATTTGAAAGGAAATTTTGCAATTTGAAAAACTATGTTTTGAAATTTGAGGAAAATTTGACAATTTGAGGGATAAATTTGAAAATTTGAAAAAAATAATGTTTCTTTCTGCTTTTCAGTAAATGAAATTTTCATTACTGGTTTTCGATATATTTTTTACAGAATTCATTGTAGAATTTTTCTAGAAAATTGGTATTTAAATTGGAAAAATTTCAACTTTTCATCGAACGAAATGATTTTTTTTTAAATTTCAACATTTTTCAAAATTACAGAAATTTTGATCAAAAAATTTTTAATTTCAGTTTCGTCGTTGAATTTTATACGAAAAATTGATATTTAAGAGGGGAAAACCACCAAAAAAATTCATTAAATTTTTATACAAAAAAATTGATTTTTTTAGCTCACATTAATTCATTATCTGCAAATCAAAAAAATCCTGTTAAAAAATTCAAATCCCACCACAGTCGAATTTTCCAAAAAAAATTATTAAATTCTACCAAGGAAAATCTCATCCTGAATTTCAGTCAATAAACCAACCTTTTGTGACTTTATAAAATGAACAGAGAAAAATTTCGAATAAAGCATCAGACGTGATTGCAGGTAAACAAACCCAGATCTAAATTAATGATCGTAATGACGTCGGTATTAGCGAATCCACGTGTAAACGAGTACCCTAGACCTAAACACAGTACAGTTGATAGAATTCACATAAAACGAGCTTTTCAACTTACATCAACGCAAAGACAGGCCGCGGGAAAACTTTACACGTTATACAGATTCACTCAGTACTCAGCGAGCCAAGTTGGCGTAAAAGTTTTACACTATTTTTCTATACCAGTGGAAGTATACTAAGCGCTATTATTTAAGCGAACGTTTTAAAATCACTTAAGAAGACGGCGTGTAATTAGACTTAAAGAAGAGAAAAAAATATTTTAATAGAAATAACGTCTGTAAGTGCGGCGCTTTACCGAGTGATCAAAGTTTTTATTTGGGATCGAGTTTAGGTGAAGTTTTAAGCCTGCTAATGTATGTATTTGCTTTTACACTTTTGAGACGTATTTTGGAAAACGTGCTGGGTGCGGAGCCCACCGCGGTTAGAGTTTAAAATATGTTCAAAGTTTATGACATTCGGATTCGGTACTGGGAGCTGAGAGTTAACGGAGTTGAATAGTTTTGTGTTTTTGTTTTAATCAAACAACCAGCTGCGAGCGTGTTTAATTAAATGATCGAAATTTTAAACGAATATTTAACGAGTTACGACGCGACGAGAGTATCCGACCGAGTACCGGTGCGCTTGTTCATGGAAAAAAACCCATGTAAGAATGAGTTGTGCTGCTCGAAGCTACTGATATGGCGAACGTATCTACATAGCAATTGTTCGTACTCGTGGCTATGGGTTATACAAGTTTAATACTTTTATCGAATCGAATGAGCTCTGAAGTTAATTTTAATCATCGACGTGGAGTAGTTTTTCCAATTACATATTTCTATTTTATACTTATTTTGAACGTTATTTTGGATGAACATTCGCGAGTTTCTCGAAAATTGAAAAATTATTCGTGTAGATGCATAAATTCGAGAACGTATCACTGAATAATGTATCGGTGGGGTAGGGTAATTCTCTCATGGAATTTTTCAGTATTCTGTATTCAGTTGAGAAAAATCAACATTTTCACTCTGAGTTGAGAAAATTTACCATTTAATTGTACTTGGATGTTTCCAAAGTAAGAAAATTGAATGACAATACTCTAATTTTTTTGGGTAAAAAATGAAAAAAATATTCATTTTTTATAGGAAAGTTAACCATTTCCACTCGTATCAAGTACCTGACTATTTCAAAGGCCCACCCAGGGAGGGCTTAGGGGCTCAAGCCTCCTCCTCTCTCCCCCCAAGCGTGGAAAATGAATTTTTTATTACTTTTCAAGCAATATTTTTTCACAAAATTTTCACCCTCGCTTCGCTCGAACAGTATTAATTACCTCTTCTATTTGAAAATTTCATAATTTCTAACTGATTTTTCAGTCAAAAATCACCAATTTCTCAATAATTTCTCGTCAGTCCAAAAAAATAACGATTTTGGACTGAAACATCAGTGAAAAATGACTAATTTGAAATTTGACTTTTCCTTCATTTATTTCTCAAATTCTCAGTCCCGCCTCAATTAATTTTTGGGTGCCCCTGTGACGACCTATTTTATCAAGTTGGAATTTACAATTTTTGCTATCTAGATTGAAATAGACATGATTGAGTATAAAATCCCTGTTTGGCAGTGAAATTCTACTGATTTCACTGTTAATCAATGAAACTTGACTGTCAATTAGTGAATTTTCATTTTTTAATCAGTAATTTTTTCCTTAACTACTGGATTGAATCAGAAAACATTTTAATAAATAATTTGAATCAGTAAGCAGTCAAAGGAAAAATTACTAGGCACTCGAAACTAGCAAAATGAAAATTCATTGTTTGAATCAATATATTTTTCACTGATTTCTTTAGTAACCGAATTCTATCTATTTCATCAGTCAATTTTGATGAAAGTATTCATTTTTTTTTTCAAGTAGAAAAAGTTTTCATACGTTCCCAAGTTGGACAAAATTTTTACATTTTCCCGGATTGGAAAAATTTTTATACTGTTTAAAATTGAAAAAAATATTCATTATGTTCCCAAAATTTAGAAAAAAATTCAAATTTTCTCAAATTGATAAAATTTACCATTTGTACTTATACAATATGTTTCCAAATTAGGAATGTTCTATGGTTTTTTTAATGGGACAAAAAAAAACCGAATAATGCAATTTAGCACTTATATGTACTTCAAGTTTTTTTGCACTCGGTCTCAGGAATCGTATTCATTTTCTCTTTCAAGAATTTCACAGAGAAAATGTTCAATTTTTACTCGGGTTTATTAAGTATACCAAACGCAAAACAATTTTTCATTGCATCTTGAATTCGAAAGTTTCTAAAAATTCGACTCTTGCTTTGCTTGGGGAAAATTCCTCTCCGTCATTTATATATATCAAAACTATAATAAATTTGAACCTCAGCTGAAGCACCTCCCATACTGATTTTATTTGCTGTGGAAGCACAAATGAGAAAAATTTGAGTTGTCATGTTGTCAAATTATCGATAATCGAGCAATTTTGAAAAAGACCATTTTTCAAGTTTTTATGTGTAAGTATGTATTCCAACATTTTCGCCCTCGCTTCGCTCGTGCTGTGGCATATTTCATATTTTTTTAAAATTTTACTCAATTCCAGACAAAAAAAAAGTAAAAAATTTGAAAGATTTTCACCTCATTCCAGCGAAAATATATGTGATGACACCAATTTTTTTTGCTTTCACGTTTTTAATTTTTCATCTCCCCGGAGAATTTTCAAATTTATTTAAAACAGCGACACTATGAATTGTAATTCCACTAATTCATCTATTTTCCTCGTGGTCTTGTGATGAAAGTTGTGAAAAAATTGAATGAGAAACCTAAACATTTTTTTGTGAAAAAAAATGTAAAAATGATTTCTGTTCGATCGACGTCATAAAAATTTTGAGGGAAAAGATCAAATTGAAGAAATGCTGCGAAAAAAATTACTTAAGACTTGGAGAAATTCTTCAAAAAAAATTTCAGATGTGAAAATTATCAAGAAAAATATTTTTTTTATGACGCTAATCAAACAGAAACTATTTTTTTAAAAAAGATGTAAATTTAACAATGGAAAAATGCTTAACAAAAATTACGTCAAAAAAATTGCAGTTGAAAAAATAAGAGAAGAAAATTTGGTCGCAAAAACATCAGAAAAAAATTTCAGCTGAGAAAATTCGAAGAAAAAAATCAGGAGTTTGAAAAATTACGAGGAAAAAATTTGGAAAATTTCTTCAAAAAATTCAAAAGTGTTTAAAAATGACGTAAATATTCTGGACTTAAGGGGGGGGGGGGTTGTCGAATTCAGCGATATCAATAGTGATGTCATGAAGTTATTTGAGTTCCAGGGTTGACTTTGTTGTAGGTTTCTGTAACTACTACGATGAAATTAGTAATCGATTAGGGAAAAAATTACAAATTCGAAATAGGTAAACAATAAAATATACGATTGGGGGGAGGGAATCAACTCTTTTAGAATTTAGTTCAGTCAGCAAAGTGCTATTCACCTTCACCCCAAAAAACTCAATTGAAAAAGGGGGCGTGGTCACGGTGACGTCAATAATTCAGATTTTATACCCGCCAGCCAACTATTTGCCATAAAATCTGAATTATTGACGTCACCGTGACCACGCCCCCTTTTTCAAAGCTACGAAAAAACGCAATTTTGAAAAAATCATTACGCGGATCCTAATGGACCAATTTTCGAATTTTTTGTTTAAATCTTCATCTTTCAACATCTACTTTTGATCTATCATATTTTTTTTGAAAAAAAAATTCGTGCAACTTGTCTATTCTTTTTCATACCTGAATAAATTGAAAATCTGGGTTTGGATTTTCGCAGATTTTACCCCCTTTAGAACGTCACTCAGCACAAATAGGTACAGTTACCTATTTGGTAATGGAGAAACCATCGGTATATGGATTCGAATCGATTGTCTGTATGCAAACATAACGGACTAATTATATTTGCAAATTATTGCGTCCGTTTCAACACATCTACACCTACTTAAAGAGTCGCTGACGTCGAGAAAACAACAGCTACCGGTACGAACTACGAGTAGGTACATACATAAATATATTGAATTATCGATGTATCATTATACAGCTCGCAAAGGGTATACGGTGCTGCGAACCTATACGTGTGAATTATTCACTACACAAAAGGGCTTATTTTCATCCGGGTATAGTAAATTTTGCTCCATTAAACGCGCAATAGATAATATTATACGACGAGCATGAAATAAACTCGCTCCGGTAATAAGATCGTCGAATCTCGTATATAAAAATCTAAAACGTTGATTTATCAAGAACAAACGATCGAGAGACGGTCGAGATGAATTTTAAAATCTGTTTTACGATCGTATTACGCTTACGAAGGTATAATAGAGCCGTGGTACGTTGTATAAACTATGATATCATTTTAATATACGTAGGTTGGCTGGCAACCGTATCGAAATACTCAGCTACTGCGTAGACCTTTATTATGGGATTTTTACGTATCGAGCCGTCTTAGCCTTTATAAACTCCGGCTACATCGTCGAATATCAAAAGAGAAATTTTAGATATTTTGAAATTAACGAGATACAGATAGCTATGTTTCCAAAAGACAAGCAAAGGTGAAATATTCAATAACACCGTCGTATAGATAGCTTTTGCAGTAGGTAATGGTACAGATAAAACTAAAACCTAGATACGTATTTAAAACAAGGTGATAAACTTGGATATAATTTCATTACCGAAATGGCAAGAAGGCGAGGTGAAAGTTACCGGGTAATGTAATAACGTGCATTAGCTCGGAGCCCCTACTTCAGCCCTGGCCCAGCCACTTTTAACCCCGATGGCTTCATATATGTAAAGGTACTTGTTAAAACAAATTTAGGTTAAGAGATGAAACTAATAAAACGCACCATCAACGAACCCCTTATATACCGGATGTTTTTTCCGAGCCAATAGTGGGTATTTTTACCCTATCATCGTCGCTATCTAAATCTATACGCATAATACTCCTGAAGAAGTTAATTTCAATTAACCAACCCTTAGGTATACGTGAATTCGTATTGCGTAAGAAGAGTGCGAAGGTAGGGAAGGGAGCATTAGTAAAGGCGAAGAAAAAGCAATTTTGATGCTAGAAAAATGCAAGCGAATAAATGAATAAAAGTTGGAATTTCGAGCCTTGACGATTTACTTTTGTTGATTCATTTATATTCAATGGTGGTTGAGAAAAAATAAAAAAATGTAAAAATTGAAATGGTTCATTAAAATATTTATATTAAAAGTGTTTGTTTTGGGAGGAAATTTTTTCAAATATCATTGAAGCAGGTTTTAGTTGCGATACGAAGAAAAAACTTATGTTCATATCTCGGTTGGTGAATTTTTAAATTTTTACAAGATTATTTTTAGAGGTTTGGCGATCTTTAAAGTCGATGAAAAGTTCTTCATCCCCACCCTTAAGCAATTCCCTGTTCCGCGTCCAATCCCTCTGGCGAGCATATCTAAAAAAATTGCACTCGGGAGAAAGATGATTTTGTTTCATTTGCAACACTTTTTTTACACGTTCGTTAATCCACTGACAGCAAAATTTTTCATTTTTTCCAAATGTAAGCATTCTCTCAAAAAAAATTCAATTTCAAATTTTTTTGGCTTTAATTTGTTTCAAAATTGTTTTCGACCTTGCTTTTTTCCTATTTTTTTTCAACTTTATATTTTTTCTCTCAAAATGGGTTTTATTGAAATTTTTGCTGAAATTTTTTCAACTGACTTTTTTTCAACATGTTTCTCAACATTGATTTTCCTAGAATTATTACCTATTTCACTTTTTTTTGACTTCAAATATTTTTTAACCCAATATTTTTTTCAAAAAAATTATCAACTTGGAATTGTTCCAATATGTTTTTTATTTTCCAATTCCAACATTTTTTTACTCTGAATTTTCGGAAGTTTTTTTTTTGAATAATTTGAAAAATTTTCTGCTTCAAGATTTCTCAAGTCCAAAAATTTTTCAAATATTTTCAATCTAACATTATTCCAAAAGTTTTTCAAACTCGAGGATTTTTTAGCTTCAGATTTCCTCAGAAATCCGGGTGATTTTCTTGGAACTGGGGCTACTTTTTCGAAAGTCTTGGAGCCGAAGGGACATTAATTAGACATTTCGTAGCCAGAGGAACCAAACCAAATCCTTCCGAATCCCTGAATTTTCTATTTTTTTTTTCTCAACTCTGGGCTTTTTTTATTCCAAATATGCCAATACAAATTTTGTTGCTTCTATATTTTAAATTATTGTGATCGTCCAAAAAGAAAACGACCTAGTCAGGACCTAGGCAGGCATTTCACCGAAAATCACTTCAGGACAGTAGAGCCATAAAAAATCGATTAGAACCACTCCGAGGGCCTTTCAAGTTTCATTCTAAAAAATACATATGATGAAAAATTGAAGGAAAATCGAACAAGTTCGCACTATAACCACATTCTTTAAAATTTCAGATGTAACCTTTTGAGACCATTTTGACCGATTTTGGGTCAAGGGCCGTTTTCGACCCTTATTAGGAAAGGCTCTTTTCCTCAATTTTTCCAAATTTATCAACTTGAATAAAATTTTCATCAAAATTTTTCATATATGTATTTTAAAAATCAGGGCTGCTAACCGAAATGAATTTCGGTTAGGGTTTATGGTTACGGTTAATGGTTACAGTTTTTGGTCAATGGTTTCGGTTAATGGTTACGGTTTTTAACATTTCGGGTTTGGGTTTCGGTTTATGGTTAAGGTTTTTGATTTTTTTTTCGGTTTTTAGCGGTTAGTGGTTAATGGTTAAGGTTTTTTGAAAAAAAGTTAAATAACTAAATAAGTGATTCAAAAAAAAAATCACATGCACAAAAACCCAAAATCTGTATTCAATGAAGCCCCAAATGTGAGCCAAGGGGTGTATTCACTTTGGGTTTGAAATCAGGTATAACCAAATTGAAATTAGGTACATACGCGATTTCAAATCATCAACATGTGAAAATTCGTTCATTCAAAATTTTGAAAAATAAATCACTGGTGATAAATGAATAAAAAAAATTTTTTTGGATATTTTTTCAGTTAAATTTCGTAATTGAAAATTATTTTTTCTCAAAATTAAATCAAAATTTTGAAAAATAAATCACTAGTGATGAATGAATAAAAATTTTAGATATTTTTTCAGTTACATAAGTACCTTAAATTTCACAATTGAAAATTATTTTTCGAAAGTGAATCAAAATTTTGAAAAATAAATCACTGGTGATACTGATAAATGAATAAAAATTTTTTGGATATTTTTTCAGTTAAATTTCGTAATTGAAAATTATTTTGGGTACGAACTACGAAGTACCAAATTCAAAAAAAAAATTCTCTTTCCACATCCATAATCAAAAAAAGGAAAAGCTTAGAAAAAATGTATTTTTGGAAATTGAAAAAAATCATCTGTTGATTGAATTTTTCTTCCTTCCAAATTGTATCCAATTTTCTTTTCGATAATCGCCGCTGAAATTATTATTACTTATTTTACTTTGAGTTTTTTTCATTATTAGAAAAAATAAATAACATTTTTTGAGCGAATCAATGAAGTGCTTGTGTATGATTTAACCTCTCACATTTCGCCCTATGGAATTCTGGAAAATTACTAAAAAAATCATGATCATTTATCATTTTGAGCAAAGCTACGGAGGAATATTGATACCAAATATAAAATTTTTAATAACGCAAGTAGGATAGCTCAGTACATACGATTTTCGAATAAAACGACCCACTAATTCTAAAACCTAGCATTAAAAAATATTGAATTTTAAATTTTAATTGATTGGCTTTCGCATTGATAAAAATATTTTTAAAAAACCGAAATTCATTTTTGGTTAATGGTTATGGTTACGGTTATGGGTTTTTGGAGTTTTGGGTTTGGGTTTATGGTTTGGGTTTCGGTTTTTGAAGGTTTGGGTTTGGGTTTATGGTTTTGGGTTACGGTTTTTGAATTTTTTTTCGGTTAATTTATGGTTAATGGTTTGTGGTTACGGTTTTTCTCATTTCGGTTAGCAGCCCTGTTAAAAATTTTAAAATTGAGGCATACTGACTATTAATTTGTTTGGGAAGTTCGACAAAATACTTATTAGATACTGAGAGAAAATATCAGAAATAATGATGAATTTGTTTTCCAAGTTTTAAGAAGACCAACAAAAATGTCATGGTACAGATACGTCAAAATTTCTCCAAACCTTTCTCATATTGACACGATAAATATGTAGATTTTTTCAAGTTATATTGTATCCAAAAAAATAATCATGCCAGCCAAGTTCAAAAATCGATGTCCAAAATTTAGTCCTCTCTTTTATAGATTGACCTAAAAGAATATTTCAAACTAGAAAAAAAAAATTGGAATTGAAAAAAAATCAAGTAAGTACCTACCTGAGAAAATTTGAACCAAAATGTTGAAAACATGATAGTTGAAAAGCTTCAAAAAGAAGTTTCAGAGTTGAAAAAAAAGAGAAAATTTTAAAAATGAAAAATAAGAAAAAGAAAAAAAAGCGTCGAAAATTTGTTGATAAAATATGGAACTTGTAAAAAATTTCAAAAATATTTGGACTCAGAAATAAAATGGAATTGTGCATTGCGTTGGTGGAGAGAGATGATTCTAATTTTAGGAGAGCACGAATAAAAAATGACAGGAAAGTTGCAAAATTAAGTTATAAAGGCTTTATAATATTTCTTCAATTTTTTTTCAGACCCTGCAGACGAGTACCTTATTCAACAACTTTTTTTAAAACAACCTCCGTCTCTCAAAAACTTCAACGATGAATCATTCGTCAAGAATATACCCATCACCGCACCTCTGAATATTGAACGACTCCTTCACTTAGGGTACCTATATTCAAGTTGGTTAAATTTTCCTGTAATTTTGACCAGATTGATTGAAATTTCAACCACGAAACCATAACCGCAGGTAGTAATTAACATGGCAACGTGAATCCCGGCCAAGCCTTACCCGAGTCATTTCTTATAATAGCTCCGGAACTTTGATATAAAAATGAACCCAAATTGGTTTATTTTTTCAAAGGCACAGAATCGGGAGAAGAATACGGTCGAAGGGGTGTAAAAAGCACTAAACAACGTCGACGAAAAGTTCACGCCTTCGAACTTCGCCCCGAATACAAAATGATACCGAGTCAATAAAATTCTCTCAGGCTTTTCCGTGTCTTCGGCGTAAATGTCGACCAGTCATCCGTTAAAATATTCCGCCATAAGTTGACACCGGCGTTGAAGGGAGGTGAAAATGGGAGGGCGATAGTGTCTTATGCGATGTTTAGATTTATCTTATATCCTACTTATAGCGAGCAAGTATAAGTAAGTACAAAAAAGAAAATATGCATCTTTAGTTTTTTATTGTGTTCGGACTCATCGTGCCGGAAAAATATACTTATAGAGCGCATCCGGGCGCGGGCGAAATACGAAAAGATTATTTTTTAACGAAATTATTACCATTTTAGCGATAAATTTTCGCAAATCCCGGTTACATCTAGACAGTTAAAATGTTGCGAAAATAACCGCGCAACGGTTGCGGTATTTCCGGCGTACCGAACGTTACCCGTATTTGGGTATATGGTACATTGCTGTGGGAAAAAACACAACCACTGGTACATCTTAAGGGGCGGGTACGGATAGGCCGCAACGATGAGAATGACTAAGATTTTCTTACCGAAATTTGCGCCCACAAAGCCGCCGAACCGACAGTGATGAAGTTAAAAACAAAAAAGTTGCGATTTTGTACAATTGTTATGACTTATGAGTGTTTGAAGTGTTATCGGATCACGGAGAGTTTTTTGTTTGGTGGAAATTTTCCAAATTTTATTGCATTTTTTATTACCATACTTCCTATATTTTCGCTAAGTTGCTATTTTCCCCCTCGATTCCAAATTTTTAAAAGTTTTGGAAGTTTTTCCTCTTCCATTTTCTGTTTTTTATCGAAAATAGTTTCTACAATTTGAGAAAGACTTGCCAAATTTTATATTCGAGTTTGGTAAATTAACAATGTACCTACCACCTGGACGGGTAAAAATCATTCCATAGCTTTGAATTATTTGTCCAAAGTTGGAATTGAAATATCTTTCAAAAAAAATATGAAAAAACACAGCATTAAAACAACTTACTGTTGAATTGAAGTACATTTCACTAATAGACCATTGCAAAAAATGGACAACTCACCTGCAAAAAACAAAACGAAAAATCTATTAGTGCAAAATACTAAACGACAAGTATCAGAAAATGATACAAAATTATAGAACAACATGAACTGTAACGAGTTACCAGCGAACCAAAATCATTGTACCCTAGATTACTGTAAATTATGCATAGGCGGAGATAAGCCCCCCCCATGTTGAATTAGCCCCCCCCCAAAATCATATTCGTGTGTATGTTTCACTCAAAAAATTTTGTAAATAAATGTAATTTTCGAGAGATAGGTACTAGGTAGGTAAACTATGATCAATATGTGCCGAATTTCCTATTTTTTTCAAGCGACTAAAATGGTCTCCTGAATAATGAAAATAATTAGGTGTCTGTTCACAGCTTTCTGTGAAAATTTTCCAAATTATCAAAAAATTGAATTTGCAAACTAGCACGAAAACGTACAAAATAAGAAAAAACACCGATTTTCCAATTTTTGCTGAAAAATACGTAAAAAAAAACACGAAATTAAGTAGAATAATTTCCAAAAAGACAAAATTTTTGCACCGAAATAATGGAATTTTTCCTTGAAAAAATCATTAAAAGTAGAATTATTTTTCATCTAAAAATCGGAAATTTTTCAAATTTTTGCCCTCGCTTCGCTCGGATATGTGAAATCTTACAAATAAATAATAAAAAATAAAGATTGAAAATTTCATCTCCTTTTTAATATGTACTAAAATATTGTAGTTGAAAAATAAATTAATTTCAGTTTTTGGGCGTTTTTTTTTTCAAAAATTTTCGCACCTTCTTCGCTCGGGCTTGATTACCTTGAATACCTATACATGATTATTTTTCAAAATGGTGGTATGAACTCTCTTTCTTTTTCATTCAGATAATTAAATATTTTGTGGCGAGAAAAATTTGTACTCCTCATTTATTAAAAGACTTGTAGAATTTCCAAAAATATTCAAGCTTTTGGAAAGAGAGGTGGTCATTAAGGAATAGTTTTTTGAACGAATTTTAACAGGCAATCTCTTTTTTTAACCATCTTAGTTGGCAAATTTTTCCTTTTCATGCCTCCAGATTTTTGTCCAAGATTTATTTCCAAAAATTCATTTTTAACTGGGGCTCAAGCCTCCCCCCCCCCCAAAAAAAAAGTTATGTTCCATCTCCGCCTATGAAATTATGATAAAATACTGGTAAATTACCGTAATTTAGACATAGATTTACTGACGAATTGAGCTAAAAAACGGTAATTACCGATGATGCCCTACAAGCAATGGCAAGCTCAACCTAAAGTTTTCAAGAATTTCCAGAAATTCGTGGTAATTTTTGGTAAATTACGGTAATATTGATATATGATTTCGGTAAATTACCGTAATTTACTGGTCATTAACGAATAAATTAGTCGAATGAATTACGTAACGCTACTGAAGAATTACCACGAATTACACGTATCATTGATGTAATACTGAAAATTACCCATCAATTACGGTAATTACCGATGCTGCATACCAAGTAACAGTAAATTACCAAAGTTTTCACTACAAGTATTTTAAAACGTTACGAATGAAACACTGTGATTTTTCATAATTACAGCTGACTAGTGTAAGTATGTAAAGTATTAAAATATTGAAGTAGAGAAATTGTTTTCAGCTCCATAGATTTTTTTCAACTTTGAAAGACATCATTGAAATTAAAAAATTCAAGAAAATTCGAGTGTGAAAGAAACTGGAGAAAGATGAACGTTCAATTTTTTATTAAAAATTAGAAAATATTTTTTTTTTTTAAATGACAAAATAATTTTTTTTGAAAAAATGAAAATTTTTAAAAAAATGAAAATTCTTTTGAAGCCATGAAAATTTTTCGGAAAAATTAACACTGCTGAATTATTGTCCGACAGTTGAAATTATCTAGGCAGTTGAGAAATTATGTACCTAAAAATAGCAACTCTCAAGCAAATTTCATGCGGAACAGTTGGACAATAGTAATTCGTTCAGAAATTGTGGCGGAAATGGAAAATTAACAGTAATAGTAAAAAATTACGAGTGATGATGAGTAAATTACCGGTAATATTGGGTAAATAACTGGTAATATTTGATAAATTATGAGTAATACCGTAGGTAAGAGCAGATTACCAACAATATCCGGTAGATTACCGGTAATTCTTGGTAAATACCATTCAACAGTTGGTAAATTACCAGTTATATTCGGTAAATTATCGGAAATACACAGTAAACTATTGGTAATCTCGGTAAATCCAATTATGCTCGGTAAATTACCGTAATACAAATTAAATGATTGGTAATTCTGGGTTAATAACTAAAAATCTTGGCAAATTTTCGGTAAAATTTGATAAATTACTGATAAGTAATTCTTGGTAAATTAATGATAATTTACAGTAAATTACCAGTAATATGCGAAAGTTGAAGAAAAATATAAAGAGAATTGTACACATACACAGTCAGTTAAAGGTAATTTATGATAAATTACTTTTAGTGAAGAAAAAATTACCATCAAGAGGGGTGAAAATCACTCGTTTTCTCAAAATACTAAAACGACCGATTCATCAGCAGGTACCACTCGAAAAAATTTGAAAAAATTTTGAATGGTGTAAAGTAGAGTGAGAAACATGGAAATATTTCTTTTTTCATACCCCGCGGCAAAACGGTGCTCCTACGGCGATTTAAAAATCTCAAGATCAAATTTCAGGTCATTAGAGGGTCGAAAAAATCTGAAAAAATTTCAGGGTACTCCCCTCTAGTACCTTTACCTACGTGCCAAGTTTGAAAAAAAATGGTTGAAAACTCGAAGAGATAAAATTTTTTTAATTTTTATTAGCTTGAAAATCGCATATTTTGAGGCCTCTGCGCCTGGGGATGTAATAAAAATTCGTTTTTGCGATCTAAAATCATCTTCCACATAGGCAAGTCGAATGGCATAAAAATTTTGTCAAATTTCCACCAAGAGCTAAATTCCACCCTTACTACACCGGAGCCTTTTATCAACTTGTAGTTAATCATTATAATAACATTGCAATTGCATTGATAGAATTCGATAAATTTGAAACAATTTATAGCAAATTACATTAGGTAAGTTATGAATAATGCTCACTTGGAAAAAATCTAATAAACGGGTAATTTTCACCTTAAAAATCAACTATAATTCCATAACATACACCCAGACCTACCCACAAATAACGTTCAAACGTTTATATCGGCCATAGGGTCACTTGTACAACATTCCTTCGGTGAAATACAACCTAACGTATTAATTTGTAAATAATTTTCCATCAGATTACGCCAGTCATCAATAAAAATACGTAACACTGTTAGTTTTCCAACAACGCAACGGTAATTTACATTTAAAAGACACGTAACGTTGTACTCGCGCGACCTTTGATATAAGCAAGGCTTAGTTATTTAGGAAAAAACCAGACAGAGATGGGGATACGGAGTAAGAATAATTGTAAAAATTAACGCTATTTTTTCCAGCTTGGTGAACAAGTAGGTCATAATGTTGCCTGTTTTTTTTTTCCTATTATATCGTACCGTCGAATTTCTCAACAAAGGCATGAATTTTGGAAGAAAAAGTCTAATGAAGGATTAAAAATAGGTGAATTTTTTTTTTTGGTAATTTCGGAGTATTTTAGTAGCGTTGTAAAACACGTCTAAAATTATCCCTTTCGGAATGTAAGTCAGTGTTATGCGAGGTTCGTGACGAATCGAGTAGGATGCGAAACAGAAGGCGTTGTGTTGAATGGTGGCCATGTTGTGGGTGGCTTAGGTGTAAAGGTCTAGGCATACAGGTACTAAAATACAGAAGCACGCACATGTTAAATGCTATGACATCCGCAGAAAACACCTATTTGGTGGATTAGTCGACTCGAAGGCGTATGTACGTAAAATGTACCGAGGTTGAATATGATGTAAAGTTTGGTTGCGAAAATTAGCATTTGTACAGGGCTTATTTGCGGTACTTATGATTTTAGGTGGTGACTCGATAAGCTCTCCAAGAGTGTAAAAATGTCCCTCTCTTTCTGGATGAGTTTTTGTGGAATAAGAGAGGATTAAAAATTCAAACTGCCGGCTTAATTGTTCCAGCGACGAGGTAAAATTCGTGATTCAGGTTGAGGGAAATCGTGTGCAATTTTATGACGGAGAAAGGAGGCTGGAAAACGATTTGGATGTTCTCTGATACCTACGTACGTGTATGAGGACTTTGGTAGCTGCGGCTGCGGACGGCGATGGCATTGTCGTTAAATGAGATTATCTAATATAAAATGGATTACACGGCCGAGGAAGGTTATTAGATTTCAGGGGTGTAAAACGTTAAAACGTAATATTTTCTTGCGCAGCCATAGTCGAGCCGGCTTCCTCGCTCGAATATTTAGGATAATGTTTAATCAAAACGAAACGTATAGTATAAGCTCAGGAAAAACCATTATTCATTCTTGTCGGCCATATATTTTATAATAATTCCTCTTTACGTATTGGTTCTTCGTATACGCGATATTACAGCTGGTAGAAGGACGCGGGTGGAATCTGAGTCGAGGTGGCAAGTCTCGCGGGTACTTTATCGTATCACGAGCTCGAAATAAGAACAGATCCGAAATAGCTAGGAAATGGGTTCAGAAGGGCAGGGGTAGAAAAATATAACGTTTGAAATATTATACTTAGATAGCTTTGTGTTTCTATACGTGTTAAATACTTGGATGCGGTGAAATTGTAACGGTATCGCGCAGAAAGGTAGAATTTTTGGTAAATTTTCCGGAGTTACGTTTCTGCTTGATTCTGAATGTTTGAGATGAGGTTGTCTATGGTCTCATTATTTACGGAATATGAGAATGAAAATTTCGACAAAAATAGTTCATTTTTACCCAGATCCAAAGTAGAATGTGCAATTTCATATTTTCTCTCATGTCCGAATTTTTTCCGTACTTATTTTTTCAACCGAAGGGTATGGTCGGGTTAGGGGTGAATTTGGCCCTTGCTCTGATTTTCAATTTAACCCCCTAAGTGGTGCCCCTTGATGTAAAAACATTCTAGAAACATTTTTGACTCCCCAATCCCCTCCCTTTCGGAGATATGGCTATTTTATTGGCTAATTTTCAAGAATTTTTAATTCCAACGGAAGCGAACGAAATTTTCTGTTCTTTGGCACAAAGTTACATCTAGTAGAGGTGTATTTGTGATAATTTTTTCAAAAATTTTGGTGCACTTCTTCATGTTTTTTCGGCTGTTTGAAGTTTCCAATCGTAAATTTTGCTTGAATTCTTAAAATTGACTTTTTTCACTGATTTTTTATGGTAAAAAAGCTAAAAAAAGGGTGAATTTCGAGACCTCGAGAGAAACAATCGCGAAAAGAGCGATAATCGGGGTATTTTGACCCACTGAACATGAATATGAGACTAGTTTTTCATTTTTGGTTGTATCTCTAGCATCAACACCCCCCCCCCCCCCCCAATGACATAATCAATAACGAATGAATTATTAATTTTGTGAGGCGCAAGAAGATGCTAAAATGAAAATTAAAAATTTGAAAACAAATCCAATGTTTATGCGCTGCTCTTGTTCTCGTGAAATTTTTTAGATATACTCTCTCATTTGCAATCAGTGAAAACTTCACTGATTAAACCAGGAAAACAAAAATCTTAGACATTTCAGTGAAATTTCACTGAAGAACAGTTAAAAATGACTGATTTTCAGCGAAAAGTAAATTAGCTGATGCAATCAGTGAATTTTCACTGATTCAACTGTGAAAAATTCACTGATTCAAACAGTCACAATAAATCACTGAAAAAATCAAAGAAAATTCACTGATTTAAACAGTCATTAAAAGTATATCACTGGCGAATCAGTGAAATTTTGAATTATTCTCATCCATTTTGTTTTGTTATCAGTTATCATGTAACAGCCAGTCGTGCACTTTGAAATTTCGTGTGTGTTTATTGTTTAGTACTTAATGGATAATAATTGAAAATTTTCGCGTGTTATTATTTAAATCCAGTTTATCGGTTGACGTAGGGTTTGTGTTAAGCAAACGGATGAATCTTTCGCGCATTTTTAAAGTGGAACTGTACCTCGGAGTGTTGAAGGGGTTGCGTTTTTGTGTTTAGCAATGAATGAAAATTTCGCGTCGTTTTGATTTTAAGAAAAGTATATCTCAGAGTGACCAATGTCGAAGAGCATGTGTTAAGTATAAAGGACAAAATTTTCGCGTGTTTATTATATAAGTTAACGGATGTGTAAATGTGAACACTTAAAAATTACATGCTAAAAATCAAAATGAGTTTAATGATTTCTTTTCAATGTGAATAAATTTGAGATGTGTAAAACTATAAAAAACAAATCTGTTTTTCATTTATTTGGTGGTTAATTAATAATTATTAGCATCAAACAATCAAATTTCATCGAATAATTTCGCGCATAGGCAAATCCCTGAAAAATCAGTGAGATTGAAATTCACTGATTCAATCTGTGAAATTTCATTGAACGAATCAGTGAAATTCCACTGAACTTAATTCCAGCGAAATTTTACTGAAATAAATCAGTGATTTTCACTGATTTCCCTGTGCTGCAATTCTGACTTTTTATATCAGTGATATTTTACTGACTTTCAGTGAAATTTCACTGATTGTAAATGAGAGAGTAGATCTTCTATGTTGCTGCTGGTGAAAAACTTGTAAAAAATGTCCGTTCAAATTTTGGTCACGCAATTTTGTAGGTATCCTTTTGGCACGGTTCAATGTCAAAGACCTAACGTAAGTGCGATACATAACAATTTGGCATACGTATGTAATGTGACTCTATCTAAAATCAGAAAAATTCAATTTTTGACCAATTTTGGGTCGTAGAATAAGAATATTGCATTTATCACTTTGCATTTTAATTTTATTGCTCAAAAGATCCGATTTAAACTTAAAAATGGTGAATTTTCAGGGAAGAAATGACTAAATGAACCCCTTTCCAGCTTTTTTACCATGAAAAATCAGAGAAAAAAGCAAATTTTGAAAATTTATGCAAAACGCTTGCAAAAAGGGTGTCTATCGGGGTATTTTGACCTGCTGAACAAGAATATGGTATTGGTTTTTTCATTTGACCCTTTCTTTCTGTATAAAACGCTAAAAATTTGAAAAATCTGCTAAAATAACAACGTTTCTGTACGGTTTTTCGAATTTTTTGACCCTTAGTTCAAAGAATTGGCCAAAACCGAATGAACAGCGAAATTCTACATGAAAAAACAAGTTTTTTAGTAATTTTTCCAGGGCGGTCGCTCTTCGGTTATATGGTGTTTTTTCACGATTGAAAACTTAATAGCCGAAAAAAACATGAAGAAGTGCACCAAAATTTTTGAAAAAATTATCACAAATATACCTCTACTAGATGTAACTTTGTGCCAAAGAACAAAAAATTTCGTTCGCTTCCGTTGGAATTTAAAATTCTTGAACATCGGCCAATAAAATGGCCATATTTCCGAAAGGGAGGGGGTGGGGGGGTCAAAAATGTTTCTAGAATGTTTTTACATCAAGGGGCACCACTTACGGGGGTCAAATTGAAAATCGGAGCAAGGGTCAAATTCACCCCTAACCCGACCATACCCTTTATCAAGTTCAAGGCAACATTTTTCCTAATTCGAAAACTTAGGAAGAAATATTCGGATTCGACATTATTTTTTACAAATTTTTAGGTTGGGAAATATTTTGCACTAACTCAATAAATTTTTTTATCATAGAAAATCTCTTTTAGGATATGTTTTGGGTAGACCAAGAAAAATGGAGAGAACAACAAAGCGGTTGAATATCGTTTAAGAGTTAAGAATTTTCCAAGGCGTCGCTTTCGCTGACAATATTTTACTTTGCGACAGATTAAAGAGGAATTATTAAATTACCGCGAATTAATAAGACTTTCATTAATATAATTTAGTACGCGGAAGGTAAGGTGGAAACATACCCCTAATGTAGGTATTTTCTATGTTATCAAAGAGATACGCAACGAGCTCGTTCACGTAGAAATTTTGCTGTTGTATGCTCGATAGGTATAAGGTTCCTGGTATCTACGTATCTACCTATGTGCATGTCAAGTTTCGCGCCAAAGTTTGACATGTTTAACGAAGAGTTCATGTCGGCAGCTATGTACATCGTAGAGCTCTACGATGTCGATATGTGTGTGGAAAGTTAACCTTTAATATGGTTCCTTCTACTTCCTCATCTGTACTATAATCCCTTTAGCATTAGGTATATAAAAAGTATACATTGCATAGGTAGGTGTAGTGTATCGATAGGAGCAATATTTCTCATCTATTTCTCACTATCAGGTTTAACTTCTCATTGACGACAATTCTCTGGAGAATCATCAAGTTCGGATTTAATAATTACATCTGTGGGAGTTATAAGTACATATGCGGTGTTAAGATGTTCTGGCCTTTTTCCCATCTTTTTTCGTTCATTTTCAAAACGAAAATAGACGGTAGAGTCGAACAGGGCGATGATTTTCATTCTCCAGTGGTTTCCCGAGGTAACACAAGGATAACAAAAATGTTAGGAATGGCGTAATTTCTTAAACGCAAAGTTGTTTACATCGTTTTCACAGGGTTGATGGTTCATTTTCATTATTACGCGGAAATCAACAAGTCTACATCGCTAAATTACCAGCGGAAATTTTTAAAATTCTGAAAAAAATAAAACCTACCGAGAAACTTTCAATAATTTTTAAAACTTTTGAAATTTTTGTTTTGTTTGGGAATTTAAAGAATTAGAAAGGTTTTGTTTGGGTTTAAAACGAGGAAGTTTAGTCGACTATACTAATTAAGAGGAATTTGGTATTTATCATTTTGAAGTTCGGAGGAAATGGAGCAGGCATTTGTAGGTATTAAAATTAGGGAATTTTCCGTAAAGAAAACCACAATTTCACATCAATGCCAGATTCAATTCATGATTTTACTGTAATTTTTGTATCAAATTTTTTCCTTTGTTTCAGAAAAAGAAGTCTTATCACGGATAAAAAAAATATTGAGAAAAATCTTTGGAGTAGCTGCGTTCCAACCAATAAAAAAAATCATTATGTTTTGTGAGGAAAGTATTTTTTTCAGAGATTCCTGGTGATGAGATGGTTGTTTAAAAATATTCAAATCATAGAAATTATATCAATGCCCAAAAAGTTCCATCAAGTACAATTTTTGTCTTCATAGTGAAGTTTTCACACATTTTGATATGGTTCACATTTTAAAAATATTAAACAAAAACACTCAATTTGGGAGTCAAATTGTTTAGAAGAATCCTGATTTTGATTTTATTTATGAGTTAAAGGTTTTTTTTAGCTTATTTTTCTTTATTAATTAATTTATATAATTTGAAAAAAAAAATCATTTTTTTGAAATATCAGATGATACATATTTTTAAATTTAAATTTTTGAATTATTATTATTTTTTTAAAATTTCCTTGCGAAACTTCAATTCATTTCAACTGATCGCAAGCTTTTTTTTGAAAAATATTTCCCAATAAAATTTTTAAAATTATTTCAAAAATAATCTGAAAACCCTAGTTACCCTTGGTTTTCCAGCCAAGACAAATGCTTTCCTTCTACTTTGCTGAAAACATAGGTACTTGATACGAGCCTGAAATCTGAAGTTTGTGTATTTTCACATTTTCCTCGAAACCTCGCTCGAACCACCCACCATTTTATTCCAGCAAAAACTGTTGGAATTTTACAACAAATGAAAATATTTTAAAACAGAATTACTTAATCGTAATTTTACAAGAATTCCGCCTCGCGCCACTTTTGTTTTTAGAAATAAGACACCGTTACTTTTTATACGGTAATTACAGGATTAGAAGTAAAAGGAATGGAAACTTGGTATACTCGTAGAATAATCATGTACCCGAAAATGATGCTCTCTTATCTGAAAAAATAAATCGAGGATATTTTAATAATAGCACAGCGGTAATATTTTACTCTTTCTTCGCGTTATATTTCTCTTTCCTTTCTTCCTCCCTTCCCTCGGCTTCTATCCATCCGTTTTTAACATTTTCCACTTTTTAATAAGCTGGAAGTTGATTCAAAATAAAATCCATTCTTACACAAACAAGGCTCTAAATTAAACATAACATCAGCCATAAATCCGGGGTCTGGAATCGTAAATCCTGCAGATTCAAGTTTCGCACATTTCTAGTCCTACTTTCGTATAAGTATATAAAAGATACACCGACAAATGCGAACGGAAAAAATCCGCTTGCGAAGGTTCAATGCGACGTTTCAGGAATTGGGCCTTTTTTTCCTCTCTGGTATTTTAGTCATTTCAAAAGGTTGAAAAAAAATTACTCGGTTGTTTGGAATGTGTATATAGGTACCTGGACCTACGAATACCTCTGGCAGCTGTTTTTTAATCGAACATCATTAACCGTTTGTTAATAAGTTACTGCGATGAAACGTGCAACTCTGGTAAATTTTATGAAAACTTGAAAAGCCCAGTACTTAGATATTTTTCGGGTGGTATTTTCGGAGCAACATTTTGAGCTTGAAATTAAACTACAAAGAAGAATAGTTACGCCGACGCTTAAAACTTTCTTCGTGTTGCTGGAATTTTAATTTTACGTGTTATAAAGTTGGGCAAATGGTGCTGGTGCGTGACCGTGTGCGTAAGATTTGTTTTTTCCAGCCAGGAAGAGAGGATGAAATTATGAAAATTTGTCCCATCGAGTAAGCAAATCGATCGATTTAACGCTAATAAGATAAACCTTCGACCAAGAAAAGAATTCGTATCATGTTGTGATGACAAAGATATCACCAGAGGTAGGGAAACGTGTAAAGCAAAATTCCTCGTACACTTCCATTATTCAAAATGTTAGATAAAGTGAAAAAAAAGGGTATTTTTTTCCTTCTTTTAAAAAGATGGGTATACCTTTTAACTGCTATCGTTGTATTTGCGAGAAGAGAAGCAAATACGAGCAGAAAAAAAATATATAACTGAAAACCGAAGAAGAAAATTGGATTTTTATTCTCGCGCATCCGTATTGAAATAGGTGAAAGAGAAGTTCGATGACGATGGGAGAGCGTGTGAAAGTACAGAACACTTTCGCCCGAGAAAAAAATAACCGAGGTGGGGCAGCGGCGAGGTGATCATGTGGAAGTAACGAAAGGGATCTTGGAAAACTTTTTACTCTCGGCAACTACGCGAAAATAAGATTTATTACAAACCAGTCGTGGCAACGGTGAATTCAACACCGTCGTGTAATTTTATTCAAATCTTTTACGCGATATCGCGAATTTATCAATCGAATTAAAATTTTGGAACGATGGGTAAATCATAGGGTGAATGTGGGTTTGTTTTTGTTGTTGGGTTTTTGAGAAAATTGAAAAACAACAGAGTTTGGTGATTGCCCCAAAAAAGCTCGAATGGACTCAAAGTGGTAGATTTTCAAGTGCCGAGTCCAGAATTTATGTTACGATTCTTGGACAGTTTGTAATTTTACATTAGCTCTGTTTTCGAAATTTTCAAAAAAATAATGTAAGTAGTACCAAACTTGAAAAATAAAAAAAAAACTTAAAAATTAGTAAATGCTGGAATCATCGTGGTAGTCGGGAGTCGAAGTCGGGAAAAACTTCATCATCTGATGATAGCCAGAAGTCGGCGTCGTCGTCGTCTACATCCACATTTCCCATTTCTTGTTCAGCAAAAAGGAACTCCGGGATGATGGAGTCGTCTTCTTCGAAGAAGTATGGTGGTATGAGTGGATTATTAAAGTGTGCTTCTAAATGTTCATATTTTTTCAAATTTTAAGAATCCAGTTTTCAAAGCCTCGCTTATTGACATGAATTGAAATTTGAGGAGAAAATTAAGAATTGTGTTGAAGTTTTTTTTAGGTTTTTTCCCCGGAACGTTTTAGTCCAAAATTTTTTAAAATCTCCAATTCCATTCAACTCAAAAAATTGCAACTTATACCATTAGGTATTTTAGGTAATGATTTTTCAATATGAACTAAACATGATAATTTGATAAAAACCGTTACAAAAAAATGTTGTTAAGAATTACTCGAAAGAAAAGTTTAACGAAGTAAGTAAGTACATTTTATTTGCCTTTCAAAATTTCAACTCAATTTGATAGGTAAGCCACATAATTAGTTTTCAAAAATGTTCAAATCAAAAAATTACAACTGAGGTTAGAAATTCCAATAATTATTCCCATTTATATTGAATTTTTCTCAAAAATAACTTTTTTCTCATTTCTTCCCAATTAAGAAATGTTTACCTATCATTTTGGAACGGAAAATTATTATTTTTTTTTCAATTTAAAATTTTCAAAAACCCGTCTCGAGACCCATTAATATATGTAGGTTAAAATTTCGCAAAGGAAACAAAAATTGTGCTTTTTTAATGAAAATATTCTAAGACCCTTTTTGAGTATTTCTTAAACCGAGTTTTGAAAAAAAATCCATCTTTTGACCAATTAAAATGTGCTAAAATTTTACAAAAAAAAAAATCATTATTGAGATTTTTTAATTTTTTTGACCGAAAGAAAAAATGCACAATTTTGGTTGAACCTGTGCATATTAATATCATTTCCACTTCTATTGTTCTCAATTAATTTTTATATGTTTTTTGGTTCAAAATCCGAACAAATTTTCAACTCTCAATAAAATTTCCTCAGGAAGATATGAAATTATAATTTTTACGACGTTCATTTTCCCCATTTAGCCACATCGATCGCCATCACGTTTCGATTTTCGAAAACCCCCGTGACAAACGACTCACCGCCCCGGTTCCCTCGTCTTCGATACTTTTATCATTTTGATTCATCGGCCATCACTATTCGCATTCGTTTATAATCAAATCATCCAAAACGGACTGCTCAGAGCGCCGGAGAGATGAAAATTTTCAATTTTACACGATAAGTCGCGTACAAAAACTTGGCTTTGTTGTGTTTTTAATTAAAATTCAACAACGTTTTCCACGCGATGCGCCACGCCAGCCAGCAAATGAAACGAGAGATGGAACGCGATAAAAACGCCATAGCTTGTTTCGCGCCGCGTATCCAAACCAACATAGTGTCAAGTCATCCTAAAAAAAAAAAGGAAAAAAACGACTCCTTTCATGGTAAAAATACTGTCGCCAATGAAACATTTCTTCTTCGTCGATGTAATTTTAAATTCAGACGGGAGATGGAATTTTTTTTGCGTCGAGAATGCCACCGTCGTTGTGGAAAAAAACTTCGATGCGGAATAAAATGGGCCTTAAATCGACCAATAGTGCGAATCAATCGTTTAACTCGAAGTAAATACGCGTATCGAGGTTCGTCGCCGCGCCGCTTTGTTGGGGTACGAGAATTTCGACTTAAACGTTTTACAAAGAGAATTCATCCGTGAAACGGTCCAGAATAGTGGGAGGCGAAGAAAAACCGCAGAACAACTTACAGACAGAAAACGTAATTAACAAGTTCAAAAGGTTAGTTCGATTCCGTAGGTAAACAAGTTTGGCGAAAATTTTCTACTAATTTTTTCCACCTGCCGGAGAATACCAATACGAGGCGTAAAGAAGAAGGAAAAACTTCGCCCGAATTAATAATTTACCCGGTTACAACTCATTTATAACACGTATCGGTGTAACACGCGCACCTCGGATATAGAATCGTCGGTTCGTACATAAAAACGACCGAAGGAAAAAAATACCTTCGTATAGAAAGAGAGAAGAGGAAAAAAAATTACGAAGCCACAAGTGCTTCGAGTTTCGTAGTAAATATTTAATGGTCGTTTTGCAAAACTACATTGTTAAAAGCTTTCGGTCAAGATTCATTTGCATAGAAACAAGATCTTGAATAAAGTCAAATAATTAATACCCTTTCAACTTTACCCGACAGGGTGATTTTCTTCAAAACGATCCTAAATTGATGTTCGGTAAAATGACCGGAGAGCTGTTTCACAAACCGAAGTTCTCCATCTTTGCGAATATTTGTAGGATTTTTTTCTCCCCGCCATCGTAAAACACAACCGTATCGACGTTCATTTATAACTATCACAATACGTCTTATCATTTCTCAACTTGGACGATATTTTTCTGTCAAATCAAATGAAAAAAAACTCGCTCATAGAAATTCTTTTTCTTTGCAACGTTTGTCTCATATTTTTTCTTAAGTAATCTGTCAATTCGGGTGAAAAAAAAGGCGAAAAAAAATGAACACGGGGAGGAATAAAAACACATTCGTTGACGATATCGATCTTATGTATAACTTTTGAGTAAAACCCGCTGTAAAAAATGGGGTTCTTCTCAAAATTTGATATTATGAAAAGTGGATATATGCTGGGTACCTACGTGGTAAAAGAGGTACTCGATTGAAGCCTTGTTTAACCGAAGCGAAGTCAAATCTAAAATAGATGTAGCGAAACTTGATTAAACCAGAAAACGACGGCGAACATGTCGAAATTGGAAGCTTAGCTTTGGACATGGCCGACGATGCGATGTACTCGTCTCGTATATTGTGTATTATTCGAACATGCGTGAGATTACTATGGGCGAACTCGTCCGAGTATTTAATTAGGTCGTAAGTGGAAAAAGACGTGAAGAGCGATGGTTTCTAAGTTTTGCCTTCGAGTGGGGAGAAAAAACAATTAGACGGAGCAAAATGTTTTTCTTGTCCGTCCGAGCGACGTAGGAGTAATGATTTATTGGAGTCCAGACGTACTGTACAAGCTAAGTGTACAGTTTAGCCGCGTTAATTTTTTTGGCCTCTTTTTTCCTCTTTCCGTATCTCAATCATGGAGGATAATCTTTTATACGGGTACAGCGACGTTTAAATCAACATTTAGTTTTTATAATTTAAAAAAAAGAAGTATTTTTAAGGTTGAGAATAATTGAGTTGGATTTTTCTAAATGAACGTACGGGTGTGAAGTATTTGATTATTTTTGGTAAAAATTGTCAGTATCACAATTGGAAACATACTTCGTAATTAGGCAGAAAAAAAATCACAAATTTCAGGAAGAATTATCGTTTTTGATAAAATGGAAATTTCTGAATTTAAAAAAAAAAGTTATTATGAGAAATGACAATTTTCGATAAAATGGTCAGCTCAGATTTTAAAAAGTCATCTTTGGTAAACATGCACAATATTTGTCATTTCAAGCCAATTAAAATGTTTTTTTGATCAAAATTGCACTTTTCGGTAAAAATGGTGATTTTTGGTAAAATGGCTAATTTTTGGTAAAAATGGTAATTTTTGGTAAAAACGGTAATTTTTGGTAAAAATGGTAATTTTTGGTAAAGATGGTAATTTTGTGATGAAAAGAGTCATTTTGGGTAAAATTTGAAACCTAATTCTTTTTAGCGAAAATGGTAATTTCAAGAATTATTTTCAAAAATGATCAATATTTTTGGATTGAATCAGTCATTTGAGGTAGAAATGGTCACGTTTGGGAAAATGACTAGTTATTGGTAAGAATCCAATTTTTCAATAATTTTTTTTTTAAAGAGCTAATCAACAAAAATTTAATTTTAAGTCACATTTTTAGGAACGATCATCATTTTTTGATGACACACATTAGTTATTTCTCCGGTAAAAATAAAATAGTCATGTTTAGGTAAAATGGTCATCTATAGTAAAAACTGCCCATTTTATTAAACATTGCCATTTTGGTAACATTCTCCGGAATATTTGTCGTTTTTTTTGTTTCTTTTTTTTTGATAAAAATGGTCTTTTTTGGTAAAAATTGTCATTTCAATGAGAATTCTCATTACATATTTGTAAAAATGGTAACTTTTATGAGAATTGTCATCATTTGTAAAAATGGTAGTTTTTAGCAAAAATTGTCATTTCTGATAAGAATTGTGATTATTTGTAGAAATAGGCGAGATTTTTGATAAAAATTGTCATTTGTAAAAAAAAATAAAAATGGCCATTTTCGGCAATTATCATTATTGGTAAGAAAAACTGTTAATTTTTTGTTTTCGATTTGGATTTGAAAGCAAAGCGAATTCGGATTTTAAAGATTTTGATTCCAATTGAAAATTGAAAATCATACCTACTTTATTAAAAAATATAGGTATTTATAGTGAGTTTCAGATAATAATTTGATCAAAAATTTCATCGAAGAATGATTTTCATCATTCACGGCGAACTGCTTATGCAATTTATTCGACACCAATGAAATATTTACGGCAAACAAGTTATGCAATTTAATTAACAATTCAATAAACAAAATAGAGCACCATGTTTTTTCTGCAAAAAATTACCTTTGCATTTCAGCGTCAAAATGATTAAAAGTATTGTACATTTTTTGGTGGAGGAGGAGGAGGAGGAGGAGTCACGTTTACAATTTACCCAACTTTGAAACTGAATTAGCCAACTTCAGAGGTGAACTGAATTCGAAGCAAAATTTTGGTTTTTCGAAAACAACAGTGACGTACCAAAATCCGAATATTGAGGGGAAAAATCTCAGGATTTTTGGTTTGATTTTGAGAATTCAGGTTTGCATTTGAGCGCAGCGAAACCAAAATTTTTTCAAAAAATTTAAATTAGGAAGGTTATTTTGGAGTTGGATATGGTAATTTCTGGAAAGGAATGTTTCCCTATTAAGCTTTCCTATTTTTGATAAAATTTTCCAACTTTTTTCAGTTGAAATAAATTCGATGATACTTCCATTCGTATTGTACTTATCTGAATAGGGTGAATCCCCGCATTCCCTCCATAAGCTGCATCCCTGATTTCTAAAAATTATATACTTAAAATACTGATTCTGGACAATTCAAAAACCAAGAATCTGAATTCTAAATCATCGTCGCAATAAATTAAAAAAAAAAAAATACCAGAAGGCAAAAAACCCACACTGCGTGAAATAATTACTCATTATTTCGGTCAAGTCTAAATAACTCATCGCAATAATTCCGTTTTAAAAAAATACACGCGTTCACTTCCAGCACCAACCTTGAAACAACTCGAAAGAAAAATACACGCAGCATCGCCCAGCACGACACTAACAACCCGAATCGACTCAATCCTGCGAAAATGAAAACATAACCAACATCACAAGTGTCCCATCGAGTTGAAAAAGCAAACTCTTTGGAAAAAGTTACACATCATTCGATAACTTCTCAAGTAGGTACCTAGTTGGTCAATACGTATAAGAAAAAGGACTAAGGAGACCAGTTTCTCTCACGACGCAAACCGCTCGAGCTTTTTAATTAATACAACTTTTTGATAAAAATAAGTTGGAAGTTTGCTATAAACGAGCATTTGCGGTGTATCTTCGTAAGTATTGGATGGAACAAAATTTCTTCAATATGGAACCTCCGCAGTTGAGTAATTTTCATACGTGTAGAAGTTTACATGTATTTTACGTCCGACTTACCATCTTATGTAAAACTATGAAAGAACGTCCTTGTTAAGCATACTCAGTTACTTTTGTGGCGGTACCAAGAAACTTTTACGACCACGAATAGGTACTCGAAGACTTAGAAAAAATCTGAAATTATCCTTTAATAGTCGCTTCGGTGAATATAGAATTGGATCGAAGGAAGTTATTTTTTCTCTCTCTCAAATGAGAATATAAGAAATAATTAATGAAGATGCTTTATTTTACGAACTGATCATTCGGGTGGAGTGAAAAAAAACATGCCTTGAATTTTGACCAAATTTGGTGTGGTGCTTTACTTTGCGTGGGAGACTTCCCCAAAAAAATTGAGCTCCCCCCTAGGGCAAGGAAAAGGAAGCAGGAGGAGCTCAAATTGCACCTCTTTTTGAAAAAATGCTGGTTTTTGTGGTTTTTAGTCAATCAAAATTGTGTGAGAAGCCATCAAAGCACTTAAAAGATGTGATTTAAATTTCTACATTTCCCCAAACCATCGCCATCCTTCTCCGATCAAAACTCAGACTGCAACCACGAAGTTGAAAAGTTGCAGTTTACAATATCACAATAATAGGTAAAGCACTATGAAATTTTCACCAAGCTGGATTGATTTTATTTTCATCGAATAATTGAACAAAAAAAAATTTTAACCATCGATTTTGAATTGATTATTTTTTTGAGTGTTTTTTATTTTTAATAATTGAAGACAAAATTATGGTGAATTTTTTAAACGATGAAAAAATAACAAGTCGACAAAAAAATGTTTACTCTGTGCCTGGATTCTCATGCCGAAATTCTGATTCTAGACATCAAAATACATCACTTCGCTCAATCCTGGCTTCCAAACTTTGCTTTAGGGAGTGGGAGGGCCAAAAAACTGGTTTTTCTAGGACAATAAGCCTGAGTAGGTATTATAAAAAAATTGTCTTCACCAATCTTATCATCTTTTTTTTTAAAAAAAAGTACAGCTCATTTTTTCCAAAATTCTGTGAAAAAATCGCATTTTAGTTTTTTGCGAAAAAAGCACAATAAATGTGATTTTTTTCGCAGAATTTTGGAGAAAATGAGCTGTAACTTTTTTCTAAAAGAGATGGAGATTCGCGGTTTGCGAAATTCGATTCGTCGTGAAATTTTCTACAATTCTCTCCATGGTCGTTATGGCCTTAAAACCTTTATAGTTTTCTCGCAAACTTCCCTTCTTCTCGAGAAAGGCCCAAGAAATGCGATTTTTTCAAAAAAAATTTGAAAAGAATGAGCTGTAACTTTTTTCTAAAAGAGATGAGGGTCTGCGATTAGCGGCATTCAATTCGCCGAAAAATTTTCTACAAGATTGGTCAAGAAATTTTTCTCAATTTGGGCTTATTGCCCAAGAATAAAAATCAGTTTTTTGCCCCTCCCCCACGTAAATTCCACAGTGTAGCATTTCATGATTTGTAACTGGCTGCACTGACATACAACATTTTCCAAAAAAAATTCCGAAATATTCTTCTAAAGATTGAAAAAAACAGCATTATATTTTCAGGCGAAAAAATAATCAATAATTCAAAATCGATATAAATCCTGTTTTTTGGAATTTTATGATTTATTGTTGGCTGCACTGGTGTATCGAATTTTCAAAATTCACCTTCAGTGGTTGAAAAAAATTCAATTATTCGATTAAAAAAATCATTCCAACTTGTTGAAAATTTCATAGTATTATTGGAATATTACAATAATGCAACTTTTCAACCCCCTGATAGGAGTCTTGGTTTTAATCGCAGAAAAATGGAGATTGGAGATGGTTCAAGGAGATGTGGAAACTAAAAACGCATCTTTCAAGTGCTGTGATGGTTTCACACAATTTTGATTGACTAAAAAACACAAAAAACTGGGATTTTTTTTCAATAATGGTGCTCTTTGAGCACATCCTGCTTCCCTTCCCTTACCCCTGGAGGGCCCAAAATTTTTTTGGGAGGTCTCTCCCTCAAAGTAAACCACCTCATGAAATTTGGTCAAAATCCAAGATTTTTTCACTCCACCTTACTGATAACCTCCTACGACCCTAATTTTTAGTAAATTTTAGAGCACATGGATCGGAGAATATGTTACAATCACACCTATCCTGTCTCTCATCGTTGAATACGACGAAAACAACAAAGTGTCGGGCCACTTTAGGCAGAAAAAAACCATATTCAAAGCCATATTGTTATACGTTTGCGTCGGTAGCAGATTAAATACGTCGCTGACGCTATTTAAAATATTGCTTTTAGGGCTTTCGCTGGTTTTGATGAACTTTATACCTCGGCCTGGTGCGCCTCGACCGACAACAAAGAGGACAGAAAATCGATAACACTTAATAGTCCAGGACCTGCATTGTTTTATTCAACATCATCACGGTAGGTATGTGATTTCTCTATCTATTTTTGCCCCCTGTTCGCCTCCTTGACGGCACTCACTCGAAACGAAAACCCCTATGAATATACTTTAGAATATATCGATACACAGGCACACATACGAATACATCACAGATACCTATCGTAGCAGCGAGATCCATCTTATTATGGAAATGCAGAGATTTTAACTTCGGCAAAGGAATAGAGGCAAAAAAAAAATCAAAATATCAATACGACGAGAAAGTAGGTACTCGTATAGAACAAGCTTTCGGGCGAAATTTCCAATAACAAATGGCTGGCTTTATTTTCATTTCCATTTATATTATTTCCTTATTTCAGTCACGAGCGGGCCTTTCAAAATCTTGCTTTTCGCATTCACCCCGAACAAATTAAAGAACCAACGAAAAGGCCAATCGTACAAATATTTATCATACTTATTTTACGAATCCATACGCGGGAGATTTTCAAAACGTCCCTTGGAAACTTTTTCGAGTCCAATGCTAAGAAATGTTTTCGAATGGATTTCCAACTCCGTGGTATTAATTTTTTAATTCATATCGCATACTTATGAGCCAAGCATGGGATACTTGGATATCTTAAGTTGTGTGGAAACTGATGGTCGTCGAAAAAAATTCACACACGTATCCCTATCAACAAAGTTACCTGAAATTGGTCGGAAATAGAATTTCGGTCTCGTTAGACCGACATCTGTAAGCGTTTTTCGAAAAGCTCGGCAGTACGAGTAGATATAATTTTTAGCCGAGCGGTTTCGGTCAAAGAAACTGGGAATTTAATTTTCTGGCGACTTTTTCGTCATGTCGACGTCGTTTATATTTGAAACGTCTTGTTTCCTAGCATCGAGCGCGTACCGTTTTTCAACGAAGTGGTATCGAATGTATACGTTTTACAAATCATATCATATGAGAATCACGTATTATTTTTATAATGACATTTACCTAGCTGCTTTTTTTTTTCCTTCGTATTTTATGTGGCTTACTGTGCAGTCTTTTTGCCGAAACACCCTCTTGGTACCCGGAGAACGTTTATATTGTTTGATCAGTTTGAACTTAGAGGAGGATGGTTGTGTAGCAATTTATATGGGATTTTTGCCATATATGTACGAGGGAGGGTACTGAGAAATTTTGCTAGATGGTTTGATTTCTAAGGAAGAACAGATGGATTATCAACGTAATTTCGACAACCTTGGTGAATTAATTGCGACGTCGTGAGAAAAATGAAATAGTCAGCGGTTTGTGAAATAGGCAGGTAGTAAAAAAAATCCAGCCGAATTATCTTCGTTTGTTGGAGAAACGAAAAATGAATTCGGAATGATGGCGAATGATGGTTGAATTAGGAAAAGGTAAAATGAAGAAGGTTGCAAGAGCCGAATTTTCTTTCTTAGTTGATGGAAAAAAGGCATTGTTGGCGAAAAAATATACCTACAGGATTCGTATTTTTGATATTAGAACCATCGAGAAAGAACAAGGGCTGTAATACTTAGATAATTGAGCGAATAATTTTTCATATGTTTTGAATATTATTCAGTTTCAAAAATTCGAAAAAATATACTTGGATTTTCGATAGAACTTTTTCAAAATCTTGACAGAACCCTCGCTCGGTGGGATAACCCTCGCTCGGTGGGATATTTTCTATTTCAATATCATATCCTATCACATTTAATTTGGGAAAAAAAATAAAATGATTTATTGCTGAGAAATTCTGCCAACAATTTCATCAAAATAATAGGCAGATAGGAAAAATAAACGAAAAATGAAAAATTTTAATTAAAAAAAAATCACGTTCAGAATGTATTAGACACCTTGTAATTTCAAAAAAAGAAAGTAAGTAAGTAAAACTTATTTCAATCTTAGGCAAGTACCACAGAAACTGAATTAATTTTCTTCTGACGATTTTTTTTGGTCCAATTTCAAAACTTGTGAAGCTAACGACATATTTCTTTATGGAAAAATTATCGTTAAAATTAATCACCACGTGAAAAGTGAACAAAGCTTAAGGGTAAGGTGCCCTATCTCCGACCCCCTTTTGAAAAACTGTCTCTATCTCCGAACCGGTTGGGTCAAAAATTTTCGAAATAGGCTTAAAAGATACCTTGAAATGTCTACTACAAGTACCCAAAAGGTTGGGGCTCAAAAATAATTTTTAATATTTTTTACGATTTTTTTCCCGAAGGAAGTCAAAAATCGATTTTCAAAATTTGTGTTCCTAATTCCGACCCCCCTCCTTATTTCGGCAGTTAATGATGAAATCTGTCGAAATTTCTTTTTTTTTTGGTTCCTTTCTCACAGATGAACAAAATGAGTCCCAAACGAGAACTCTGCAGTGAAACTCGCGGAGAAAATTGAAAAAACAAAATCGCGTTCAAAACAACAGATTATATAGGGGGTCGGAGTTAGGACACCATAAAACGAAAACTTGAGTCAAAAAATTTTGGTATTTGCTGCGATCAATCTCCAAAACCAATTGCACCAATCGATAGGCAATTAATTCAACTTTCAAAAAATATTTTTAAAAAATTTTTATGATGAAAACTTTTTTCTCACGAGCGCGTAACATTTACAGCGCGCGACAGTTTGACGGCTTCAATTTTCAACTTTCTCGATTTTCTCAACAGGTTTCGGCTTTGGAGCCGTCGGGTTGGTCTCATTATGTTTATCTGTAATGAAGGAATACAAAAAAAATTTTTTCCGGTAGGTTGCATCATAAACGGACGAAATCGAGAGGGGGTCGGACTTAGGACAGGGGTCGGAGATAGGGCACCTTACCCTTAATGTGATGATTTTTTACTCAACTACTAAATTGAATACAGAATCCAACAGAAATTTAAATATTTAGAAAGTTATCATGAATCAATTTTTCGGTAATTTTAGCCCAGTATGAAAAATTTTGAAATAAAAAAAAATCCTAAAACGATAAAAATGGATAAGTTTTTTGAAAAACGAAACAAAAAATTTTCAATTTTTCTTGTCCAACATACGAGTAAAACTTGAAGGGGCTCTAAATGCATTTTTTTGATATGAATAGAATAGGTAATTCTATGAAAATTAGATCCTCAATGTTTAATAAATATTTTGAAAATAGAGAAGTCATTTTTTTTTCAAAAAATTTTACTCGCCTTAAAAATTGAATGGAAATATGGTAAAAATAACTTCCTCCTTGACTTTTAAAATGGAAACGGCTCGAACTGCATTTTTGACGAAAAATTATATTTAAAAAAATGAATTAAAAAAATATTATTGAGTGCTTCAAAAAATCCCCTTTATGGATTTTATTCTAATGATTTTTGAATCGAAAATGAATATGAGAAAAACTGAGGTTCCGTTTCAAAACTATACCTACAGAATTTTCAAATATACTCAGTTTTTCAAAATGATATTCCGCCTTTTCAACAATAAAAATAAAAACGCTGTTTTCAATCCCTCTCAGCGGAGTAGAACGCATTTTGAGAACCAAGATTTTTTGTTATATTATTTGGTGTAGTGCTCCGAATCAATTAGATCAAAAAATTCTTGGACTGAAATTTTGCTCGTATTTTAACATTTTTCCACCTAGACTCATCTCCCTTGCTCCTACGAGTACAGGGTATGAGTTTAAGATCAAAATCATCTCAGAAATGGATTTAAAAACTCTGAGGATCCTCTGGAACCTAATTTTTGTGCTCTGTATACACTCAAGTTTAAAAAAACATTTTGATCAAAGCTCGTTATTTTTTTCAGTAACCTATATTTTGTAATAAAAATAATTCTTGACTTGATCTCATGTGCCCCCCCCCCCCAATGAAAAATAGCGTTTCCTATTTTCAGGCGATTCACCTCTCCCCTTTCATCCAGTGGTCTCCGGTAACTTCCTTAGACATTTTTTTACTAATCAATCTCAAGATTCCATTTTTTCGATTGAAAATTCGTCCACAGTTTTCTCAACTTCAAATCTGGACAACCATTCCTCACAAAGAAAAATCCACTAAATTATTCTCATCATGGTTAAGAAAATTTTTCCTCGAATAATGTCAAAAAATTTTCAAAATGATTTTTTATGCTTAGGTACAAGCTCAAAAAATTCCCAGCAACTTTTGTGAAAAAATTCACCCAGTAAATTTTTAAAGAAAACTGATTGAAGCTTTTTTGAAATAATTTTTATCACAGAAAAATCATTAAAAAAAAACATTTATCGATATTAATTCTCAACATATTTATTACTGGGGTCCAAAAAATCCGACGTATTTGAAAAAAAATTAATTTACGAGAATGGAAAAATACTTCCTCGGAAACATTTTCTTGGGAAATTTTTTCAAATGGGATTGAAACTTGATATTCTTTTGGAGGATCGAATGATCGAGGAGCGATAAAAACAACTTTCCTTATAATTGAATAATTGGGTTTGGGCATGGAAATTTTTAAGTCGTGACTCGTGATCCTTTTTTAGAAAATTTCAACTAAAGAAATCAGAAAAAAAATGTAATTTCCACTAGAATTTTTCGATTTTGGATCCCCATAAAGGTAAAATAAATTTCAATTCTGATCTTCTGTAATGTTCAATTAAGTTCAAAACTAAATATCACGATTGAAAATTTCAATTCGAAAAAATACCCCATTACCAAAATCCTCGGAAAATAATGCCAATTTACCGCAATAGTGTTCCATTATCTCTCGGAAAATCCGTCCGAAAAAAGATATCCCAAAACGCCGCGAATCGTAACAATTTGTTCAAATTAACCGCGCAAATAACCACCATAATATGATCATGTATTTCCGAGTTTACAAGCCATAGCTGTTGAAAAGAACAACTGAAAAAGGAAGCAGAAAAAAAAAACTCGACCACGCATTTGAGCTCGGGCTTGAAAAAAAATGCGTATACAGCACCAAACAGTAGCTAATAAAGAAAAATAAAATAAAAGAAAATTACACCGCACGTATATGTACACCTACGAATACACGGTTCGTTGTTAAAAGTATAGCAAATGAGAGAAGAAAAAACCGCCAGAGCCACACGCACATTTGGGAATACTTTGAGAATACACGACGAGCTCAATCATCGATAATTTTAAATAAATACCTTTCTTTAATGTTAAAACAATCCTTTTGGCGCGTATCTAGTATCTTTATATTCTGCTCGTAGAGTTTTTATGTATTCGGAGGGCGAATGGTGGAGGTGGTCGCTCTCGCAACGACAGCAAATTCTCTCTTTCTTAAATTACACTTTTTTTCTCGACAGTCGACCGTATCGTCGTAACTCTGCGTAGATACGATAAATCGTCGTCGCCGCGCGTACTCGTATACTTTTTTTCGCCACAAAATTCGCTTCCTTTCTAACTTAGCTGCGGGTAATCGTTTCTTTGTTAGCTGAGGGTAGTGATGGCGAGAGACGAGGAGCAGAGGACGTTTTGCTTCAGCCCCATCGCGGAGCAGTTTGCAAAACGTACCGTGGAATATTCCCTTTAATATTGCAACATACCTTCGGGTGAGATTTTATCCTAATTTATCGTCCATTAATTTATAATCAACGTGATTTCATCGGGGTATAAGAAACCCGCTTCTTTAAGAAATATATACGCCATGTGTGCCGTTTCACAACGTTGTTGTGGTAACAAAAAAGTCGACGTAATGAGAAAGAAAATCTGCCTCGAGTGTACTCGGCGAAATCTTCGAATACGTCCAATTATTGTACAAGTAATGCCAATCAAGTGTGCAGAGAATATGTCTAATGGTCCGTTTCAGTTAACGTGATCCCAATTTAAACCGAAAATTTTTCAGAAATCGATCTTCTGGCAGGAAATTTATTTATATTTTCTTAGGTGGCAGTGAAGGAGATCAAGTTGAAAGAAATATGTAGGCAAAAATTCAAAGAATGTAGCTGTTTACGGTTTGAATGAACAAATTGCCAAGTGGAAATATTCGTGTAGCTTTTCGAACGCGAGTCATAATTTTGAATCTAGCGTATTATTTTCGAATGGATAATTGTATTTGGGTTCAATTTTGTTTTGGAACTTTACCAGAGTAAAGAAGTACAGCTTCCTGTTTCCTGAGATCCGAAAATATAGGAAAAATTGTTTTTTGGAGAAATTATCAGCGAACTAAGAGAAATAATAATTTGAGGTTTGAAATTAATTGTTTTGAGTAAAAAACAATTTTCAGTTTGGTGAAAACCGATTTGCGGACGAAGTGAATAAGAAGAGAATGAAAGTCACATTTCTAGAGGGAATACTAATTATCGAATTATGGAAGTGACGATTTTTCATTTTAAGTACTTACAGCCTGGAATTTATTTAATTGAAAGGAATAAAAAGGGAGAAAAATACAGATTCCTGATTAAGATGGAATTCTCTCCAATTTTTTCAGCTCAATAAAGTAAGTACATTTTATTTGAAACCAAAACTAAAATTTTTCCAAAAAAATTATCACTTTTCAAAAATTTTCAACTCAAATCTAATTGTCCAAGTAATTCAACTTCCAAATTTTACCATAAGAAATGGGAGAAGAAGCAAAAGCTGCCAAATGTTTGTTTTCTTCTTCCAGTTATAAAAGAATAAAAATGTACAAAAAAATTAAAAATTTTAATAAATTTTTCCATTTTTGAATTTGAAATGAAATATTTAAAAAAAATCATCACTTTTTTGAGCATTACCCTCTTTAAACCTAATTTTTCTTTGCTATTAGAGAAGGGGGAATAAGTACAAGTTTACTAAGTGGTGAAAATTAATCAATTATGAGTTTTAAGGGCTTTTCAGTTAAGAAATAAAATAGACAAAGCTTCACTGTCCTCCTTTTAGTGGATTTTTACAGAAGGTACGTAGTGAAATGATACGTAGAAATCATCTTAGAATAATTAACTCAAAATTATGATAATTCATTGAAACGTAGAAAAAGTAGGTAATAAATATTTTTGAAAAGTATGGTAAGAAGTGAAGTGTGTAATAAACTTTAACAAAAAAATATAAAATAAATTGGAATATTGCAAAATACCACGAGACTCAATAATAAATTCTTAAAACGACATTTGAAAAAAATTATCACTAAACTAGGTATGTTTTTTGAATCCAAGCAGGAAAAAAATGCAAACATTTCACACAAAATTCAATACCAACTTTTATTTGAAAAATGAAAATCACGGATCTGAAATTTCAGAATTTTGAAATTTTCGGGATTATTTGGCTCAAATAAAGTTTTCTGAAATTTTTCAGATTTTAATGTAGTTATAAAATTCCTTCAATTTCTAAAAAAAAAAAAATAAAATAAAATAATGTGGTTGCAAACTTTCCGAATCAGAAGTAATTTTTCAATCTAAAATACATTTTTTTCAGGGGGGAAGAGCCAAATTGTTCTTTCCCTTCTGTTCGATCAGGTTCAAAATTTGAGAAATTTGTTCGAATAGAAATGTAAAAAAATACATAAATCTACTTTAAAAGTAAATTTGAGACTACTTTAATAATCAAAAATTCATGGTGTGGGAAATTTTCCTTTCCGCGTAATTGTCTTCTCATTGTATATTTTATCAGTTTCTTTGAAATTTCAGGCAAAAATAGAGCACAAACATTCGGGGATAAATTATGATTAGAAATCGGGTTGAAAAAATTCTGAACTTTTTACATCAAAATAAAATCAAATTGTCGAATTTTCCTTTTTTTTTTTACAATTTTGGATCGTTAATTTTTGCAGAAACGAACAGAACCATAAGATCTTTTTTATTATTATTTTGAAATCATTGGTTTAAAGAAATACAAGAAATAAATATTTGAATCATAAAATTGAATTTTTTCTTTCATTCGTTTTTTTTGTGCTACTTTCGTTGAATCGAGTATCAATTTTTTAAATCAATTGATGAATTATGGATGAATTTCTTATGAAATTCTTCGCAAAATCGCCGGAAAGCTTTTTATGAATATGAAAATTTGATTACATTTTAAGAATTTCAAAAAACCAATTAATAAAAAATTCATTCATCTGCCCATTTCTTAATTTTTCACACGTTTATATTGCTATTTTTGCATTTTTCATTAAAATAATTTTTTGAATTCAATGTTGAATAATTCCCTCCTCCCTCTTCAAAAATTTTTTTATTTCGATTGGAAAATGAAAAGTTTTAAAATTTCATACATTTTTTACCAGATAAAGGCAAATCATTCAAGGTGCCCATTTTGGCATAAAAAACTTGTTCGAGTCAATATTTTAAAGTAATAACCACTACTTGAAAATTTCAATATTTCCACAAATATTTTTTAAAACATTCAACTAACAAAACACTAAGCATGAATTACTTAAAACCATATTATAATTTATTCAATGCAAAAACCATATTAAATCCGAATTGCTACCCGAGAAGCAAAAAAATCAGTTCTCATTAGTAAAGCTTATCATTTGACGTAGGTAACCCTCACAACAATTTTTTTGCTCCACAAAGAAAAAAATATTATTATACTCGTATTTACGTAGAAAAAAAAGGAGCTGCTATCACTCCGAAGAAAATTTTCCATCGAAAATAAAACGGCTTAGCTTTGGAAACACTTGAAATAATAAGGAAAAATGATACAATTAATTTAGGTATAAAATAAAGTACGCTTTGATATGCAGACTATAAAATCATCCGAAGAGATGAAAAACGCCATTTGGATAATTTTTACTGAGCGTAAACCGTGAAAAATAAATATTAAGATGGAACTCTGTCAGAACACTCGATAGAAATGAGTTTTTTATACCATTTTTTTTCAGCTTTTGCCAAGGATGCAAAAAATTTGATCAATTTTCGTCGATAAAAAATAGTATTCAGAATGAAAAGCTTCTGAAATGGGAAGTATTCAACAAACGATGGGGTTAAAATTGAAAATGTGTACAATTTTTCACACAAACGTGACGTTTAAATTTTCATTTCGTGGGTTTCTGAACCTATACGCCGTAAGTTGGTATAATCAAAATCGTAGCATCGGTTAAAAAAAGGTAGGCAACCTGCGCGACGTAATTCCCACGCTGCTTCGCGTCAATACGTAAAAATGAAAATTTTTTATCGTGGCTGAAAAAACGGAGACGAAGGTACGAACACGAGGAAGGTTTGAAAAATTACGTTTCTTTTACATCTTTACGTAGTCAGGGTATTTGATCAAGAGGGCAAATACAGAAGTCAAAATGAACAGGTAGGTAAAATACGACAAATAAAATGGTAAATTATAAAAGCGAAAGGCTGACTTTTGATAAAGCATAAAAGTTTCACATCGTTGTTAAAAATTCTATAAATAATTAATGAAAGCGAAATTATATTTTCGCGAGTGCCTTCGTTGTATAGACTAATAATGAGGCGTAAATTTGGAACTCGTCATCGGAATAAATTTCCAAGCTGGATATGTCTTGTATAAAATCGAAATTTCTCAATTGTCGAACGATGGCTTTATCAAATGAATTGCCGAGAAAAAAGTCGGCTCGAGTCACCAGAGACGATGATTTTGTGAATCGATAATTACGACACTCGGTTGGTCCCTACGTCTTTTCTGTCAATTCGCTCCAAACTGTTGCACGCGTTTGCGAAAAGTTACCTACGCGTATTTGGAACCACCAAGGCCAGAGGGGTTCGATAGACCTCGCGACAATGTCGAAAATTCAAAAACGAAGCGATGACGAATGGAAAATAAATTGCTTGGTAATTATGCGCGAGAACTCGAGACGATAAGTTTTTTTTCACGACGAGAAACGAAAGAGAGACGAAACTCGGGCGAGTATTCTCGTTAAATAAGAGATTAATTTTACAAAAATTATTCAAATTAAAATGGAATTTCTTTTTTAAATTCTGTTTGCATAAAAATTTAAAATTATCACGCCGCGAAAAATAATTACCGCCAAATCGAATAACCAAAGTTTGGAAAAATTCTAATTTTTTCGCCATCGAATGGTCGACCATCCGCGAAAAAGCGAGAAAAAATAAGAGGGAAGGAGAAAGGACGGTTGTAAGAATTTCGCGACTACGACGGGAATCAAGTTTCATTAAAAATAATGCCAACGTGATACGCAAGATAATGATAACGGACAACAACGTTTTAACAAAACACCAGGTGGAATTTTCATTAAAAGCTGCACAAAAAAAATATTAAGCTATTTTTCATTCGTTTTAATAAGAACCGAAGCGGCAAGAAGAAAAATTTTATTTATAAAATTAAATCTGCAATTCTTACCGTAGAACAATAAAGGAGCGAAATTAAAACGCCGAGTTTATTTATCGATGGGGATGTTTTCATTGGATATGGCTGGTAATGGGGTTGAAATGGTGTTCGGATGTCTGCCTGGACGTGGATACCTGAGCTTTTACGAGCTTATACGTTCGTATAGGTACGAATGGAGATGGGATTCCGTAATTTTAAATTTTAGACGAATTTTGAGCCTGGCTCGAATGAAACGTCGTATGAGTAGAGATTTAGGTTGGCCTGGGTTGAAATTAAATATTCAAACGGGTTCGTTTTCGGAGAGATGATATTTCGTAATTATAATCTTGATTTTTGGGATGTGCCTGGTCTTAAATCTGTGCCTTTCGAAGCCAAACGAATTTATTATTTTGAAATAGAAGATATTGATTGCGGTGAATTTTTTTCTATTTTGATACATATGGGAAAATGAAAATTGAAAAAAAATCAAATTTGAATTTCTGTGTTTGAAAATAGGTAAATCGACCAGCCAGTGAACGAGATGGTTTTGAAAGTGCCGGAGACGAATATTATAAACGAGTCCCGAGGGACTATGGTTCGGTGCAAGAAATATGTAAAATTAGGCTCAGTTTAATTCAGTCTATACAGATAAAATGTTATTTTCATTGCGGAGTCGTATCTCAGCAGTATTACGTAAAGAACATTATTAATGCTCAGGTTTCGCTATCACGATACAGTCGAGAAACATATGCGATACTTCATAAAACTTTAGAAACTCCGGAAGAAGTTGGGTATGGTGCAATTTTTCAAAGCTTCATATTTACGCGTCAAATGCTTTAAATTTCCTTAACCGAAGTATGTAATCAGAGTTCTTAATTCAAATTATCTGAAAGTATCTATTCGTATTATTTTGGAAGGGCAGAGGGTAGAGAGGTATCATGGGCGTTTTCAAGGGGAGGACTCGAGAGGTTTGAGTATTCGCTTAAGCTTCATAAGGAGATTTTTTAGCATAAAAATGTCAAAAAGAAGCACATTTTTTTATTCTTTTAATTTGATTTACAAGACGGTCAAAATTGGAACTCGAATTCCTTCAGGACGTCACTAGGGCCGCTGAATCTTTCGACTTTTTTTTCAATGTCCAGAATATTTACGTCATTTTTAAACAGTTTATCTGAAGTTTTCCAATTTTTTTCCTTGTAATTTTCTTAACTGATTTTTTTCTGATGTTATTCTTCCACGATCAAATTTTTTTCCCATAATTTTCTCCCCTAAAATTTTTTTGACGTAATTGTTCTTCGCTGAAATTCTTCCTGAAGAATTTTTCCATTGTTGAACATATTTTTTTTTTTTTGAAAAGAATGTTTTCTGTTTGATTGACGTCATAAAAATTTATTGAAAAAATACTGAGAAAAAAATTCAGACGTGGAGGAATTCTTCAGAAAAAATTTCAGATGTGAAAATTGTGAGAAAAATATTTTGACGGAGAGAAAAAAGAAGGGTGCTAGGAACTCAAAATTTGAAAAAAATGAAAGTAACACAGAACTGGAATTTTTTTGAAAATTTCAATAAAAAAATTTTCCTTGATTTTCACTCGATGAATTGTATTTTTAAGGTAAAGAGTAATATACATTATGGAAATGATTTTAAATTGGCAATGACAAATAATTACAGGTTGGAAATTTGAAAAATCAAGAGAAAAAATTGTCAAGTGTTCTTGTTCCAACTTCCTGGCACCCTTATAGTTGAAAACAAAATTGAAATTATACTACGCGTGTTTTTCCTAATGTCAATATAAAGGGATTGTTAGAAACACTCCATTTTAATTAATAATTCAACTTGTATAATCACGCGAACTCTTGAAAAAAAAAATAATGGCAAATGATGATTGATAAAAAATTTGAAACTGATTATCTTCTTTAATCGATTCATTAGTTATTTATGCTCAATATATAGATAAAAAGCGTGTCATACTTTATCTATGTAAATTCGTTTCTACCTAATTATTTTCATGAAAAAATTTCAATTATAGATTTTCAAATTTTCATAGGAAATTCTAAACTCGAAACTGACAATAAAAGTTCAGGTGGGGTTCAATTTCATGAAAATCTGTTTTGACACTTTCAATTTTTAATACTATTTATACTAATTTTGATTTTTGAAGTTTTTACATTTACTTAGAATGTAATTATTATATTTTGGATTAAAGTTACCTATTTAAAAAATTCAAGTTTGGAGAGCAAAAAATTAGAACATGAATTTTTTTAAACTCATATTTCGAACTCATCTGGATTAAAAAAAATATCAAAATAAAAACATCTTTAAAATTAATATTTTTGGAGTATTCGACATCTTATTCCATGGTCAGATGCATGAGTGGCGAACAAAAATCTTACGATGAAGGATTGCTTTTTCAAAATAGCATGCCCTAAAACCCCTGTAGAAAAATTTCAGCTATCCAAGATGATGAAGCAATTTTCAACGAAATTTTCAACGTTGAAAAAATGATATGAATTTTTAAAAATAATAAAGATGCGATTTTTTGAAAAATGCACTTTCCTACCAAACATGAAATTTTTAAATATTGACCTTACGGATCTGAATTTCGCCATTTTGACCAAACTTTCAAATTAAGAAAGACTCCGAATAATTGAAAATAGTCAAATAACTGAATGAATGAACTGAGGAGTTTCGTTTCAAAACGCAACAAAAAATTTGTTTCGAATCAAAACGCAACATCTTTTTTTTTTTGCCCCCTCCCCTCCAACCCTCCTTGAGGTACAAGTGCGAAATGACCCCAAAACATGTAGCTGAGGTCCTAAGCTTTCCAATGAGACCGCCCCGAGCCAAAACCTCCACCCAATTTTGAATGACAGTTTTTTTGCAATTTCCCAAAAATCAGGTCTTCGGAGATGTTGCGTTTTGAAACGAAACTCCTCAACTGGTCACCCACGATGAACGTTACTTAAGTACCTAATACCAAATTTGAAAATTTTCAACCATTCTCAAACTTCCAGTAAAATTTTGATTTTAACTCGTATTTTTGTACTTTCTCATCAAACATCAAAATTAACTTTGGTAAGTAACTTTAAAATTGAAGATATCGCTTCCTTGCATTTGTTATTATGAAAAAATTTACTTTCGATTAATTTTTCAAGCCGACACTCAGATGTATAAACCAGATGTAGATATGCAATATTTATTAAAATAGAGAAAAATTCGAAATAATAGATTGGAAACTTCAGGATTCCTAAAAAATGGAGAGATTCAATTTTAGGGAGCTAATATGTATTAGACGAGAGAAGTTCTGTGCCATCCATCAGCAAAGTAGCTCGTCGATTTTGCATTTTTAGATATTATTTCAAATTTTTTTCCAGTTCAACAACCAGCCAAAAATATACACCGCAGATAACTGCTTGTAATTCGAGCCAAATTTGAATTTTTACATCACTCAAACTAATTGAGAAGAGAGAAATCTCCTTTCACGTGCCTGTGTTCTGAAAAAATTCAAAAATGAAAATAAATAAATCAAAATTGTGCTGGAGACTTCAAGATGTCTGAAAATTGTCAAAAGGTTTCAGCAGATCGGTTTTTGGTTGAATCCGAAATTTCATCAAGTTTGATGTTCAAGAATGTACTTTTTTGAATACTTTCCTCACGTCAGTTATAATATTTTTAATGAAAAAATATTTCTGAATTTTCAAAAATTGATCAAAAATCGATACATCGGGTAACTGAAATTTCAACTACTAAGAAACGATTTTTCAAAAACTGAAGTCTCATTTTAAATCGGAGAAGGGCACAAATTCAATAATTAATGTAGGTGGGTAGGTACTTGTTTTCGTGTTTCTGACATGAAGGTTTGAATTTTTTCAATTAAACATTTTTCACTTCAAACTTGGAATTTTTAAATATCAGTTTCTCGTAGATTCACCAAAAATTGAAAAATTCTGGATACACTTCTGTCACCACACGTCAGAATTTTCATAGTCAAGACAAAAACCACAATTCAAGATTTCAATGCGAAAACAATCTCTATCTATTCTTTGTTCTACGTAGTACTACCTCAGTCAACAAAATCTCAAGGATTCCACATCAAAACTGATATGCAGAAGCACATCTCTAAAAATAAGAATAACATGGTATCAAAATTTCGAACGACAACAAACTACCGACTGCAAAGCATTTCCGAAACAACATTTTGCCAAGGACGAAGGAACAAAGATCCGCCTAAATCCGAAACAAAATACTAATAACATTTCGAAAGTGAACAGATTTCTAGTGAGTTTTGACAAAAGCCGAAACACGACGTGTAAATAATAGTACCTACGAAAGGAGAAAAGTATAAAACCCATTACCTAGTATAAGGAGAATTTTTCGTCCAAAATATCTCTTCTAGTCACCATTGTTGATTACACAACGACGTCGATTCTCATCAATTGAAAATCTCTCGACATTAGAGATACATTATACACTCGCTGATATCAATTATGAACGCATCTTTGTTTTGTACTTAAACTCGACGATACTAATGTGCCTTTCGCATAATGAATCATTTACCAGCGAACAATTGTCAAACACACGTTAGCACGATAAAGGATAAACACTCGAGAACTATACAAATATTATTGCAAATGACAAATTTAAACTCGACCTGCACGCTTTTAGTGAGTTTATCTACTTGTTGCTCGACAAGTTGAAATGAAAATTCTAATTTTACCAAATTTGTTGAACGTTGTACTTCGAAGTGAAACAAAATGAACATTTTGAATCGAATTTGAGCCAATGCAATTACCGATTTAAATAAGTTTTTCATCGGGTTGGATATCGTATTTCACGTTTTCGCATTAAAAATTCTGAAAGAGAAAGACGGTTTTTTAATTATTTGTTAATTCTGTGAAACTTTTAAAATTTTCGACATTAAATTTCTATACCATTCCATATATCTTTGTAGAAGATGATTTTAGAGTACATGAGTGAATTTTTATCTCACCCCCTGAGAAACCATCGAGCCTCAAAATATGTTCTATCATCTCAAGTTCTCAAACAATTTTTTTTTTCAAAATGACGCGGTGGTAGAGAGACGAAAGAGGAATACCCTGACATTTTTTCATATTTTTCCAGTCATTTCGATATCCTTCAATTTGACTTTAAAAATTTTAATTCGCCAATTTTGGGAAGGGAAAAAAATAGGTAATTTTTTTCTTAAGTTTTTCAATGTATTTCACATTTTTTAGAATTTTTTAGATTTTTTCAAATGGTAAAAATTAATTGAATACTTATCCAAAAAAAAAATAAAAAATTGAATGGCGCGGTGGTAGAGAGACGAAAGAGGAATACCCTGACATTTTTTTCATATTTTTCCAGCCATTTTGATAACCTTCAATTTAACTTTAAAAATTTTAATTCGACAATTTTGGGATGGGAAAAAATAGGTAATTTTTTTCTTAAGTTTTTCAATGTATTTCACATTTCTTAGAATTTTTCAGTTTTTTTCAAATATGGTAAAAATTGATTGAATATTCCCCCCCCCCCCAAAAAAAAAAAGATGAAAATCAGTATAATTTTATGGAACGAAAATAATTGATTATACCGATTCTTAGAATCTTCGAATAACTTCCACGCCCACCGCTCAAAAAAAAATTTGAGAAAAAATTATTTTTCGGCTCGTCTTGAAATTGTGTCCCTCAGAGCGATTTTAAATTCAACGTAAAATTGGAAGGTCATTAAAATAGTTTAAAAAATCTGAAGAAAATTCCAGGATATTCTCCTGTTTTTTCCTCAAGTCAATTTTCAGCTTCTGACTTTCTGATAGGTACCTATTTAGTAAGTTACATTTCCATCATCATCACTATCTGACCATTCATCAAGCAAGGGCGCGGGCGTACCTTGATAAGAATTTAGCGAAACTCTCGCAGAACGCCCTTGATTTAGGCAATTCCAGTGCAAATTCATAAGTTACTGTTTCATCCGAATCTATTTTTGAAGATTTGCCAGTCAGTAGCGAAAAATCTTGAAAATTGATGAAGACTAATCAAGTATTTTCGATTTATAATTTCATTTTTTTTTAAAATTTAGAGATTTTAAAATTTTCCAAGAATTAACGTTTTAATTGGCAATTTAGTAGAAAAAAATCAATTTCAAAATTCAGGACTATTTCAAAATTTAAAATTGTATTATTTAAGAATAATAAGGGAAAATAAATCATGTAGTATGGTCAGATGCGAGAATTGGTTTTAAACTTCGTTTCATCATAAAAATGAAGTTGATAGCAAAGTATTTCATCCAATACTTTTTTAAACATTTTTTTTGAAAATATCACATAAAAATTATTTCACCAAAAACTTTGACGAAATTGAAAATTCGGTATGAAGCTGCGCATTGAGTGTCTTTTGACATTGTACTAAAAATGTGACACCCATAACCAATCAGGGGCGTCGTTCACAAGAACGATTCAATGAAACATCCTGATCGTTTCTTCCCCAAGTTTGGAATATTGTCGACGTTTTGCTTCTAAAATTTTTTTCAACTTATTTCTATGAAATTTTTTTTCAACAATTCGACACAAAATTTTCGTCTTGAAAAATTATGTCAGCTCATATTTTTCGCTGAATTTTTTTTCAATAAGTAAAACAACTCTAAATTTTCGCCTCAAAAAATTATTCTAACTCGCACTTTTTGCTGAAATATTTTTTCATCAATTCAATTTCAAATTATCGTCTCAAAGAATCATTTTAACTTGTACGTAGTTTTCTTTGAAAAATTTCGGTACTGGTAATTAAAACAAATACTGAAATTGGATAATTTTTTTTTCGGCCATTCGATTTTTTTGAAATTTTTTATAAGCAGCATTGCAAGGAAATGAAATTCTATTCAAAATAATTCTGAAGTGTTTGAATGAGCGATTTGAATAATGACTGTCTATGAGATTCTCTACCTTCATCCCTTTTCAGCAGAGGTTTCAGCATTTTTTCACAGATCTCCCACTCGAAGTGAATTATTTGTATTTAATAATTTTGTCTTAATTCAGAAATTTTTTCTATCCACCCTAATTATATAATTAAAAAAACATCCAATCTGATTTTATTAATTTTTCTTTCTCGATTCCCATAATACCTACATAGATACGGCTGAACAATCAAATCGCTGCAAAAATTGAAAAGCCACTCATTAAAATACCAGTTCGTTACCTATTCGTTCATTGTGAAACTGAAGACAGATAAACTTCAGAATTAAAGTATAAATTTAAAAAAAAAATATACCAAAACGAGACCTCGTCGCCAATATCAGAATTCACAAAATTATATTTAACTTTATCTTGAATACCCTCCGGTGAAATATTCATCAAGCAGCTCAAAGCTTGAAAGCTGAAGTTTGAAATATTATTTTGAAAATCATTGGCTCGAAAAATGAATTTCTAGCTCGATACCGAAGAGTTGAATGTTCTTTGAATACACGAAAGCTTCTTCGTTCGATAAAGTTTACAAATAAAATTTCTTTATGACTCGATCACCACTTTTAATTTTGTTTTAAATTAAAACAATAAACCTAGATAGGTGTAGCGACGTAATAAAGCGAATTTAGGGGGAGAAAAATTAAAATACTTTGGAGAATTTTTTCATAATAATAAACTATCAGCGAAACGTTTTAATTAATATTATCATTTTTTCGCAGTTTGAAAACTTGCCTACAAAAAATTTTCCCAACCCTTGAAAAATATGAAGTTAACTTTCGAGATGAAAAATTTTCCACGATTCTATCTCGAAATATTGTACTTTTCTTTATTTGACTTTCGTTTTAAAAATTTTTGAAATGTTAGATCTGAAAAATTATTTAAAGAAAAAGTCGTCTTGTGCTACGATAGGAGTTGTAGATTTGGTTGCGGAATTTCTTTATTCCTTTGATGCTCCTGTTCCTTTTGATTTCTTAAACTACGAGAATAATTTTTTTACACTATGAAAAGCCGAAGAGAAAAATTTTCGCAGTGAAAAAAATTATTTACGGAGGGCTTTTGTGAGAAAAAAACATTTTCTAAATTGGAAGAATACGAGTTCTGCAGGATTTTAATATAATTTTTTCGCCAAATAAAAAACGTATTAGAAATATTTCGTATTTGAGTACGATTTTTTACGATCGTTGGAAAGAAACTTGATATTTGATAGGTAAGTATATAAAATTACACATTTCTTAGATCGTGAAATTTTTCAAAGTCAAAGTACGTAATTTTAATAAAACTGAAATACGTGAAACAAAAGTGATTAAAAAATTTCACGATTTGGTAATTAAATTGCAAAAATAAATATCACGTTAAAAAATATATAATTTGAACAGTGCTAGGCGTTATAATTTGGTGAAAATACGACGACCTCGTATCATGCGTTGAAAATTACCCAGTAACCAACGTAACAAAATAATGCTTTATGCGGGTAACGCGGCTCATAAGCGAATTTACGATGTAATTTTACTCTCGATTAGAATGTGTATAGCAAACGGCTGCTTACCTATGAATTGTATAATGAAATTGAGGCCTTTCAACAGGTGAATCTGAATTGCCGTTGCAGCTGAAAAAGCTCGCAAAAAAACGAAACTAACCCACGAATTGCGCCACGAATAAGTGAATAATGTCGACCACAGCGGAACGCGCGAATTCAACAGAGATACAGTGCTGTAAATTCTCACGCATACTCTTTGTACCATGAGCACGCGTACTATCATTGCGTCACGTTGTATACGAGAGAATCGAGAAAGGTTTTTCAAAATCTATCGTATACCTGAAGCACGTGTTTATAACGTACAAGCTCCTGGCTTCGAGTAAATTTCGCTTTCGTGGAAATTTTTTTCTTCGCGGTGCATAGATTGCCGATGAGTTGTCAAATACAAGTTTTGCACTTTCTTTGTAAACACGAGAAAGGTATTCTTTACGGTGGAATATTTGGAATGGAGTACGTAGGTGGTAATTTGGCTATACGGGTGGAATCGAATTGAATAAATTGACGAAGCTCGTGTGTTTGGGTTTGTGACGTTAATAATAGGTTTGAACATTATAAAATGTCGATTTAACCCGTATTAGGGGGTTAAAAAATGTAGATATTCGATTCTCAATAATTGAGGTGGGTATTTTACTATCTACGGTTTTAGTTTGAAAAGAGGCAGAAGGGGTGTGGATATGGGGTGTAGGTTTAAGAATGAGGAAAAAATTGATTTTTGCATGAAAACATTTCAATTTTTTAAATTGAGGGGTTTCGTTTTTTTTACGATGTAGGAAGATAAGGAATAAGGAGTTTGTCTTTTTTAAAAGCTTGAAAATTAGATTTGGCGGAATGGATTGGAAGAATTGGGGAAAATTACAAATCACGGGTAAAAATTTAGTTGGTAAAAATTTTTTGATCAATTTTTAAATATTTTTTTGAATTTTTCAACGTGAAGTTGTGAAATTTGGTCAATTTATTCTAGCAGCTGAAAAATTGAGTTATTTATACAAAAAAATGGAAATAACTTTTTTAAAAAACGGTTAACATTTGCATTTTGATGGAGGAAAATCGAAATTTGATTTCAAGTTTCAAATTTCTTTACGTTCTCTATAATTTTCATTGGAATTTTACCCACTTCAGGTAGCTCTCAAAAATATGAAATTGATGTATTTTTCATTTTTATATTTCATTTTTGATTCATTTCTTCGACTAGATAATCATCACTTCATCGGGTTTTTAAAATTTTTTTTCATTGCTTTAAAGGTGAAACGGAGCTTCTCACTATGATAAAAATCAAAATTTCCATTCTTCACTCTTTTTTTGTGAGAGGAAATTCGATACATCCACTTTTGATACATGTTTCTTTTTCTTTTCCAAATGCGAAAAAATTTTTTAAAAAGAAGTCATCAAAATTTTTTTTATTTACAATCACAGAGGATCGTTAGAAAAGGATTTTAAAATCAAAATTTTTGAAGTCATTTAAATGACTGTCTTTATGGCGGTTGATCATGCAGACCATGTTTTGGAAATAATTCAATTCCAGGGTGACAGAACGTTCCATTTTTGCTTTATTTTCCAACGGCCTAACAAGAGAAGGTAGAGGGAATAACTTCTCTCTATTGGTGGAGTTGGATTTCTAATTTAAAAAAAACGATTAGGCTTGATAAATTTTCAAAATGTCTCCAAAAGTTCAACTATGGTTCGTCCTCGCAGAAAAAAAAACAAAAACCAAGATTAAATGCTGGAATTTGATTCCTTCGTAATTCGAGTCTGATGGGGAATTTATATTTTGGATATTTCTACTCTAAATTTTCGGTATAAAATCGTAAGAGTTCATTTTTTCACATCTACATTCGATTATGGGAAAGATCTCAAATAGGTACCTACTTAGATATGTATTTTGATTTTTTTTTTATCAATATTCAAGATTGTAAACTTATTTCTACAGGAATTGACTATTGGAAATAAATTGATTTTTCAGATCAGTTTTTTTCAAAATTTTTATAAAAAAGGCACCTGGATTGGAAAATTTATAAAAGTTGAAAGGCTCCTGCAAAAATTTCAAAAACTGAGTACCTATTTGGGTTTTTTGAAATGAGCTGAAAAGTATGGCATTACAGAACAGGAATGGAGGTAATACTTTTTCAAGTTTTTTCAAACCTTCTACAAAATGAGAATTTTATTGAAAATTCAAAAAAGTCGAAAAACATTGGAGAACTGTCAACAAATTGCAAACTATTTTTTTAAATTATTTTTTTTTAAAGAATACAATCAAACATGAAGGGCGATTCAAAAAGACCTGAATAAAAACAAGCCACCAGCCTATTTTTCTATTCTCTCAACTTATAAAAAAGGTCCATCATTTGTGAGCCTGGATATAGAAACCACCCTTCGGTGTAAAAAATTGATTATTGAGTTGACACTGATTTTGGGCTTTTCAGAAGGAACTGAATCGAAGGGAAACCTCAACTCAGAAACCAATATAAATTATATCAGTGAAAGTTATAGAAAATCACTAGAAAATAGTCAGAATTGCAGTACAGTAATAAATCAGTGAAAAAAATTCCACTGAAAGCAAGCAGTGAAAAAATTGCAAAAATTTATTTAAAATTGATTAAAATGGCCCGAAATAACTCGCAAAAAAGGGGACATTTTTCAGTTTTCAACTTAGAAATATATATTTCCGCGAAAATTTTATAAAATTCATGGAGAGGGAGGCAGGGGAGGAAGCAGTTGAAACTAAACTTCCTGAAATCTCACTCAAAAAAGTTTCAATTTTGACCCCTTCCCTCACTACAGGAATTCCTTCCCGATGAAAATTTTTTAGATCAAATTTTATCAAAACAGATAAAATTTGATCTCAGAAATGTCCCAATCAAATTATATCTGATTTTTTTTTACATATGATTTGATAAAATTAGATTGGGATATTTTTGAGATAAATGATTATTGATTATAGAACTCAAATTTTTTCATCGGGTTGTTTTCTTTGGAAAAATGATGCCAATGGACCCGAAGATCAAAAAATATGAATTTCGATACCAACGCCAAGTTTTTTTTTTTTAAATTACCACTTCTCATCGCCCCAGTGAATTCTGGTTGGTATTGGGATCAATACAACCCCAAAAATCTACTCTTAAGACTTTGAATGCTCTTATAATCTAATTTTTAAATTTCTCCCCAAAAAGTGTTTGAAATTTGAAAAAATCTAATTGAAAATTTTTACTCCTTCAAAATCAGTTTTTCACAAAATTTCCAATTTGTTTTATCCATATTCAAAATATATCAGAAGGTTTTTTTTGGTTTTACTTTTACCTATTTATTTTTAAAAAGGTGTGCTTCGATTTTTTTTTCATTCGTTTTCAAATTGCCAAGTGTATACTTATTTTGTAATAACCAACTCAAACGTGTTTCGCATGTGAATTAAGGTACCCGTAATTTTAAAAATCACAAAAGAATAATTAAATAAGCAGACTGACTAATTTTTTACTCCCCGATTATTTCATCGAAATTTTTTTACAAAATTAAAGAATCTAGTGTTTTTTTTGCTTCTCTTTCGATAAATTTGCATTACTTTCAATTTCCATAATTATACCATTTCTACCTATTGAAAAATATTTTCATTTGCACCACGAACCATGAAAATAACGTCCCTGAGAAATTACTCGTTCTGGGTGATCGTAGTAAATAATCAATTAACTCGGCTTAAATTTCGATTAAGATTGAAAGCTTTTGATGATACCTATTTCAAACTGTATGAACTGGGGAAAAGATGACAAAAGGTAAAACGCACCCGGCCAATTTAATTTAGAAATTTTTTTAGCCAAAATTGATGGAAAAAATTACGAACCATCCAAGGTCGTATTTCAATTTCATTTTCAAAATAATCTGAACCCATTCAAAAAACTGCGTATCAAGTGTACCTTTGTCCAATATCAAAGGATCGAGTTACCTTGTAATAAAAAAATTGCCGAGATGTTTTTTCGTTCACCCGCAAGGTCGAAAAATTTAACGATTCGTCTGGGCCTTTACCAATGGTACACAAAGCGATAAAAATAGAACAGTCTTGATTAGTCTGGCCTCATTTCACTTCTTTTCAGCCCAGCGTATAAAATTGGTCTGGATTTTGGTACTTTGTTGTGTCATTAGGGCGGCTTCTCGGTGGAGTGGAATTTTTACTACATTAAAAATTGACGATCCGTTACACACGTTTATGTACATTACAAAAAGCCAGAAGACAATGGTCAGTTGTCCGGCTTTTAGGGTTATCGTTAGTCTGCTCATACACGTGATACCGGGGCTTTGTTTGGGTCTCTCATTCTTATACACTTAATTCACGAGCAAAACTAAAAGAGTTCCGATTAAAAGTCATGGCAAAAGCTGGCTAAAAAAAAACCTGAAAATGAAACGAAGCGCACAAGTGAACAAGACTCGAGAATGGTATTGAAGCGATGAAGCCCGAGGTGATTTTTCATTTCGCCCTTGTTTCTAGTGTTATTTTTTTTAAATGCTGAGTATTTTTTTCCCCGGAGCGGAGAAAAGACGGGGATTTAGCGGAGAGGAGAAACACCGTAAAAAGTTCATGGTAAGAATAAAATAAAAAGTACTCTGCTTTTTAAAGCAATAAGATTTACCAGCAATGAAAATAATATATTTTTTCTAACACTGTGTGTTTTTCTTGGATTCTTTTTTTACTTTCGGTTCCGGCTCGAGGATTTTTCTTTCAACTTTGGTGAAAGAATTTTATTCATGAAATTTGTACTATTTTTTACCTTGCTAATTAGCTTAATATACGAGTGAAAAGTTTCAGTCGTTATACGTTTCGAAAAAATAAGAAAAACTGTATCCATTCAATTTTACGATATACTTCTTTATATTTTTATGTACTTTTTTTATACACTTGTACATGGTAGAAAACAATATTGTGGTAATTCATTCCATTACCTGTCTGCTTTCTTATCTATTGTTGATTGCTACGTTACTTGTGTATGTTTGCCAAAGGCACCTTTTTACTCGCTTCAGAAAAAATATTGATTTCGAGAACCGAACGAAGGGGAAAAACGAAAAAAAAGAGAAATACAAAAAGAAGTAAAGAAGAACAACATTCAACGAACGTATAAAATTTATAATAGGATTTTGAAAGAACTTCATGGAAAAAGTACCGAACAAAGATCAAAATACTTGGGAAAAAATAACGAAAGGAAAAAATATCTACAACACGTTAAAGGGTGGAAAAAGGCAAATCTAAAAAGATGCCTGTTCTATGCACGATGCGATTCAAATGGCCATATTTTTTGACGTGAGAAGTAAATTCAAAAGAAATAAATGTTCCACGTTGAAATGTTAATTAAGGCTAGTCTTTCTAAATACACATACCTACTTCGGTATTGGGCAGGTATTGTGAATTGAACATTTTTTTGAGAGATTTTCTAGAATTCTATATTACAGAGTCTAGAAACCTTGAATTTGTTAATTTTCTCTCAGAAGACAACGACAAATAGGAAGAGGGTACAAATCATACAAAAGTTAAGTTTGAAATAGTCACCTATCTGTTCAATGATCAGTTTCTAGACATTTGTAAGATTTTAGAAACTGGTATAGAATTTTTTTTTTCTTATATTTACAAAAATAATTTGCAAGTACAGTACCTAACTACTTAGTACAGGGTCAAGTAATTCCAGAAACACGTTTTTTAGGTTGAAAAAATATTGCAATTTTGATGAACTTGATTTTTAATAATAAATTCATACTGAATCTATTTTCGAATGATTATAAATATGTAAATGAAAAAATTTATTTCAAAAAATTGATAATTTTTCTATCATAGAAGCCAAGGTCAATCTATGACCTTGACTCATGATTCCGGGTTGACTCCAGAACAATTGAGAATCCGAAGTCATTTTGGAATCAGGTTGACTCTGACTACACGATTATAAACCACCCAGCCACTTTTTATTATCGATATTTTTTTCTTTTCGATATCACTTTTATTGAATAAGTTCTAAAATGATTCAACTAAGAAATAAATAAAATGATGAACATGAACAGAAATAATGAACAAGTCCTTTTCTGCTCAGCACTAACTTCATGATTTTTGACTCCGAAATTAATCTTGAGCAATGACTCCTGACCTTAGTTTGACCCTGGAGTCAATTTCAGACCTCGAATTCGGTCTCCAACTAGACTCTGGAATCAAATTCACTCCTTGACTTCTATCTTCGGCTCGATAGCTTTTTTTTTTCTGAAGAAAATATCTCTATACAACTAGGTATAGGTATGTAGTTTTTGTTACACTCTTATTGAACTTATATCTATCTGGTTGAGAAAATCTATTCGGAAAATCCTATCCATTCCATCATCATTGAAAATGATGAAAAACATGACTAGATAGAGTACTACAATGCACAATCACAAAATCATAAAAAATTGGGGGAAAATCACACTTGGATATTTAAATAAAAGTTCAGGTGAGTAAAGTTTTTCAACGTGAGCCTGTTTTACGGATTCGAAGTGGTTGGTGAGCGATTTTTTTTTTCAAGTCCACACTTTTTACACGTTCGTTTTTTTTCCAACTTCAAAATTGTTTTCTGACGAGTTCAAAATTTGATCATCATTTTTTTACAACTTCAAATTTTTTTTCTGACGAGGTCAAAATTTTTTCATCGTTTTTTTTCAACTTCAAAATTTTTTTCTGACGAGGTCAAAATTTTTCCTCCATTTTTTTTCAACTTGAAAATTTTTTTGATGAGGTCTGTATTTTTTTCCTGATTTTTTCCGACATCAATTTTTTTTTGACGAGGTCTGTATTTTTTTCTGACTTCAAATTTTTTTTGACGTGGTATAAATTTTTTCCTCCATTTTTTTCTCAACTTCAAGATTTTTTTGATGAGATCGTAATTTTTTCCTGTACTTTTTCATGATTTTTTCCGACATCAAAATTTTTTTCGACAAGGTCTAAATTTTTTCCCCAAATCTTTTTTCCAACTTCAAAACTTTTTTGACGCGGTACAAATTCTTTTTCAAACTTCAAATTTTTTGTCAAGGTTATACAATTTTTCAACAAAATGTTTCCAATGTCGGTCGCGGCAAATTTGTAAAACAAGCCCAGGTCAATTCTTCAAGTCAAAAATTTTTTCCAGCTAATTTTTTTCTCCTTTTTTTAAAAAATTTCATTTATAACATGAAAGCTTGAAGGTATTAAATTTTTTAAGGAGAAAAATGAAAAAAAAAATAATACATCAAATTTTCATGTTGTAAAAATAATAAAATAGTGAAGAAATTAGCTGGGAAAAATTTTGGAGTTGGGAAGAATTGACTTGGGCTTCTTTACAAATTTGCCGCGACGTTGAAAACATTTTGTTAAAAAATTGTATAACCTTGACATGAAATTTGAAGTTTGAAAAAGAATTTATGTATACCTCTTCAAAAAAATTTCGAAGTTGGAAAAAAGATTTGAAGAAAAAATGTATACCTCGTCAAAGAAATTTCGAAGTTGTAAAAAATATTTGAGGAAAAAATTTAGACCTCGTCAAAAAAATTTCGAATTCGGAAAAAAATACAGAAAAAATTTAGACCTGGTCAGAAAAAAATTTTGAAGTTGAAAAAAAAATGAACGTGTAAAAAGTCTGGACTTGGAAAAAAACGCTCACCAACCACTTCGAATCCGTAAAACAGGCTCACGTCTTTTACCATTGAAATTATAAATATCAATATTCCCATCACCAAAACATACCCACGTCAAGGGAGAAAAAAATTTAAATACCAACGAAAAAATTTCTCATTTCGGAATTTTTCTCACCAATCTCGTCTCGGTAAACAACTCGCAATACACTAAGCTAAGCCTAATCTTCCATTTGAATACGAATTTTCTTATTACGTGTAGGGAACTTGTTCCACATTGCTTTGATTTTTCAATAAATGCGACTGAATGAGTATATTGGTACTGTGTTCGATCACAAAGTAAATTTTTTTCAACTCCTACGAGTACGTTCTCGAACAAACGGCGAAGGTTAAAAAACATCGTTTCAATTTTACTCCTTTACTTGCGTGTGCACATACGACACGACGGTGGGAATTCTCAATACATCGAAACCCAGGCAGAGAATTTTTTACGCGACGAATTTCCAAACATCAAAGCTCGTCGCAAGGACCGAGTTCGAATTAGAAAAAAATTTAATTTTCCGTTCGAAAAGATTTTCAATGGTACTTTGATTTTATTAAATTTCGAAATGTGTAATAATGTTCGTGTAAATAAAATAAGTCCCTATATTAGGTATACAACGTATAATAATTCTATTGACACAAAATACATAGGTGTCGTCATCGTCGTCGAAATCAGCCATGTGTGAATTGTAGGCCGTATAAAGATACCTACAAGTAGCAGATTAAATGACAATTGGTGTTGTGTCTTCGAACGATAAAGGTGGCTTTTATCTAGGTATAGGCTTTTCAAATACAATTAATGTAAGTTTACTGTACCGACGAAAGCTCCCCAATAATCCGGCCGCATCGGTGCGAAATGATTCGGAACAGATGTAGATTGACGATATGTTGGTAGCTAGCAGCTAATACATCGACTGTATTATAAAATCGTTCACGCTGGAGCAAACTAATTTCCACCATGGACTCGTCATCCGCGCTAGACAGAGGAATTACCAGATGTTTCGAACGTTTCGGCGGACCACGAGCTGGTCGTAATAAAATTATAACGACCGGAGGAGGCTGATTTTTGTTTCGAAATCGTATTATAATAAGCGTTGAAAAATATCCGTCGACGAAATTCGGACCATTAAGGTAAATCGCGAGTAAATTATAAAAACGCCATTTCATCCATAAGGGTAGACAACCCGCCCTCGTTCGATTTACAAGATTAATAATTTACCCGAATATTAACCGGATTAAAAAAACACCCACAAAATGTAAATTTTTGTTCAACCTTGTTTACAAAAAAAAAACGCCAACGTTTCGGTTTTGTACCTGCTACGTCATTGTGTCGATATTAACCGATGTTATGCGGGCTCAGCTCGACGGGCTCGATGGGCAATTTAAGAGGGAAAAAGTCCCATAAGATGAAGTGAAATTTTTTAGAACGGAAGTTGGTAATTTTCGATATTGGATTCAAATTTTATTTCAGTTTGTAGGGGTATATGACCGTGGCGACTTTGGCAACCCCTATACATCGCACAGTTGTGTATGTGATGTTTAGGATGTCGCCGTTTCACCCCTCGCCAGCCGCGAGCATCTATACCTGGGTATATGACGTGCTCGTCCGGAATCCGCGGCTTTCCTTTGATTTACAAAGGTGATTCAGCCATCGAGATTTTCCTGCATTGTTTCGCAGCCAGACCAGGATTTCTATTCATTCATCTCACACGTCATCCCTCTACCTTGCATCTTGCGGGAAAATATGCAGACCAATTCTCGGACACACTAGCAGCCAAGCCACTGCTAGCTGATAGAGGGAAACCTTTTAAAAATCAGTATTTACGTATCCGTTGTATTGTATTGACTGTATCATATCTTAACGTAATTTTTAACTTCGAGCTCTCGCCTGTATCTCATTCGAATACATTTTATAAAATCTTTTCTCTTTTTTCCTTTTCTTGATCAAAACGTATTCGCGAACTATTCTTTTCTTAAACTTTACAAATTCGGCTGATATCTGATACACTGTATCAGTGAATTTGGTATTCGTAAGTAATTAAGGCGACTCGAATAATTACTGGTAATTAACACACTGCAACAGTGAACCAATTACCAGTGATTAGGCGACCTCAATATCCCTGCACTGACTACAACAGGACGTATACACGCCAACCGTAGTTCTCCCCTCACTCACTACGACAGTACGTGGTACAACGACGACTGTAGTGAGTTTAAATCGCGGTCTATTTATTTGGGACACAGGTCCCCTAAATTCGCAATACGGGGGACGCGCCGCGTTATAATTTACGTCCCAACAGGGCAATTAGGACGCCGTATTTTGTTTGTGGGTATAAAAAACCTCGCTACCCCACAAAGTGGTGCCGAAACAAATCTAAAAAATCGAATCAGTCTCTCTCAATCATGACTACAGCTGCAATTTCGGGTACTAATACCATTCCTCTCGTTACCACCGCGATGTCAACTGCTACAAATAGCACCCCAAGTGTCTCACAGCCTATTTTCTCGAATCTACCTTATCATAGAATTATTTTACCCAACTTTCTCGATGATAATTCGTCTTTATGGTTCACTCTTGTTGAAAGACAATTCAAAACTTTAGGCGTCACTGATTTTAACGAAATGGTGGATGTAATATGTGCAAAATTACCAGGTGATGTTTTGGCCAGGTGCAGTGATATTATACAATCTTCTGAAAGCTCAAAAGATATTTTTGGAAATTTGAAAAAACGAATTCTGTCACTCTACAGTATATCTTCGGAACAAAAATTGGACGAATTACTAAAAGACTGCGCCCTAGGTACTAAAAAACCCTCCGTTCTCCTCACGGAAATGCGTCTTCTTTCTGGTTCAAAATTGGGTGACAAAAATGAAAATGAGGACCTTCTTAAACGACTGTGGCTCAGACGCCTCCCTCAAAGGATGAAAGAGTTAGTTACAGCTCAGCCTGGGAATTTGGATACACTCGCCTCAGTAGCTGATGCCCTCCAGCCTGTCATAAATTCTGGATATGTAGCTAGCGTCTCATCAAATTCGACTCCTCAGACTTCTAAATCATTTGAGGAAAGCATGGAGGCCAAATTCGAAGCTCTCGCCACTCAGCTGACCACTCTTATGCATTCTCAACTTCAAATGCTTCAAATTTCAGCTATAGGTTCTCAGTCTCAGCCTAACCCGAGGGGGCGAACTCACTCACGCTCCTCCTCCCCTACCAGGAGGGCCAAAAGTCCTTTCCGCCAAAAAAATCAATATTACTGCTGGTATCATTCTAAATTTGGACCCCTTGCTCAAAAATGTGTGCAACCTTGTAAATTTTCGACTTCTGACGACTCCAAATTTACCTCTACTCAGGGAAACCAATAAGAGGGCAAGTGGCTGCGGCACACTTACCCCCTCCTTCTTCCTCATCTCGCCGCTTACATATTCGTGATAAAAAATCAAACACAGAATATTTAGTCGACTCAGGTTCAGATTTTTGCGTTTTACCTCCTCACCTTGCTGGTTTTAATCAAAGGAAATCAAAATTGAAACCAATTTTTTCACTTTTTGGGGCCAATAATAGCGAAATTCGAGCTTATGGTTATGATACACGTCAGGTCGACTTAGGTTTTCAAAAACCAGTTTCTTGGACTTTCATTGTGGCAGATGTAGATAGACCTATCATAGGAGCCGATTTTCTTTACGAAAATGACCTAATTCCGGACCTCCGACGCCAACGTCTAGTTAGGGGAAATAATTTTTATGTGACAGGAATTTCTCGCAAAGCTAAAACTCCATCAGTTCAGATTATAAGTGACGCAGGTAATAAATTTGCCGAATTAATCAAATCATTTCCTTCATTAATTCGGCCTGCGCCATTTCAGGAGTCCCCAAAACATAATGTGGTCCACCATATTGAAACCACTGGACCCCCTGTATTTTCAAAACCACGTCGCATTCGTCCTGACATGTATAAACGTGCTAAAAAAGTTATTTACGACATGTTAAGGGCCAAAATAATTCGACATTCAAAATCACCTTGGGCTGCTCCTCTCTTACTCCGTGAGAAATCTGATAATGATCTCAGACCTTGTGGAGATTATAGACAGCTCAATAATGTCACCACTCCAGATCAGTACCCCCTTCCAAATTTAAATGACGTTCCTTCAAAATTAACCAATGCAAAAATTTTTTCAGTCATAGATTTAGTAAAAGCCTTCCACCATATTTTAATTCATCCTGACGATATTGAAAAAACTGCAATTACAACCCCTTTCGGACTTTTTGAATTTTTAAGGATGCCTTTCGGACTCAAAAACGCACCCAAAACATACCAACGTTTTATGGACATTATTTTGAAAGATTTTGATTTTGTGTCTTGTTATTTGGACGACATCTTAATTTTTTCTGAAACTGAAGAGGAACATCTAAATCATTTAAGGCAGGTACTAGAACGACTTTGCGAATATGGGCTCACAATTAATCCGGCTAAATGTCAATTAGGCAAAACTGAAGTCACTTTTCTTGGCAGAACAATTTCAGCCTCTGGCATACTACCTAAAAAAAGTAATGTTGAACGAATTTTAAATTTACCAGAGCCTAAAAATGTCCACCAATTAAGGAGAACAATCGGTTCATTCTCTTTCTATCATGACCACATTCCTGGCATCGCCACATTATTAGCTCCCTTAAATGAAATGATTAAGGGGCACCCTAAAAAACGTGACAAAACTCCTATCATCTGGAATGAAACAGCGCGACATGCGTTTGAAAAATGTAAAAATTTGTTAGCCAACTCTGCTCAATTAGCTATTCCAAATTTTTCTTACCCCTTTACACTCACCACAGACGCCTCCGATACTGGCATCGGAGCTGTTTTGGAACAAATTCTCCCAGATGGGAAAATCGAACCCCTGGGATTTTATTCAAAAAAACTAGATGATAGACAAAAACGATACCCTACTTATGACCGCGAACTCTTGGCTATTTATGAGGGCTTACACCATTTTCGACATCTTGTTGAGGGTCATCCAAATTTCACTGTATATACAGATCATAAACCACTCACATATGCAGCCACAAAACGACCTATCACTAATAAACGTTATAATGCAAGGCGTGCCGCTCATTTAGACGAAATTTCTCAAATTACCACAAATATTAAACACATTTCTGGGAAAAGTAACATAGTAGCGGACATGTTAAGTCGAATTGAAACAATTTCTGCGCCCATAAATTACGTAGATATTGCTCTCGCCCAAGCTTTATGTTCTGATTTACAAAAATGGAAGGAACCAAATGCCACAGATGCTCCCTTTCCCCTTCAGGGATACCTACTACCCGAAAAAGAGGGTCTCACATTATATTGTTTCGTAGGGAAGGATGGAAAATCAAGGCCGTATATTCCAAAACACTTGAGATATGACATTTTTCTGCAATTACATCGCCTCTCTCACCCTGGCCCAAACGCCACTCTAAAACTGATTCAAAAACGTTATATTTGGCCTGGGATGTGCAAAGAAATTCGACACTGGGTTAAATGCTGCAACGATTGTCAAAAAACAAAAACAAACAAACACAATCACTCAGCCTATCAGCCTTTCCCACCTTCAGAAAAATTTCAAAAGGTTCATATTGATATTGTTGGCCATTTCTCAGAAAGTAAGGGATATAAATACCTACTAACGATGATAGATAGGTATACTAGGTGGATCGAGGTCATTCCCATCCCAAATATTTTGGCTGATACTGTAGCTCGCGCCGTAGTAAATGAATGGATTGCCAGATATGGCGTTCCCCTTGAAATTACCACAGATAGGGGTACTCAATTTACTTCTGAGCTGAACACAAAATTAACAGAACTTTTAGGCGCTCAACATATAACTACTACAGCTTTTCACCCAGCCGCCAACGGAATTATTGAAAGGGTCCACCGCCGACTTAAACAAGCCCTAATTTGTCATGGGTCTACCTGGACAGAAGCATTACCTGTCGTACTTTTGGGCTTACGTTCTGTCTGTCGCGAAAATCACCCATATACTCCGGCTGAAGCTACCTTTGGTCAGTCACTTCGCCTCCCTGGTGAATTTTTAGAAGAGAGTGTAAAACATTCCGCACTTCCTTTACCTACTTACGTCGAAAAATTAAAACAGGCATTTAAAAATTTTCGACCTGCACCCTTCCAACACAAAACAAACAAAACATTTTTTGTTCATAAAGATCTATTTACGTCTGATAAGGTTTATTTACGAACAGACCGCGTAAAAAATCATTAGAGCCATCCTATACTGGCCCATACAATGTTTTAAAACGATCACAAAAGGTCTTTACAATCGAGGTAAACGGAGAGAAAAAACTGTCTCTATTGATCGGCTAAAACCTGCATTTTATTTAGAAATCGAACCTACCAGTGAACCTACATCCTCTATAAAAAACATTAACATAAACCCCGAAAACGACACAAAACTTTGCGAAAAAGAATACACTCGACTATTTCAAGAATTACCCTTGCAAAAAGACAATGACCACCTAAAACCGTGTATAAAAACTCGTTCTGGTAGAATCAGCAGGCAGCCTGACCGCTATGTCGCCTCCGTTAAATGGCCTATATGCCTTGAAAAATACATCTCCTTTATTAATTTATTCCATCTTTTCTATTCCTCTTTTCAAAAATTTCACCTTTTCACCTTCTTTTCCAAAAAATCGATCTTTTCACTTGATACATGGAAACATACAAACGCTATATACAGTCAGTACACTATCATTCGCGTCAGTTTCGAACTCGTCAGTATTCCACGACCTAAAAAATGGCTTGAGCCAGGAATTTTGCGATCAATGATCATGCAGCCAAATATTTCCAACCTGGACCAAAAGTTTGCAAATTTCTACTCCAATCCAAAGGCAAACTTTACACCTCGCTGCATGCCAATTTCGAGTAATACTGCGCCACTCTTAACTTCACACCAAATGTCATTTCCAATCAATCAATCATGGTGCCAAATTCAACATCTATTCTGACGTCGCATCAAACATTCAACTCCATGTCAGTGAAAAGTCATCAAATTTCACCACTACTTTTATTAGACGACGCATCAACACAGCCATAATAGTTCTTAAATGTTGATTCTCATGTACAATTTTGTAAATAATTTCATGCATACATTGTTCTATCACATGTTATTGATAAACATCATTCAATATTTTTTGACATGCATTTTCGATATTTCTGTGTAATTCATGCATATTTCTCATGTTATCTCTTAATTTTGACATTTTAACTTATTTTTATGCCCTATATTTAATTTTTTATGGCTCCGCCATTAAGGGGGGAGTCTTGTAGGGGTATATGACCGTGGCGACTTTGGCAACCCCTATACATCGCACAGTTGTGTATGTGATGTTTAGGATGTCGCCGTTTCACCCCTCGCCAGCCGCGAGCATCTATACCTGGGTATATGACGTGCTCGTCCGGAATCCGCGGCTTTCCTTTGATTTACAAAGGTGATTCAGCCATCGAGATTTTCCTGCATTGTTTCGCAGCCAGACCAGGATTTCTATTCATTCATCTCACACGTCATCCCTCTACCTTGCATCTTGCGGGAAAATATGCAGACCAATTCTCGGACACACTAGCAGCCAAGCCACTGCTAGCTGATAGAGGGAAACCTTTTAAAAATCAGTATTTACGTATCCGTTGTATTGTATTGACTGTATCATATCTTAACGTAATTTTTAACTTCGAGCTCTCGCCTGTATCTCATTCGAATACATTTTATAAAATCTTTTCTCTTTTTTCCTTTTCTTGATCAAAACGTATTCGCGAACTATTCTTTTCTTAAACTTTACAAATTCGGCTAATATCTGATACACTGTATCAGTGAATTTGGTATTCGTAAGTAATTAAGGCGACTCGAATAATTACTGGTAATTAACACACTGCAACAGTGAACCAATTACCAGTGATTAGGCGACCTCAATATCCCTGCACTGACTACAACAGGACGTATACACGCCAACCGTAGTTCTCCCCTCACTCACTACGACAGTACGTGGTACAACGACGACTGTAGTGAGTTTAAATCGCGGTCTATTTATTTGGGACACAGGTCCCCTAAATTCGCAATACGGGGGACGCGCCGCGTTATAATTTACGTCCCAACAGGGCAATTAGGACGCCGTATTTTGTTTGTGGGTATAAAAAACCTCGCTACCCCACAAGTTTTTGTATGAAAATCTTCATGGAGGGGTGAGGAGGGGTCAGAAATGTAAAATGGGGTGTAAATTTGATACGAGTGTCCAAATCTATATTTTCGAGGTGCTGCTGTATCCAAATTTGACATTTTTTAAAACGAAATTGAAAAAAAATTACATGAACGTTTTCATTTTCAAATTCTATTCTGTAATGAAGTATTTATAATTTTTTTTAATAGTGTGTTTTTTTCATTAAAAAAATATTTCATTAGGAACATAATTTGACCCCCTTATCTCTCTCCTTGAAGATTCAGGGTGAAAAAATGATATCAAATTTGGATTCAGCATCTTTGCAAAAGCAGATTTGGAGACCTCATAAATTTTATAACTCATTTTATATTTTTGACCCGCCTCCCTTAAAGGTCTAAACGCAAAACTACTGTCAAATTTGGATTCAGCATTGATCATTACGTAGGTATCATCGGAATTTAAAAGTTTCAATTCTGCGGACTGGAGCTTTTCCGCACCTAAGTGACGGATTAATCGTTTTCTGTTCGAAAGTCCGAAATAACTTGTGATATGAATGTGATCACAAAAGAAACAATGGTGAGGAATTGAAAAAATTTAACTCTTGGATGGAAATTTTTTTTTTGAAAAATTTCAAATAAAGACAAGTAATTCTGCGTTTTATTAGAATCCAAAAATGATAATGAAAAAAATTTATTAGTGTAAAAATTGAGTAAAGGAAACACTTTTTGCTGCAATTAGGAAGTTTTAAAGCCACCGTATTTTTTAAAAGTCAACATTACAAATTTTTTGAAAAATTTTAAAATCAGATTTTTGATATCAATTTTGAAGGTACCTTACTAGAAAATTAATTCAAAATCTAACTTTTTGTAGTCTTTTCTATGTTTTGGAATGATCGAGGGTCGCATTAGTAAATGAAGTCCAGGTCCTTATCCCAACTCAAAGTGAAATTTTGAGCCCCAAAAAAGTAAGTAAATCGAAAGGGCACCATAAAAGACTCCTACGTCCAAAATTTCAAGTGCTGAGCTGTTTTCCTGACATTTTGACGTATGAAATTCAAAATTACCCTTAAAAATAAATCTGATTTGGACAATCAACAAAAAGAACTGAAATTCGGTGTGTATTTTAGGAAGTTTGAAACCCGAAAGGAACTGAACATTTTTTTTCAAAATCTTCCAAATACGAATTGATCAAATGACTAGATACTGAAAATTTATATAGGTTCACGTCTTTTGTATTTTTATTAATTTTTAAAATTTCTTCCTATTATTCATTAGGAAAGAAATTTTGAAAAACATATGTTGAAAAAATCTTCGAAATTAAATGAATTTCGAGTAGGGAATTTTTTTTAAAAATTGTAAAATGTTTTCCAGCTTTTCAAAATTTTTCCAACTTGGATTCAGAAAAAAAATCAAAATCATATTCCTTGAAATTTCTTCCACTTTGAAAATTTTTTCAAATAATTTCGAAATTTCCCTTTTTTAAAATAAATTTTAACTTTATAAACATATTTTTTTTAAATTTCTTATGAAGTTATGAGTTTCAATATAATTATGTACTTGATTAGAAAAAAATTCATGAGCATGAAAATGAAACCGAAAAATAATTGGCCAAATATAAGTTTGAAACGAATTTTTGGGTAAAAAAATTTAAAAATCAGAAATTGGGTACAAATTTGAAAAAAAAAAAATAGGATTGAAGTGATGAAAGAAATTCAGACTTGAAAAAATTTGGACTCAAAAATTGGAATAAATTCCGATTTAGATGGTTGAAATTTTGTTTATATAGTCTAGTTCTAGGATAGAATTTTTATTGATTTCATATTTTTCTGGGCACATTTTATCAAAATTGGTACTTGAAAATTTCAACCCTGAAAAAAAAAACATTGGAAATTTGACTTCCCTAACTTCCCTTGGAAAATCACCTCTGGTGTGTCCTATTTCAAACATTCAAACCTCTCAAATTGATTAGAAGCGGTCTAAAGATGTTTCGCAGTCTTCAGCAATTTTTGGAATTTTCCAATGCTAAAAAAAAAATAAAAATGGTCCATCTAAAAAAGCACTTTTAATCGTGGATAGGATAACCAATATTATCAATATTACCTCTTGACTGATTTGATGGAATGAAGCAAATTTGCAACTTTCGAGTTCAAATTTTCATTTTTTGGTAGAAAATTAAATTTTTTCCAGGAAAATTATCAGCCAAAAAATATAGATTTAAACTCAAAGTTGCAAATTTTGTGAAAAAATCTGCTTTATCAAATAGGTCAATAATATTGGTTATCCACGATTACAGATGCTGAAGTTCATATGGACCATTTCTTGGAGTCTTTTTCATCGCTGGAAAATTTCAAAATTTTCTAGAAGCACCGAAAAATCTCGAAACCGTTTGAAAATAAGGTGCTTATACATTATAATTTTAGCTCTTTTCGTTGAATAGATCACATTTTCATATTTGCCTTTTGCTTGGTGATAAACTTTGACGTAATTTTGTGATTTTAAAAATTCGCCAAAATTCGAGAAATGAGCTCCAGCGCCTGAAATTTTGAATGAGGATTTAAAAAAAAAAAAAAATCCAGGGTAATATGCGAAATGAAACTTTTTCCCGCCTGAATTTCCTACTGAGCCTCTGCATGATGGCTTGATTTTATCGACTAATTTTAAAGATCAAAGTTTAAACTTTCAAGTGAATCCATCTTCAGTTATTTGTGCTGCTTGACGAATTATCAAACGAATCAACTCGGCGTGTTTTGTCGACATCGAACAGGATGCGAGATTTTATTCAATATTCGTCCCAAAAAAAGAATAAACGTTTTAAAGCTTAAATTGAATTTTTACGAAAAAAAAAAAAAATACGAAAGAAATATAAAAGCAAAAAACCCATCGAAATTCCATTTTAATAGCCGAATTCCGAGTAGTAAATCCTTTTGAATTGAATTTCTCGTGACGTTTTATCAGCACGTCGTCCTTGGGCCTTGTATTAACGAATTAAACGCAACGTGCGTTTACCAAAATTATAAACTTAAGGTAAGTATATCCTAAGCTCGATAAGTTCGATGCTACGTTTAGGTAGAATCGCGATTTTCGTCGACTCTGAAGAAAAGAAAAACTGAACAGCACGCCTGGCTCGTTTAAACGTTATTAATGCTGTTAACAAAATAATCTCGGCGTGAATTTGTTTTTACTTCTTTTACCCGACTATCTTTCTTTTTCCGATGTCTTTTCGTTCCTTTTTCCTTTTTCAAAATAATCTTATCCTATTTTTATACCTAACTTGAGCGCAATACGCCGATTCGAGTTTTTTTTTACAGAGTTGTTGAAAGAGAGAGAAAAAATAGCGAATCGATAAGTTTTTCCAACGCGTTGCAAAGCAATAGGCGATAAAATAGATTAAATAAAGTTTTTATTGTCGCCATTTTCAACTTTTTGGCAGGTAAATTGGGCAGTAGCGGGATATAACATGGAAATCGGCCGGATATGAAAATACTATGGAATATTAATTCCAACTCGAGGACGGAATTGAAGGAAGTCATTCAGGATGCAGTTTTTTTCTTGGGTGCTTACTGCTTAGATTCGAATTGTGCTTTTTTTTGTTATTTGAAAGTGAATTTGGAATTCTGATTGACTAAGAGTGAAAATTTTCAGTTTTCATAATAATCGATTATAGGTACCGGAAATTAAATTCAGTAAATTTTGAATGAAACTGATTACATGATTCAATTCCTTATTTCCAAATATCAATTTCACATCAAATTCTCCTGCAGGGTTATATCATTGACTCATCATTTAAATTTGATTGACACGAACATTTTTTCATTAAGCTTAAACTCGAGGTGATACAAAATAAAAATTTGTAAGTTTTCAAAAGTCAGCTTCTGACTTTCTGATGTCAAGTTAATTTCGAAATATGAAAATTTATAAGTATTTAAAAGTCATCTACTAAATTTCTAATATTTTTCCTGTCATTTTGACTTTCTGACATCTGAATCTGAAAAACTCGACAATCTCGGATTGGTAGGGAAAAATATGAAAAATACGAATTCTATTTTTATGAATACGTTTTGAAATTGAAAATTCAAAGGAGGGATCTCTGAAGCTTGAGATACTTCTCCCAACGCCAAAACAGCCTTTAGAATTTTGAGATCGTATTGCAAACTCGTTCCAGGGGTTTCCAAAGTTGTGAATTATTGGCCTCCGCCTCAGATATTTTTATACGAATAACTTCTCACTAAATTGAGATGGAAAACTACCTATAACTAAATCTACACGAAAGAGGCTTCAGGCACGAAATTAAAAATACCCTGCGAACGACTGAATCGTTTTTTTTTCAGCTGTACATATGATTCAAGTGGTCCACTTGCTTTTTTCCGAGTTCAAAATTTTCTATTTTTTTTCAGAGTTCGAATTTTTTCTCGATTATTTTTTTTCAAATTAATTTTTTTTTCAGAGTTCGAATTTTTTCTCGACTACTTTTTCTCAAAATCAATTTTTTTTTCAGAATTCGAATTTTTTCTCGATTATTTTTTTCCAGAGTTCGAATTTTTTCTCCATCATTTATTGAATTTTTTCCGAGTTCGAATTTTAATTTTAAGAAAAAGTAGTCGAGAAAAAAATTCGAACTCTGAAAAAAAAAAACGATTCAACCTCCGATGAAAAACAAAAAATAAATGAGTAATTTCCGCAGATCAAGATACTTCAACCGAAGATTTCTAAATAATTCAACGAGTACTACACAAGCCATGACATTTGATATCGGGCAGTACTATTCAGCTTATCTAATCGCTCAGAGGAAAGCGTTTGTTTCAGCAAGTATTAAGTTAAAGATTTCATTAAAAATGTACAAATTTGTAAAACTTATATCGAACATAGCTTTCGGAAATATTTCCCGCGCTAATGAACTAATTAAATATAAACATTTTTTAATATTTTACGAGCGAAAAGTTTAGACGATATAAAAACAGCTTCTTAAAAACTTCACCCATAAAGAAGTTTTAATTAGGGATCAAGGATGGTGTCACGGTTACCAAAACTCCTTTTACTTAGTTTATTATTTTCGGCGCGGTGCGACGTAAAAGACATAGAATGGAAGGTTCTCGATGATGGTTTTTTACTTTTCCTCCGAGGAAAAACGAAAAACTATGAATTGTATAGTAAGTTTGTCATTATCCTTTTAAGTAAGGAATTTTCTTGAAATTTTTCCCTTCCCGCTTTCTCCATACGATTTCTCAACGAAACTGTGGATTTTTCGAAAAAAACATACCACATAATTTTTTGATTTTTGGCGAATGAATTTTTAAAAATTATTTCATATTTCTGAATTAAAATGCAGAAAATTTGAGAAATTTTCAATAGTTTTCAATGAAATCCAACCGAGGTGAGAATCTTTGACGTCCTCTAGGATAAAAATATTTATGAGAATAAGTATTCAAACACATATTTTTCACTCGTGTTATTTTTTTCGGGTCATTCCACGACAGATTCAACTATTTTTTGATATGTATCAGATCTGAAGATTTTGTTCAAAATATTTTCTCAAAGAAAATCATCGTTATTTTGATTTTTGCCTCCGATGGTGGCTCTGAGAGGAGTCAGGTTATGTTCTTTATCTCAACGATTAAAGAATCTGAAAGAACTCAAAATTGTTAGACTTGTTTTTAAAGTTAGAAGTGGAGTTTCCCAGCAAAAAGCTCATTTTTCATGAAATCGGCGTAATTTTTAGTGATACGTTAAAGTCCAAAAATACAACTTCAAAGCAGGAAAAAATTCTTTTACCCTCCAGGGGGCATGACGCTCTACTCTAAATTTGTCGTCATAATTTTTTAAAGAAAGGCATATAGACCCCAAAAAAATATGCAAAATAGAATATCATTTGCTATGTTTTTTGAGAAGCTGAGTTTGGATATCAATTTGATTATTGAGTTTGGTCCTTGTAAAAGGCCAAATTTTGAACCAACGAACCAAATAGTGTTAAAATATAGAAAACGAGTGACAAAATGATGCTTAGTTCAGATATTCAGTAGCTAATTTTTTTCAACACCCCCCCCCCCTCACCGGTTATATGCGCATCCAAAAATTAATTACGGAGCTGAGAATTTGAGAAAAATATGGGGAGGGGTAAAATTTCAAATTAATCATTTTTCATTGATTTTTCAGTCAAAAATTATCAATTTTTGAAGACGAATTGGGAATTTTTTGGATTTGGTGATTTTTGACTGAAAAATTAGTCAAAAAGATTAAATTTTAAAATACTTACATAAAATAAATGGAACAATACTCCAACGAAGCGAGGGCGAAATTTTTTTGAAAAAATACTGTGTGAAAAACAGAAAATACAATTTTTTCTCCATTTTTACAACAGAAATTTTTTTGAGCTGGGGGGGGGGTGCTACGCCACCAGTCAGTACAATTTTTTTTGGTTGCTGAAATCTAATAAGGACTCGTATTTTTTTTAAACAACCCACCAACACGTGTTTTTCATGAATGGTTTGAAATTTTTTCCTCATTCTTACGATTTCTGGTATGAGGGGACAGAATGCTAAAAATGTTGAAGGTCTCAGTTTCATTTTAGTTTGCAAATCGGTTTTTGGACTTACCTAATTTTTGATTATAGTAAGTGAACCATGAAAAATTCGTAGGTACTTTATTTAGGAATTTTAAGATGAATTGATGAGAATGATCATTTTTCAATAAAAATGATTTTAAAAATGGGAAAAGAAAAAAATAGAAAAAAAAAATAGAAAAAACCCGTCATTTTTTCCATTTTAGGAACCGACAAATTCCAAGTAAATATGTATTGAAAAAAAAAAATTTCTTCGTTTTTTGAAGAAACGGCCTGGAATGTATTTTTTTTGGTCTAATTTGCTGTTTTGAATCATGAAGAAAAATTGTTTTTCGTCGTTTTCTACGAAACGACAACAAACGATCTGGACTTTCTATAAAACGAACAATTTTTAATACTGATGGGAAAATATGTATCATTTTTTGTCATTTTCCCAAAAAAAAACAACCAGAAACAATAATTTTGTAGCATTGAAAAATAATAGGTTTCACTTTTTTTTTCAAGTTTCATAAAATCGTCCAATGGTTTTTATTTTGTAATAGCTTTATCACACAGATACCATCATTACTCGATCACTTTTCCTACATCACATTTTCTATCAAGTTGGATTTTTTTTTTTTTTTGAAAATCTGACATTCTGGAATAAATTACAAGAACGACAGTTGTTCAAAAATGGCCAAAAATCGTAACAAATCAATGGTTTTAAATGAAATACATGAAAGAAGAAAGAAAAATTCCGTTTCCGAATTCCATTAACACAAGTCCACACACCTACATCTCGAATCCATCATATCAACACACCGATTTCTCAGATACCCATCAACACATAACGTCGTTTGAAAGTACAACCTACACCCATTCCCTTTCTTTTCACGAACTCACAACCCAGCACCAGCACGCAAATAACTTATTAATAAAACTTTCCACCACCTTAATCGTTTCCTCAGACTTGAAAAAAACTAGCGAAAATTCCAAATAACACACATACCTAAAACACAATTGCTTTTATTGTAAAACTTTTAAATTAAGCATAAAACTCGTCGCTTAAGTAACACTGAAATTTTTCGTATACCGGCTACGATGAAAAAAAAAAAACAATTTTAAACTATTTTCAAAATACAAATTGATAATTACGTTTTTTTTAGACATATTTACAATAGCGAGAGATAAAGAAGAAAAAAAAAACAAAAAAAAGAATGATTTACGATACATAATTAAACACGAGAGAAAAGAAAAGAAAAAACAAACAAAATATATGGAATTATCGATAGCGAAAAAAGTATAGAAAGAGGAGGAAAAAACACATAAAATAAATACATGGCAATGAAGATGTTTTTTCCCCCTTAATAAATAATTTTTTCTTTTTAATATCTTTACAAAAAAAACATCGCAAAAAATGGAAAATTTTTTTATACAAACGCCGCTGGATATTTTCTCAAAAAAAAAAAAGTATAAAAAAGTAACGAAATATGTAGTAAAATGAGCACGTAGGTAAGTAAGTAAAATTGAAAAATTCTAATTTTTTAAAAAAATCCACAAAAAAAAGTACAAAATAAATCGATTAAATTTGGGTTAGTGTGAGGGATTTTTACAAATTAATGTTGTTTTTTTCTTATCTAAATCGTGGTCCTCGATACACATGGAATTGTCTGATAACCAGTCGAAAATGTCCAATTTGAATACAATCAACTTGAGACGACGAAATATGTAAGTACAGAATGTTGATAAATAAATTAAAAAATATTGTCGAAATATTTTTTTGAGCAATAATACCTACAGCAAATAATCAACTAAATAACGATTAATTCTAATTGTCAATAAAAGGTATAAGCACCGATAACGACGAAGGATCGTGATCCTTCGACATGGCTTATTCGAGCCGTACTTTTTCTCGACTATTATCACAAATTATTTCCTTTAATGTCTAATAACGCGTAATAAATCGATCGCGCCGATTTATACGCATCGATTTGCTTGAAATTTTTTCTTCAACGTCAGATCTTTTTTATGGAATGAAACCGTAATGGTAATAGAAGTTCGGATGCGATGAAGCTTTCTCGAATGGCACGAAATTAAAAAATCTCTACGTGGGTAAAATGTTCAATAAAAAAGATACCAGGTATCAAAAGATGGGTAACGCAATACTCCATTCAAATGCTGATCCTTATACTTTTTAATCTTGTTTTTGAAGTACCAAAAATAGACGAACGAGTTTCGGGATATTTTTCGAATAATTCGAATATTTTAGTTTTTCGAGAGCAGAGGTACTTAAAAAAATGACGAATTAGAGAAACGAGAGAGTGAACTTTCGTCAAATTGAGGGCGGGAAGAAAAGGAGGGGTGTAAAATATGTCGAGATTTTCTCGCAGCAATTTCATCAAAACCCGAAATGATTTTCTTAATGAAATTGATATGATTCAAAGATGGATCGAGATTACAACAAAGGAACCTCTCGAGCTCGAGGATACGTTGATAAAAGACGAGGTGAGTAATTGAATAGGTTTATTTCGCTTTTATTATTTTGATTAAAATTAAAGTCGACTTGGAAGATGGTAAAATAGAAGGTACCAGAGAGAATATTATCAAATTTTCGCGACACCTTTGCGTTGTATTTAATAAAGATATTCTTTTTAGGGCTTTTTTTTTGAAGTTTACTTTGGTACAGCGCCTAATTTCTATTAAAAACTCGTTATTATATTGTAAAAAAAAAAAAGAAACCGTTGAATAAAAATCTTTACAAAATATGTAGGTCATCGAGGCGAGGGTAAGCTCAGGGAAAACCAAATTCGCCGAAAACTTTACCAGCTTGGAATTAATTTTTCGTCGGTGTACGAGCGTGAAAGTTGCCTGTCTGGTGAAATTTTCTCGCGAGGTGGTTTCGGTCGAACCAGCCAATACGAATAAGTTGGCCAAATTAAGATTAAAGCCAGGTAAAACACGGTATCCTTGAGTGAGTTCCCTTTGAAGCGTCACTCCGGGTCATAAAACTTGAAGTCAGCATCATCTGTGTTTGAAAAGATTAAAAGTTTCGTCAAACGGATTATTTTTAATGAAATTGGCGGGGAAAAAATAGCTACAAAGGTGGAAACATCTTCGAGACGTTGAAATCGATTAATTTTTAATTAGATATTTTTACAGGGGAGGATGGCCATTCGAGAAAACCGCCATAACCATTTTTTCACACTCCGATAGCGATGGATCGGATCACTACGCGGAGAGGGGTAAATCGTACTCGATACTATCACAAGAAAATGGCACACAAATTCCTAATTGTAAGTACAGGGAATGTGACACACATACGACAAAATGAATATATCGATCGCGTTACGACATTATCGAAATCGAAACATTACCATCGAAAACCGATCGACGGCTCTGGTAAAATAAATAAACACGTAGGTACATACAAAAATAGAGAAAAAAAAATTAAGGAAAAAAAACACAACTTATCAAAAGTAATTGACTACATAATGAAGAAAAAAATAATAAATAATACCTTCGAATTTATCTCTAACTTTTAATACTTGACAAACGTACAACGTCCATAATCACATAGAGATCCCCGAAAAAAATAAACAGGCGGAAGTACCCGATCACGTGGCGAAATCGACTCGATCCCAGCTGAATTCGGCAGCTATTTTGAAATCGTTGTCGTCGATATTGAAGAGATCCAAAGGGTCGGTGATATTGTTGTTTAGTAACGATTCGTAGTTGCCGGAGACCGACGATGAGGTGGGAGCTGAATGGTCGAGCTCGGAGGATATCAATCTGTCCAGCCAATCGGTGTCGACGTCCATTAGCTCGGAGGTCTGGGCCGGTGGATCGTGATGGTCTTCGCCCAAGTCCATTGGGAACGTTTCCATATCGATGCCGAGCTCTTCGAGGCTCAAGTGTTGAGATGGTACGCTTTGATCGATATTGCTGGATGAAAACATGGCACTGGATTCGTTGTTGGTGCTGGGAGTTGGGGTGGTTTCGGTGGAGATGCTGGTGGCCGGAACTGGAGGTTGGGAGGGCATGGAAGACGACTGAGTCGTGGCTGGAGCGAATTGCTCGGTTGGGAGGGTGGCCGAGGGTGTCGGGCAGTCGGATTCCGGCGGATCGAATTCGCCGTTTTTCATTAGCAGGTCGAGGACGTCGTGGACTGATTCGTTTACGTTGTATTCCTGTAATAGAGGATTTTTATGATTAAATTTTTCGGCTGTAAGGTCAATAAAAGAAGTATTTTTGGAAAAAATGTACCATTTAGGGAACTCGAAAATCAAATTCCTTTCCGAAGGACTCTCACGATCAACTTTTATATAATTTTTTTAAAGTGAAAAAAAATTGAAGAGTTCGCGAAGAAATTAAATGAATTAAATGAACTCCATCATAAGTACTACTTACCTTCAAAAAATTTTATAAATCTCATTTTGAAATCTCAAAAATTTTCTGAAAATTATTTTTAAAAATTAAGAAAAAAATTTGACATTGTCTATTTCTTTTGAAAAAAATTGTTTTTTCAATTTCAGATTGCAAGAAGGCAACATGTTTATTCCACACATTTTGAAAGAGTACCTCGTTATCCCAATTTTCTGTAATGGCAGATGTTCAATCAGAAATCTCATGTCTGAAGGCCCTACGCTAATAAAAATCATTTCATAAATTTTTCCCCCATTAAAAAAATAATTGGTTTGGATTCAGGGTGTTTAATAAAACCTTAAAACTCAAAAGAAGGACCTTAGTAGGACTTTCAGCAAGACCTTTTCAAAATGAACTATTGTACACTCCCCTCTTAGAAAAATCAAAAATGCATTACTTAACCAAGTCTTAAAAAATAACACACAACAAAAATAAATTTTTTTCATTTATTTATCATTTTTTTCAATACGCAGGTAATTGTAAGAAGTATTTGTAAATTTATTTGAAAAGTTCAAGATCAAGACTAAGAAATTTTACAACAATAAGTAACAGGGTTTGTAACAAAATGTCAAAATCCGAAAGCTCAGGTTGTCAACATCAAAATTTTCCAAGAAAATTTCATCTCAATTTTCATTTTTCTCAGAATAAAATTGTTTTCCATCGATGTGCATAAACTAGACGTGACATCAAAATCGGAACGTGATTTGTCGGAAATAATGGTTATGGGATACTTGAGGCATTGGGATTTTTTTTACATTGAATCACTAAAGCTTATTACGGTATTGGAAATAATTATTTTTGATTTCCGATCAATTGAAGTACCTCAATACTCGCGATGGCTCGAATTGTGAATTTGTTTCTTATTTTATGTATTGTAGCGGTATTTCAACTCTGGTAAGTGATCAATTTTGTTTCGTAAAATTATTATTCCCTTCCGGAATCCTTCTGAAGAGTTTTTAAAATATTGTAACAGAATGAAGGTCTTAAATTATGGTCATAGTTTTGATTCTATACTCAGGCTGCAAATTGTAATGTAAAAATTTAAAAAATACTATGCAATAACTAATTCCTATACTCCAATTTGTTAAAATTTATTTTAGATTAAAAAGAAAAATTTTTCAATTTTTTGTAATTTGCAACTGTCCCGATCCCAAATTCCAAAACAGTAAGAAAACAATAACAAGTTGCTTTTTTTAAAAGAATGTAATACTTGAAAAAGAAATTATACAGCGAGATTGTTTTTCTAAAAATTGGTTTTTTTTACTTTAAGTTTGACCATAAAAAGAGAAAAAAGACAAAAAGACAAACAGGATTCACCTTCTAACTGCGAAGGTGGAATATTCTTGGATACACAAGTAGTCAAAGGAGGAGTACCAGCAAACAGTTCTTATAACTATTATAATATAAAACCCAGAGAAAATCCAACTTTTACCATTCAAGTGAAAGAAAATTTCAGCTGCGAAATAGCACACCTCATAAACTGCTCTATAGAAGTTTTGTACCAGGTGAATACGAGGTTAATTTCAAATCTGTATTTTTATTGTAATTCATTTTAAAATTGATCCATAGATGATCCTTACCGACCAGTATAATCGGATTTGTGCATCCATCGATTCTGATGGTTTCAGTGGAAAGGTGAAATTTTTATAAAATTTTCAATAATTGTTTTCGTCGAGACAGCAACATGATTATTTTGTTTTTAGGTTTGGGTTTTCGTGAAATTTTGCAACGAAAACTGGACACCAAGGCACTATTTCTGCTGCAAAGATAAAAAAAAAGTATCTTGTATGTCGTTTTAAGGAATTGTATTTTCGATCTTAATACCTAATTTGTTTATCATTTTAATTTTTTTGAAAAATCGCCGGAGTTCTAGTTTTATGGTATACGCCTACTTGATCTAGAAAACGAAAATGTTTGCTATTTTCTTGTTTTGAATGCTATTTTTATTGAATCTTTCATATAAGACCCTTTCCGGCCTCTCTATTACGCATACTTGTTTTAATGGAAAATTTCAAGCACCTTTATTCCGATAAGATATCACTTATTTTGTAAGAAATAATACGAACGAGCAAAATAAAAATATTCAAGGCGTTTACCAAATTCTCGAAATCAACAGGCAGGATTTCCACAGGTTCTTTTCAAACGTAACTTTGCAAAAAAAAATTCGTCAGAGCTTTGGGAAACTTCTCAAGATTTTTTCAACTGATAAAAATTGCAATTGTTTTCCAATAACCTACTCTTTCAAAAGTTGTATTTCAATTCGTCCGTTGTCTTTGAAATTGACTTAAAAAAAAAAAAACAGGACAGAAATTTTGGATTTTTTTTTCAAAAATCTCATTTCAAATTTTGGAAAAATAATAATTTTAATTTTCAGGTTAAGTATTTTCCCGAAAATTGCAAAAACGTCACGAGGTCATAAATTAAGGTACATTTTCGAAGAATTTTTCTTGAACTGAGAATCATTTTTTTGAAAAATTTATGCGTAATGAAATTAGCCAAGAAACACTTTTTTTAGATAATTTATCCCTCCTCTGGATACTAAAAATATTCCAAAATTTTCTAGTACCTATTCCCCAATCCCCAAAATATTATTTTGTACTTTTACCAGAAAATGAGCACCCAACGAGAGCAATCAGCCAAAAAATTGACTTTTGGCTCCACCGTGACTCCGGAGTTAATCTACAAATTCAAGACTTCTGACTCCGGAGTTAATACATGTCCTTGACTCGCTGATTCCAGCTCGACTCCAGTGTTCAGCCGGATTAAAAATCAATTCGGAGTTAGTTCAAATCCTACTCCTATTCTCCGAGGACATTAGACAACTTATCATTTTTATGGGTATTTCATTGGTGCTAAAATTTTCCTACATTTTCGATCGTGAAAAATATCGCGAGTGAAGTAATTTGAATATTTAGTGAGCAAAATTTGAATTTGCTTCATCTCAATTTTCTAGGAATATAATTTGTTTTCCGTCGAAATACGGCAACTAAACGAGCAGCCATCAAAATTGGAACGTGATTTTTTAAAATATTGTCCGTCCAAAATAGCATGACATAAAATTTTGTCGTTTCCTTATCAAAAAGCAAACGAAATTTTAAAATTTTCCCATTTAACTACAGCAGTTTTATTTTGGGCTTTAAACCAATGAAACTGACATAATTTGTGTCATGCTATGTTGGACGAACAATACTTATTGTTATGCGATACATTTACTTTGAAACAATAATGCTCAAGTATAAAGTATTAGAAATAATTATTTTGGTTTCCGATTATATAAATTTTTCACGCGTGTGACCATCAATAATATTTATACAATAATTGGACTATATAAGAAATCGTTCCTTCGTGATGGATCATTATTTCTATTGGTATCCAGTGGATAAAGTTCGAGTTGATTTAATTAAATTGCTTCGATATTCGTGATGGCTGAAATTGTCAATTTGTTTCTTCTTTTATGCATTGTATCGGTGTTCCAACTCTGGTAAGTTAGCATTTTTTTTTTGTAAGATTATCAGTTATTTCTGGAATCGTGCAGTAGAATTTTTCAAATTTTGGAACAGAATGCAACAAGTCTCAAATTGCGGTCATATTTTTGATTCTCGAACTCAAGCTAAATTTTAATGTGGAAAATTTTAAAAATGTGTGTATTTTCTGAACTCAAATTGTGGGAAAAAATCTTTCTTTGCGAAGGGATACGGATTTAAGATTCTTGGCATCAGGTTTTTCGAACTGAGTGAATGGGTACTCTGGGAGTTCTTCAAAAAATATTTCTTCATTTACCCTACTAAATGAAATCACTAATTTCTATGTTTCAATTTGTTGGAATTGCTGTTATTTTTAGATCAAGATGTAAAATTTTGCAATGTTTTGAAATTTGCAATTGTCCAGCTCCCAAATTCCAACAGTGGAAAACAAACAGTTAAACGTTTTTTTTTTTCAAAAAAAAAAAAAAAAAAGTAAAAGGAATCATTGGTTTTTCGATATTTGCTAATTTGGTTTTTACTTAAAGCTCGACCGCAAAAATAGAAAAAAGACAAATCAATAAACAGAATTCAACTACTAATTGCATCGGTGGAATATTTTTGGATAGACAAGTAAACAATGCAGGACCAAGATATTCATCTAATACTCATACAAAACCCGGAGAAAACCCAGTTTTTACTTTCAAAGTGGAGGAAGGAGTCAGCTGTGGACCAACGCAAATCGACGACTGCTTTAAAAAAGTTCTTGACCTTGGCCAGGTGAATACAGAACTATACATATTCATTGTTAATTTCAAATTCGTATTTTTAATGTAATTATGTTAAAATTTGTAGGCTATCCTGGAAGCGTTTAGTGATATTTGTGCCAACATCGGTTTTGATGTGAAAAGGGAAACGGTGAAATTTTTATGAAATTTCCAATAATTTTTTTCGGTGAGATAGTAACATTATTATTTTGTTTTCAGACTCATCTTTTCGTGAAAGTTTGCAACAAAAACTAGAAATTACCTTCCAAAAGCAAAGGGTACCCTCTCTGCTGCAAAGGAAAAAAGTACTACTACATATGTCCTCCAACACTATTTCCTGACGAAAAAAATTCATCTTTGAAAATATAAAACTGAGAATTGTTGCATTAGTTTCTAAAAATTATTACATATCTACATATTTTAGTTTTAGTCATTTGTTTGTTAATTCAATTTTTTTGAAAAATCGCCGGGAGTTCTGGTTTCATGGTATCTACTGAATCTAGAAAATTAAAATTTATGGTATTTTCTTGTTTTGATTGCTATTTTTCACAATCATTCATATAAGACTCCTTCCTCCATTACGTATTCTTGTTTTAATGGGGAATTTACAGCAATTCTCGAGCAGTTTTATTCTGATAAGATACATATGAATATTACTAATTGGGTAAGAAATGATACGAACGAGCGAAATAAAAACATTCAAGGCGTTAAAAAAATTATCGAAATCATCAAGTAGGATTTTCGTAGGTCATTTCAAACAAATTTTGCAGAAATACTCCCCACAGAGTTGAGAAAACATATCTCTCACTTCGCTTCTCAATATTTCTTCAACTGATGAATTTCGATTGTTTTTAAATTGCATTTTCTTTCCGAAATCGTACTCCAATTCGCCCGTTTAAGATTTTGGTCTCAACAAAACCAGAACAAAAGTTTTGAAAAATGAAAATTTCAAATTTGCCCCAAAAATAGGTACTCTTTGAATGAATTTCATATCTATATAAAATTTAGACAAGAAAAAGTATTCAACAAGGATGACAAAAAGGAAAAATTTCTAGAAAGCAGAAATTTCAAACATCAAATTATAGACATCAAGGATGAATTTCATAACATTTTCATCCATATAAATTGATCAAAATTTTGATCGAAGCCAAAGCAAAAATGTTGGATAATCGAAATATCAAATACGTACACAGAAAAATAGCTGAAAATGAATATTTTATTATCCGAAAATACGAAGCATGGAAAAGTTTTTGGTAAGCATAAAATTCATCAATTTTGATTTCCCAATTATTGACGTTATGGTATGTAGATTTACCAATGCGAGTTCATTTTATAATAATACATTGAAAAATAATAAGATATTTTTCACAATTTATAACCTCCTAGGGCCCCATAACAAATTTGGACATATTTTCTCTCGATTTATTTTTAGATGAAAACTTGACGTAATAATAACTGAAGTAGGAACAAATTAATTTATAAGAGTTCTTTCATTTCATGTAAAGAAAATATCTCAAATTTTTAAGGTGTGTTCATTTCATTTTTTTTTTTAATTTTGACGAACGAAGAAAATACGCTCGTGTTGCCAACTTTTGTTTTTATCCGTAATTAATTTTCAAAATGTAGAGTACCTATGTTTATTATGAACACTGCAATTAATTTAATTAAAATGGTTTCTTGTAAGATTTGTTTTTTTTTCGGATTTGAAAAAATTAAGCAATAACATTTAATTTTATTTCTCATGCTTTTTTACCGTTTTTTCAAACGAGAGTAATTTGGCAAATTTCGGAAAATTCCACGAATATACGAGTCGTTTGGAAAGGACAGATGAAATTCTCGAGCTGAATTCAACAGAATAGAATTAAATAACGTTGCAGGTGAAAAAAACTCACCTGTTTGAATATTTTTGAGATCTCTTCGTTTTGATTAAATCCTTCGATTTCGTTGACTGTCATGCCTTCGTCTTCGCCGATATGTAAAGTTACATAGTTATCATTATCGAGCACAATTTGCGAATTGGCATTGTTCAAAGCATCGATGTCCGGTTTGACGTCGATTTCGATGGCATTACTGGGGCTACTCGACGTGACGGTCGAATCGGTAGAGGTGGTGGTGACAACGGACCCGTTAATGAAACCGTTTTTGATTTTCAGAGGTTCGGGAATAATTACAGAATCGGAATCGAAGACTAGCTGTTTCATTCCTTGGTTGGATAATACTAAATGGGGTTGTACGAATGTTCCGACGAAATTAGGTAACGATGTGGTCCTAAGGAAAGGAAAAAAATACATAGATGATTAGATTTGATTTATCGATATTTTCCAAGTAATATTTTATTTCGAGATGGGTAAAAAAATTCAGCTACGAACCTCTGATGATGTCCATCAGCGGATTTAATATTGACATGGTTAAGTACTAAGGTAGCCGGATGTTCTCCGAGGATAACAGTATTGCTGCGCTCCCTTCCGGTAATGTGGTTGGTATTATTGGCGTTATTTATCACAATATTATTATTTATATTTCGGACGACGTTCGAATTGTTGGCGACGTTGGTTTTAATCTTATTACTAAGCTGATTACTGCAATTATTGCTGTTGAGGACCGCCTGCTGAATTTGTTGCTGCTGCTGTTGTATTTGCTTCTGCAGCTGTTGCTGTTGCTGGGCCAGCAACTGGTTGAGTTGTTGTTGTTGGATAAATGCGGCCAAATTTGCCTTCGCGTTTATCGCCTGCGGTGGCTGTAATTTCAGAAAAAAAAAATCAATTAATAAGAAGGTATTAAAAATTGAAGCGTCGCAGTTGAAAAACAATCATAATCCAAAATTTTAATTTTATAGGAGAGTGAAATATGCAGATGCACAAAACGTTTCTATACACTGAAAGACCTACTGACCGTTCAATATTCCCTCCAGTTCTTAAAAATTGAAATAAAAAATTTTCCTATATATTTTTGAGCCACAGATCTTTGAAGTATTCAAGCAGTTCAACTTTGATTGATCATTCACCACCAATCAGAATCAACCTGGTGGATTATGGTTGTTTTTAGATACAGATTTCGAACATATTAGAGATTTAAAAAATGGTAATGAAAAATTTTCACAAATCTGAACAGATGGTTGTTTTTCGAACGAGAAGTTGAATTATTTTCGGTATGATTTATTAGCAGGAAAAATTGTTGAAATGAAAATATACCTGGAATGTTTGAGATGTCCTGGCTTGCTGTTGAAGTTGTTGCTGTTGTTGTCGTTGTTGCTGCAGTAACAGTTGCGAATTCAACAATTGCCTTTGTAATTCTTCGATTTTTCTTTGTTGTTCGCGTATAATATCTTCGTCGGATTGTTCAACTATAATGTTTGTTTCGCCCGAAGAGGTTACTTTGTTTACCGACGTGTCGGTATTTTGGGCCAGGGGCGAGTTAGGTTTGGATACCGGATCAGGCTCGGTACTGCTTATAGATAATGGCTGATTTATTTGGGGTGCCGGCGACGGAACACTTGAATCTGTACAATTAATAATGGTAATGAAGTAAAATACAAAAATTTATGATAAATATTCAAAAGATGGCTGGCGACAGAAGCAATAAAAATTGAAGGGACGAGCGTCCTCTAAAGAAAAAAAAATTATTTGGATATTGGCCAAAAAATCAAATAACTAAAAAATTTTCAGTTTTGTAAGTTCAGTCTGTTTGAGACTTTAATTCTATAGGTGAAAAAAAAATCTATTTGCCCAACAATTTAATAGCTCCTTCATTTTCAACAGAAGGCAAAAAAGGTATCAACAATATGTACTTCAAAATTATATTTTTTCAGGCCTTTACAGGTTTTCTAGACGTTTTGCAAAAGATATTTTAGAAACATGGAGGAGAGAATAATTTTTTCGAATGATGAAATCAAAACTAAAAATTGTGCAAAAAAATTTGAAATGCATGGTGCTTTGCGTTTTGTTTTTTTTTTTTTTAAGCACTACTATTGACTAGATTTTTAGACGATTTTTATTTCGACCACATTTTTAATCCCTTCTCCACTTCGCAAAAAATTTTAGAACTTGAAACTGATGATAAAAAAATTTAAAATGAAAAAAAAAAAACACTACCTTTTTTTAAACAAAAATTATCAAGTTTTAAAAAATAAAACAAAACATAACAGGATGTTTACTGAATCTCACGAATGATTTATGAATTTCTTCGAGATATAAATTGAAAACTTTCATTATAATTCATTGCTGCCTCCCTCCAAAAAAGTGCCTAAAATTTGAAAAATTGAGGCAAACCTCTGCGATCTTCTCAGCTCACTCCAATAAATGAAAAATCAATGAAAGAGTAAGATATCAATCATCTGGTTGAGATATTTCAATATTTTGAGCTTGAACGATCGGAAATTTTTTTTGAAAAGAATAGTTTTCCAAAACGTGACCCATAACTTCGAATTCCCTCCCCTTTTACCGACTTTTTTTTCATTATCGCAGTCAAAAGCATCATGGCATTTTTTTCTCAACACAGTTTATTAAAACGAACTTTTGCAAAAAAAAAATTGATTTTAAAAATGAATTCTGAACAAAGAAAGTGTGTAAACTACTCCTAAGAAAAGCGAAGATTTTTTTTTTGAAAAATTCACAATGTAATGGACAAAGGCATACATATAAATTACAATTATTTTTCTTCATCACGATGAAGAAAAAATCAACTCAAAAAAAGTAATAAAAATTCGGTCCGAAGAAAGCAAGGACGAATTTTTTTTGAAAAATTCATGAAAAATTCATCATAAAATCAAGAAAAAATAATTTTTTTGGTGAGTTCATTTCTTTTGGATTTTTAAAAAATTTCAAAAATTCCCTGACTTTTCTATGTATTGCAAAAAGTAAACACCTATAAAAGCCTGGTTTTTTTTTCATAGCCATTATTTGAAGTATGATTTGAAAATAGGCCAAAATCTCGCCTGACATCTTATTTATGATTACATTCAGTCGATTCAACAATCTTTACCTGGAATAGAATCGTCATTAAATGGAATGGCAATACTGGAAGATGATACGTTGGTTTGATTAGAATGATTGTTACTAGTGGTACTTTCGGCGTACGGTTTTAGCCTCTGAATTAAATGCGGTTTAGGTCCAGAGACACGCAAATTTCTCTTTTTCAGTTCTGCTTTCAAGTCGCTAACTGTATCGACACGAAATCAAAAATTTCCATTAGCAATAAATTCCACAGATAAGAGATATAATATAAATAAGCTTCATGTACGTATACATGCTACATTATATGAAGGTAAATAATTTCGAAATAACGACGAAATTCATCACATATCGATTTATGGCATCTGATAATACTCGAACGAGAGGAAAATAAAGTTAAGCACATCGTTAATGTTCTATCATTAACAAAAGGAAGTCATGAAATTGGTTTCCCGTTTATTTTATTTCATTTTTTCGCCATTACGTCAATAATCGATCATCAATTAAGTGCTCGCTGAACTATCGTCACTCCCAAAAACCCATCACAATAGATATCTAGGTTCTTTAAAGCGTTTTTTTTTCCAAACACATTTATTTACCGCATTGCGGAACTATGTCACCCAGTTTCGAATATGTCGGTGAGTACAAAGAGAACAAAGAGGTATAGGCATACGAGATTAATAATTGACTTTTTTAACGACCTTAAACGATGGAATTGGAAGATTGACAATTATTAGGCGGTTGGTTGCATAATTTTGGTCGGGTAGAGAGAGAAACCGAACAGGGTCAGAGGGTAAATTCATCGAATTTTTTTTACGAAATTAAAATAATTTATTGATAAATTTCAATTGAACAATATGCGATAAGGGCAGAGGTATTTTTGAATTTATCTAAAAAACAGCTTCAAAAAATTAATAACAATTTTCGGAAATATAGCTAAATTTTAACTAAAATATGATAATTTGATCGATTTTTCTTTTATTCGCATTTTTTGAAATTCTGAAATTCAATTTTTTCAAAATTTATTTCTTAACAATGAATCATCAAGATGATACGAAACAGAAATAGTTCACTTTCAGCTTGTCAGAACTTTCGATTTTTTTTTTTTAAATTGACAGTAGTGTTTTTCTGACTCTCAATTCATTCAAGCCACCTTCCCCTTCAAATCAAAGTTTATAATGCTGCAGGTGAATTTTTCACCACTCGGTTCAATTTCAATCTCACCTTCTTGCCATGGAAAGATTTTCAACTTTACAACATTGAATTTTTTGACACCAGACAAATAAAACTATGTAACATTAAAAAAAATCAATTCGTTGTATTTGGTTTTCGATTTCAACTCAACCAAGTTTCATTTCCCTATTTCCGCTTTTCTACAAAAATAAAATTTTAGAATTTGTTATTTAGAATATTTTTTACGCCATTTGGCTGATATAAATATATCTTTTCAAATATCGTTTATTAAATCTGTTTTGTATTCAACTTTATATTCCCCCTCCCCATGAAATTAAATTCTTCAATTTCGTCAATTTAGAGTGATTTAAAAAAAATTATCTGTTTAATTTTTTTAACGACAGATTTTTTGGTTTTTCATTCATTCAAATTTTAGGCTCCTGCTCACAAAAAATAACTTTTACGAGTTCATAATTTGGAATTCGTTCACTGTTATTTTAGGCAGAAGAACGTAATTTTTCTTCTTCAATACTTTCTTCCTCTAAGGAAGAAAATCGTCAATTTCACATCATTGGGATTTTTTGATTCCATGAAAAAATAATTTCAATTTTCATAAAATCAATTCTTTTTTTTTTTGATTTTACATGTTTTTCTTTTCAACATCCGTTTTTCTCCGCATCCTTCTTTGAACAAAAATTTTCAAAGTTTAATACAAATTTCTCATATCCAGAGGGTCAAAATTAATTATTATTTTAGTTTGATGCTTATTTTGACCTGTTCGATTTTTATACCTTTTTTCTTGACCCTAACATTTTCGATAAAAGAAAATTTCCACTTTAACAATACCAATTATCAATTTTATTTTCGAGAATTAAACATGATAATAAAATATGTAGCATTTAAAAAAAATTGAAGTTATCGCTTTCTGCTTTTGAACTCATACAATTTCACTTTTTTTCTCCATCACAATAAGAAATTTTTCCAATGGTCGTCAAAATCCACTCTGACTAGCTTATCAAATATTTCGATGAAGATAGGAAGGTACCATTCTTTCGTATGCATATTTTTAAATTTTCAATCATCTTGTGTAAGATTCTGATGAATTCGAACAAATTTTGTAGCTTGAAATGTTCATTCTCCAATTTAGAATCCAAAATTGTTTTAAAATTGATGAATATTTTTATGAATTTACATTTGAAAATTTTTAAATTTAATATTCAACATTCATCAAACTGTATCATTGACTTCAAAAATTGGAAAATTTTTCCGTTTTTGCATTGTGGCTCATTTGTACTTTCAAAATCATTTTTAATGAATAATACGTACGAAAAATGTATTTTGAAATGAGGCAACTTTCGAGAATTCCATCAATTTTTTCAGGTATTTTGAAAAACACCATTTTTTTTCCAAATTGAATGGAATTAATTCTCAAGACGATCATGCGAATTAATTTGAATCATGATTCTGCCAAAATTGAAATCTGAGTTTTCATTTTGAAACAAATTCATTTCTTTTTCTTTGCCCAAATCTCTTCACCAGATCTCTATTCCCAGTGAAAAATCGACCTTTGAATCCAGATCCACTCAAATTAAAATAAATACAATTGCAGAAAAATAGTTTTCTCTCAAAAAGATCACGAAGACAAGACCTTAAAAAAAAGGGGAAAATGCCAACCATAAATCGATACATGAAATTACCTCAAAAAAATACACCTTTTCGAATCCCCATTCAAGTCTTTTACCTTTCATGTCTTCCAAATTTCTCAGCGGTTTGGCCACATTCGTGTTACACGATGGCATCGGTGGCGGCGGAGGCGGCGGTAACGGGGGTGGAGGGGGCGGGGTAGGAGGTGGAGGTGAAGTCGACTGATCCATCATTTGTTGAGATAGTAACGAAGGCGAGGGCGACGATAATGATATGACCGAAGGTGAAGACGGATTTTGCTCCGCTGATTTTTGTTGCTGCGAAAGCATTTGCGAATGCTGAAATATAAAAATATTACAATTAGAGTTGAAAAAAAAAAATTGGATAATTTCGAGACTTGAGATCACAAAATTACAGACGTACCTTTTGTTGCCACTCCAATTGCAACTGCAGTATGACTTGTTGTTGCCTTAGTAAAATATCGTAGGACGTTTCCGAATTCGTATTCGAATTAGAAGATGAATTCGAATTATTGCTATTTTTCTGGGCACTCGGAGGTCCCTGTAAAAACGACGAAAATGATCAGAATCACAGGAGAAAAACAGATCGATCTCGATTTCAAAACCTCAAGTTACCTTATATTCGTGAAATTTAATAGTCCTAGTTTTCTGCTGCTGCGCCTTCGACTTTGATTTCTTTCTATTTTTATCTTTGCCGGGCGCCGGCTGCTGTTGATGGACCGGCAAGGCCGGCCTGGAAGTGGTAGTGAAGGCTGGAGAGGAACATGCGAACGCGGCACCATTGCCGCACGATACAGACGACGGCGATGCTATCGAGCTCAACGGAGATAAACTAGAAGTAGAGGAACCTAAAGATAATGGACTCGGAGCCGTCGTCAAAATGCTCGCGTTCGGAGCGACGACCACGGTAACGATTCCGGCCTGAGCGGCGGCCGTCTCCAGCATATCGGATCCGGTATGCCTGAACAGTTCGGTACCGCCGTCGGTCACCATGGCGTGGATCGAGTGGCCGGACGGCGGCGACATATCGCCGTTGAACGTCGAACTGGAGTCGCGAGGCGATTGAGCATCGGAGCTTTGCGAATCGTCGTCGATTGTCATGTAATGATCCGGGTGCTCCGGTTTGGTTTTTTGCCCTTCGCTGGTCGCTTTGAACTCGATGTGACCCTCTGTACGGAACCATTTGTAGAGATTAGTAAACACCGAATGGAACCTCCGACCCCATTAATTTTAAAAGTGGAGAAAAAAAATCGTAAAATTAGCTGCCAAATTTTACATGCTACTGCGATACGACATCTAAAATTAAGATGAATGGATGATCCCCGTCGGTCGTTATTAGGTAAGAGGAGGAAAAAAAAACCACGACCGTTTGCTTTCTTTTTTAAATACGCGATAAAAGCAATAAAAACGTATGAAATTTGGACCGTCCCGTCGTAAAACGCAACGTACGAATGATCAAGACGACGGCTACGTGGCGAAAATACTATTACGATGGATTTCATAAAGTGCAAATGTTGCATAAAAAATTACCCAAATTAAAAAAAATATTTTTCCTAGATACCGACACCCAGCTACCGTTTATAATTAACGGCTAATAAATACCCGTCTGTGATTCTGCATACAGAGTGTCCGTTGTCCGAGTTTAGCTCGGCGCTTGGCAAGCAATTGGGTGGAAGGTGAAGAGAAAAGTTGCTGAGAGAAGATGAAGTGAGAATGTAGCTGTATTGAAAATGCAAAAGAATACGCGAACAGGTTCATAAAAAAATAGGTCAAAGTTTTATTAAAACAAAGTTCAATAAATAAGATGAAGTTGAAAAAAACTATTCATAAAAATTGACTTCAATCAGAATTTGAAGGAATTATTCTTGTGTTCCGTTTTTTTCTTCCGATCAAAATTACTTCAAATACCAACCCATATTTTTTTCTGCGATTTGAAAACGAAATATTTATACCAAATATTTTAAAAAAATTTTAATGAGAATTATTACATTTAAAAAAAAAACCTGAAAAATCGAAAATTCATGTTTTATCCCCCAAAAAAAGATCAATAAAAGTTCAATCAGGTAAATAAAATAAGAATTATAGGTAGGTAAGGAAAGAGCGAGGAGAGGGAGGGGGATTCAAGTTGAACCAAAAACTCGTTCAAAATTAGAAAATGAAGGGTGACATTCCAAAATGGCCTTAGTCCATTTTGGTCAAAAATCGGTTAGTGGTGTCATGTGGTGCTTTAGGCATCGAGACACACTCCCTACTAATCACAACAGCAAAATTTCGAATCTTAAGATGGGTAACACTGCAAAACATTTTTTTTTACGAACTTGTTGTCATTCCAAAACGGCCCATATTCAACGGTTTTATGAAGACCGAAAAAAAAATTGAACGAGACGTTTACTTACTTGAAAATAGTATTTTTATTTTTGTTGTAACGTTCGAAAAATATGAATAATTTAGCGAGAAGTTTTGTATCTAGCTGATAATCAGTTATTTTTATTTTCGTTGCAATCCGAAAAATAAATGAATAAAATAAATTTTTTTGATGTATGCACGTGAAAGTTTAAATTTTGTTTCTCCGAAACGACTGTACAGTACGAATAGAAGAAAATTTCTCATCGCTTCAGTAAAGAAAAACGTTTTTGAATGTATACAAGGTCAAAAAATATAATTTTGTTTTTCCAAAATGGCCTAAATCCACGATTTTCAAATTTCAAACCCCCGTGGTACGCCCTCAAAAAATGGAAATTTTTTTTTGGTTGTTGGGATGTTTGCGGAAACACTTTGACTAACGAACTAGCCATTCAGTTTCACAAAAATAAAAAAATTAAAAATGGTGGACAGTTTTATGCTTCTCCTGAAAAGTTGCAAAAATGGACTAAGGCCACTTTGGAATGTCACCCTTCAAATATTAGATTTTTGTAAAAGAAAACCTTCACGTGTGGTCTCATTTTATTGGAAAATTACTTCGAAAAACGCTCTCATTACTCACGAAAGAAAAAAAGAAATCAAAATTATTCATTTTGAGTCCTTTCTCATTTCTCGGAGAGTGAAATGAAGGAGAAGAAAGAAAGGAGATTGGAATAATCATTGTAGCAGTTTTTCAATAAAAATAAAATTACACCGGTTTCATTTTGAAAAATTTGCAAATTTGAACTTTTTCAGCTTTTCAACAATTTAAAAATTCATTGAACCAACCAGATCTTTTCATTTTCCATCGAAGGGGTGATTGATTTTTTTTTTCACATTTTTTTCTCTTCAAGAGAAATAAATTTGAAAAAAGGGAATAAAAAATTGAAAGTTTTAAAAAAATTTACTGATTTCTCACAAAAATGTTTACGAAGTCTGAGCTCAATAATTATTGAAGGCTTATAACTAGGGAGCGGATTAATATGAAAACGCATATTTTTCTGTATCCAATAAAATTGGACATATTCAATGTACTTTTCCGTTTCATATCATTTTGAGAAGAATGAGCCCTATTTGATTTTGCATATTTTGCATATTTCACTCAAAAATACATATTTTTTACATATTTACTCTGTTTTTAGTACATATTTCCACATATTTCTCCAATTTTCGGTTTTTTAGCGCATATTTCTCAATATTTTTAATTTTCAATGTTTTTAGCTTTGCATCAGAGAAAGATTTTCAAAGCATTAAAACAATTAAACAATGTCTTTTTTGGGCATTAAATTTCAAATTTTTTCAGAGCTTTGCCCTCGCTTTGCTCGGGCATAAAAAATTTTATTTGTAAAATCCATTTAAAACTGAAGTGCGAAAAAAGGCTCCTTTTTGCTCTTTTACCCCCCCCCCCCCAAAAAAAAAAAATTTGGTTTTCCAAATTCCAACTCTTTGTACTCATTTTGCCTTCGATGCCACTGAATCCAACATCAAAGGATATTATTTGGTTCGAATTCGCGCCTCTTGTTTCAGTCGATGTAGAAATTAGTTGCAGTGTCGAAAATATGATACAATTTTGCAATGAAAATATTTAATTTTACATTTGATTGACAATAACGGGTATTTCAATCAATTTTGAGAAAGTATAAGTGTAAAAAAAGGATGAATTTTTTCAATACCTTTCAAGATGATACCCATAAAGACTTTACATATTTTAGCATATTTTCGATTTTTAGCGCATATTATATGGCATATTTTACGATTTTTGGTGCATATAATGATATAAATCCGCTCCCTACTTATAACTTCTCAATTGTTGGAAACCAAGATTAATTTTCATTACAAAATGCTTAATTAAAGGGTCTCTAAATTTTTTTCAAGCTTTTTATTCATCACGGAAGATTACTTTGAGTGATTAACATGAAGAATTTCACATATTTTCCATTTTTGAATGATTTTGCTCACTGAGGGAAGGGGAGGGGAGGTGGAGGGTCCAGCCAAATTGAAGTTTTCCTACATACGTGAGGAAGCTGAAAATTTTTCGAGTCAATTTCTAGTGAAGAAAAAAAACATCGATTGACTGAATCAAAAACTTTGAAAAGTTTTGGATTTTCTACGATTTTTCATTTGTATAGGGGGGGGGGAGAGGGGGATTCGCAGTGATTCAGGTTCCTTATTCATTTTCATATCAGTGAAAATCAATTTTTTGTAAAGGAAAATTCTCGTTGATGAAAACTCCAATTTTTATAATGATTCTATAGTTTTCGAAAAATACAGAATTTTTTTGAGCACTTTCAATGAAAAAGTAAACTCTGAATCAGGTTACCATAAAAATTTATAAATTGAGGGGAAGGTAATGATAATAAACAAAACATATCAGAAAATGAGTCAAGTTTAACAAAAAACTTCAAAAGTTGAAAAATTATCAGGTTACTTTCAGTGAAGTTTTCCAAAACGTAATCAATAATTTCGAATTATATTTCATTTTCTCCCTCTTTTTTCAAGATTGTGATTTCAGGGCATCTCATTTCATTTTTCTCATCAAAATTTTATTGAAAAAAAAAAAAAAACACGTCTCCTAAAAAAAAATCAGCGAATTGTGAAGAAAGAAAACGGGTAAAAAGTACTTCCAAGTGTAACAAGGAACATTTTTGTTATAATTTTTTTTTTTTTTGAAAAATTTACGATAAAATCAGCAAAGAACCACCTTTTTTGGCAATTGATTTGGTATTCTTACGAATTTCCAGCAAAAATTTCAGAATTCCCCGATTTTTCCTCGACTTTTTTACAAAAAATGGACACCAAGCAGAAAATTGATAGAAAGTTACTTTCACTCAAAATAATGAAATGAATGCACAATCTCATCAGCTATGTGCACCAGACATTTCAAAAAGAAAACTGAACGAAAATTACACTGAATCGGACAAATTCACAAATGATGATTTCATCTCTTTTTGGCCAGATTTTGCTGCAATTCATTCTCAAAATTCAATTTTAGCCAATTTTGAGAATCACTATTTTTTGAACTTCGAGATAGACAACATTGTTTTATAAGCTCAAATTCAACTTAAATTCATCAAATTCATCCAATCCATCCAAAATATTTAGAATCAGTTTCGCAGTAAATTTTTAAGAAATACGTTCAATATTTTTAATATTAAGACATCTTGTTAAAAAAATTTTTTTTGGCTAGATTTTGAAAAAAGTATTTAAAAATCCATAAGTAATCAATTTATTTCACTTCGTTCGCTGATATTTTGAAATATGCAAATGCAACATATTCGTCAAAAGCTTCATCTACCTAACCCTCGTTGACCTTTCGAGTCTCCGGACACCCTGTATGCATTATACGAATAATGAACTCGAAAAAAACACGCCATTAAAACTAATGTTACCCGAGCTCGATACCCAAACACCGCATTTTTATAATCATTTCCACGTAAGTATTTCTGTTAGCGTTTTTATTATCTGGAAAACACGTACGGTTCATTTAAAATCTCGCTCGTATAACATGGCACTTTTTCTATAGTCCAGATGCATCTCGCCCATCATTTATCTCCCGTCACATTCAAATTGCTAATTTTTTTCCTAAATTACCCTCGGACACGACGCAACATTTATGAAAATGACACCGCGGATGAAAATTTTTTCTATTAAATTCGCCTTCGTCGTCGTTTCCGATTATCGTTAAAATTCAACGCGAAAGCTTTCAAAAATGATAACACGCGTATGAAAAATTATTCGAATTAATCCGCGTATATCGTGAATAAGATAACCCCTTCCCTGCCTTGGCTTAAATCTGCGTTATGTACCTTTGACTGCTCTTTCGATGGGCTCTTCGGTGTGTAATATATTTTTCTTGATGAGCTCCAACGGACCCGGCCGATGAGATAGTTGATCGTTCAAAGAATCCACCAGTCGACATTTTTTCAACATTCTTTGTCGTTCTGCCAACGACGGATCAACGTGCCCTACATCCGCTGAAAATAAAACACGAAATAAATTGAATAACGCGTGTCAAAACGAATAATAATTAAGAAATTTTACAATCTAACACATTATTAAAATGAACAACGTTCGGGTGAGGAGGGGGCGGACGGACGGGGGAGGGAAGGGAAGCAGACGAAAATGCGACACACGCAGAAAAAAAGCACGTTGCGTAATCGCAACACGTGGGTTATTCGCCCATATAAATAAAAAAAAACATGTTTTGTTCCAGATTTTTCCGTTAAACTGTTTGTACTCGTTGGGATCTCTTTACTCTTTTATTATTTTTTTTTCATCGTCGTCAGCATCACTCCTCTTCTTTTTTTCTCGCCATTACGTCTCGAATTAAAAAAAGAAATGTTAACTGACTAAATTACGCCAATAAACTCTCTCCCACGTTTAAATTGTCGTTTTTCTTCAAACCAAATCACCGAAAACCCATTAAAACGATTAATAAAAAAATTTCAATGGGGGACGAAAGAGGAAGTTAACGAGGACGCGCTGTACATAGGCTTTAATTATTGAACCCATTTAGAGGCTGGGTAAGTACCATGTGGAGAGTGTAAGTACCTATATAGTGGTACACGTACCTTCTAAAATGTGCTGTCTGACGAGTTCCTGCCGATCGGGTCGTTGTTGGATTTTCGCCTTCAATAAATCGCCCATTTTTGCTCGTTCCAGCTTCTGTCGCTGTTCGTGTATCGTAGGAGAGGTTTTTAATTCTGCGAAATGAGAAAAAAAATCAACTAACTAGAAAAAAAAACACAGCAATAAAGATGACAGTAAAAAATATTGGTACACGTAAAATGAATCAACTGGTCGACGTGATCATTGGAAAATAATGAGTGGGACTTTATATTCTTGCTCATCAAATTTCAGTAAAATAATGATAATGAGCGGTGAAAATTCATCAATCGTTTATCATCGATTGTGATTCGAAATCGAAACGCAGTAAAAATAAACGTGCAGTGATAAACAAACCAAGAGTCAATATTAAAAAAGTCACGAGTAACTTTTCCCCCATTTTTTCAGAAATTGAAGTAGGTATCTTTTTTCAAGTTGTTTTGGAAGCAAATTGAGATTTTTCAAAAATTGTGAAATACGAATGGATATTATCAGTTTTTTTTTTTTTTTGAAAAAAAAAACACGGTTCTATTTGAAATACACACCATAATTAAATTTTGAGAAGTGAGATTTTGCGTCAATTTTCAATTGTTTTCGAAATCCAACCCAAATCCAACCAGACAATTTTTAATGAAATCAATTATTGAAAATCCTGAAATTTGTCAATATTTTTACCGGAAATAATAGGTAATGGCAAAAATTTTCTATTGTTCTCTTTCAATGTGATCGGTTCGTCATTTTTCAAAAAAGAAATGACGAATACTTCAAGTAATTGTTTTTAAAATGACAGTGTAGATTTAAAAAACACCAATCGATGATATTGTGAATTGCGAGGAGAAAATACTTTTTTTTTTCAACTCTTCGCCAAAAATTCAAAGAAAAGCAAAATGTAAGTATTACTAGAAAAAATTTGAAAGATAGAAATAAGAAGTGACACTTTCAACAAATCATTTTGATACCCACAAACTTATAATATTTCTCTTTTCAACGATTCAACATTCAAAACATTCACAGAACAATCCACGTTTACATATATTTCAATAAAAATCATAATTTTAAAAAAAATTCACCATTTATTGGGCAAAAATAGTAACTACTTCGATTTTTTTTCTTTCTCCTCCCAATTTTTTAAACAATTTCTTGGCTGGTATTTTGATATTTTGAACATTTTAGGCAAGTTTGTCAAAAAAAAATCAAAGAAGTTTTTTTTAAGGATTTTGTTATTGTCAATTTATTGTTTCAAGACTTTGTTACAATACCATTCAGATACAAAGCTGATAGGAGGAAGCACGAAGTGGATTCAAGTAATTCTTTTATTCCTTAAAATACAAGATTTGAGGAATAATTGAAAAATAACGATCAAAAAATTGCAGAGGTGAAAATCGAACCCCAAAATCAAAATATGTCAGTATTTTGATTTTGAAACTTATTAAAAATCAAATCCAGTAAGTACTTACAATTTTTTACGTAGTTTTGATCGAAATCAGAAATCAACTGATTTGAAACGTTTGTGGTCAAAATGATTTTTTTCAGAGGTTTCAGCATAAAATATTAGAAAGTGAATTTTGAAAAATTTATTTTCCAAAATTTTACAATATTCACGTAAAATTCCCAAGAAATTGAACTGAATTGCAAAGTTAGAAAATCCAAGTAGGTACCCACTTGAGATTCAATTCTCAAAAATCAAGAACAAAAATCAAATCATTCATCGTTCTTGAAATAACTTATTGATATTCGAAATCTGAATTAATCAAAGAAATAAAACTGTTTTAGATATACAATTTTCATCATTCGAAAAATATTCCAAAATAAGAAGGACGGTTGAATATTGCAAACACCCCCCCCCGCAACCCTCCCACCACAAAATAAAGATTAACCTCAGCTAAAAAAAAAAGGAGCTTCAAACAGTGCTAGATACAGCCAGACAGAATTTCAAAAGCTTAAGTTTATAGCAAATAATAATAACAAAAAAATAGACGAGTTAGAATATTTTGAAAGATAACTCTTGAGTGAAAATTTGTTCTAAAAATGATTTTCTTAACACAAAATTTAGCGATTTGGTTTCCAAAATTGATGTTTTTAAATTCCAATGGACTTTTTCATTGCTTGTTTTTTTCTGATTCAAATTTTACATGACCTTGGTACTACAATCGAAAAATCAGAGTTGACTTTTTCTAATCTCATTTCAAACACCAGAATGACTCCTCCTCCTCCCCCTCCCCCCAAAAAAAATTTATGACTTTCCAACCATAAATTGGCATAAAATTTTCAATTGAACAATTTTTCATAGTCTGAATTTAAACTACTTCATTTTCAACGATTTGGAAGTTGAAAACGAAATCTTGATGGAACTAATTAATCAAGCAACTCAAGATGTAACTTTTCAACTTTCACGAGTTGTCCGCACTTTTGGATGGAAAAAAAAGGCGGAATATGCCTTTTGACTCATTCTTAGATCGCAATCTCATCCAAAAAGTAAATGAATCAAAACAATTGAATAACAAAGGCAATAGCTGCCTTAAAATTATTGATCAACTAGAAAAAAAGGAGAAAGAAGAATTGCAACGAAACGAATTTACAACTTTATTTCGGCAAAGATCTCCGGATAAGATAAAAATCCTCATTCCAAAATTCTCTTCAAATTCGACACAAAATTTCAAGGCCATAGAAATTAAATTCATACGGGTGTAATTTTATTTCAATGTACAGGCTCGAATAATTTGTATTTTTTGCTCTTTCTTGGCGGTCTTATCATATACTTACGATCATTACATAAATACAACAGTTAAAATTTTAATCCAAAGTGTAGGTGGCCTAACTCATATGATACTCGGTCAGATGGACAACTGAGCACCGAACACCCACCAAACACAATTTTGTCATCATTTATATTTATGTCACGGATGATGCACGTCGATAAAATAATTTTCGCGAGAAAAAAATTCTAATAATGCGGTAAAAAAAATGTGTATGCAAACTTACGTGGCATGATGCCTTGAGCAACAAGTTGATTTATGGGACGACGCAGCATCAACTTTACTTTCAAAGCTGCAACAAATTAAAATAACAAACGTTATTGCTTCGAGTACGTAAAAATTCATACAAATAACCTGTAAATTAACTCGTAAGCGTCTTAGAAATTCTGCATAGGTAATTCTAAAACCTCTAGGTGATATCATACTACAAACAGATACACGTGTAATCGATCATTAGTCATTAAACGACTAGTTCCTAATTATTTTTTGCTGAAATATGGATTTCGGAGATATGAGTCTTAATTTATTCCAAGTTCGAATTATTTTAACCAATTCTTTCCAATAATTCTAATTTTTTTCGAAATCTTTTCCAAGTTGAAAATTTTTTCAATCATCTGTTTTCAAAATTTTTTCAAATTCAATATTTATAGAATTTTTTTCTATCATTCAGTTGAAAAAAAAATAGAAAAAAAAAATAGAAATCATAAAATGAAAACTTTTTTAAATTTCAAAATTGAGAAAAATTTTACGCCTGGAAAAAATTCCAACTCACGTTTTTGGAAATGTCTTTCAACTGAATAATAAAGATAGAAAAAATTTTAAAAACTAGGTACAGTTTCAAAAATGTGAGAAATTCAATTTGAAAATTTTTCAGATTAAAAAAATTAAAAATAGGATATTTTAAGAAAAATTCAGATTAAAAAAATTGAAAAAATTGATGGTTGACAAAATGTGTACTTGAAGAAAGTAAATTCAGACTCAGACCGTCGAAATCCGATTTTCATCAAAAATAACCACAAATCCTAAACGTAAATACCAATGCATTTTTCACTCTCAGACTAACAATTGGAGTTTATATTACGCATAAATGGGCCACGGGGACACGTGAATTAAAAGGAAAAAAAACCGCACGTAAACTAAAACCCAAATCATTATTGCAAATGAGCGACTATTTTCAGAATTCTATTTTCGCTTAGCACACGAATACGTACGCTGATGGAGCTCGAAAATATTCGTTCCATTAAAACACATCCTCGTTAAAACAACTTTTCATTTCAGTTTTAGTTTTTTTCACGGCAAATAAACAAACGTCGCTGTGCCTTTATTAATCCCACAATGTTTAACAGCTCCGCGACGCCACTGCCAGATCTCGATGTAATCAAGATTGACCCATACGTGAGCCTTGTTCGCCTCAGAGCTGCGAATACTTTCCTTGCATTCGGATCCGGCGCGATGAAAGCGAAATTTACCCAAAATTATACTCGTGTTCGCACCAACCACGTCGACCATCCGTATGGAATTTTTCACACAATTAAAACCACATTCTGAGAATTTCCATCATCGACCAAGTTTAAATTTTCTACATGAGTATTGAGAGCGAGTACACGCGGAAACAATACGACATACGAGTATTTCCACAATATTCAACATTCAAGGTTTGGCATGGTGAACCTAAATATGTTCTCGTAAGTACCTACGTCATACTTACGAATACGAAATCTCGTCCCCGGGTATAAAATAAAAATGAATCCAAAACGATATTACAAGAAGACGTATAAAATATACGAATACGAGAAAGAGACAGAGATAGTATAGTACATTGCTACATACAACGTATCCACAATCATACGAATATGTTTTTCTACCAAATGAAATTTAATTCCAGTGCCAACATCATAAGTACCAAATTAATGTACTTTTTCACTCGAACGTTCTTGAAAAATTTTCTCCTTGCGCGTCATCCGAAGGGCATCTCGGATCCGTCTCACTAATAAAATATGTATTTCAACAGCGAAGAGGATTTTTTTTTATTTTCAGCGAAAATTAAAGAAAATGTTGGATCGAGGGGAGGGAAGAAGGGTGACAGAAAAGTACATTATGGCGATATTGTATTCTCGGGTATTTAATTTTTAATTCTCCTCGCTGTTTTGGTCGCCCATCGCAAGTGCAAGACCAGAATGGCGAATATATCGTTCAAAGGCACCAGTGCCAAGCTTCAAGAGCTGACAGATATCAAGGTCGAGCGAAACCGTAAATTTTTCGAATTCGCAAATTTTAATCGCCTAACTAGCCGCAATGGTCATTTGAATGACGGTGAATCGCGTCATTATATGTACGTAGATCTAGATTTATATTTTTGTGGGTTTGTACTTGCTAAGTACGAGTACTTAGCCAAATATGCTTTTTTAATGGAGAATTTTCGCCAAAGTGACGAAATATTCAGCAATATATTTTACAAAAAATATCAAAAAAGGAAGTAAAAAAGTAAGTAAATTTTTATCGTTTTCCTCTAAAATTTCGAAAAACTTTTGAAAAAAATTGGAAAATTTTCTCCAGAGAAAAACTTTCATGCTTCAGAATTGATATGATTTTCAATAAAAATGTGATTATCAAAAACAACCTTTCATAAATTTATTTCAAGATTGAATTTTTTTCTCGTATTACACATTTTCATTGAAAAAAAAAAAAATCGATGAACAATCAAAAAATTCAGGTAAGTATACATTTTAAGAGCCTTTCCTAATAAGGGTTAAAAACGGCTCTTGACCCAAAATTGGTCAAAATGGGTCCAAAAGGTTACTTATGGTCTAAAAACATCCCAAAATTTTTTTTGACCCCCTACCCCTTCCCCTTTCGAAATTATTGCACTTTTAATGTCAAAATTTCAACACGAGATTTCTCGAGAAGGGGTGGGTAAAAAAAATTGAAATTTTCAGAGCTGGGTAGTATTGATGAAAATTTTTGGTTCACATTTCACATTTTCCCATTTTTTTCATGTTGAAATTTTCAAAAAAATTGGAGAGGGGGTGACATGGTTGGAAATTTTTTTTATTAGTTTTTCCAAGTGGTCATGCATCACATTATTTTTTTTTTTGGACCTAAAAACTGGGTGCAACATGATAAAAAAAATTAAAACAAAAAAAACGTGATTTTTTACAGTTAAGGTATTCCTACTCAAAGTAAAATTTTGAGTCAAAATTGTCATAAATTAGGGATACCTTGCTTGTAACGCTAAAAAATCACGTTTTTTTTTGGTATTGATTTTTTTTTACTATGTTGCACCCAGTTTTGGGGTCCAAAAAAATATAATGTGATGCATAACCACTTGGAAAAACTAATTAAAAAATTTACAGCCATGTCACCCCCAAAAATTTTTTTGAAAATTTCAACATGAAAAAAAATTGGGAAAACGTGAACCAAAAATTTTCAAGGTAATTTTGAAAGGGGGGAGGGGGTGTCAAACATTTTTTTGGGATGTTTTTACACCATAAGTAACCTTTTTGGACCCATTTTGACCCATATTATTAGGAAAGGCTCGGAATTTCATTTTGAAAAGTGGACGAGCTTGTCAACGAAAAAGAATGAAATATAGAACAAAAAATTAACCATAAATAAATTTTAAATGACTTTTTTTTTTTAATTTATGAAATAACTGTCTTGGAAGACTGATTTTGAGCTTCTCCGCAAAATTGAAATTTCAACTTGACAAGTGGAGAAACGTTCGTCTCTGCATTTCGTTCATCTATTCAAATTGTCCTTCGTTTAATTTCATTGTTAAACCAACCTTTAGCTGTGGGATAAACTTTTCACGAGCAAAAAGTTGACTACAAGAGAATCTTTCAGTTTCATTTACATTACTTCACTATACACAAACCCACTCGTATTTCGTGACATTGAAAATGTCAACGCAGCATCAGTTCTGTAAATTTGATTTAGAAAGGAAAAAAAGGACGAAAGTTTAGTGGTATTTTCGTAAATTGCAAACAATTTGGTAGAGCTGGAAAACAGCTCGAGATACCTACACGAGCGGTATTTAAAATTCTACCTCGATTGCCTTTTATACATACATCGTTGAAGAGAAACCTCATTGTAACATTTTTCTAGCTCTGTTTAGAAAGCCAACTTTTGAAAAACTTTTGAATGAAGGATTTGCGAGAAGTTTCCGATTGACGAGGATGAGAAGAAAGAAGAGTTTGCTTCGAGTGCAGTACCTAACCTAACAATAATAGTTTCGAGATAAGGTCTCGGTTACTTCTGCTGTCGCTGTATTCACAGGAGCCAGAGAACTCTCGTGTTATTGGGGGCGCGATCTATTAGTTCTGGTGTTGAAAATTCTGGGCACTTTCTGGATTTTTCTAGCCATTTTCATGCTTTTTTCTGGCTTTAATATAATCCAAAAAAACACAGAATTTTATCTTCCGATTTAGAAATTCAAGAAAAAGCAAAATGTTGAAAAATTTCACTTTTTATAATCTATTTATAATGATTAAAATTCTTGCAAACAATTTCTGTTTTTTTTTCCCCTAGAAGAGACCTTTTGTTTTAATTTTTGGTGCCGGTAACTTATAATTTTTGTATGTACATGGGTAGATACTTGTACATTGTGAGATCACATGGATCAGTTCTCTTTGATTTTTGAGTTGTTTTTTCTTTTTTTTACAAAAATTGGGTCAAAAAAAGTGAAAAACGAAAAATTTGTAGGGCAGTCCTTTTTTCTAATGGGCTCTCACTACAACAACCAAAAATTCAGTTTTTCGAAATACCCTTGAAGTGAATATAAAAAATGATTATATATAGATTAAAAACCATGGATCGATCGGTCTGAAACAATTCAATCTAATTTTCACTTACCATTGGTTCTAAACTTTCTTCAAAAGAAAAACAAAACAGGAGTCGTATAACACCCATTCAGATTGAAAACTAATTTTTATCATCGATTAAAATTATCAATTCATTTCCAAAGGATCCCCAAAAACAGGATTTTTAATCATTTACAAAAATTATGCAAACTCTTGAAAAAAAAATAGGTATTTTTTGTAACCAATCTACAAATTGACCATTAACAAAAAAAGAAGAAAATTTTTAAAAAGAAATAAAAATATAAAAATTTGAGATTATTTGTTGGAAACTGTGTTCAACATGAACAAAAAATTTCAATTTTTTTCATATCTTCTCGAAGTCATTTCACAACAATTTTTTAGCGTGGATTCTTCAAATTTTCAAAAAAAAAAAAAATTGAAAAAACGTTACACCCCGGTACCGTAATTGCTCAAATTAGCATGGACTTTTTTTTTTTAAAAAAAATTTGGAGTATAAAATAAAAAAACTGATTTTTCTACTCTCTTAATCTGAATCAATTGAAATTAACTGATTCTAGGTACACAAAATTTAAGAAATGAACTCAAAAATTTTAGAATTGAAGAAAAATGTTGATGGTAAATAAATTTTGAGCCACACAGCACGATTCAGAAATAAATTTTTATCTCGTGCAGGTACCTATTATGACGAAATTCTGAAGAAAAAAGTAACCAAAAAGTAATCAAAAATCAAACTTTTTCATAGACAATTTTTTAACAGTTTTCGGGACGGAGACAATTTTTTAGTAGTTTTTTGCGAACATTTCAAAGATGAACGAACTGAAACGACGTGAATAATTTCATTCATCAAATTCCTTCTTCAAAACAACAAACAAATTAACACTAATTCAATTAATCGCACTTTCTCTCTAAACTTGAATCAGTCAAAATCTGAAGATTGACTGATTGAAAGAGAACGGAATTATGTCATTGATTGGCAGTGAAATTTCCCTGATTCCACAATTGATCAGTGAAATTTGACTGCCCGATTGAATCAGTATAGTTAACTACTGATTCAATCAATGAAATTTTATTTTTATACGAATTCAAAAATGAAAATTCACCAATTGAAACAGTAAATTTTTCACTGATTTCTACAGTAACATGACTCTGTCGATTTCATCAGTTAATTTAATTTCAATTGATCCAGATTGAGGAGTTAGAAAAAATCAGTTTTTTTTTTTTTCATTTTATACTTCAACAATTTTTAAAAAATAGCAATTTCTACATGAAAATTCGAATTTTTTCTCGAAAGTGCGAAGAAAAATTGACTTTTGAGGGTCAAAAGTAACCGAAGAGGCTTTTTAGACGTGAAAAGTAACCAAAAGCGACTGAAGTCGAAAAAAAAAATCGACAAACACGGTGAAAAAGTGACCCTTTATGATCCCTGCTTGTGTTATTTCCTTCTCAGTGGCTGAGGAATATGATATCAATATCCAGAAAATGGAAAAACCACCGTCAAATTCGTGTTCAACAAGTCAAAGTACCCTTAAATCAGCCATTCAAGGAAACGTCTTCATTCAATGTTTCAAAATTAATTTTTTATTTCAGAATTTTTTGAATTCCGAGTGAGTATTTTGCGCAGGAAAACTGAGTAAATGAAAAAATTTATATTTGATGTGTATTCAGCTCGACAAACTACTACAATTAACACTCTTCCAGTCTTCCAACCAAAATTCAGATCAAATTCTCAAAATTCATTTCGCCAATTTTTTCAATCACCTCGTTACAAACTTGGTTTAGAAACAATGCAATGTCGGAATTCTATCGACATCACACATACGTACCACGTTTCACATATATTGATGTACCTATATCTACGTTTACGCCATTGTGTATATTTTTCTAACCTACACGAGACAAAATTCACCACACTGCCTCTGGGTACAAGGCTATTGTTGACATGGCGCGGATTTTTCGCTTTACGTCATTACGTTCTCGGCGATTTTGAAATTTCGATCCAAAAATCCATTTAAGGCATTTTTTTACGCGCAAGACTTCATATTGTATTATCGTCGGCCGCCTCGCGCCTTGCACTTTTTATGTCGAAACGAACTTTATCAAAGTTACGTTCGTATGCGATGTCGGTTCGCCGTCGATTGTCGATACCGAACCCGATGATCGTCAGCAATGTTATTTTTATCAAACTATGTCACATACAGTTCACGGGTACAAAATAGTTACGCTATTATTCATACACTAATCACCTCGAAGGTCCGATTAGTCAAATAGAAATAGTACACAGAGATAGGGAGAGTGAAAAAAAAACCAAATGCAAACATTTCAATGCTAATTGAAACTAGATCATTTTACCGAGTAGACGTCGCGTCTGATTTGGCCCCGGTACGGCGACGACCGTCCATCGACGTCGTTCCAAGTTGGAAAAACAAAACGAAAAAACGTGATCGTTTCAGGTGCTGCGGGCTCGACCGGATCATGTGACAAGATCAACGTTGCATCAAAACGACACCATGTACGAGGTGTGCCAATTAAGACCATTGACAATATCGTAAGGTTTTATGTATTCTGCATCATTCTGGCGAGTAAGTTAGATATATGGGATAGTAAATCGATCACGATATATCGTATTACAAGAGTAACTCGCAGATGGAGATATTTTGTTGGCAGTATCTGCTCGGGCAGTTGATTCACACTCGAAGCACAACGTATCGCATCGTGGTCAATGCGACCAAGGTCCGAACAAATTAATTCTTTTTTTCTTCTAAGCTGGCGCACCGATCCGGCATAAACAACAAAAGGCGAATACTAATCCGGTATTCACGTAATCGTAAAACCGTATTTGAACCTGGACTCTGGCCGCCGTTCACCGCGCGCCATTTAAACCAGTTCATCGGGCAATAATAACCTTCTCATGCGAACCTTATCATTACACTAGATCGAAACACCAAAAGCTAACAGGTGAAGGAGTAAAATCTACGGGTGCCCGACAAAAAACGTACCGCAAAATTATATTCGTGGTGTAATATTTTATCAAAATGAAGATTGGATTGCAGAACGAACTCTTGAGCTGGGTATGAAGCAGAAGTTCATGTTTATGGAAGAATTTATGGTTTGAGAAAAATGGGTGTAGGGAAGGAAGCTCGTATTTTTCAAGTCGAACTCAAACCAAAAAAATCCAAATTATACAATTTTGAAAAAAAAAATAGTAACTTTAGTAACGTTTTTTTCTGAAAAAAGTAACCAATTTTTTGTGAAAAAGCAATTTTTTGCCTTTAAAAAATTATTAATACCCCTTTCCTTCCCATTTTTTTTTCAAACTTGTATTTTTCTCTGTAATTTCACTACCGAAGAGAGAGAAAAAAATAACGATCCGGGAAAATGAGAAAATCACGTTCAAAAAAAATAGGAGACGTTCCGCAGCCCAAATTTATGAGGTTATAAATTCGTTCACTGAACGATTCTTTCTCTTGTTTTTGTTATCATTTTTCCATCTCTGAACCTCATACTGAATTATTTGGAGTTTCGTTTCAAAACGCAACAAAAAATTTGTTTCATATCAAAACGCAACATCTTTTTTTGTCCCCCTCCCCTCCAACCCTCCTTGAGGTACAAGTGCGAAATGACCCCAAAACATGTAGCTGGGGTCCTAAGCTTTCCAATGAGACCGCCGCGCCCCGAGCCAAACCCCCCCCCCCCATTGAGGCGTATAGAATCAAAAGTGGCTTTCTCCATGCGACACTCTGTAGAAAGGGACCTTACGTGGAAAATTTTTTTTCTAGTTTTGGCGATTTTGGTACATATTTCCAAGTTCCAAAACTTCCAAAACTAGAAGGAAAAAATTTTCCACCAAGGTCCCTTTCTACAGAGAGTGTCGCATGGAGAAAGCCACTTCTGATTCTACACGCCTCAATTTTGAATGACAGTTTTTTTGCGATTTCCCAAAAATCAGGTCTTCGGGGATGTTGCGTTTTGAAACGAAACTCTTCAATTACTTTCACGAATTTTTGTCCTCTTTCTTATTTTTCAGAATCTTCCTGCTTATAACATAACTTTATTTTTCATTATAAAATTCGTGACTTGAATTCAAATATTTATTTCAATTCAAAAATATGGAATTTCGAACAGAAATAAAATATCACAAAATAATTACACTTTGACTTTAAAGTTTGGTTTTTTATCAAGATTAAATTTAAAAATCGTAAATTTTGTGATTTTCAGTGATTTTTTTTGTTTTAAAATCAAGTTTAAAGTCAAGAAAGTTTTTTAAAAACATGAAGTTAGGTATATGAAATTTTGTCCACAATGGGAGAACCATATACTACCGAACAAAAAGTCGCCGCTACTCGTAGTGTAAAAAAATTTGTTACGGGCCGAACTATATTAAATGTTTATTTTTATTCAATTATTTATTTTTTGATCGTTTCAATACGCGTCTTTTTTCAAATTAGTCCCTAGACTAAATCTAGCGTACTCTCAGAACAATCATTTTCCCACACGGGGTATTATACTTGTGCAGAAAAAACAGATGAGCTCAGTGACGTACCGAAGGCATTTTCCAGGGGGGGGGGGATCTCATGAAATTCCCAACTCAAAATGGATGCAACTTGAAACACCAGAACAATTTTATGAAGAATGAGTAAAAAGGAACCTTTTTTGGCGTTATCGCTTCAAATAATGCATATAAACACGATTTAATTTATACCCGAGCGAAGCGAGGGTAAAGCTTTGAAAAAAAAAATATTTTTAATGTCTAAAAAAGCCATTTTTTTTTTCTTATTTTAAGGCTTTCAAAATTCTTATTAGATGTAATTTGAGAGGGGAGAGGGTAAGACGGTGTTGAAAGATTTTTTGGGAGCGTAAAAATTGAGAATAAAAACACAGAGTATCAGATCAAAAATATTTTCAGAGGAATGAATAAAAGGAGCCTTCTTCAACATTGTTGTTACTTGAAATAGTTTGTTGGATTATGATTTTGTTCATGCCCGAGCGAAGCGAGGGCGAAAATTTTTTAAATTAACAAGTGAAAATTTTATTGATTTCCAACTTGGAAAAATGATACATTTTCAGTTGGGAAAATGATGAATTTTCAGTCGATAAAGTGACTAATTCCCAACTGCCCAATTTTCCCAACTGATGTGTTGAATTGCTCAATTTTCCCAACTTACATTACAAGTAAAAAATTTTCTCAGGGGGGAAGCTCCCCCCTCCCCCTTACCGGTACGTCCCTGGATGAGCTCGAAATGCAATCACCGAGCAGCATATACATCAATTGTATCGTCAACTGGGAACCCTTTTCGACACTGTAAATCAACAGATGCAAAGGCAATGGCAATTCATACAAGCTCTGGTGAAATCCAACAACGAAACCATTCCGTACTTGGTTCAAACTTTTAAGAAAATTTCTGACCCGAATACAGCAGCAGCAACAGCATTTACGAAAATCGACACTGAATTGAATCAAATTCGAAAAGAACAAGTCAACAATTCAACAAACTTTGTCAACCTGCAAAAACTGGTTACAGCGAATAGAGCAGAAACCCTAAAACTTTGGGAGCAACAAAGTAACGAATTGATTCCATTAAACAGACAGGTGGAACAAATGTGGGACAACTTCCCAACACCATCACCGAGTACATGGACGGTTAGACCATCGAGAAAACGGCCCTTATAGTATCTGTGTTTACTAAGAACAAAAGAAGTGAGTTAGATACCGTCATAATTGACTAAGTTCATTTTTCTTTTATCCAAATCGCGCGATTTTGCGATTCCATTTTTGATTTATCATTATCTTATATGCTTTCCGATTTCATAATTTTATTCAATTTCTTTAGATTTCTTTATTTTAATTTTTTTTTTATTTTATGTTACAAAAATTTTTTTACCCCCCCCCCCCCCCGAGGGATGTTACAATCATGCTGCGATCATGTTACGAGCATACGATCGCGTTTCGATCACGTTATGATCACGTTTCGATCACGTTTTAATCATCAATCACAATCACGTGTTAATTGTTTTAATTTTTTTTTGACCGTTGATTATTGAGTAATTTTATGATTATTGAGTAATTTTATGTAATATTTACCTATAAAATAAGATGTTTTATTTCGAAAAAGTTAGTTGTTCAATAAAAGCTATTCGTAAAAGTTTTCTTCCTTGTGTTGTTCCGTTCGGTAACATAAAAGTCCAACAAAAACAATTTGCAGATCCAGAAAGACTCTGTTTTCGACACAAAGTCAAAATGAGTTATTAAATACCATAAAATCCAGAAAAGTTTTACCTGTGACACTTACGTTAATGCATAATTTCATATATACCAAGCTTACGTTGTGGCACCACATACTGGTGCCACAACGTTCAGATGCTGCGTAGATGTTGACTGAAGGTTCAATGATAACTCTGGTCAACATAAGAAATTCTTTTTGGTATTTAATGAGTGATTTCTACAGTATTTTTTTCGCTGATCAAGAAAAAAAAATAGCAAAAAATTTCATCACCCAAGAATTTTCTAAAATTTGAATTTTTTATTGAACATTTTTTCAAAATATTTTTTCATAACTGTTTTAATTCAGTCAATTTTTAAAACAAAGGAGAGGTCAATGAAAAAAAAAAAAATGAAAAGCTTGAACATGAATTTATGATTGAACGAAAAATTTCTTTGCTGTGGAGTTGAATTCGTTTATTCTTAAGAAACTTAACTTTCGAGTTTTTTTTTTAGTAAATAATTTATTATTTGTTTTTAAAAAAAGAAATATCTCAAAAACGAAGCTTCCAAATACTCTCTAAACTTGAATCAATCAAAAATTCAAAATTCACTGATTAATAAAACGGCCAGTTTTTTTTTAGGACAACCGCTAGAAATGTTCCTTAGGACACCCCCTTTAAGAAAAAAAATGTCCCAGAGGATCGGCGGGGGGGGGGGGTGCAGGAATTCCTCGGCTGGCTCTTGGTCTAAAACTTTAGCACGACTTTTCTCAACTTGAAAGCAGTGGCGTTGGCGTAGTCAGGATTTTGTCAAAGGGGGGGGGGGCAAGAACGAGTTATGTCAAATTTTCTGTGGTCGTTTTGAAATATTGCAAGTATTTTTTCATGGTGTTTTTTGTAGTGTTCGTATAACATGGACACAGGATTTGGATTGGAGGTACAAAAAGAAGCCTTTTTTCGTACGCTTCTCTCAGATCTTTCATTAAAATTGAGATCGAGTGATAATTATATTTAGGCCCGAGCGAAGGGAGGGCGAAGCTTTGAAAAAATTGAAGTTTTGATGTCTAAAATAGACCATTTCCCCCAATTTTTGACGCTTTTCTTCCATTATACCATATTTTTCAAAGGCCATGGGGGGGGGCCGATCGCCCCAGTCACCCCCCTGGCTACGCCACTGCTTAAAAGGTAGCTTTTTCCAAACTTTATGCGTGCTAAACCTTCCTCTCGTTGACTAACATTAAATTATTGCTCAATTTGAATTACTTACTGACAAAAAAAAATACGGAAAGGGAAATAGGGTAGGCACTTGTGAAATTTATGTATTTCTCTTTTTGTTCGATACAGAACCAATTTTACGTAATGAAAGCAGAATACACGACCATTATGGATATTGAAACGATTGAAGATTTTTATGAAATAGATTCGCATAAAATTGATGAGTACATATCAATTCCTCGACAAAGGAAAGAAGAAAGGCAAATGAAATGGACAAAAATATTTGAAGATTATGTCAATTCAACAATTATTAAAAAATTTTTACAAGAACTAGATAAAGCAAACATCAAACCAGAACAATTTATAAAATCCGTTTCGGAAATTTTTTTGGTTTCCAAGATGAAATTGAAAAAAATTTTGGACAATGAGCCAATAACTGGAAAATTGTTGACCGAAAAAAAATTACACGTAGATTGCAAATACATTTTGCGAAAGGTAGCCTCAAATTCTAAAGTTATTAGAAGATTACGCCGTGAAAAGGAGATGTCCAAGAGAATACCACCCAAGAAAAGTAAATTTGAAGAGGAATTGGTCACCTACGTGTTGCAACGATTTTTTGATATGGTGGTCAATTTCTTGTTATATGTATGGGAATTGTTGAAACAGACTATCGTATACACCACAATCAGTTCATTTATCACGCGGTGTTTAGACAGAGTTCGATATTTTCAACGTCGAGAAAATATTCCATCATTAAGATTGCAAGTATTTTTTAATGAATTTCATTCAGTAATGTTTCACATTTGCTGGCGAAACGTTGAAACAATATTTATTTTGAAATTAATGCAAGTGCTCAAAATTAGCTTTTCGTTTCTTCAATTTGATTCAAAACACGAATTTTGGAAAAAGAAGAACTTACAATTTTATGAAACTTACTCAAAATGTTACACAGTTGATGAGAATTTATTTCCCATTTGAAATAATTCATTAAGGAATTCAAATTTCAGCGAAAGCACACGAACTACGAGAATGGTGGGCTTGTTTAGATAGTAACCAAGAATTCGACAACATTTTTGCCAAAATCGTAAATCAAGAAGATAAACTTGTTCAAATTGTTTCCTAATGATACGAATTCGATTCTTAGGAGCTTTACAGCTGAAGCTCCATTCTGAAGGATTTCAAAAGCCAAAACACACAGAGGCATGCATTTTTATAAACAAAATCGTAATATAAATTTAAATGCCGAGAGTTTCGTAACCCTCCGAACCATCTCTCAGCACATCTCAATACATTATAATAATTGCTGGATAAACCGCCTACAAACGTGTTACTTTTCGTATTGATCGCAGCTTTGACTTTGTAAACGCAGCACACGCGCTTATAAAATATTTATTCTTTTCTCCAGCTTAATTGCCGATAATTCGGGATCGTTTTTAATTATTAACAAAGCATCGCCGCTCGACGGGTTCGCCAATCGCCATCTTTATCGCCATACGCGCGAGTACATTAACGCACCAATGCCTGCAGTCTGCATTGCAATTTCGTCCGTTTATACCATTCGGACAGAGGATGTAATAAAACACGTGCTAAATAATACGCAAGTGAACATACGTGATAGAGAAAGAACCCGGCGAGCGGGAGGAAGAAAGAGAAAAAAAACGTGACATCGATGCCAAAACGTGTCCAATAATCTGCGTATACCATAAATCGTTAAATTCTCGAGACAAATATTCAACGTAATTAAATAACGATAAGAAGACGTGATTTTCGCGTTTAGCCGGTTCCGCGATGTGTATCAGAAGCCGAAAACAACACATTCGATGCGTGAATTATTAAACTTAATTTTCCTCATTATCGTCGTTTATGCTCCAAGACTCGAGGGCAATGTATGTTTACTTTTTACATCTTCTTTTTCGTATCGTAAATTATCGCTCAGTACGATGCATGTGAGAGGAACTTGTACGATACCTACACGATTTTATCGTCTGTGGAACAAGGTTCCTGTTTCGAAAAAGGTTCGATTACGTGTTTGTTCCTTTCTATCAGAGGTGCGGCGAAGGCATATTTCTGACGAGCAGAACTCGTCGTTGAAAATTTTGGGGGAGCCGTATTAAATTACCAAAAATTAAAAAATGAATAAAATTTCTAATTATTAGGAAAACAAATAAAAATAAAAATAAAACTTGGAGATATTTCATTAAAAAAGACCCCTCCATAATTGGAGAGACCCCCCATGATAAGATTTTCAAAAAAATTCGGTCTCGCTTCGCTCGGACAAAATCATCACATTGATATTATTTCAGTAGCCTAGCCAAGAGAAGATTCAAAGGGTCCGACTTTTCACCAGGTCAAAAATTCGCAAGTACTATCATTTAATTTTTATAAAAATTGACTGATTTCTTTCCGCAAAAATTCACTGATTTTATCATCGAAAATTCGCTGAAATACAAAATAGTGATATTTCACTGGTGCAAATCAATGATTTTAACTGATTTTCCTGTGCTGCAAATCTGACTTTTTCAATCAGTGAAATTCCCCTGACTTTCAGTGAAATTTCACTGATTGTAAATGAGAGAGTAGGTACATCATAAAAGAACCCCTATCCAAAATTTTAGGTTCTTAAATTGATTTCTTGAATTTTTGTGAATTATTGAAGTTTCAAAATCACCTCATTGCCTTAAAAAAATGTGAAAATTTGATTTTGGTATAAATACCTTATTTCTCGACAAACCACTACGTGATAAATCGAGACAAATCAATAAAGATTCGCGACGGAAAATCGTAAATCGATTCGTCTCGATTCAAGATGATTTCTGGGACAAAATCGACACAAATCAAAGTTCAAGCTGAGGCGGACCTTTTTACGACAAAAATCGAGGAAAATCGATACCAATCGGTGTCGGTTTACGATTTTTTGTCATGAATCTATAATATCGATTTGTCTCGTTGTAACAGATTCTCGATAAAAATCGAGCTAAGGCCGTCTTTTTACGATGTAAATCGACATCGATTGGTGTCAAATCGATACAAATCTTGAGTAAAATTGAGGTGTCGATTTGTCTCGATGTGGTTTGTCGGGTTCGTATTTTTTTCATCACAGCCCCCCTCTCGCTCCTGTAGGTTCTGGTTCAGGTTTTCGGTCAAAATAATCCCAAAAAATAGATTGACAAAAATTGGTGAAATGATTCACTTGAGTAAATTCTCTCCAAAAATCGATCCCTTCTCATCGCCAAAAGAGGAATGACGCTAGGAAATCTCAAAGCGGGGTTTAGATATTGTCAACTTGCTGGGTACTTCTGTCATCCTTTAAAAAAGATGCGATCAGATTTTCTCCACTGACCTCAAAATTTGTTTAAAATTTTTGTTTTCCACGAGGAAGTTGATAAAACGGCAGATCGCAAATTTCTCGTTTTTTTTTAAAAAAAAATAAATATTTTTAGTAAGTAAGTAAATTTATTTTGTTTGCTTAGTCAAATTAGTATAATGAAAAAAATACCTATATATATAATAAAATTTATCCAAAAAAAAATAATAACGTGTCATCTCTTCTCAAAATGGGTGATATTCATAATTTTTTTTGGATAAAATTTATTCATTTTTTTGTTTTATTATTTTTTAGAACAAATTTTACCAATTTTGTGAATTGAGACACGTTATCATTTTTTCTTGAATAAATTTTATGCATCATTTTTTGCTTAAAGTTTATTATTTTTGGGGTAAAATGTATTCGGAATCGACACGTAACCAGGCAGCGCCACCGTCGAATGCTGAAAACGGTGTCCAAGAATTTTTTTACATAGGGTTTATATGGGAAGGTGTTAGTTTTTTTATGAATTACGTCAAAACTATGGCTTTTGAAGAAATTTGACCATAATGAAAGTTGTAGAGCATTAAATTTCCTACAAAATAAAACTGTTTTGAAAGCTGTATCGACGACCGATCAAAAGTTATTGAAGTTCAAACTTCAAAGTTACTGTTATTTTTCTCCATTCTCTCATCACTTTGATTGTTTTCACTGTTTACATTTCAATTTTTAAATTACTTACCTATGATAATAATTTAAATTTGAAAAATGTACGTTGAAATTTGAAGTGAAAAATACATTTATGTAGTTTTTGTGTAAGATTTAATGTTTTATTTTTTTCAAAAATTTTTTTTCCGGTGTGTTATTGGACAGTTAAGTGATGTAAAGACTAAGGTGTAATATTTCCAAGGGAGTTGTACTCTCCCTAAATTCAAAATGAGCAAATACCTCATGCTGGACATGGGAAGTGCTCTGTTAAGAGTAATAAGAATAAGAGTATAATAATTACTGTTGCGTCCCACAGTGTTCCAACAAGTAAGATCCACCAATGTTTCCCTACTTTAATATATGTAGAATATTTATGATTTATTTTCTACAACCATAATAATTACCATTTTTGTAGATGTTCCAAAACGATCTCCCTACATAAGTTCCCAGCACAGCAGATAGCAGCCAAAACATTTCAGAAAAATTTAAATACATTTTTCAAATTTAAATTATTATCATAGGAAAGTAATTTCAAAATTGAAATGTAAACAGTGAAAACACCCGAATTTGAACGAAATCGGTGCGAAACAACTCCCCCCCCTAAGTGGTTTACCCCCTGAAAAAGAAATAGGTTTGGGGAGGTGGGTTTTTACCGTGACATCATAATTATATAGAAGCTTTTTCGACAATAAAATTAAAAATTTCAACTAATACATATATTTTTTTCAAAGTACCTACATTTCTCCTGGGTTATAATTACCTATCTCAGTGTACACTCATTGAATTTTTTCTTCCATTCACGAGAACCAATTTTTATGATTTTACTCAAATGAAAATATTTTAAATTATAAGTAATCGGATTTGATTCTAATAAGACAAACTTGGCTCAATTGGAGAAAATCGCGCATCATGAGATGTGTGCAGCATTTTTGGACCAATTAGACAATCAGGATGCCACGGTTAAGAGTGATATCGATTACAGATTTTTGCTTGCAAAAAAAAAGGAAAAAAATCTCTGTACTCGACGTTTATAATGAATAATACTGCAGTCAACATAGCCGGCTTCAATTGCAGAATCAATTATGATTTTTTATAAATATGTAGTACTAGCCGTTGAGCTCGTCCGGAACGGACGGGCTACCTTGAACTTTATTTTGCATCTAAGATTTCTGATGTTTGAAAAACGAACCATGTATCAATTTTTAAAAATAGAAAATCTTTCATCACGGGTAAGTTTCTTTAAAGACAATTTATCATACTCTAGTTAAGATATCTTGAACCTAAATGAGTTTGCTCAAAACGTATCTCAGTTTGAATGAAACGAAACATCGATATAATGCATTTCGAGCCAACAAATTCTTATTTTCAACCTACATTACAAAGAGACATTTCTACTATGTGATTCTCAAAAATCCAATTTTTCTCCATCCTCAATTTTTGAAATTTTTAAACTGATGGTTTGTATTCGAAGTGTTTTTATTTTGTTTTTTGACTTCTTCAGTACAAGTCGACTATGAATTGTCTCAATACTTCGATCATTCTCCATCCAGACAAACATACCGATCAGACTCCTCCCTTTTCTGACAAATAGTGATTTAAAAACGATTTTATTGTATTTAACATTTTTTATGGTGGTTTTTTTCTCGTGTTCATTTTTTTCAACACCTTGGTATATTTATTGAAACCTGCTGTTGAACTTTCTCAAATTTTCAATAGAAACTACAAAGAAAACGCTTGCTTGGATTTGACCAAAAGACGTATTTTCGGAGAGCATTTCAAGAAAACTTTATTTAAAAAAAGTACAATCTTTTACATACTGACTAAAATTTGGAAATTGAATTTTTTGAAAAAAATAATTTTTCTCAACTTTTCCCGTTTATTTATTTGGAAAAAAAGAAAAATTTTATGTTGAAAATTACATCATTGATTTTTTCAAAATTTTCAACTTTGTTCTGATTACGTGCTCATTGCAAATATGCTCGAATTGAATCAGTAGAAAATGATTGAAAATCAGCTGAAATTTATTGTTTTGGATTCAAAGAGTAATATTTTTCATTTTAGTCCACCCGTTTCGAAGTTAGGAAAACCATGTGGTGCTGGCATGATGCACAAATGGTAAAATAAATCTACAAATTCGGCTCGTGTCTGAGAAATAAAAAAATAAAAAGATCTCTCTTCTCTTACATCACATCGAAAAACAGACAACCATAAATCAACTGCCAAAAGAGAAAAATAAGTTTTAAAAAAGTGCATCTCTCGAGAGCACATACGTACACCAAACATAAACGCATCTCAGCAGCTTATCAATCACTTTAATCTCGACGCTTTCAACGCGAGTCAATTTCAATTCAACCCTTCGCCATTTATCCCCCACAAACGTGCATTTTTAATTTCATCGACGAAACCAGTTCCAATTCCGTCGAACATATTGTCATTTTTTGAGTAGGCTCATTCGACTCGAAGGGGAACGAATTAACCTAAATTAAGAAATCACAAAATATTACCATACAAAACGTGTCAAATGGAGCTTCACCCATTAACCTGCATGCATTAGACTTACAGTTGTACCATCTTAATACCTCGTCGCTCGTATATAAACGTATCGAAGGAAATAAAAACAAACGCCTACTTAATGAACCGACATTTAGCATAGATAATGACAACATGTCAGTTCGCGAGCGAAGGTCGAGGACGCTGAAGACTAAATTTACACCCACTCGGATTTAAGTACTTCGAACGAAACGTCTGCTCAACGCGCTTATATATTAAACCGCACCACACTGCGGATCGCGACTTCGATCACAAACGGCATATGGTCCCGCATCGATGACGTAACCGGTGCTCAACGCGATGATGGGTGAGGTGAGGTCCGGAGTATATTTGCTGCGTATTCCGAAGAGTGACGCGATTATCACGCCCGGATAATTATGCATTGTCGAGTATATGGTATCGATATTTGCATACGAACGCCAGCCTGATAATCGTATTTGGATTGTGCGATTGCGTTAGATCGTCGCGATCTTGATATTGAACCGATCAAGATCGAAGGAATGGGGATGTGAGAAACAGGTGCAATATGCTGGTTGAATACGCGAGTTTCTTGAGATTCGTTCGAGGTTCAATCGTACGGGAATGGTGGTGACGAAAGATGAAGAGTACGATAAAAAATAATTTTTTCCTTCTGGAATGATGATTTTTTTAAATTTTTGATATTTTTTTTGGATTGGAACTTTCAATGCCCTTCTAATCTCTCATTTATAAATCAGTGAAGATAATTGAAAATCACAGAGAAACAGTCAGAATTGCAGCACAGGAGAAAATTGATGAAAAAATGGTCACCGAAAAACAAATCTGTAAAAAAAATTACTGGAAAATCGGTGAAAATTTGCTGAAAAGTCGGTAAAATATTGGAAAATCTTTGAAAAATCGGCGGAACGGTGGTGACGAAAGATGTAGAGTACGATAAAAAAAATAATTTTTTCCCTCTGGAATGATGATTTTTCGAAATTTTTGATATTTTTTTTGGATCGGAACTTTCAATGCTCTTCTACTCTCTCATTTATAAATCAGTTTTGCTGTTTTTCCCTGTGCGATAATCCTGACTTTTCTCAGTCACATTTCACTGATTCGAACTGAGAGAACGTGCTTTCTGATTCTGAATCAGTGATAAGTCACTGACGAACAGTCAGAATCACAGCACAGGAAATCCAGCGAAATTCAGAAAATTTTTATCGATTTTTTCAGCAAAATTCATAAATTTCAGACTTTTTAGGAAATTTTTACTGATTTTCCAGTGATTGCGAACACTTTTCATTGATTTTCTCCTGTGCTGCAATTTTGACTGTTTCTCAGTGATTTTCGATAATTTTCACTGATCTATAAACGAGAAAGTAGCACACCCAGTTCTGCCATTTCTGAGAAAATACGAATAAATAAATGGGAAATAAAGCGTATAACATGACATCGATTGTCGACCCCCTCTTCTTGGGGGCAGAGGGATACAATGACCCATAAAAAATTAAAGTGTATTTATCGAGAATGTAAGTTTGATAATCTAGCGGTGATTTTTTCCTTCATAGCAACATCAAGAAGACCAAGTCTGTGCAGAGAGGGGGAAAATGAGAGTTTCCCTTAAGTTGAGTTTTATACGAGGCCCATAGCGACCTTCAAGAGCCCTGTAAAAAAAAAAACATGTCGCCTTTGTCATAAAAGGGCCCTCTCAGGCTCTCGAAAAACTGATTTTTGAGTTCAAATGTGTAAAAAATTCGAAATAGATTTTTCAAAAATGTTTCGATGTTATTTCAATTTAGATTACCTAATGAAATGTAATAGGAGAGTAAAAAGCTAAAAGATGTTCATTTTGGTAAAAAAATTAAGATTTTTGGCCTGCAAATTCACTAACCGGTTTTTAAAATTAATTCCATCGATTTTGAATTTTTTTGATATTTTTAAATTTTGATTAAATTTCATCGCAGGAAAAAGACAAATGATCTCCTTACCAGAGCCTTTAGGAGTTCTTTTGCAATTTAAATAGCATTTTTTTATCATGTTGCTGAAATGAGCAACTTTGTGACGAATTTTAAAATATTTTTATATTAAAAATTGCATCGATTTTTTTTTTTTTTCAAAATTTTATGAGTTATAAGTCTCTTTTCCGAATTATTTCAAGTGATCGAAATGAAAATCGCGAGTGAAATCGACGTATTAAAAAAAAGATTAGCCCTCTCTAAGCAACACATCCACTATATCTCAGTGGCGGCGCGTAAGTTTTTGAAGTAGTAATCGCATTTTGTAGTAGACCGGGCCACAGAATCGAAAAATTTTAAGTTTTTTTGACTCTGTAACCTTTGTTTATTTCAATAGTCTCATTCTTATCAATTCAGCAACCTCTGTTCATTTTAATAGTCTCATTCTTATCAATAAAAATATTCTGTAATAAAAGATTTTGAAAAAATTTGATGGAAAAATTTATAGAGGTGAAGGAAATGGAGAAGAAGGTGTGAATATCGTAGGAGAATAATTCAGCGAATTGGAAACATTCAAGAATAACAAATTTCAAAATTGGATCAAATTCTGAAGAAAAAAAATCCAAGATTGATGAAATAAGTATTGAAAAAACATTGTGTTAGAACCACATTCATAAATGATACTCAGGTATGCAAACATTAAAAAAAAATGTACAAACAATAAAACGTCAATATATAAAAAGGGTATTTTTTGACATTTTTGATTTTCTTTATCAACTTTTAAAATTATATACCTACAATAAATGATGCAGGAAAACTTTTTTTGGGTAATTTCTTTAGTGCAATCGGCGATTACAGCGATTACATTGAATAACCGCCACTGCTAGATCTATGCTCAATTCGGAGCAATGAATGGGTCATTTTTCCAAAAATTCCAACAACAAGATAATTTGGTTGAAAGTGTTGAACGTAAGAAAAGGATGCATGATGAATTACAGGTCCAAAATTATTCGAAAGCTTTCTTCGAAAGGGTGTAATGGCCCTGCCCTACTCATCTACTTTATACCGGTAATTTATTATTTTTCCATTACATTACTTCATATTATGCTCGTGTTTTGAATTTTCAAAAATTTTGTTTTCATTGTCTGCTTATGTGGTTGTAACTTATAAAAGTATTCTGATTTTTGAAGATTTTGTATCTTTTAATCGAGTATTTGATTTCCATTGTAAATGTTTGTAAAATAAGTTTGTAAGTTTTTCAAATAACTTTTGGCCAGAATCGAGGACTCGATTTTGGCCAAAAGTTACGTTTCAGCCCTATAAGTTGATTTTGAACATTCTACGAAAAGATACTCCATATTGTTTCAAATTTCATAGTCCTCGAAATAATTTGAAAAATTGAAATAAACTTCCTGAAAGGTGCGAAAATTTTGATCACAAACTTCAAGTTTTCCACTCTTTTTCCAATTCTCGATTTTTCGACAGAAAAAAAAGTCTTATCATTTCCAAAAATCCTACCTCGTCATACCCACAATCGCAGTAAAACAAAAACCAAGACACCGCGTTTACGCTTCAATGAAGAAATTCTTGACCCGCCGATAAACTCGGGCGATAACTTTCGAAAAATCCTTCATTCGAGCGACCTACAAACACCGTCGACGAAACTTCAGTTCTCCAGATACGCTTACGCCGCTGTGCCCAAGCCCATTTGCCGGTAAAAAGTAATGGTACAGCGCCGCACACGATATCAGCATCAAAAATCACTGCTCTCTTATCGAACGATTCACCATTTCTGTACCGCGGTTCGATTCCCACCTACAATTTTTAATTACGATCCGAGCAATGGATAACGATTAGTTACACACGAAGTTCGCGCCACGAATACGACTAATTAACATGTCAGCAGGCGAAAGCATTTTGTTGTCTGAGTAACGTTGCGCCGCTCTCTCCACCGCTCAACATGGGTTTTGTTTGTCGAGCTGAGGAATCGCGAGAATCGAGATAATTAAAACCGATTCCACAAGTCGGTGATCGCGCGAATTAGAACACCAGTATGTCTTATGTTGTCGTGTTGATCGACGGAGAATAAAACTGTTCCAGGGTCATAGACGTTTAATTGTCGATTAATTGGAAACCAGTTCGATGGTATGAGTTGTAAATGCCAATATTTTGCAAAACTATTGTATTCTTGGATAAACAGAAGCATTTTTCGAGGGAAAGGGCTGAAAAATTTGAAATTTTTGGCCAAGGAGGAAGGAGAATATGGGATGAAAATTTGAAGGATTTTCCAGAATTTAAATTTTCTGGAATCAAAATCTAGAAAATCTCAAAATTTGGATTTCGAATTAGAAATAATTCTTTTTTGAACAGCTTTCATTTCAAAATCAAAAAATTCTTGAATCAGGTGATCCAACGATCAGTGCTCAGGAGGAGGATAGCCAAAAAATGTAAAATGGGGATCAAAGTTGATATGGATTTCAAAATCTATAATTATCAATTTTCAAGGACGCTGAATCCAAATTTGGTATCATTTTCGCACCATGACGCAATGGAGGAAAATTCGAGAGAGGCGAAAAATGTAAACTGAGGCTTAAAATTGATAAAATGAGTATCGAAATCTTCATTTTTCACGGTGCTAACTCATAATGAGGACAATTTTTAACGCTTGTACTCATTTTTTGATGGAATTTTGGATTTTAAAATCTACCATACGAACGATTTTATATTTCAGAATTGATTTTTTTTGCATTGGATTTTACCCAATTTTGAAAATTCATCATTTCATCCCCCTCCTTCTACAGCATTCTAATCATAATTATAAAAAATTATAAAAAACTTTTGAAAAACTTACATTCTTTATTTCGATCCATGGATTTCTGCAAAGGTGACTCGTCAACTTCGGCTTTAGGTGGCGACCTTGGATATAACACAGTTTGCGACGAACTACCGCCGACAGAAGTAGCAGAGGTACCGGCAGAGGAACCTCCTCCTTGGGCCATATTATTACTACCCTCTTTCAATCCCTTAAACCACTCTGGATAAACGGAAATAATCGTATTGAGCAAATCCTGGTCCAGCTGGATATTCCAGTATACCGAGTCACCGTGATTCGCTTCTGTAATCCCAAGAAGAAACACAATTAACTTCGATTAATATTGTAGGCGGATAATCGCGAATAAGAAAGATGCGTCCAATATACGACATACGGCGGCGCGACAAGATGATAGAGGAAAAGCGCAGCGCAGGGAGACATCACATCGTGTTGTATAATTTATGCTTAGAGCATCCTACGCGCTCATATAATAAAATATCCTAACAGAATAATACAAAAAATAAATTAACATTTTACGCTGAAGAGAAAAAAATCCAGCTGTTAGGAATACGAATACGCGAACCTGCGATATTTATGCGAAACATCTCGCCACGTACGTAAATTTCTGCGATAAATGCCCACGCCGGACAATTATTTTATAATTTTAGGCAACCCGAAAAAAATGTGTATTTAAAACTAATGACGATAGCAATGCGGAGTGGAAATTTTTCATACTGAATCATTCACTACACGTAATTGTTCGTCATTTGTGGTGAAAATTCTAGTTCTGCAGAAACCATTGTCAATAATCCAACAGGAGGGCAAAAAAATCGTAAAAATTCTTACACCAGATTCAATTCATATCAACATTTCAGTGGATGCCATTTTTTGGTGAGTTCAAAAATCGGAAAAATACCATTTTGAAGAATTTCTTATCGCAAAAGTTGATGAAAATAATAGGTCGATACGTCCACTGGACAATGCATTTTGTCTAGCTCCCAACTGTGAGCTTAGTTTAATTTCGCCAATTGAGACCAGGGCGGCTATTCCTGAAATTCGCTATTGGCGATATGAACCTAAACCGCAAAAACGGAACCAATCCGCAACTGGCGTAAATGGTGTAATGTCAAAAACCGTATTCCTGAGTTTTGGGAAATTGTCACAAAATTTTTGAATGATTGTCGTGAAGTGAATATAATGAATCCTATTTAAATTACTTACCTACTTCATCCTAAAAGCCCTCCTTCAAAAAGGGCAATTATCTACTTCCAATCTACTTCCATCCTGAAAGCCTCTCACCCCCCCCCCCCCCCAAAACGGTTAGCCAATTACACCGGAAATATCCATGAGAATGGAGATTCAATTTTTACTTTTAGCAATTTCTTAATTTTGTTTTCTAATTTTCGTTTTTCAAAGTGAAATATGAATAATAAAGACGTAGAACCTCAGCTTTTGAACGGTTCGCCACCTAAAAAGTAAGTGATAGCCGATTTACCACAGCTTTATTGTTATGATAACGAATCAACAATTTTCATTAATGGAAAATATTTTTTATAGTAACTAGAAAAAAACATCATAGCGCTCAACAGCTACTTCTCCGATCATCTTAATTTCACCACGACTTCTCGGGTTCTCGTCGTCATCTCATCCTATAGGGTCGCTTGGGCTACTTCTCCGGTCAACAAGATTCTCCATGTTGAATGGGTTGAGGTAACCCCACCACCTATTCCAACTTATGGTTCAACTTCTTCTTCTGATGACTCAGGAACCGGTATTATTAAAAAACTGTGAGCATTTTTTTATTTTTTAAATGTCATATAGTTAGCTTCATTTTACTAATAAGTTTTTGTTTTTTTTTTCAGCATCAATAATTTGAATGCAGGTAAACCGATTAAAGAAGATACACCATTGAGCAGCGAGCCCAAAAAAAAGAAAATGAAAATTGATTAAAGATCCCAGCTAAACTGGTTTATTACATTTACTTGCTATTTTTTATCTCCGTTTTCTTCTTCCTTTAGAATTGGATTACGTTTTTTTCCTTTTCTTTATTTTAATTTTTCTAAGTTGGATTATAGCAACTGAATTGGAGTAGTGTTACTTGTTGTTTTCTGATTCCTTCTTTTCTTCCTCTTGTTCCTTTGTATTTTTTTCCAAATGGAATAGTTTTACTTATTATCTGTTTGTTTTTTTCAAGTTGGCTTATAGCTACTGAATTGGTTTAGTGTTACTTGATATTTTTCTGTTCGTTAATATTTTTTCCATTAATTACAGGTTTTTTCATTAACTGTACTGTACTTCTTTTTTTGCTTTTCGTTACCACACACTCCTTACTTACCAATCCTTTTTCCGCAATTTCCAAAAAACTTCTTTCCTATTATCACTCCCAAAAGATTTCACAAATTTGTTTACTTTCCTGATACCTTCCTTCACGTATAAAATTATGAATCAAAAGGGGGAGGAATTAACAAACTTGTTGAATGACAAAGGCTCACCAAAAAGAACTGCAGAATGGCAAAAAGTAAGCAATCCATTGTTACTAATTGAAATATTGCTCATTACTAAGTTTAATCTGTTTTACAGCACGTCAGTGGTAAGAAAACCAAAGTTAAAGCAAAAGCGCAATTTAAAGATTCATTTTTTTATTATCCAAGCGATGTGCGATTTTGAAGAATATTCAACCAGAAATACAAATTCCAATTCATATCAGTGATAAAAAGTTCGTTTGTGTCAACTGCAAAGGAACATTCACTCGACAGTCCAGTTTGTAGGTTCATCTCTCCAGTTGATGTCCAAAAGTATTAAATGTGGTTAAGCCAAAAGAAAAAGGAGTTGGTGTGTTTCATTCAATAATGTTGAAGGTAAGCTTAGGTCCACTTGAAGCAGAAGTGCCATTTGATCAAATATTAGATGATGTTAGATATTCCCTGAGTGATTCACGAAAATTAACTAGAAAACATCTTGTATCAAAACATGATTTACACAACATCAAAAATGAGTTTAAAATTTCTTTCAAAGAGCGTTTATCATCTGAGGACATAGTCAGCATTGATTTATTGATCGATCAGTATAAAATGACCTACGGAACTGAGACATCATTTCTTCATTAAAAACAGCAGGGAGTAGAAGATGAAGTTTTTGAAAAAGATGACATTTTACTTGTGATAATGAACCCAACACAAAAGACTTGAGTTTTTTTATTTACTTATGAGAAAAACTTTTTTAAAACAAATAATATTCTTGTAATAAAATACTTTTCAGTTTTTGCAAAAATATGGACCAGATAAGATTTGTATTGATAGTACACACCGTACAACAAGTCACAATTACTTACTCAACACAATTCTTGTAGTTGATGATCTCAATTTGGGAATACCTGTAGATCATGATTAGCAACAATGAAAATACATACAAGGCTGTTGAAAACTTTTTTTGAGGTTATTAAAATAAGCTGTAACGTGATAAAGACCAATACGTTTATGAGCGATGATTTCCCAGCTTATTACAATGCATGGGAACAGGTTAGTATTATTTTAAGATAAAAAACATACTTATTTATAAATTTTAAATTACAATATGTGTATTGTTGAAATATTACTCTTATCATTATTTATAGTTTTTTATTTTCTTTACATTTCTGCTGTAGGTTATGGGATCCTCAAAAAATTGCTTATTATGCACACCTGGCATATTGATCGCAATTGGAGAAAAAACTTGACTCTTATCAAGGATAACCAAGAATCGTTATCTACTCAAAAATGTGGAGAAGAACCTGTATCTGTCATCACGTGACACCCCCCCCCCCCATATCTTTTTTTACGAACTCTACGTTTTCGGCGTTCTCGCCACGTAACTTTCGTTCTGTTCGTTATCATGTTGAAATGTAGTTGAAACGCAATTATTGTGATGCATTTTTCTTGTGTTATTTATCCAATATTTAATTTATGGGCTCCAGTTATGTGTTTTTGTTATTTTTTACATTAATATAGTCCACTTTTTTATGTATTCGAATGTGTTTTTTATTTACTCACAATTCATACAACATTTTGGTCCTCTGAGCCGGATACCAAATTCCAGCCATACTTATGAGTAAATCTACCATGTTGTACTTGTTCAACTGTGCTGTAAAAATGTAAATGTTGTTTCATACCAATTTTGATGCTTTTTGCTGTCTATTTGGATTATTTGAGAATTTCTACCAGAGATTCAGATTTTTTTTTTGTGTCAGACTAGTTCATGTTCCAGTTAGAAAATGATTTTGTGTTTGGATTACAAATTTATGCTCAGAAAACGATTTTTGTTCAGATATTTAACCACGTTCCTACCAATATTATACTTGCTGTTGATGTCTTTATGTGATTAATGTGAGAAATCAGACCTGATTTTCAGACCAGATTTAACCAGTGATTTTTGCGAGTACTGTTTGTATTACACCTCTCCAGTCTCCACCATGGCTGAGGTATTCAATTTTGATAGAACTACTAGATACATGAAATGGACCATTGGAAAAACAGCTAAGGCTTTGACCACTATGGTATCCAAGCCTACAATCGAAAGCTAATGTATCTGAGATCCATTATCTTCTTGAGGAGCTTACTAAGGATTATGAGGCATTCAAGAAAGATTTTTGTGTTGCAATGTGTTCTATTAATGCCAAAACGGAAAAGATTGCAAAACTGAAGAGGACTCCCTCAAGCCGATATAGAAGTTCAGAAAACCTCTCAACCTTGTATCCTGAAAGCAAAGCTGTACATTTCCGAATATGAGGAATTGAACCGAGAACCAAATCAGAATGAAATCAATTTTGAACTCCATCATCTCTGAGGTTGGGGTAAAGCTGCCAAAAATCGACCTACCAGTAACATTGGTGACCTCAGACGTGTTAATTCGCGAATGCTTTAGCATATGTTCTTGTTCCACTGACTTTCTTGTGAGATTGTATTCATATTGTGAATACATTGTGAACCAGACTTTGCAACTTCCAATCTCAATCTCCAACCTGCCATTATGGCACCGTCATCAAAGAGAGAATCTGATTCGAGTAGAATGAAATAATCAGTTATTATTAATTTTATAATGTTAATCATTCCAAGTTTATTTTTATTAGTAGTACCTATTCTCTCATTTATAAATCAGTGAAAATTATCGAATATCACCGAAAAACAGAATTGCAGCACAGGAGAAAATCAGTGAGAAAAATCACTGAAAATTTTTGAAAAATTGATGAAAACCTTTGAAAAATCAGTGAATTTTGCTGATTTTTCCTGTACTGAAATTTTGACTATTCATCAGTAACTTTTCACTGATTTAGAATGAGAGAGTAAATGTGAAAATTGAACTGGTATTTTTTCATCATATTCCATCCAAACATCGCTATTTTCTATAAATCTAGCTAATTTCGAGTGTTTCTTATTTTTCTTGCTAGAAGAAATCTTGATTATCCATTTTTCAAAAAAATCACACCGAAAAATATCCAAACCGGATTCATTTCCAAATTTTATCCAAAAAAATGGAAAAATTTTCACAACATGTCACTAAACCGTCATTCAGCACCAGGTACGTTTCTCACAGTTTAATCGAAATGAGATTACACTCCCACACACCTCTCATCCAATTCCACAACAACACTGGGCAATCGACATAACCCAGCAAAACAACCACAACCGATACTATAATATCGATTAAGGCGTGGTAACGTCACCGTGCAACACATTTGAAAAAATCCTACGATAAAATACACACAAAAAAAAATCAAAACAAAGCGAAGGAAAAAAAAACAATACACACGTAGCAGGAAGTTCGTCATATCTTGACGTAGACTGCTGGGGCAAAACATGGAAGAAAAATCACATCACGATCGCGTTATCACAGCTACAATTAGAATTCGTCGTATTCGCGTTTCACACGTCGATGCTCTCCAAGAGCCGAATATCACAGTGGCATAAAAGTCAACGACTGCTGTATACGCCGGCAATTCATCAACCCAGCACACAAGTTCAATACAATTTGCCATTAGGATTGCTGCGCTGTGGCAGATAGAGATGCAATTTACCTTGAAACTCGGCATGAAATTATGCACCGGCTTACGTATTTCTATAGCACTTAACACAGGTACAGTGGTACCTTCGGTTATACCCGCCATTCTATTTCTATGGGTTGTTCGGCAATCTGAGCATCTACGTACAAAGCGAAGCCAGAGGCGAGAGGGAGAAATGAGAAAAAAACATTGGGATGTATCGACGTCGAAGTGTTTGAAAAACAACGCCAATCGTAAAATCCTTTTGTGGAAGCTAATTAACGACATATTGGCACCTGAGAATTATCCATCGGTAGCAGGTAAACAAGGGTTGAAATTTATTACGTCTGGTGATGTTGGCATTTCGATGGTAAGAAAATTGCATTCGTTACGTAATTTCAATCGATTAGCACAAATTCAAAATACAGATAAGTAGCGTCGCAAGCGAAAGGAATTTTTTCCCAGACGTTTACGTATTGTACATTCCGACGTGCTCGCCTCGTTTCGACAATTTAATCGTATATTAGGTACCTACGCTTTATTTTATAATCGAATCGAACGCATCGAGATTCTTATTTCCTTAATCAAATGGGTCGATTTATCTACTCGATAGACGTCGCGTCGTCGGTACGGATAGAAAAATACGAGTAATTTCGTAAACTATACTAATTATTGCTCAACCGGTGAATAATTCGAGATAATTTTATAGGCTACTTTACACATTTATAATTCTCAATCCACAGCGCGTAATTACGTTTACCGAATCTTTCGCATCCGACATAAGCGAAGAAGTAGCCATAGACATGGAGTAATTTGTTGTAATTGCGACGTCGATAAATATGAAATCATTTTTCAACGTCGTCCTGCGAGCTGATCCCATCTCTATGGAAGAAAAGGAGTGGATGGAACATTTTACCGTCAATGTAGTGTTATCTTTTGCTTTCGACAATTTACTATAGATCCTAACACACAATTCAAATATTAGTACGCTTTTATCGTCACTTTGATAATGCAGTGCTACGATGTTACTGTGACGTCGTCGGTCATCAACATTATGTAAATATTGTATTCGTATCTTAAGTACCATACAACCTAAGGCAATTTATATGCTCAAACATATCGAAATAATAATCCCACCGCTATTTCTTGGAATATTTTTGACGAGTGAATTGCCATACGAAGGCGAAACCCGTAAAAATTTCTATTAGTGTGATTATCATCGACGACGAAAAATTGAGAAAATATTCGTATGAGTGACGTCATTAGACTTGCAGTGGTTCCATTATTGATGTGTTAAAATTCCAAGGGGTGAATAAAAAAATGGGTTTTAAAAAAACAAGATGGCCAGTTTGAAACCTCATACCTCATTCTATCGCGGGATGAGTTTATGAGCTTAATTCTAGAGCATTATTTGGCAATCAAGGAAAAGCTGACGGCAGATTTGACCATTTAGATGCCTGATGAAAAAATTCCAGATCTAATCATATCCTGAAAAAATTATGAAGGTTCAGATCCAGTTTGATATGATGTGATCAAATGACATCTAATTCAATCAAATCATATCTAAAAAAAAAAATCAAAATGTAATTGGATATAATTTGATTGGGACATTTTTAAGATCAAATTTCAACTGCTTTGATAAAATTTGATATAAATCAGATATGATTTGATACGATTTGATCTAAAATTTGATCTCAAAAATGTCCTAATTTTTGAGATCTTTATTTGAGTACACTTACTATTTTTTTTCTTTACTTTTACTCAATCCCGCTTCACCAGCTTTCACAGGGCTCAGTTTAATTAGGTCAAAAATATTTCAACAGTTATTTTTGTCTTTTTTAAAAAAATAATTTATATTTGCGTTTTTCTTCTTCATTTTTGATATCAACTTATTAGTTATATACTTTTCGCAATATTTTCAATTGGAATTTTAGGATTTATTTATTGTATGAGCTCATCAGCTATTCACAATTGGATTAGATTTTGACGCTCAATTTTATTTTATATCAGCTACAATAATCTTTGCTTTTACTACATAACATGTAAACAAAGTGTGAGCTTTAAGATACTTTCTCAACAATTTTTTTTTATGGATAACACTGTCACTTGTAGTGATTTTTGTTCACTTTTTCATGGTGTCTACCGGCCATGAAAATCACGAAAACATGAAAATAGCATCACCTACTCTTGATTATTTTCGATTTGGTTAATTCTGTTTTGTTAGTCCATCTATCTATCCCTGCTGAAAAACGGTTATTTTGTTGATTTTTATTGTGCTGCAATTCTAACGGTTCATCAGTGATTTTAAACAAATTCAGAATGATAGAATGGCCGAAATTGCAACACAGATGATACTTCATGTAAAATTATTACCGTAAAAAATCATATTAATTTTCCCCCATTTTTAAATTGAAATTAATTTTTTTTAATAATTTATAGAAATTGCTAACTGAAATCACACTGAACTTATTACAAGTTCACCACAAAACTTTGAAAATATCCAAGTTAATATAAATCCATCATCAACCGCATCAAACTCGCATCTGGTCCCTGTGGAATAGGGACCAACCCAGCAAAAGTTGTTGGCTGATGAGACTTGAAGAATTAAAAAAAAAAAATTCAAAATCAATTCATATCTTCCGATCGCGCATTGGCATTGAAATTTTCAAAAATTGGCTGAAATGCAATATTTTCACAACTTTTAAAAAATTTTGAAAAAATTTGAAATTTATTTAAATTGGTTTTAGAGCTTATCTAGTGACTATTCAAACCAAAAAAAAACAGAATTTTTTGAACAAAACTCATGCTTTACATCTTTTTTAAATTTCTGCTATTTCTTGGCATGAAGAAAAATAAAAAAAAAATTATAAAACGTAGATTTCTTTTAAAAAAGTGTTTTTCGGTTTATTTGGTCACTAGATAAGCTCTAAAATTGATTGTAATCAATTTTTAATTTTTTCCACATTTTTGAAATTTCGAATTTTTGCCAATTTTTGAAAAATTCAACGCCAATGCGCGATCGGAAGATATGAATCGATTTTGAATTTTTTTATTTTATTCTTCAAGTTTCATCACCCAACAACTGTTGGGAATTTCATGAATTCAAGATGGGATTTTCATGAGACCTCTTCCCCCTCTGGAAAATGCCTTCGTTACGTCACTGCCTTTCATTTATCATTTGATAGTTCTATCTTTTCAGTTCAATGTCTTTTCATTGGATGATAATGTTAATAAAAACAAATATACCATTCGCGTATATAATTCGCACAAGAAGTTGAAATTCGTTCTCCATACATCATATCGTATTGGAAGATAGTTCTAATAAAAATACCTACGCATTATTTCGCGTACAAGAAGTTAAAATGAACGTGTTTATTTATAAAGTAGCGTTGTTTATTTTGATGATTAATTCAATAGTGAACGCCACCAAAACAACAGAAGAGAACGAAGATTTGTTACAAATAATAATCATTTTAGCCGTGGTATTCATCAATAGGTTGTCAGAGAGATATTCGAATTGACCTTGGTGAATATTTTTATAATTTATTTTATTATTTAATTTTTTAATATTAATTATTATAAATTTTTGAATTAATTTATAAAAAAAGTGAAATATTATTTAATTAAATTAAATTTTATTTTTTTATTTAAAGGTCGAAAACTACTGTTTCAAACTTCCGACAGTAAAAGCCAAATCGTATCGACGGAAAATCTGGTGAAGATGGGCCTAAATCCAGCTCAAATCTGGAAATGTGTCAAGAGGGCCGTAGCGATATCGCCACCGACATTCCAACAATTTCGTGATGTAGTTTTCGACGGTAATGGTACTATAATTTTAAAAAATAACATACTTATAGAAATACATGAATATTGTTCAAGTTCGATCATTCAAAACGTTACCGCGACTTTAAAGAAGGAGGCAAAATTCAAGCAAAATTTATGTGAAAATCATACCACAAAACAACTAGAGTGTTGAGGAAAATTGGAACTGGTATATGAGGAAGGATATTCTCAAAAAATCAAAAACCCAGCGCAATTGGGGATCGACAATGGATCGAGCTTTTCCGTTTTGTTATTTGAAGCAAAAGACAAAGTCATCGCCCAATTTCAGCATGGATGGGAAAATGAAAACTCGTCGAAATCAGTTGTTATAAAAACAGATATAGCTTATAGTATCGATGTTTCCCCTAATGACCAAATAACGGTTATGGGGGAATTCGGTTTCATAAACTTAATCATCAGTGGCGGCGCGTAAGTTTTTCAAGTAGTAATCGTACTTTGTAGTTGAAAAATTTTCAAGTTTTTTGATGCTGCACCCTCTGTTCATTTCAATAGTCTCATTCTTAAGTACAATAAATGACGCAGAAAAACTTTTTTTTGGTAATTTTTTAGTGTAATCGGCGATTACAGCGATTACATTGAATAACCGCCACTGTAATAATCATATTTATGTACATTATTTGAGGCGATAGCGCCAAAAAAGGTTCCTTTTTTACTCTTTCTTCATAAAATTGTTCTGGTATTTCAAGTTGCATCCATTTTGAGTTGGGAATTTCAAGAATTCGAGTTGGGATTTTAATGAGACCTCCTCCCCCCCTCCCTGGAAAATGCCGTCGGTACGTCACTGTTCGCTGATGCCACTCGGGAATTATGCGGGGATAAATATGTATCTATGTCTTTAGTCACCCTGAATGTAAGCATTTTGCTGGACGATTTGAATAAACTTTTCCCAAAAAATGCGGACGACTGAAGGATTCGTTTTTCTGCAAGATTTGATCACAGCAGCAGAAAAAAGATTGTTGAAATACGAAGAGAGATCTTGTAGTCGGTAAGATAAAATTTAATGAAAATTCTCAAGTGCCAAAAATAATTATTATCCCTATTTTTAAATTCTAATTGTCACAATTCATTACTTTATTTGCAGACTCGCAGCTGTGTTGGATCCCAGGATTAAAAACTCTGGATTTCGGGACCAAAAAAATTATCGAGAGGCAGTGGAGGTTTTGAAAAATGAGCTTCGCATTGAGAACGCGAATGAAAAAATTGATGCCAAACAGGATAAAAAAAAAGCAACGAAAAAACCGCAGACTGCACTGTTACCGAAAAATCCGACTATGTCAAGTGTGTAACTCGAAGTAATGTAATTGTTTTGAAAATTTAATAAAAGCAAATGATAATGTTTTTTGCAATTTGAAAAATATGTGACCTATTTGTCTAAGGTTAATTCAAATTCAAGTCGCCGAGATATGTATTAATCGTTTTGTTGCTGCTGCAGTTCTTGATCAACCTCGCATTCTTTTTCAAGAAGATCCGATCATTTTTTGGTGAAATTACAGAAACTGCGAATTGAAGAATCTCGCATTGAAATATATGACGATACCAGCCACGTCGGTCCCTTCCGAAAGGTTAGGATCGGCTGGGAATTTGACCATCAACGAGAGCCGTACGTTACTAACCCCGAACATTCAAATGAATTAGTTTTGTAGGAAATTGGATTAATTGAAATCGATTAGAAATGATACGATAACCTTCTTGAAACACATTTCAAAATTAACTCGAGTCGAAGATCATTAGGTCTAAGCAAATCGTCCATGATTTTTGTTCGTACTTCACAAAACAAGTGCCCGAGTAGGTTTCGAAATTTTCATGTTGAAGAAATATGAATGTGTTAAGTTTCCTGGTGAGTGATTTTTTTTTATCGATATCTAATTAGTATTATAAGTAAGCACCTAAATTTAGCTAATAGCTCGATATACCGTTTTCATAAAAATTTAATCATTATTTTGAAATAAAAGTCACTTATTTCGAAAAAATTCGATTTATCCAATTCCTACTGTGGAAGAACCCACCACAAATTCTCCACCTTTCCACTTCTTCAGACGAAAAAAAAACCATCGCTGTTCCGGCCCGATCGTAGGCGATCCGCCGCCGCGTGTTAGAGACACGACGTACAACACACGAAATGTGCCAATGGACATTCGGACCGGCGAAAAACAAATTGTATGTCAAGAACAACTCGACGCGAAGGGCGAAACCGCCAAACAAGTTTTTCGAAACGGTTCTCGCTCCTCGCACAGCATTTCCGGTGATATCGATAATTCATTCGCAATATTTTTCATCGTGGTGCGCGGCCGCGGCGAGGAGCTTTGGTGATTGATTAAAACGCATTCGCAATCCTACGTAAAAAATCCAACGCCATCGTAAATATGTAAAGTAACACCTACCTTAAAGGTATACCCGGTGTACACGGTGGATTATTACAGACCGGCAGGAATCGCGTAGCTGATACACAATTCACAATACGAAAGCAGGGGCGTCGATCGTTCAGCTACAATACCAAAGAGCACAAAACCAAACCAACCTGATCCGTTAGACATGATAAAAGCCACGAGCCGGAGCCGTCTCCGTGCTCCGCACCAGTCTTCCATTTCAAACTGGTCCTCGATCCTTCAGCATCCATTCAAAGAAACCGATTACCACGCTCGATCTGTACGGCCATAAGCGCCACAGAGATCTGGTATCGTCTCGTACGCGGTATTTAGCCGAAAAAAATACACCAATTGTAGTCTAAGAGCCGGCCGAATTCTCTGGAACCAGTTTCGCGATCCGATCGAGCCAGATGATGCAGCTTTTGGATGAAATAGAGCATGAACCGGCGATTCGCGTATCATTATGTAAATCAGCCAGCGTCTGGGTATTGGACAATGTGTAGATTTACATTCATAAGGCTTCGAGTCCCTCGTGTCTCTTTCTTAGATTAAAGCTGAATATACCAAGTGTATTGTTCTTACATGTAGGAGTAATTTCCAACCAAGGATTCTCAATTTTGTAGCTCACAGGTGTTGACGGCTGTGTCGAATCTAACCCCACCACCATCTGATAATAGCAGTCCGGAACTACATCTAATGAGGAACTAGTGAGCACCAATGTTGGCAGATTGTTTGAAACACTTTTGTTTAAGATTTTTAAAACCAAGAAAAAAAACAATTCTTGTTTTAAACAAGGTTTTTTTGTTTTAAACATGTTTTTTACAATCCAGGCATTTGAAAAAAAAATGGAAAAAATTCATAACAGCGATTTTTTTGCAGGAATGTGTTCAGAAGGGTCCCAGTAGTTACCAAAAAAAAAACCAAGAGCCCCAAGTCTGGGGGAAAATTTTTTAGGGGGTGAAACACCCCCCCCCCCCATGAGTTCTTCCCCATTATTTCGGAAAATATCAATTTCAAGTAAAAAATAATAAAAAATTCGGAATCTGCGTAAAATTTCCGATCAGATGATACCCAACATGACCCCTTTCAAGTGAAATATAAGCCCTAAAGTGGAGGAGGGGGGGTCAAAATTCCAAAATTTGGATAATCTCAGATATTCCGATTTGATGACTGGGAATCTGTACCAGAATAATGTTTTTCGAGTAACAACGGCTGTCTTTACGTCTGTAAGGGATTTCAGAAGCATAAGGACACAATCGCACCCCTACGCAAGGGTGAGAGGAGGACCGTGTGTGGAGAAAATCGCAACATTTAGTGCAACTACAAACTGTAAGTTGTTATGATAGGTAAATCATAAGACCAAAACACAATTTTAGAGAGGAGGAGTAAATTAAAATTTGCCATAGGGAGTGTGAGAGGGCGGTCTTTTGAGGCTCCAGTCCCCTTATGGGGTGGGGTTGAGCAAAATCGACGTTTTTGGGATTGATTTAGTATACATCGACTTTCCTGAACACGAAAATGCCATTGCTTTTGAAAATCGATGACTAGAAGTGCCACTAATTTTGAACAAAAACCCTCTCTGTTCACCAATATGCATGAAAAATTGTTGTGTCGGGGGGTGAGAGAGTACAAAATCCAAAAATATAATTTAATTTACCCCTGACAGACCCAGAAAACCCCCAAAAAACGTAATTTTGAATAACTACCATAACTTATCTTGATAAAAAGAAAGCACATACCCAATAGAAAGAATCGCTGTTATACATTTTTTCCACTTTCGCCTGATTCTAATGTTAATTTGCCTGAACTATTATTTCTGATTGTTTTTTTCGAAATTTGTATTTTTGTAAAATATTAAACTGACTATGTCAATAAATAATGACAAAAATTTTTAAAAAATTATGAAAATTGAAAATATGATAACAAGACGTTCCAATTTAAATGTTTTTCTGGTTCAATTTCAATTTTTTTCTGTTTTTTTCCGAAATTTGTATTTTTTTAAAATAATATTAAACTGACTATGTCAATAAATAATGACAAAAAATTTAAAAAAATGATGAAAATTGAAAATATGATAACAAGACGTTCCAATTTAAATGTTTTTCTGGTTTAATTTCAATTTTTTTCTGTTTTTTCCGAAATTTGTATTTTTTTAAAATAATATTAAACTGACTATGTCAATAAATAATGACAAAAAATTTAAAAAAATGATGAAAATTGAAAATATGATAACAAGACGTTCCAATTTAAATGTTTTTCTGGTTTAATTTCAATTTTTTCAACTTTATAGGTGATAAAAAAAAAAAAATACGATTTTAACCATTCATTTGACAAAAAATTTCGAAAATGGAAAGAGTTATTTTGAAGAAAAGAGAAATATAAAACGCTGAAATTTGGAACTTACTAGTGATTTATTATTTTTTTGCAAACTGCAATAAAATGAATTACAATTTAAATTTATTACTTTTTTTCTAAACTTTGAAAAAAAAAAAAAAACTAGAAAACAGATCATATTTTCACTGTTCACAAAACGAACAAATATAAAAATAAACTTGATATATTATTTCAAAAAAGTATCAAGGAACAGAAAAAAAAACACCAAAGAAACAAAAAAAAAGATGGTAATTTCTATGACCAAAATTTGGGAACATTTTTTCTGGTAGGTATGTACTGACTAATATTTGAAAAATTTGGAACTAGAAATGAAAAACAAAACAAAAAAAGAAATATCTGATAATTTGAAGGGAAGAAAATCAAGTTTAAAACGTGTTGTTTTTTTTTTGTTTAAAACGTTGTTTTTTGTGTTTAAAACATGTTTTTTTAACCGTAATTAAAACAGGTTTTAAAAAAAAAACCGTTTCAAACAAACAAAACAGTTTAAAACTTTTTTTTTTAAAAACTGTTTTTTATCAAACAAGTACACATTATTGCTAATTTTCTCTGCCATCGTGGCCAAAACAATTAGCTCGGTCAGCCTTTCGACGCGACTTCATATTAGACTGTGACATTGTTTAATTACACCTTGTTTCGGCGCAAATGTACTCCGGCGTATAATTTATAACTGTCTCGACTGACCAAATCACTAGGTTAATGATACCCTCCGACCCTCGTACCGTATTCGACGTAATTACTACGTAATTTTACATAATCCTCCGCAAGTATCACCAATGTAACTCGATTAAAAATCATCGTTGGGGTCGGAACACAGACAGACGATTGTAGCAAAATATGTAAATTTTTCCCGATATTAGATTGTCGTTTACACGTGTGTCCGGATCCCATCACCATCTATTGTTTCTCCAAAACCAAATACCATCCGAATCAAGGTCGAAGGTAAATCCAAAAACGGGATAATGACCGGGTGTAAATTAAATACCAATACTTCCCAGTCCCAGATACGTATACATAACACGTAGTAAATTGAAGATTATGGGGAAATATGCTGATAATTTCTCATCGCGTATATTACATATGTAAAAATACCACGTCTTTCGTCTCTTTTTCTGTAAAGCAATCAACAACTCTGTATAAGATGGCCTTTAACCTTGGAAGGTTATTTGATAGCAGTCTGGTAAACGGTACATTTTCACCGGTGCATATGTAGAACTGGCAATCTTGGCACAGATTTTTTTCTTCTTTCGATTTATTACAAGACCGATACCTATATTAAAAATATTGGTACTTTGAAGCTCTATAGGAGGATCGTGATTTATAATATGCTAAGTGGAAAGTAAACGAGCACGATATCGATGTATCGAAGATGTTCGGTGTTTAAATCAATGCTCATATGTCACGATCGATATGAAAGAGAGAAAAAAAATCGTTAAAATATTCCCATAGGGATTTCTTTTCGTTTGGGGCCATAGTCCAACAGCTGTGAACTTGTGAATTTGGCAGGTGGAAAAATTGTGTTAGGAAGGAATCCGGAAGCGTTTTGGCAAAGTGTTCCTATTCCATTAATTTCGACGGATATTAATTTTTAGTAATTGACGTTGTTTAAAAGTGGAATGATGACTGGAGGCGATGATTGGTCTGGGTATACATCTTCGATTATAAAATATATTGAAACCACATAAGAAAAGGATTCATTTACTTCATAAATTGAAGACATTCCGTCTATCCGCAGTGGTCCAGGAGACCTCTCAAAACGGTCAAATCGTAAACCTTAAAAGAAAAATGCATCGTCTACGCCGAATTCCCAGTTCAATTGAAAATGAAAATATAACCATTGTCACGTCAAAGGTCACATGGCTAAGGATTGTCTAAATAAACGAGGCAATCCGAAATGGGACAGTGACAAGAAAAACGACAAAGGAGGTTCCAGTGGTCCCAATAATACGTCGGGTTTGTCAAATTTTGTATAAATATATTTCCACGTTGAGAAACCACTGGTTCTGACCACTCCCTTTCAGAGGTTTCTGGCTACGCCATTGAAAAGTTTCAATTTTACATTTTCACGAAAATAACATTTGACATACAGTATGACACAAAAGTCTTGTCCACGAAAAACACTTCATGATATCTCAAAACCGAAAAGAGATATCAGGATGATTCAAACGGCAATATGTTCCTGGAGACAACGACATTGAAGATTGATAGTCAAATTTTCAGTTCTACCCACAGGGTGTCCACAAATTGAGAAACCGGTTTTGGTTAAAAAATGGGGGTCTGGGTTTTTTATGGATTTGAAGTCTACACACTGAGACGATTAAAATGTGCTAATTTTTTTTCGAAACCGGTTCAAAAATTTGCAACCGGTTGTCAAAAATACTCCAAAAATCGAGATTAAAAAAAATTTTCCAAATGAAATTTGTAGAGCTTTGTAAGCCAAACATGGTCAGTGAACTCATTTTTGAATCGGTTCCTTCTCGGCAACTTGACAATTGCAATAACAAAAAAAGATATGAAATTTTTTTTCAAATGAATGTTGAACACCGCACCGTTAAAATTCTAAAAAAAATTCATATCTTTTTTTGTTGTTAAAATTTCAAAAAATGAGCTCACTGACAATGTTTGGCTTACAAAGCTCTACAAATTTCATTTGGAAAATTTTTTCTAATCTCGATTTTTGGAGTATTTTTGACAACCGGTTGCAAATTTTCGAACCGGTTTCGAAAAAATATTATCACATTTTAATCGTCTCAGTGTGTAGACTTCAAATCCATAAAAAACCCAGACCCCCATTTTTTAACCATAACCGGTTTCTCAATTTGTGGACACCCTGTGGGTAGAACTGAAAATTTGACTATCAATCTTCAATGTCGTTGTCTCCAGGAACATATTGCCGTTTGAATCATCCTGATATCTCTTTTCAGTTTCGAGATATCATGAAGTGTTTTTCGTGGACAAGACTTTTGTGTCATACTGTATAAATTTCTGAGTGTTTGCGTAACAGTTTATGCCACCAGGTTGGTTCGTTTGCTACGGTATCAGATAATTTCGAAGATCAGTTTAACGTTGTATATAATGCTACGGTAGACTTATTTAAAGGCGATTCCACATTAGTTCTTATTAAAGAGAACGAGATCCTTAAAAGAGAACGAGATCCTTAAAGCTGGTTGTTCGATGACAGCATTAGATTATTTGAGATCAGGACAACTTTTACGGAGCTGGGAAAACTACTGCCGTAAAAATTTTGGTAAGCCATTAGACGAAAAAAAATTAAAGAAACGTTTTGATAATTTTTTTTTACGATAGCGTACCCGGCCCAGTTTTGGCCTTGCTGGGACACTTCGGTTAGAAATACATGTGATTTGTAATCAGAAGTGTTGGACATTACCGCGCCAGTTTGCTGGGTAGTGCACCTTGCTTGTGCCTGTACCGCTGCTGGCGTGTTTGGAAGTCGGCATGTCCTCCTCGTGGTTGGGCTCTCCCACACAGTAGTCGTCTAAAAATGTCATGTACTCGCTCTAAAAAGACCCAAGCTCCTCAACAATGAGGAAGCTGGAAAAATTTTAAAAATGTATCAAGTATTCTAGATAAGGATCACTGTATTCGGTTGCATTTTTTTATAATACAGCATATACGTTGAAAAATACTTGACTTGTTTTTTTTTTTTTTTAAGGGTATGCTTTCGGTATTGAATTGGATTGTAAGTAGCGTATTTCAAGCAGACAAAAACAATTGTTGATTTTTATCTTTCAACCTTTAGGTTATTTGCAAATTTTTTCTGCAAAATTGCTTTTCAATTATTTTTCTAATGGTAAAATTGCGTTCGACGTATTTTTCTTATCAGTTCTTTTCCCTTCGAAATTTTTTCAAATTGAAAAGTCATTTTGTAATTTGAGAAAAAATTACAGGACTTTTAATGAAAACACCTTAAACCTACTTTTACAATAACATAAAACTTTTTTTTCGACGTTAAAAAATAATTGAAAAGGAATTTTGCAGAAAAAATTTGCAAATAACCTGAAGGTTGAAAGATGATTCTAAAAAAATTCAAAAAAAAAGGTGAAGAATTTTCAATTTTTCACAATTGGTTGAGAAAAAGTTTCAATGTGGTTGAAAAAGTATAAGAGTTGTAAAATATTTTGAGAAAAAATTTTCAAAGTTGAAAAGTATCTTAATAAGAAAGTAATTGAAATGTTTCAAGAAATTCGAAGACAAAAATTAAACTGTCCAAAAAAAAAGTTGTGGCATTACAAGGCGAGCACACAGAAGTCGGATGTCACACAGTGGGCCAGCAGACCTCCAAAAATGCGCGAAATCAAAAAAATAAAGATTCTTTGATCGACTCAGCGAAAATGGAATATTATTTTATGTTCGTTTAATAAAATCATATAAAATGTGATTAAAGCATTATTTAATATTTATTTATTTATTTATTTTTTACGCAAAATGTAATAAATACATTTGCAATTGTGTTCTGGGAAAAAGGCGCGGTGTCTCTTATGTCCGAAATCGTACACGCGAACCAGCGATTTATGGAAACACATCTCTAGCAAACGCGAGTGGCAAAACTCAGACAAAAATTCAACTGTCCAAAAAAAAACGTTGTTGCATTACAAGGCGAGCACACAGAAGTCGGATGTCATACCGAAGACAAAAATTAAACTGTCTAAAAAGAAAGTTGTGGCATTACAAGACGAGCACATAGAAGTCGGATGTCATACCAAATTCAACGAATATTCATCGTAAGAAAACAAAACATTTCAACCAGAACATTGATATTTTTTTCTTTTTTGAAAAATTTGTCTTATTTATGCATCATTTGTACAAGACAAAATGGAAGTTCAATCAAATAACTTTGCCCAATGGGGTACACATAAACCTCAACCACAGGAAGCAAATATCAAACATACTGGCATTTATCAATGTCAGATCTTATTGGATAACAGTACATATAAATGTTCATTCCTATGTATTAAACCAAAAGGAACTATCAATCAAGATTTGCGAGAAGCAAAAGTAAATGAAACTTCATAATTTTACTCATTGCGGCCTCAACCTCTGAATCTCACTCGAACTGCTCCAATTATTTTACTTATTTCTTTGTAACTACAAAATTTTATAAATTTTTTTTTTTGAATTGAGGAAAGTTGATAATAGGTCCTAGAAAGTAAATTACTCTCAGTTCAATGGATATCCCCGGAAAGTTTGTTAGAAAAGTAATTTAATGTTTAATCGGATGTGTGGTCATTCGGAGTTCTCCTCTGGGAAATATTTAGTAAGGGTACATATGACTCGTAAGTGTAAGTAATTTTTTTTTTTGAATTGAGGAAAGTGGATAATAGGTGCTAGAAAGTAAATTACTCTCAGTCCAATGGATATCCCCGGAAAGTTTGTTAGAAAAGAAATTTAATGTTCAATCTAATGTGTGGTCATTTGGAGTTCTCCTCTGGGAAATATTTAGTAAGGGTACATATGACTCATAAGTGTAAGTAATTTTTTTTTTGAATTGAGGAAAGTTGATAATAGGTCCTAGAAAGTAAATTACTCTCAGTTCAATGGATATCCCCAGAAAGTTTGTTAGAAAAGTAATTTAATGTTTAATCAGATGTGTGGTCATTCGGAGTTCTCCTCTGGGAAATATTTAGTAAGGGTACATATGACTCGTAAGTGTAAGTAATTTTTTTTTTTGAATTGAGGAAAGTTGATAATAGGTCCTAGAAAGTAAATTACTCTCAGTTCAATGGATATCCCCAGAAAGTTTGTTAGAAAAGTAATTTAATGTTTAATCAGATGTGTGGTCATTCGGAGTTCTCCTCTGGGAAATATTTAGTAAGGGTACATATGACTCGTAAGTGTAAGTAATTTTTTTTTTTGAATTGAGGAAAGTTGATAATAGGTCCTAGAAAGTAAATTACTCTCAGTTCAATGGATATCCCCAGAAAGTTTGTTAGAAAAGTAATTTAATGTTTAATCAGATGTGTGGTCATTCGGAGTTCTCCTCTGGGAAATATTTAGTAAGGGTACATATGACTCGTAAGTGTAAGTAATTTTTTTTTTTGAATTGAGGAAAGTTGATAATAGGTCCTAGAAAGTAAATTACTCTCAGTCCAATGGATATCCCCGGAAAGTTTGTTAGAAAAGCAATTTAATGTTTAATCTGATATGTGGTCATATGGAGTTCTCCTATGGGAAATCTTTAGTAAGGGTACATATGACTCGTTTGAATTGCCTTTTCTGCAACGAATTGCTAGGTTTTCTTCGAAGAAAACACCAGGGTCGAGGATAAATCTAGACACCTTGGTAATGAAAAAAATGTACCTTAACAAGGAAACAGTACATTTTGAGAAAAAAGTAGAGGTAAAAGTATTGTAATTTCTCTGCTAATCATTCGAATCATAAAATTTTTCTCTAACCTCTTAATTTATCAACAGGAGGACATGCTTTTTATAAAGACCGGGGAATACTTCAAGGCGAAGCTTTACGACAAGGCAATATGGATTGCAGATATAAAAGATGCCAAGTTACGAAATGGTTTAGGATTTTTCGAACTTGATTTTTCAAGAATAATAGTACATTATATTACTAGGTTAATAAAGTGGGTGATTATAAACTCGTGCAATTACAGCTCTCGCCTCTGAGGATCTTGCAGCCCAAAATATTATGATCGAACAATATTGGAAATTACTGTTAGAAAAAATCGACGAATTACCCAAGGAAACGAGCTTTTGGAGTCAAATCTTAAACTGGGTATACGCTCAATTTTTGATTCGTGTAAAATGTTCATTCTATTTTTCTTTCGACAAAGAACAAGGCTGATCATACAATCGTGATTGAGAGAATTTTAGGGTCTGGACCATCTTCCCCCCTTGAGATCAAGAATCTGTAAGAAAAATGTCTTTTTTGGAGTTTACTTTAAATATACAATTTTTTCAAAGTTCCCTTCTAGCTTCGTTTAGGTCACGCAGGTAGAAAATGAGGAATTCGTTTAGAAATTAAAAAACCACACGGAGTAAAAGTGCAGTAGTGATGATGTCACATTATTCTGGGCTGCAGCGGCGCAATTACAGATTATTCACCGAATCTTCGTCACGTTCGATTACATTTTCTTCTCAACGTAGGTACAACACAAAACGGTTCAAACTTATAGCTGAGATGAGGAGTTTCGACTTCCCTAAGTTTTAATTGGAATTTTTGTTCACTCTTTGTACGACATTAAGGTGAAAGTCCAAGAAAAAATATATAAATGGTGACTTGTTTTGACTGAACAGGTTTAGACCATTTTCTTGATTTCTTAACTCCGGTAATATTACCGATTTCAGAATTTATTCAAAGAAATCAACTTGAATTTCAAAATTTCGAGGTAGAATGAAATTGTTTGTAAAAATTTGAAAATTTGTGCAAAATAAAATAGTTTGCAGAAACATTATCTACCTACCTACGCAAGTGGCCAGAAATTAATCACGGAGGGGGCTGGGGGCCTGAATTTTTATAATTTTTCGATAAATTCAAAGTCCTGTAACAAATTTACAATCTTATAACTCTATAGATGGCATTGATAAAAAATATATAATATTTGATTATTATTTAGTAGGTACCAGAAGGTGTAATGACTGTTTTTTTTCAAATTTTTTTACTTAAGTATAATGACGTGAGCTAAAACTTTACAATAATTTTAGTTTCAAATCTTTGTATTTAGCAATACACTAGTATTCGGAATTAATTGCATATTTTACAAGCCTAATAGCATTAACGGTACATTTTCAAAGTACAGAATCTTTACCATGGAAAGTTCCATACAAAATTTAGCATATATATTATTAGAAAAAATCACTGGTACAAATGACTATTTGGTTTCTTTTTTTTACTGTTTTCAATTTATAATTAATTATGGTAAAAATATTTCATTATCACTCAATGAAGTAGATCTCTGCCAGTCATAATAAAAAAGAAGCAGTTTTATCGTTAATAAATTAAATTGATAATTTTTTTGAAAAATTAAATTATTGGTACAAAAAAAGAAATTACCTACCAGCAGAGATCGCGAATGTATTTTCCAAAAAAAAAAATCAGGTAAGTATTTTTTTTCCGATTTCCTGAGCTAACCACCGTAATCTTCTCAGAAGAGTATGCAAGAAAAAGTAAAGATGTCAGAAATGGTGCAAAATTTACGTACAGAAAATCACTCCATCATATGTAGTTACATTAAAATTTAAATCCTTATTGAGGGGATTTGAAATATGACTTGAATGATAATGTGTAAAATAATATTAAGCGCTCGTTATTTATTCCGATTCAAAATTTCATTGTGGTTCAATGGGACAAATTTTTTGAAAACATATTTTTTCATTCTCAAGAAAGAGATATTATAATTACACCCAAGAAAACTACCGTTCTCAGCCGTTTCAGATTCCAGATCAGTAATTATTTTTCAACAAAACGTTATGCGAGTATTTTTTTTTTTTTGATTTCCTCACATGACCATAGGTACTGTAATTTTCTCAGATGAATATTCAAAGGAAAGTCAAGATGCCTCACAGTGGGATAGAAAATTTTCTAGCCGGCAAAAAATCTGAAAATTGGTAATTGGGGGTTTTTTGACACGCTGAATTCATTTTTGGTGGAATTTTGACCCTAAACTCAAAGGGGGAGGGTGGGGAGGGGGTTGAAACCCAAAATTTTGGAATTTTTCGAGTGGGGTATCAAAATATATGTTTTTGGACCTCCTGAATTCGAATTTGGGGATATTTTTTCAATTCAACCCCTTGGGAGGGTGGGAGTGGGGTTGGAACCCAAAATTTTTGAATTTTTCGAGTGGGGTATCAAAATACATGTTTTTGGACCTTCTGAATTCGAATTTGGGGGTATTTTTCAATCAACCCCCTTTGGAGGGTGGAGGAGGGGGTTGAAACCCACAATTTTGGAATTTTTTGAGTGGGGTATCAAAATATATGTTTTCTTTTAATGTGCCGCGAGTTGTTTAAGGTATCCGATAGAATTTTTTGTGACGAATTCAACGATATGTTGATATGTTTACTTTTTAATTTTCATGAATTGTGAACGGAGTATTTTGCCTTTAAAGTAAGTACTTTTTTGCTATTAAAATTACAAATTATACCATTTTTAACCTCCATATAAAATCAGATTCACCTAGATTCACAGAACGAATACCGACAAAACAACAGAATGACAAATTTATCACAAAAAAATGATTTTGGGAAACCTGGAGGCTGGTAGGGGAGGGGGGGGGGGTGAGGATCGGATGAGAAAGATGAATACTTATTCCAAATTAACACCTTCGAATTTGTAGAAATCGATATTTCACACACTACCTCAATTTCTTACATTCATATTCCAGAACTAGGGGGGGGGAGACTAGGGCTCAGGGGAGCCCAAAAGGGTCAAATCAAAAAAGTAAATGAAAATTCGAAATCAGTACCCCCAAAAACCTAACAAACGACACGTCACTCGTAATTTTCAATTTTTTTCGAATTTGGCCCCTATCAAGGGAGCTGACGAGGGGTTTCGGAGGGATCGAATGAAAAAATTGAATACGTATTCGGACTCAGCACCTTCAAATTAGTAGAAATAGACATATTCCTCCACTTTTAACATAGTGTTTGAATTCTGGTCAAAATTGTGGTCCCCTGACCCTGTACCCCCTAAGGGAGGGTTGAATTCCCATTTTAAAAAATTTTTGTTGAAAAAACGATGAAAGTACCATTTATTTTGAGAAAAATTTGAAGACTAATGTCAAAAACCGGGTGATAGGACGCAAAATGAGCCGAGAGCAAAATGTATGAAATTCGAGTATGACACATCACACTAAAAAGCGACTAAACCTCAGATTGGCAAGTATTGGCGCAAATTGATAAAAGAAATTGATAACACACATATCAAGCTATCAATTCGCGGTATTCGTTACGTGAATCTAGGTGAATCTGATTTTATATGGAGATTGAAAGTAGTATAATTCGTAATTTTAATAGCAAAAAAGTACTTACTTTAAACGCAAAATACTCCGTTCACAATTCATGAAAATTAAAAAGTAAACATACCATTGAATTCGTCACAAAAAATGCTATCAGATACCTTAAACAACTCGCGGCACAGTTACATATCTACGCGAAAATCCGCGGCGCAAAACATCTGCTATACACACTAACAGGTTTAACGCTCGGACCGCAACATTGTTGGAGTTGCCAAAGCAACAAGGGGTGCGAGGAGGGAGTTGAAAAATATGATTTTAGATGCTCTGATACTAGTAGAACAACATCCACTTAATTGATTGTCCTTTTATTCATGTTCATTTTTTGACATTTCGTGATTTTTTGCCGGCTAGAAACTTGCATATATCCCACTGTGATGCCTTCCTTTGAATCTGATCGAGTTTGAAATATAATTTAATTGATAATGTGCACAATACTACCATTATAGTATCCGTCATTCAATTTTCCTCACAAATTCATTGTGTTTCGAATAGCGAAACATTTTTCGTAAATGACCAACATTATTATTATCTTGAGAATTCTTCAAAAATTGTTAAAAATTTAAAATTGATTTAGAGATTATTTGGTGTCTATCTAAATTAAAAAGTTCTTTTCTTTTCGAAAAAATCAGTAATCTGTAAATCTTTTCAATCTTTTTATTTTTGACCTTGGATTTTTCAAAAAAATTTGTGTTTTTGGCTTAAAAAAAGGTCTAAAATTGACTTTAATAAATTTGAATTACTTTTTTTTGCAATTTTCTGTAATTTTTTGAAAATATCGATTTTTTTTGCAATTTCAGAAAAATTCTGGTACGATCAAAAGATATGAACCAATTCAGATTTGATTTGATTTTTCTAGTCTCTCCTGCCGACAACTATGCGAGGTTCATTTTCAGGAACCGAAAATTTTGTTTTTCCGACCAACCCTAATCACATCACCATTCGCATCAGTTATCACCCAATCAACTCAGCTCCATCACCTTTCACCTTAACATTCACTTTTTCGCCAGTCGCATTTGATCACCCACCAAAAACCTTCCACCGCCGCCCAACATCGGGTAAAATTCGACGCCGACGACGGTAGTAAACTCATTCATACTTCGATGCGATTGGGCGTGAGCACTGCCAGGGTAGACTAATTGCAGCCACGTTCGTATATCCGGAGCCCGGCTAGATGAGGCGGAGGAGAGACTACACATGAGAATTTCTGTACAGCCGTCGTCGCCTACGTATACGTGTAAAAAATTCGCTCGTAAACATCTTCCGCATTTCCTTTTCAAGGTTGCATTTATCCCGAAAAAATATCCGCAAAAAATGAACACAAACGCACGCGTCTGGCTGTCGAGCTTACATTTTTACGCAACGTTTCGTTACCCAAAACAATCTCAGTCGTATTCGGAGGCAATAAATCACCAACGACAAATCGTTAACTCGATTTTTCACTCGTTCCAAATACACAATCTAACGACATAATGCATCGAAATAAATATTCGCTTGAAATACGACGACGAAGAATATACTTTGACCTAAAAAAAAACCGTACACAAAACGAAGCATCAGCAGAATCAGCCTCGAACGAATACAATACGATTCTATGCACCGAATAGAAGACTGAAAAAAATTGGTTTTAATTGAAACCTCCGAAATCGTGTAACGGTTTTGGATCATGTTGTGGAAAACCCTCAACCTCTTGGCTCCAAAGCGCACGCATGTAACCGGTTCAAACGCAGTGAAAGTGTGGAGCTGCGGACGAGTTACCTGTACGTTGCCAAATTCGCGTCACGGACAAACGCCATATGGTATATTTATTTAGAGAGAAAAAAAAAAGGAAAGAAATAATAATAAGTATGACGATATTGTACATTAACGAGAGACCAGAGTACGTACGTTTTTAACGAGTAAATTATACGTGCCGTTTGCCATTCTACGAATTAAACGCTCAAATTGTCTCTCTCTCGCTAATAAACGAAGATTAATAAGAAGCAATCGTGTAAGGTGGCCCTACACCGGTAACAGCGCGTAGATCTGTCCTCTCTCTGTCTGCACATACACGATGGTCGGCCATCTGTTGCGTGTTGCTCGTGTAATCGATTATATCATTAATGAACGGGCATAAATCGCGTAAAAATTAGTGACGGCTAGGTCACGAACGATTTGGCCGACGAATCTGGCCGCCGACCATGACTGAAATGTTACCTCAACAGTTTTCTCGCATCTGTATTTTCTTCATCTTCGGTCTGAGCTAACAATGTCGTTATATGTTCGCTTTTCACACGTACGTAACATGTAATTGAATTTTCGTCCGCTAAGCACCCAATCACCGTTGGTAATTGCGAGCCAGCTTCGAATATCGCGGATCCAATTTATAAAAATAAGTGTATCTGTTTTAGACTGTATTGGTGCGAGGATGAATGTCAGCTCGGGGTATGATACGCAGAAGGCATCAACCATAGGCACTTGTAACCTCGACGACGTCGATTCCTATGACCCTTGGGTTGCGTAATTTATCGTCGATATGGATAATGCCCACAGGCCAGCGCCATATTGGCCGTCAAATGCAAACATATGCGTATTTCGGACATATCTCAGCGGCTGCTGGAATTGGAAATCATCGCATCTTTGTCGGCTGTCTGTACCTATACATCATGGGTGGACGGGTGGACGTTTAGATTGCTGTGGATTTTCGTTGCGTAAGAATTATAGTCATAGAAAGTATCCAGAATTTTAATTTATGGATGGATCAAAGAATCGGTAATGTGACGATTTGAGGAAGGCCTCGGGTGGTATAGAGCTTTGGTATTTGGAGGATTAGTGCATTGACTTTTGCAAATGGGCGAAATCACTGGGGGAGAAATTGGAAAAAAAGGTTCACTGGAAGAAAATCAATGAGTATGAGATTTTTTTTTCGAAATTTTTGATAATGTTGGGAGGGCAAAACAAGCATAAAGTAAATTGGAAGTCTTAAAAAGCAGGAAGATTGGTAAAATCACCCCGGATGATCTCACAAGGTGAAATGAATTTACTTCGTGCCAATGTTCTCAATATATAATTTCAAAAATTACGAAAATCATTGAAAATGGTACGTTTTTGAATGAGTTGGTGACAATTCCTGGTATACGGTTATTTTTCAGTAGGAAAAATGGTTTTAGTCCAGTCGAAAAGAAGAAAAAATTGCTCACCCCCCCCAGAAATTTTAGCCAGATTTTTTTCGTGTTCTCAGTTCAGAATAGTTCACGAGGAAATAAGTCCACACTTGGAAAGTATCTGGAACCTACCCCTAGGAGAGAGGAAAATACTCGCTAAAAACTGAGTTTTCTTGAATATCATCAAACATGAACTTCAAAATTAGAAAATGGTTGAATAATCAAGGTAAGTAATTGAGGATACATCGAATACAGATTCACTGCTGAAAATTTAAATTAAAAAATGATTGTAATGGTAGGTAGTTGCCATAAAAAAAATCAACAAAAAATGAAGTAAAGTTTCCTCTGCAAGGAAATGTTAGTAACACGGATATTTTTTTCTGCTATCCCGACTTCTAATATTAAGTCAATTTTCAGCCTTTGACTTTCTGATATTTGGCAAGTTGATTTCGAAAAAATAAAAAAAATTGTAGGTTTTCAAAAGTCAGCTTCTGACTTTCTGATATCAAATTAATTTAAAAAATAGAAAAATTTATGTTTTCAACAGTAAGATGTTGACTTTCTGATTCTGATACAAAGTTAAATTTCGAAATATAAAAATTTATAAGTATTTAAAAGTCATCTACTGAGTTTATGATATTTTTCCTGTCATTCTGACTTTCCGATATTAAATTAAATTTCTAAAACAGCGATGAATAAAAACATATCAATCTATGACTTTCTGGCATTAAGTTAATTTCGAAAATATAAAAATTCATAAGTTTTTGACTTTCGGTGTCGTAAAATGACGTGATGCAAAATAGTTTTGAAAATTTTGGAATGCCCCCTCCCCAATCCCACTTAAGAGGAAAAAAGCTTATCAGCATTCAGCATCATTCAATGTATAAAATTTAAAATTTTGATACTTAAATCTGTTCAGAAAAAAAAAAAATTTCAAGAAATACTCTTCTTGTAATCGTGTTTTGATGTTGAAGCTTTGAAAAAATTGGCTGAGTATTCAATGTCCCAATGATTGACAAAATCTAAGATCAAAATTTTTTTAATTCAGGTTTTTTTCATTTTAGATTCTGAAATATTTTATTATTTTTCAATAAAATTCATTTTCAAAATTTTGAAACATTTTGTATGTTTTGTACAATTCAAACGATTTTTTGTAATTTTTTCCAAATTTTAAAAATTTCGTACCATTTTTGTAACTTTGCAGGATTTTTGTATCAGTACACAATATGGATATCTGATTTTCACCAAATCACCTCGCTTGAACTTTATTTCCTTTCAGAAAAATGTAAATTTTTTAACCACCTTTTTTTGGCGAAATATCAAGGTCAAAAAACACCCGTTTTTCAAATACTGACGGCAGAAAAAATATCAGGCTAGAATTCTTGAGAGGTTAAATCCTGAAATGACGAGTGTATTTTTCTACAAGCAATAATTTCCCAATCGTGCAAGGTGCTCGTAAAAGTGATAAACTGATAATCATCCATCGCGAAAATTCTTTTTCGAAAAAGAAGGGAAATTCAAAACCGAGCCGGTTTTAAAGTTGTCAGTTCTACAAGCAGAAGAAATTTTTATTTGAAAAAAAAAAAAAAACAAAAAAAAAAACAGGCAGCTATTAAAAAAAATTACAAGTTTTAAGATCATCGTCACTGTAATGAAAAGACAAATTGATATCCTTAAACAACATTATAATGCTATATTTAATACATTAAAAATTTATGAACAATGTTTTGTTTGATTCATATGCATCAAGGCATCGACTAAAATTTTAAAAATTCTCTATTTATTTAAATTTTTATTATTCTAATCCAAGATTTTATTACATAATTATTTAAATTTAATGGAAAATGAATTGAATTGGTCATGAAATTAATTTCAATCTCTTTATCTGGGCGACACAACAAGCCATCGCCTCTAAGACCAGAAATACATGTGAGAGTTGAAATTCAAATATTTTATCGATGCATTTGTGCACATTATTGATACTTGTACTAAATTGATTATTAAGATTATCGAGTGCAATAGCTATTTGTGGCTAATCCTCGAAAATAAAATGATTTGAGTGATTTAATAGAAAAGTCTGCCTTCAAAACTTCAGTTCATTTAAATCACCTGTAGAAAAGTACCTGCAACGTAAGTAAGTAAGTTGGATTTTTGCAACTTTGTTTTTTTCGAAATAAACTTCATTTTTCATTTAATTTTTTTTTCATTCCTAACCTTAATGAACAATAAACAATACAAAAATCTCATTCTATACATTTTTCTCTCTATTTACCAACTCCGAAGTACGTAAAAATAAACAAACCGTTTACACGATGACTCACGCCGTTAAAAAATATACTTCAGTCTGCACTCGAGTACGCTTATCGAAGTCGACAGGAAACAACGAAGGGCAATATTCCCCACACTTTGAACGAATTCGCCCAAAACACGTTTTTAAAAAAACCTGCACAATGATTCTGAAAAATACACTACGCACGAATCGATAACCTGGCCCTATACGAAACCTTCAAAGGATACACATTAATCAACGTAAAGGCATAACGTAAAATTAGTTCACGTTCTTAATATTCGCCAGGCGATATAGGTGAACGAAAAACACTTGCCACCGTTTCCAGTTTACCAGTAAATTATGTATACTGCACGATGGTATATCTAGATGAAAGTATACTGCACATCAGCTCTATGTAGAATTAAGTGCCAACACCCACGATATACTTTCCTATTATATTAGCATTTTTCACACAAGCGCGACGATTCAACCGCCGGAGCAAACTTTTCTCATATTATTAGACGTATAATGGCGCATCATTGAATCGACTTTCGGCACGCCTAAAAACCACGCGATTTTCAAAAATGATAACGTGAATTTCTCACGAGCTAATGAACTACTTACATTTTGTTTTTCTCGAAAAAAATGCCTCCATATTCGCTCTTGCTGGAGAGAAAAATTGTCTCCTGTGTTAGCAATTTTGGTGGTACTTTTTTCACTCGTTTCAGAAAATGAAATCCTACTCAAGTTAGAGAAAGTATAATGCTGTGTATTAGAGAGTAGAGAATGTTTCTCAACAAAATAAAAGGACAGATGACTGAAACTAAAAATTGAAAATTTAGCGAATTCAAAAATTTGTGCTCCACTAGAGATGAGCAATTTGCCAGACAAGTTTAACTTTTCAGAAGAAGATATCGATGAACTTATAATTACCGGTGGTATCTTTTTCACCCATTTCAGAATAGAAACATCATATTGATAAGACATCTAGATAATTTTCCTAATTTCATTATTCAATGTTTCGTTTTCATTCTAAAATGACGAATTTCGTGAATGATTTTTAGCAACTCTTATTTAGAATTACGTTTTCTTATAATTGAATTTTTGCCAATGTAATTTTCAGTACAAATTAATTAGTAAACGAGGAAAAAAAAAATACTTTTATTTTTATAAACACGAGTTTTCGGTTTCTCTCCAATAGTTCATTGAGGAAATCCACCTTAGGTTCGACTTTCTGACTAACACCTTAAGCTTCCTACAAAAACAAATATCTACCCAACATAAACTTCCTGAAACCAAATTAGATAATTTCCGGTCAATTATTCCGTATTTCCATTTTGATAAATATCTGGTCAAAAAATATACATCGAGATATCCAGTATCCGCCTGGAAATCGAGTCAAAGGTGTTTTATTTTAAATTGATCGAATGGAGTCCACAACTTGATTTTTTGTGGCCCATGTCACAACGGAGGCTTTCTGAAAAAATTCTAAAATGCCGGCAAAAATTCGAATTTACGTTGCAAGTTTTTAAATGGCTGGAAATGGTCAAATTTGAGTTCGTGAAGGGAGGTAGAAATTCTGATTCCGTCAAATATAGTAAAAAGATATCCACTATTTTTCAAAAATATCATGTTTGTGCAGAAAAAACGATTCAATTTTGGAAAAATCGTCAAAAAATATCAACTTCAATAGCCAAAATTCAGCCAATGGAGGTTTTAAGATACGTTTTTTCCTAGAAATCGAAAACCTTTCCCAAAGGTAAACAGATCTCACATTGGTGCCCATGTAATTATTAAGATCTATGGATTCCATCCAAATTCACAACACTCTCGAATCAAAATAATGATTCAAAATATCCCTTGAATAGCTGAAATTGATCTATTTCAACGAGAAAGTATGTAATTTCATAGACAAAACGCCATCACTTTTCATCATCAGTTGGCTTACTGATTACATATTAGTCTGAGACTGGAGTCTAATGTCAAATATACAAAAATACCAACAAATTGAACCTAATGCACAGTCCACAGACGTTTATCAACATCGACGCGATGATTAAATTAAACAACAAATTTAAAAGCTAAACGATGTAACTGGAGTTGACAAATATTGGACATTTCAAGGGCATCGAAGGCACCACTAACAACAAATATTACGTAACATATTCCAAATGATAATCGGATTTATAAAAATTATAATACCTGAATTACACCGGCGAGTCCTCGCATTGGTACGTATTTTTTTTCGCGCACTAACACAAAAACACACAATAAACAATTGGACGTGCGTAAACAACGAACTGATGAAAATACTAAAATACTCGCGGTTATCTCCTTAACACAGTATCACACTTCGCGAATGACACGTACTTCGTGGTACGGCACCTTTTACCACATATCTTCTGTGAAGAAAAACACCTTAAAACACAGCTCGATCACGAATGTAGAACCATTACTGGCAACAATTGCCTTAGAAAATTTCGCGCGAAAAGCGTCAACACCGGGTATATAATCTATACTTTAGCATCAAATTCTAAAATTCTTTGTATTTTGTACGCGGACGATAATTCGATACCACGCTCGAAGCACGATTCACAATGCATACTACCTCTTCGAGTACCACAAGTAGTCAACATTTCTGCTAGGTATTTTCTCTGGTCCTAGGTGGGAGCTACGGCGTGACGGCGAACGCGGGCCACCTACCGGTGGGAAGGCAATATACCTGTATTTTGCTTCACGTTCGCGTCAACGGAAACAATGTTACCAGCTGATAAAGAGGAAAAAATTCCACGTCAGGAAATTTCCGCCGCGCCGGTTGATATCAGGTCGATGTCGATGCAGATAGCTCGAGTGTTGTTTATTTTTTTCAAATGCGGCGGCGTTTTGTGTTTTGGTTTAGATGCGGAATGGAATTCGGTGAAGTCTGGTGGAGCTTGCGATAAAAATTTCTGTACTATACAAATTTCCTCGGTAGATGATTTTAGAGCTCGTGAGCGGATTTTTATCTCACCCATGGGAAGCTGAGGCCAAAAAATACATTAAAATTCTATCTCTACGAGTTAACAACCGATTTTTTTCAACTTGGTGGTATGTTGGTAGAAATACCTGTTTTATGTAGATAGGAATACCCTGAAATTTTTTCGGATTTTTCGAGCCACTTTGATGACCTTCAATTCAACTTTGAAAGTTTGGATTTGGTCTGAGGGACATAATTGTGGGTCTGGCAGAAAAATAATTTTTTTTCCAACGTTTTTCAATGTATTTTGCACCTCTCTGTATTTTTTCAAATTTTTTGGAATGGTGGAAATTGGTCAAATATTCAGAAAACCAGCATGATTGATCATTTTTGTTACTTGAAATTACTGCTTTTCATCAATTTTTCCACGATTTTTCGAATATTTGATCAACTTGAAGTCTTAGTTGAGTATAATTTTTTTTTTCAGTCTTTATTTTCAATGAGTGCGAAGAGTGTGAAAGGCATCGGAAATTCGGAAAATGAGATACACAGGATACATAGCACCCTACAAAATTCTGAGGGGATGCAAAGTTTTGTTTGCAACCCCTTCATCAATTAAGCCAGATAAGGATTTTCAGCCAATTGAAATATGAAAAATATCACTCTCCCACCTCATTGCATCAAGTAGGGATTTTCAACTCATCGTAATATGAAGAAATTGCCTTTTCGGACATTAAAATGCCAAATTTTTCAAAACTTCGCACTGGCATAATGATATCACAGTAATATAAACTGTTTAAAGCAACAGTGCAAAAAAAAAGACTTTTCACCCCCAGAAAATGATTCCAATTATAAATTTGGCATTCTGAATTTGAAAAAAAATGTACATGGTGGGGAGGAGAGGAGAATTGATTTCAACACTTCTCAAAAACTTATAAAGGCTCTTCATGAGAAATTCCTGACTGTGTCATTAATCATATAATAAAGAAATACGAAAAGAAAAACCCAGAAGTTGACTTTTGAGTGTTAGAGATTCGATTGATAAGTAAGTATGTTTTTCAGTTTCAAAGTGAATTATTTCATGTTACATTAGTCATACAAGAAATTATTTTCATTTTAGGAGCACCAAAACATTGCTGTAAAAATTTTCTGAAACTTGTAGTATACGACCCGCGAGGGGGCTCGTGAAATGAAAAGTATTCTATCTCATTTCATCATGATAGTATCTGTCTCCTCGATAACTAGCAAGTAGGCGTCAGATTTTGGTTCGTATCTCAAGGTACATATAGGGGGGGGGGGGAGACTAAAAATTGTCGCCACCACAGGCAGCCACCTCAAAATATGAAATGAGATGAAAGAATGCAATTTATTAAATTAGGGTGACTTAACAAAATTTGGTTAGCAAAAATACCAACTTATACTGACCTTTTGGAATGACCTTTTCCAAGTTTACCCCCCCCCCCAAAATCTATATTTCAAGCAAAAACGAAAACTTTTGGTAAAAATTCAAAAAAAAAATGAAAGAATTTTCTGCTAATTTCTCATGTTATTTTCAAATCGGTGACGATCTTTCAGTCGAAATTATTGATTTCTTCGACAAATTCAAAATTGATTTAAAATCAGTGATATTTAACTGAAAGATCTGTGAAAAATCGTCAATTCTTAAAATGAAAGGAATGAAAACTCAAGCGAGGCGAGGGCGAAAATTTTTCAAAAAAGTACACTTTCTCACATTCGTGTGGCAAAAAAATTTTGCCTCCTCGATAATTGAAAAAATAAGAGCCCGGTATAAAAATATTCTCCTCTGTGCATCCCTCTCAACGGGCCTGACTGAGCCCGAGCACAACGAGGGCGAAAATTTTTAAAAAATGGACATTCAGAACCTAAAATTTCGTTATTAGGTCGAACAAAATTGTGCTTTTTTCGTGGTTTGTATTGACTCCTAAAAAAATGATATCTACTGACTCAAACATTTTTGAAAATTCCATGAAACATTACGTACTTTTTGTGTTAGCTTATGGTTTTTGCATTGGTAAGATTTACTAAAATAATTTTTTTTAAAACATTACCTTATCCGATTTGCACCATTTTATCGGTTAATATGAAATATTCTGTACAATGATAAACAACATAGCATGGGCTAGTATTGCAGTGTCATTTTCACGTCTATGAAATCTCAGTTTGCAAAAAAAAACTTGGTAATTGGTGAGGAAAATTTTGACTTTCTGACCTCGTTGTTTTCAAATCAAAATCCCCAACTACGCCGAGCATCATTTAAAGAGCCTACGTGACCGAATTTTTTGGGACCTCGTGATAATTAATTGAAGGTATTGTTCACGTCTATAAAATCTCAGTTTGCAAAGAAAACTTGGTAAGAGGAATTTTTGAATTTCTGACCTCGTTGTTTTCAAATCAAAATCCCCAACTACGCCGAGCCTCATTTTAAGACCCTACGTGATCGAATTTTTTGGGATCTCGTGATAATAAATTGAAGGTAGATTTTTCGAATTTCTGACCTCGTTTTTTAAAAATGAAAATCCCCAACTACGCCGAGCATTATTTTGACCCTACGTGACAGAATTTTTTGGGATCTCGTGATAATAAATTGAAGATAGCTTTTACAGGTCTATGAAATCGTAGTTCCAAAAAAACTTGGTAGTGGTTGGGAGAATTTTTGAATTTTCGATCTCCTTGTTTTCAAATCAAAGTTCCCATGTACGTCAAGCATTTTTTTGAGCCCATATGACTCAATTTTTTGGGGCCTCGTGACAATAAATTGAAGATAGCTTTTTCAGTCAGTGTCCTTTGGATAAGTAAATGAGAAAGGACAGGTTTTTTTTCACTTGAAAGTAATAATTATTTTGGTTTGAAAAGAAGAAGTTTCATGAAAAGGTGATCCTGATACAAAATCATTATAATGACTCTATTGTTCAGATCACTACCACAATGCTTTACGTTGTGGCTCATTCGAGCACCCATCAATTCCATCACTTCCTCTTAATAACCTTCAAGGCGATTAAAAATAATTCAATTATGACCTACGTATCTGCACAGCTGTCAATTATAATTCGACAGCCGCACAGGAACATACTGGTATATGACTTATATCCGCGATATAGTATTAAGAAAACCCACGTATCACTACATAACAATGGACTGGAACACATCGACCATCGTGCATCAAAATGATATAGCAAACGCTGCTGTAATATTTTTGGTATTTTCATTTTTTGACAACCTGCAGTGGTATCGGAAACTCAAAAAATGAGATACACAGGATGCACTGCACCCTTAAAAATTCTGAGGGGATGCAAAGTATTGTTCTTCTCCAATTAAACCAAATGGGGATTTTATTTCCGCTGATTGGGAGATGAAGATGAAAATCCATTGGACATAATCGAAACATTTCCAATGATAGAAAATCCATCAACGGGGGATAATTCCGGTACAGATCGAAGTGGAGCTAAATGCAACTTAGGAAACCACTACCCATTCATTTACAACCATGAAGTACAAAGTGGCAGCAACTCAACAAACCAGAAGCATTATATCTTGATTCATTGCGAAGGAGGAAAGGATCACTCGTGGAAAATTTTTTCAGCGACATAACAGCTTTAAAAATTGGCCCAAGCGAATGTTTTAATCAAGCTTTCATTTTTTTACTCTCTGGTACTTTCACGGTGCTGGTTTCATCGAGTTGTTTTCCAACATAGCGTTAATTAAACGGTTAATTAGTTCAAAAAATGTGCAAAAATTTTGGACACTGACTGCAGACAGCGTATTTTTCAAAATTATCGCTTTAATTTATAATACACAATTATTTTTAAGGATTTAGTTGCATCGTCCACATTATACATTTGTTCTTTTTTTATTTTGCTAAATTCAAGGACAAAATTTTAAAATTATGTAAAAATTAGTCGAAAAGTGCTTCACAGCTGAAGATCTTTTGGAGCTACTCAGATGTACTCGGAAGCACAAAAATTGCTGGTGAAATTACTGGACTTTGGGAATGCTGAAAGTGTAAAAAGAAGTAATTAGGAGAGGAGAATTTTAAATCGCATTTATCCGTCAACTTTACCGAAAATGATGCTGTCAAGGTGAATTGGAAAAATTTCAATATATCTATAGATATATTGAAATTTTTTCAATTAACCTAAGTTCAAATTTTCACTTTCTCTTATCGGGGAAAATATGAAACAATTTTATTTTTGATATTATACATACATTATAATATCAAAAATAAAATTGTTTCATATTTTCCCCGATAAGAGAAAGTGAAAATTTGAACTTTTTTTTTTTTAAATAAACATTTAAATATAGTTTCAATAATACTCTGAATCTTGTAAAATAATTCCAATGGTTTCCATGAAACAGAAACTTTTTTTTCAATCTAACAATTATTTTTCAAAAAAATTGATCAATAAATTTGCAAATAACTCGAAAACTGCTTTCAAACGCTCAAACCAACGATCCTTTTATCAAATTCATCCATACGCAGAAAACTGTCACCGTGTCGCGGTTTATTTCGGGGCTAAAACTTCATCACTCCATTTCGACCGAGGACGACACAGACAAAAATGAATCCCGGCACGTGTGTCCCGAACCTCTCATCATTCTACTCCCAAGCGACGAGACGACATTCACATCCGAAAGTACCTAAATCTCGCCTTGGCTTAATGTTTATAAAAACAATTCCCACATCGAGTTGGAGTGAATTGTGAATGAAACCGTACATCAAGTCGACGATTTAACAAGACCATAACGTCGCGAACCTAAACACCCATTAAGACATCTAAATCGCGCCACTGATTTAATTAAAATCAAACCGCTCGTAACGTATTTGATATGATATTTCATTCGAAAATTACACGTACTTAGGTGACACATTATGGGCTACGGTTAAACCGAAACCATACTATGGCTTATATAACATCCATCATTAAGCATAATTTAGTCTTAAATTTTTTGGCTTTTAGAATTTTCACATGGTATGGGCGACCACTAAGCATGCTGCCGTCGCCATTTTGCACATCAACTCCGCAGCCAAATGAAGCGCGAAGCCAAAAATTATCATTTCGTAATAAATTAAAACAAGTTCAAGACCGAGAACGAAGAGAAATTTTGGCCCGAGCCGGGGTGCGAGATATTTTTACATAATGCGGTTGTTAACTTTTCTCTGTATTAATTCGTTTACCTATGTCTCTTTTTTTTCTTTTTTATTACGGTGCTGTATTTGAAGAGGATGGATTGAATAGAGATTAGAATTGGGCAAGGTCAAAAGAGCAAAATTTCACATTAGTTAAGAATGCCATCAAAGCTACCCAGGAAATTAAATGCTTAAAATAGGCACGATTTTGCAACCGAAAGTTGAATTCATGGATGTACAAAAGTTGTACTCAAGATTCCAAAAAATAATTTGTTTGGTAAAATTTGAAACTTTTTTCAACTTTAAACTTATTATTTCTTTTTTTTCTTATAATCGATTGAGTTCATGGAAAAAATTTCAAAAATTGGAAAAAAATTGAAGAATTTTTATCTATTAAAAATAAGTTTATCAAAAACACCATTTCCGATCAAGTTTGACTTCAATCACAATTTTTTAGGGGTGCGGGAAAAAATTCAGGAGTGGATCGATTGAGCAAATTTTATGTCGTTGTAATTTCGTTCGTTTGAACGATTCTTTCGACTTTTCTACCAAAGATTACGACTTACGACGATACGACGTCGTTTTTTAATTTCTATTTTCTAAGTTAATTAATTAAAAATATACCTAATGATTACAATGATCTCATAATGGAGTGTGATATATGTAACAAAATTTTGAAGAGCAGACGTTCTTTTTTTGAGTTTTTTACAACATTTTACTAAAACTCATTCAGAGTGTAATAAGTCCGCCGAAAAAACAGAGGAATATTTGAACATTTCGTCTGCATCAGGTATTTAGAACATACTGAATAAATGTATTGAAATTTGCGAAGAATTCCGCGTTGTGAAAAATAAGCCTGAAATTGTAAAACCGAAAGCGGTAAAAATTGAAAAACGAATCGAAAAGCAACGTGATATTTATTCAATCATTTTTTGTTATATTTCTTTACGTAAAAAGGAAATAAAACTTTTTCATTCACTTCTTGGACAAATTTCGATTTTTCTGCAAAAAAAAAAAAAAAAGGCGACGATGGAGGTTTGTCAACCTTGATCATTTTGGATAAAAATCTCATTGGAATTTTTTCCCAGCCATGAAATCGACAATTGGAGACGACGGTTTTACTTTGAAAATAAGAAATATTTGATGATTTTTGGTTGATGAATTTTTTTGGTTATTCGAAGTGAGTTTTTAGTGGTTTCTGGTGATTTTTGGTAACTTTAGATAATTTTTTGGTGGTTTGGACAAACTAATGAAAAAATAAATTTTTTGCTGAAGTGGCAACCTTAGAACGTTCTCCATCTGGTACCTGATAATAAGATCATTTCAACCCACAAGCTAGACAAATTCTCGAATTTGACAAAACAAAATATTGGAGTACTTAACTCCATATTCTGGAAATTTTGGAACTTTTTGATCGTAACTCCATCAAAAATCATTTTTCTCATGCGAAAAGGTCGTAACTTCAAAGATCAACTTTTCACAGAAGTGATGAAAAATTGTATAACTTGTAATTTTTGTATTTTGTGAAGGAAGTGATGACGATTTTAAATTTTAATGTACTTTGGGAAGGATTTTTCAATTTTTTTTTTCAAAATATCAATTTTTAATTCGACTTGACTACAAAGTTTGACTGTATTCAAGTATAAAAAATCATAATTCCATTTGAAAAATTAAAAATCGGTATTTTGAAAACAAAAAAGATTAAAAATAAATTCTGAACACTGAAAACCATAATACTTAAATAAAATCTACATCTTCTCCACCGAATCCAAAAATCTCAACCAAGTAATACTTAACTAGAATTTTTCAAATTTTCTGTCAATAGTAAAGTTTCGGAGTTACGACCTTATAGGTAGCATTAAAGGACGATTTTTTTTTTTTTTAAATTCGAAATTAAAAAATCGAATTCTACAGAAATAAAAATGTTGAAAATAGTGGTCAATTTAATTTCAACACAAATATATACCTAAGCTGACGTAATCATATATTTCCTACTTGTACACATCCATTTTGAATATTTTGATCCAAAATGTAGAAAAATATTGCACGAAAATCCGCCCAATACACGTATAAAAAGTGTTAATTTCTCACATTATTAGAATTAAAGACTAATTACCATCTATTAATCATCTGGCTCATGTACTTAGACGACACATAGAAGATACGTTTAAAAAATCAAGAGAAAAAAATTACTACAGCATTAATATTTACTTTCGATAATAATCTCGCTGAAACGCTGCCGCCAAAGGAGCACAACGATCCAAATTATTTTATTCCCGACGTCGGCACCCTCCGCACATGGCTGTGGCGTTCCAACGATTAAAAAACTTTTTTAAAATTTATTACCCTTGTAAGAAATACAATGATGATTACATTCCAAAAATAACATTTAAATTCAGCAACCGCAGAAGAAACACGATAAAAGCGTAGGAATTTCGAATTTTCGCCAATAAATAACCCTCCTCTCGGATCCTTCTGAACCGTTGCCCGATATCCATCTTCGGTGACATTTCCTACAATATTTGTACAATGTAATTAGTCGATAATCAGCCGACTAAGTGAAGGAGAGGGGAGATAATTTGTTGTGGTTTTTTGGCAAATTTACATATGAGTGTTTTTTATTCGTGCGTAAGGACTTGAAAATACGAGTGAATGATTTTTTCGGGTTTCAAAGAACGGTTCAATTTCGAGGGAAAATATTTGTGAGAAATTGCTGAATTGCTCGATGGATTCATTCAATTTTTTCAATATTTCAAAGTAGTGAAAAATCTTTCATTTTTGATTTCTTATCGTTGAATTGTGATATTTAAATTATATTCAGCAAATTCTCCAACCAGAAGGACAACCTAATGCTATGATAAAGACGATTTCATGTTACATATCTAAACCGAACATTGGTTTATAATTATTCATCAAAAGAACTAAAAAATTATTTAGTTTTGAACCGTGTGATCGATATTATATTGGAGACGCCCTTTTTCCTCAAGGAGAGGACGGATAAATGGCACATTCCTACGAATGCAGTCCTTTTACTAATGAAGAAGATGAAAATATTATTGATCAGCCGGTTGCTTTATGCCCCTGCGTGGGCGAAGAAGACGCGCATTTCCATCATTACTTTCCATTATCTCTACTATTGAAGTGAAAACTTCTATGGTGGGGGTCTAAAATTTTCGACGCGTTACGCTAAATACACGGTACCTTTCGAAATATGTATTAATTTTGATCATCTGTAACTCAGATCCGTAAGTTTTTCAAGTAGTAATCACATTTTGTTGTAGACCCGGTCATAGAATCGAAAAATTTAGAAATTTTTTGATTCTGCAACCTATGTTTATTTTGAACGTATTACCAACAGAAATATTCAATCACAACTTCAAATTCAATAATCAATTTTCGAGTTTGAGTGAAGGTTGAAAAATTGAAAAGATCAAGTTGAAAAAATATTGAAAAAAATTGATGAAATAATTTATGAAAAAAAAATTGAAAATTGTAAAAAAAAATTACTACGAATTAGAAAGGTTTTGGAATAAAGGATTTCAACATTGGCTCTACTTGCAAAAAAAATCTAAGTTGAGTGAAATATAGAAAAAAAACATTGTGTTGGAGCCATAAGTATTTATAAATAAAACTCATCCAGGTATATGAAAATGCATCATGAACATGAGAACGCAATTACCCATAAAAAAGGTAATTTTTTCGAAATTTTTGTTATTCCAAAGAGATTCATCAACTTTTAAATTATAGGTGTACATTGCAAGAGATTTTCAATTAAATTAATCAAATTGTAAATGACCCGCAATAATCATTGTCAATATACGGATGAAGCATGAGCTTGGAGGACTTGACGATTAGTAAAAAAAATGCATTTAAATAAATTGTGTCCAATATTTGGATGTTTTTTTCCATTGTAATAGAATAATTTATATTTTCATTTTTGAATTTGTTATTTTAATTATATTCAATTTTACTTTTAGATAAACTTGATTTATTGTTGTTCTTTTGTTTTAAATAATAATTTATTTATTTTTTAAAAAAATTTTCCATCTTTCAGTTCCGCAATCGCCGATAACAACTGAAACTCTCATCACTGATGGTAAAAATGTACCCAATATCCGGCAACCTCAGCGAATCTTCCGGCTCCTGAAGTTAGATTAGTCAGTTCAAAAACAATCGAAGGACAAATTCAAATGTGAGAAAGTCCACATTCAGACGTTTTTTTTAACTTAAATAAAAATTTTTCTTGGCCAGGACTAAATTTTTTACTAAATTTTTTTTCAATTTTAAAATTTTTCTTGACGAAATCTACATTTTTACGATTTTTTTTTCAATTTTAAAATTTTTTTGACATGGTCGAAATTTTTTACAAATTTTTTTTTCAACTTCAAAATTTCGTAAAAAATTAGATCTCGTCAAGAAAAATTTTGAAGTTGAAAAAAATTTCGAAAAATTTTGTAATTGAAAAAAATATTTCGTAAAAAATTCAGATCTCGTCAAGAAAAATTTTGAAGTTGAAAAAAAAAACGTCGGAATGTGGACTTCGGAAAAAAAATCGCCCACCAACCTACGGAAATCCGTAAAACGGGCTCACGTCAAATATAACAATTAATTTCAAAACTAATAAACAAAAAAGCAGCAAAACTCCATTTCATTTTGATGGATAAAATTAATTTTAAAAAAAGGTTCTGGTACCAGCCATATCAAAAAGTATTGCAATTACAAAAAACGAATAATAAGAGTAATTTACCACATATATCCTATAGCTGGCAAATTGATACATAAAATCATCTAAATGCGGAGGAAGGGGTATACTCAATCCATATAGAATCAATACAGATTAAGCTTTTATCGCACTTCTACAAATTAAAAATAATAACCGAGAGAAAATAGAGTAATAATTCTGTCTCGAATACGAGTCTAACGAACTAGACAATATTAATTTTCAACTCTAACCGACACGAAGGGAGAACGAGAGAGAAAAAAAGGCATTTAACAACTTTCAAAATCGCAAGTACCGTTGCCAAGTTTGTTCATATCCAAAAATTACGTACCTATTTTTTCCCAGAGTAAAAAAAAATGACTACAATTTCTTCAATATCTGCCCTCGCATATTCCGGAATCGCGTTAATTGCTGTTCCAAGTCATCTCTGTTTGATATTTCTACCGTGTATTATTTTATACGCGACGATGATGAAGAGGTCGGTACCGCAAAAATGTCACACGCTGGTTCCTTTGACACGACAAAGTTCAAGGTTTAGGAGAAATTTTTTGGCTCGGTTAATCGACGTTATTAATAATACTCTATTTTATTTATAATAACAACTCGCGTTTAAAATATTTGTTTCGGGTAGTTTGTGTAATTAATGTTTAATACTAGCAAAATCTCCCCTCCGGGACGTCCTCAGCGATCCAAAAGTATACACGGAGTAGCGGTAGCTTCATTAGTAGCTCGTTTTTTTCTTCATATTTTTCGAATTCGATCCAACTTCCGGTTTTTTACGGTTAACGAAATAATTTCGCAGTATGTTTGTATAGGTAAGCAATGTAATTGAGCGAGGTGTATACCACACTCAAAGTTGAAATTTTTCTACCAGGAATGCGGTGTCGTATACATACGAATGTATTTTTGGGTTTTCGACGCCTACGCCATTCAAGTGCAAAGAAAAACACCTCATAGGATTAATTTTAGATTTCCTCGTGATACGAACGCGGCAAGGTAGACAGCGTTGTATTTATTTTTGATTTTCGCACCAAACGTTCGACTATCGTAGGCATATTTCGTGTATGCTCTCGTTGGCGTAGGTAATTGATGTTTTTACACGGATGAGTGCCGAATAAGAAGGCAGGAGAGGGTATAAGCGAGCCTTGAATTATTTGAAGATCGCTATATTGCTTCTTGATCAACTGTTGGCGAATATTTTCAATGAGATATTGGAATTATTTTATGGACGAGTACCCATGATGTCTATACTGGATTGAGAAAATAAAAATTCGTGCCGCATTTCAATTCTATTTTTCATGCTCCAAATTTTCTCAAAAAATTCCCCCCCCCATCACGTATACTCATTTCAAAAGGAATTTCAAGCGTTTGTCTAAGGAAATTGATTCAAACCCCCCTCCCCCCTCGCCAATAAATACTCTTCGAACGAATTTCATCAATTTTTTACCAATATTAAATTTCGGCAGAAAAAAGTATTCGACATGAATGATAAAAAAAAAAGGAATTTTCTGAACCTATAAATTTCAAACAGCCACAATTTTTTGGGCAAAAAAATCATAATCGAGAGACTGACTGAAAAAACAATAAATAATGATACAATATTTTAAATAAAATGATATGACAGAAGCTCTGCCCGAGCAAAGCAAGGGCGATTATTATTTTTTTTAAATAAAAAATCGAAGTTAAAACATGATCTAAAGGCGATTCTTCGATTCAAAAATTCAGGTGGAAAATATTAAAAATGCATGCTCATCAGTTATCACCAAAAATGATCCAAATTCACGCTATTTTCACGTTTTCAATAATTTTTTCATGCCACCATACTTACTGACCTTCATGCTGTTTTCATCTTTTTCATGCTCAATAGACACCATGGTACAGTTCAGCGGCAGATGGCAGATTGCATTTTTTTGGACATAAACGGCAAAAGGTGGTAGAAGTGTGACATTTGGTATGATGAACAAGGACATCATAAGGAATTTTCTGAGCCCGGGAGGCCATCGCCAAGCCCCATTCGAGGGAAAAGAAGGAGATTTTAAATGGGGTTTCAACCCCCAATTTTTGAAACTGCCTTCAGAGGCGATTTTCTAAGGGAAGTTAGGGAAGTAAGACTTCCACCGATTTTTTTTTTCAAGATTGAGATTTTCAAGTACCAATTTTTTGGTAAAATGTGCCCAGAAAAATGGAAAGTTAAATTAAATTCTGTCCTGGACGGTTATTATGAACTGTCGTTATCGATAACGATTCGTTAACCATTCGCTATCGGTTCGCTATAAACTTGTTTGACGAGTTTTGGCGTTGTTAAAATAACATAACATAGCGAGTGGTCGGGACCATTCGCTATGCTATTTTTTTTCGTTATTCGATCGCTATTTACGAAATTGGAGTGAATTTCAACACAAAGAAAGTCAAAAAATAAAAAGAAAAGACTTCTTTTCGTTTCCCGCGGACTTACGCTCAATTATTATTTAGTACGATTTTCTCATTTTTCTCTTAGTTTTCTTGAATAATAATATTTCGTTCTCAAGAATAAGTTTTCCTAAACATCACAATGAAGTGAGTACAGTGTATTCATGTGTATCTCCAATTCTCAATGGGTTCTGTAAGTATTTTTCATACTTTCTTTATCGAAATATTATCAGAGTACGAAAAATAAATAAACAGTATCGGACCAAGGTTGAATGGTAATCAGGGGGTAGCAACTCTAGATGGCCTGGGAATAACATGTTTTTTTTGTCTGGTCTATTATCTGTGTAAGGTCTGTGAGTTTGATTAGTTTGTCCCTTTGACCACAGCCTACTCTATTTATCAGGCCAGAACCGTTCGAGCTGGCAACAATTTAATCAGGCTCAACTGATAACTTGATTTGTATGTCACGTTATGGCAATAAACTACATTTTCAATCTTTTTGTCGTATTTTTCGATTTAAATTCGAATATTTCGGTGATATTTTTACTGTTTTATTAATTTATATGTGTATCGAGTTATATTCAGCATTCATATTGTGATGACGAAAATAATTCAACCTTAAAGAATTTCCCGAATTGTCATTTAAAAGTAAAGAACTCTCTGAGTGGCCATTTAACTGCAAAAGTATATTAATCCGCTTAGTCGAACCACTCGGAATCACTCATCTTTAGTTAACCATTTAATCACCAATCCCACATTATTTCTATTTTTAATCACGACCATTTAAATGCAATATCCATAAGAAATATCATAAACGTATAGAAAATACTGAGGCGACTCAGTGACACTGTTATCGAATTAACTCTTTTTTCATTTTACCTTTCCAAATTATTTACCAAATTCTTCTCCTTATTTTCGGGTATATAAACTCTAGGTTTAAGCTGTACAAATCAGACTTCTACTTTTCAATCATGTATTCACTTCTCTGAAGTTAATGTTTATGTGTTTTTAAAGTAATACGTTTTTAACTGTGTTAATCAAGTTTAATGATTTAACTGTGTCAAAATCAAGTTTCATTAATTAGACTTTTTCGAGTACGATTTTCGTGTTCTTTATTTTCCATCCAATCTGGTCATCACAAATTGGCGCCCGAACTCAAAAGAACCAACATCAATCAAAAGGAGGACCAATTCAAAGGAAATTCAAAGGATATCCAAAAATTCAATCCAAAACGGTAATATCAAACCTACCTATACTGCTTTGCTTTTTCAAGAATATTATTAAAAAAGTGTTAAAAATTAGTTTATATATAATTCGTGATATAGTGATAGGTATATTCTTCTTTTAATGCCCGATACCCCCATTCCCACTTCTCCAAACAAATATCAAGTTCTCTCTGAATCTGAGGAACCTCCCCCACTTATAAATTTTGGTTGGGTTCATAACCTACTTTTAAACGAAGTTGAATTTGTACTTACTTCAGTAAATATCCAAATACCAGAAAAAGCTACCAAAGATCAAAAATTGAAAGTTTTGAAAATTTTTATTGAGGAAAATCAAGAAAATCACATTCAAGCAAAAAAAGCCTATCATACCTTCCTAACTGAAGAGTTACAACCTTATTTTCCAAAAACAACCACGGAGTCCGAAACTCAAACTAAAATCAATACAAAAAACAGAACTACCCAAACCATGCCTTTCGATAAAATTTTCCATCCCGAAAAATTTTCCGGATTTGATACAAATTTGAAAAAATTCTTCAAAGATTTTGAAAGATGTAGTAAGGCAAATGATTGGAACGATGCTAAACAAGTGATGTACTTTCCAATGTACTTAACTGGTCTTGCATTAGATGTCTACAATAATTTACCCGAAATTGAACCATCCACTTATGAAAATTTGAAAAAAGCATTTTTACATGATTTTAATGAAAAAGCTCAAAAGGACCTTTGTGAAACAAAATTAATTACCCGCGTTCAAAATGAACATGAACCTATTTTGCAATATGTTACGGACGTTTTGGATCTTTGCAACACAATTAATGATAAAATGACCGAAGAAGAAAAATGTAAGCATATCCTAAAAGGATTGCAGCCAAAAATTCATCAAGCAATATCATTGTGCGATAATTCCTCTTTGAAAAATCTTCGCGACAACCTTCAAAAATATGAATGCAGCAAAAATTTGATTGAATATCGTAAAAATCAAGATAAGGATACAAAATTGCAGAAAATTGAGCATGATATTTTCCAACTCTCAAAACAAATCACCAAAAAACTCTCGATCAATCCCCAACATACCACAAATTTTTTACCTCAAACTAGACCAACTCTCCAAGTTTATCCAAATCGGTATCAACCACAAAACTACCGTGTACCACGACTAGGTTTTCAACCACAATTTCAAACACGTTTCCAAAATAATCCTCAAAGAATGCCATTTAATACATTCCCAAATCGATTCTCTAGAGTAGTTTCGAACCGTTTTCCAAATTCATTTCAAAATCAGACAAATCGTTACCCAACTTTTTTCAGAAATCAAACAGGTCGTTTCCCTGTAAATCAAAACTCCAATCGTTTTTCAACCAACCAAAATCCAAAAAAATTCGACCCATCCAAAACTCAGAATAACTCAGTACCAAAAAATCTATTTTGTACATTTTGTAAAAAGAAAGGTCACGAAACAGAAAAATGCTTCAGTAAAGATAGACAAAAAAAAACTTCAAATTAGAAACACCTTCTAAAAACTCTGTTACCTGCTTTTTTCTAAATGAGCATCAAAAAACCCAATTTTTTCGAAATATTCAGGCACTAAATAAATACACAGAAGAAAAATACTATCCCGAAGATGAATCTGAATTGCTGGCTATCAAACCTATTGAAAAACACTCAACTTTGGCTCAAATTGAAACAATAAAAATTAGTAACTTAGAAATTGAAATTAAAATAAATAATTCAACTATTAAAGCAGTCGTTGATACTGGTAGCAATGTTTCCTTAATACGAAACGATTTATTAACCCCTTCAGATGTAGTCACTCCTCCAGATATGGCAATCTCAGCAGCAAATAGCTCAGAAATAAAAATCACTGGAAAAGTTTTGTTAAAAATTCAGATACAAGATCAAGATTACGAATTATTGGCTTATGTAGGTCAGAATATAAGTTCTCCATTAATACTTGGAACAAATTTTTTCTTGGAACATTCAACAATTTTAAATTTTGCTAAACATGAAATTACTTTAGGCAAATTTCCGAAAAAAGTAATAGTCCCAATGGACCAAAATTGGCTAAAACTTTGTGAAAAACACGCAGTTTCGGTTTATCATAATAAAATAATATCACAGTCAGAAATTCAAATTCCTCCAAAATCAACTTCAACATTTAAAATTGAACACGAATTAAATTATCCACTTCGATTTATTCATTGCAGAAATTTCATAAACACATCAGGATTAAATATTTCGATTACTCAAACCATAAATCCAAATGAATTAGAATTTCATGTCAATAATTACACTCACGTTTCTCAAAAAATTTTTAAAAATCAAAATTTAGGAATTTTAGAAAATAGTAAAACTAACATCCAAACTAGTCTTCAAACACTAAAAACTTCACAGACACTCCAAACAGACATTGATGGCCAAAATCTTGAAATTTCAACTAATCTCACAAAAGAACAAAAAACCCAAGTATTGTCACTTTTAGAAAAATATATTCATTTATTTTCAACTGACCCCCTGAAAATTGAAAAAGCCAATGTACCCGAATATACTTTAAGATTAAAAGACACAAGTCCAGTACTATCTCGTGGCTATAAATTATCACCACCTGAAAGAAGAGAAATAAATCGCCAAATTGAACAAATGTTAGAAGCAGGAATTTTAGAAAGATCTACATCCCATTATTGCTCACCAGCATTTCTTTTGAAAAAGCCTGATGGCACTTACCGCTTTTTGGTCAATTATCAAAAAATTAATTCAAAATTATTACCAGATTACAATACAGTGCCTCGAATCGAAAATGTCATCATGGCATTAGAAGGCTCAAAATATTTCTGTGTTCTGGACTGCAACAGCGGTTTTCATCAAATATCCCTTGCAGAAGAAAGTAGGTACTTAACAACCATCATAGTTGAAAATCAATTATATCAATTTACAAGATTACCCCAAGGATTGATGCTCTCTCCAGCAGCTTTTTGTAAAGCAAAGTTAGGAGAAATTTTATATATGAATGGACAGAAACAAATCTGGTTTATATTTTACAGTAATTTATTTTCCTAAATATGAAGAATATTTACACTATTGTGCTTATAGTAGTGAGTGTTGCACTCACTGCTGGCAAAGTAGTAGAAAAGGAGCAAGATGACAAGACAGCGGATGGAGGGAAATGCCAACAAACTGATTTGAGACGCAAAGCACAATGCCTGCTAGACCAAGTTAGTGTGAATCCTAGTTTATCAAGAGTTTTGGAACACACTATATTCGATTACATCGATGAATTGGAATACACGAAAGACAGCTCATACTATAGTGTTGGTGTGCAAGTTGGAGCTGCCAACACATTATCGATAGGTAAGTTGACCCATTACGATGAGCGCGAGCTGCATTCCGTGAAACTTAACCCACTCAAGTGGGGTCAAAAAGTTAACACCATCGTATACGGAAAGGATAAATCACGAAGTGTCATTATATTTTCCGATAGCAAAGTTAAAGTTGATGAGGTGGATGGCCGCAAGTACTCATGGGGAGATATCACGCCTGGAAGTAAGTCTACACACACGGTATACAGTGTTAATACACAAGCCGTGGGTTGTGATATCATGAAGGAGGATTTAGTGCGCTACTTAGAAGATAAGAAGGGCTACACAGTGATTCTTCCGGTTAGCGCGTATTGCAAATCGCTACATGAGAGATTCCACTTGATGAGAGCTGACCTTAAACAGGAAGGTTCAAGATTAAGTTTGATTTGGGGCGTTGAAAAATCGGGTGATAGCCTCATAATATACAACAACCCCCCGGAGGATGCGAAGCAGTTTTTTCCCTAGGAGGCCGCAATTACACCTTTGCGGCGGGGTCTCTGGGTGAGAACTATGATTTCATGGAGCAATGGTTTGCAGCGCAAGATTCAGCGCTACTCATGTTCATCGATCCGTACATTATGAACTTGGCTACGGATGAAACAGTTATAGCTCTTTACCAGCGATTTCATGCTAAGACAGTTGTCATGCTCGCAAGTATGCTCATTGTGCAAGCAACCGTCACTCTATTGTCTATGTGGTTATGCACTTATGTATTCGGTGGTTGGGCTTGCACTGCACTAGTTGGGATGTACATGTATTACCTCATTACCGTAGAATATGTACCACTCGCATTGGTTATCGGCATATAGTGGATATCCAAGGTTCTGGTTAAGCTTTCGAATCGCATGCCGCGCAAAGAATACGCCACCTTTGGCACCATTAACATTGGCGGGACCTTTTGGGATGCGGTGATATTGCTCACATAAACGTATAGAAAATACTGAGGCGACTCAGTGACACTGTTATCGAATTAACTCTTTTTTCATTTTACCTTTCCAAATTATTTACCAAATTCTTCTCCTTATTTTCGGGTATATAAACTCTAGGTTTAAGCTGTACAAATCAGACGACCCCGCCGCAAAGGTGTAATTGCGGCCTCCTAGGGAAAAAACTGCTTCGCATCCTCCGGGGGGTTGTTGTATATTATGAGGCTATCACCCGATTTTTCAACGCCCCAAATCAAACTTAATCTTGAACCTTCCTGTTTAAGGTCAGCTCTCATCAAGTGGAATCTCTCATGTAGCGATTTGCAATACGCGCTAACCGGAAGAATCACTGTGTAGCCCTTCTTATCTTCTAAGTAGCGCACTAAATCCTCCTTCATGATATCACAACCCACGGCTTGTGTATTAACACTGTATACCGTGTGTGTAGACTTACTTCCAGGCGTGATATCTCCCCATGAGTACTTGCGGCCATCCACCTCATCAACTTTAACTTTGCTATCGGAAAATATAATGACACTTCGTGATTTATCCTTTCCGTATACGATGGTGTTAACTTTTTGACCCCACTTGAGTGGGTTAAGTTTCACGGAATGCAGCTCGCGCTCATCGTAATGGGTCAACTTACCTATCGAATATAAACTCTAGGTTTAAGCTGTACAAATCAGACTTCTACTTTTCAATCATGTATTCACTTCTCTGAAGTTAATGTTTATGTGTTTTTAAAGTAATACGTTTTTAACTGTGTTAATCAAGTTTAATGATTTAACTGTGTCAAAATCAAGTTTCATTAATTAGACTTTTTCGAGTACGATTTTCGTGTTCTTTATTTTCCATCCAATCTGGTCATCACAATATGTAATCTGTGTAATACATTAGTGTTGTAAAATGGTGAATAAGTGTTGTATGCCGGGGTGCAAAAGCAACTATCGCGGTGGTACTCCTTCCGTTTAAGTATTTCAGTTTCCTTGGATAGAAAAACATCCCGAATTGCATAAAAAATGGTTGCAAATGGTGTCTCGAAAAGATGATTGGAAACCGTCGAAGCATACAGTTGTATGTATTAAACATTTTCAACCTTCCGATATTGATAACAGCGGAACTCGAGTCAGGCTGAAAGAGAATACAGTTCCTCAAATTCACGCGGATAGTGTTCCGAGTTACATGAATAAAGAAGCTCCAACTCCAAGAACAGATCCTGATAAACGTCGAGAAGTATACATGAATAACTATAACCAGCAAGTTGATGATTGGCTTCAATCAGATCATATCGTCGACTTTCAAACGTCCTGTTGTTCGAAATGAAGGGACCTTTCTATTCATTGATATTATCCTGAAATGGTGGTATATTATGAATACTAAAAATAAGTTTCAGGGAACTTTTAGCCGAAATCCGTGGGCAGAACCATTTACAAGTTCTACAGATGATCGATTTATTTTTTTAAGTAACTTTCTAAGTTGGCTTCAGAAGTGGCATGAATTAGATAAATGTGTAGGATTTACAAAGGATACCTTTAATGCTATTTATACTTCGACTACAATGATTATCGAATTTATTAAATATTCTATTGATGATTTAAAGATTCCATATGTTTTACCTGGTAAGCTTCAAACAGATAATTTAGAAGCCCGTTTTAGTTTGTATAGACAGCTCTCAGGTAGTCATTATAATGTTTCTGTGACCCAAGTTTTTGAAGCAGAAAAGAAAATTCGTATTAGGAGCTTGATGGGCTTGAAATCAGCAAAATTTGGGGAGCTGAATTTACCCCGGGGATTTTAGATTCTGATTTTAAACTTTCTGAAACAGAAATCGATTTAACTAATTTCGCAAGAATCGCGGAAAGTGACTACCTGGAGTGGATTCTGGATGAATCTTCGTTATTTTTCATCTCAGGATATGTTTCTTATAAGATTGCATCGTCTGTAAAGTGTTCTCTATGTGTAGATTTCGTGCAATGTGACGATCAGGTTAACGACCCTTATTTTAACCAAATAAATAGAGGTGGATTAACAGTGCCACGTAGTTGTGTTGTCGAAATATGTCGGCATTTGTTGTCTATTCTTCGAATTTTAATTTCAGAGGAGTTTGAAAATGAGTTTCTTATTCATGGGAAGCAAAGAGAACTTCTCATGAAATTAACTTCTTTTGCTGTTGGAATTCGCGATCCTGCATTGAAAGCAATTTTCAATGATAAATGTGTGGTATGTGGTAATGATTACATGAATTTTTTAAAAACTATTTTAAAAACGAGTGCGAATATCGGATTAAATAATTATACAAAAATAAAAAATGATGATTTGTCTGTTTCTGAGCCCAAAACGAAACAAAGAAAAATCGATGTATTTAGTTCTAAGAAAAAATAGGTTATAGAAATATGTGCGTTATGGAGTTGGGAAAATTTTAAAATATTTCCTAATATTATTTTTGATGATATATTTAACTTTTATATTTCCGATGTGTTAGTTTTTAATTTAAAAAAATATTTCACTTGTGCTTACTGCTTATGTCAAAGTTTTCCTTTAATTTCATAGAAAATTTTCATAGAATTTATCCATTTCATTATCCATTTATTATAAAAATATTCCTATATCAACTTCTGAGGTTTCTAGTTACTTCAAAGAAAAATTTTCATTTTTCCTCTATTTTTTAATGTTTGTGATGATATTGTGATTTTATTATGTATTAATTTTGTCAAGAAATTGGTGTAAATGTTTCCCTTCTTTGTGATTTTTATGCTAGTGACCATTGATAGTTTATTAAGGAACCATTTTTTGTTATGAAATAAGATTTCGATGTGTGAATGAAAAAAAATAAAAAAATAATTTAAAAAAAAAATACATTTTTTTGATTGACGAATTTACACTTCATAAACATCCCAAAACAGCGCGCTAGTTGGTTGGGCCTGATAATTGCAAATTTACAGCGTTGCCGATAACAGCGGTTCTGGCCTGTTAAATAGAGGTTAATCATGTTTTACAGAATCCAGACGATTTTATACCAGCAGATTATGATATCGATGAAGGTCTGCGGAATGACATGCTTGGATTTGGTCCATTCTTGGCTCAGTTACAGAAACACGTTCCGAAGATGGTTGAGGGTACCATGGATCTTAAGCCCGAAGGAAGACTCTCTCTTTTGATGTCGAATGAGATGGAGTCGTTACGTTGCATACCTAGAAATGCCAATGAGGCATTGAACCTTTGACTATACAGTATTAACATGGACCGCGCTATCCGCTGGGATTCTGAACAAAATCGCGATCAAACATGAAAAAGGGCCCAAACGAATTGAGCGCTTCTGATTGGTCGCGCTATTGATAAGGAGATGGATGAACCAATATCAACACCGAACGCAAACGCGCGCGCGTTTACGTTCGGTGCGCTCGGCAGAAATTGTTATTTTCCATGACATAGAAGAGCCGAATGACCAATCAGAAGCGCTCAATTCGTTTGGGGCACTTTTATGTTTAATCGCGGATTTCAGATTACTAGCGCGGTCCATGTTAATACTATGTCAAAGCATTGAACGCCTATTATGCGCGATGTATTCCCGCTGGTAATATCTATGCATATTATACTCCAGTGAAGTTGAGCGCATCAGACAGAGCCGAAGGACACGTAACGTTGTTGGGTGAGCAACCTGATCGTGAGTCGTATATGAGACCTCATTATTCATATCGTGATCCAACGATTTCGGCGTACGATATTTCGTCCGATTATAAGGCGATTTGTGCCATGCTCTACTCGTTGTAGTATTGAGCTTCAGGAAGGAAAACCTAAAACCCGTCCGGTTATAATAGACGTAAAATCTCTATGTTCATTCAGAGATTTTGAGTGACCCAGTCCTGGCGAATAGATTTAGTACCCAGTTGACACACTCATATACACAAACAATAAGTCCCTGCTCCCTGACCATCGGGCACCGGTTCGTCGATATATTTCTTTAAATCCAAATTCGCCAAATGTAGACCCATTCGAAATTTAAAATCGTCGAAGCGCGTACCGTTAAAAACAAATGTAGGTTTTTCAGTTTTATCAGTCATATTTAAATACAAAATAGAAAAAAATAAAAAATAGAAAATTGACGAGTCGAATTCAAAAAAAAATTAATGAGCGACGTCTGGGCCCATAACCTATCGAAATATTATCAGAGTACGAAAAATAAATAAACAGTATCGGACCAAGGTTGAATCGTAATTAATTTATTATTGAAAAGATTATTGAAAAATTAACCTATTTGTTATAATAAAGATAGCCGCGTATTTTAAATAGTAGATAGCCATATTCTTTGATTATAATTTCGACATTCTTCCTCCTCGTTTTAGCAACGGAAATGCCAGAAGCGCCGGAAACGGGGCTCCTCGCGGTAGAAAAATTAACAAAATATAAAAACATTTTCTCTTGGAACAGTTGCATTAAAATTTTCTAATTAATGTAATTATTCGTTGAATTTTCAATTTCTTTGTCTATTATCACTTCCATCATCAATATTTTTCAAGGAACGCATCACAGGTTACCTAATTTCTAATTTCTGATTTTTTTTTGCAATAAAATTATTTCAAATCTAAATTTTGATTTTTTCCACTTGTTTTTCAATTTTATGTTTTAAAAAATTCTTTCCAATTATTTACTCATAAGAAATTTTTGAAAACATGAAGTTGAAATTCTTTTTTTAAAAAAAGGAAACTTTTCAAAATTATTGGAAAGAAATTTCTAGGGAAAACATTTTATAGAATTTTTAAAAAAGTGTTCAATTCGAAAATAAATAACTTTCAAAGATTTTCTTCAAAATATTATCTTCCAAACGAAATGAATAATTGAAGGAAAATTTAAAAAGTAATAAAAATTCAAGTAACGTGAAACTATTTAAATTTTGATCAGTTATTTAATTAATTCGTATTCGAAAGATTTAGAAAAATGTTCAGTTTCTTTGAAATTTCAGACTTCCTCATATTTTCCTTTCCAAAATCGCCACTGTAGGCCTTTCTTTGGTGTCTTCTCCATATGATTGAGCCCCGCTGAATTCAAAAATGTCATAAGAAAAATCCTCCAAGACAATTGAAACCCAAAAAATTTCGTCTCTGTGCTAGTTCTTCGGAGGAAGAATCCTCTGATGACGAGACTGAGGTGGTATATGCTGAATCGGATGAATATGACGAATTTAATGAGGACGAATGCTTAGTTTGCGGAGAATTTGGAAAGACTGAAGATTGGTATCAATGCAGCAGATGCAAGTTATGGGCACACGCCGAATGCACTGGGTGGATGTACCCAGAAAAGCCGTACGCCAGTGATTTATGTCATAAATGAATAATAATGTATAAATAAACTTCGTAATCGATTTGTTCAATCTTTAAAATCATTTTTACGTAAATTGAAAAAAAAGAACTGCAGCTAGTACACTGGGACGAGAAAAAATATCACTACGCTCTAGGAACTGTTGATGGTAACAGTTAATTTTGAAGTTTTTCCAGGTAATTATTACTCTTTACGAGTGTTGCTTGTAAAATTAGGAGCAATTTGAAGAATTTCAATTTAATTTGCAAATACTGAGCACACAGATCCGCTCAGACAATCCACACACAAACAAAATTCACAACCTCGACGTCGAAAACTCATCGTATCAGTTACCATTCATAATATTCACGACGTAACACATTTCGGTACCTCGGAAGGACGTCGATTTGCGGGGGTGCTTTAGGAGACCGCGAGTGACGAAACCATAATAAACAAAGATCAGACGCCAATGTTCCCTGCATCGCAGGTAACCCGTCTTTAGGCGTCGTCACGCTGAAAACTGACGACCTCGACTCCGATTAAAATGACAAATACGATCGCTACATAGAAGAAGATTCTACGTATAAACTTGATGGAGCAGTCGCACGCATAATGCATCTACCTGCGCTATTATTTATACAATACACACAAATAAGCCTTCGTTAGAAGCAATGCCGTTATACCTAATGTACTCACAGTCAGCACCACCTACACCTTAAGATTACGTAAAGGACATCACCGTCATGCCACCGTGAAACCGTTTAACCGACAAAAAAATATCGCCGATTCTGAGAATTTTTTTCTCAATTTCTAGCTCGTATACTGGACGCTTGATAGAATAATTCGTCATGCACTTACCTAAAAAAAAAATAAAAAAAAAAAATGTGATTTTAGTAAATCACTAGTGAATACATATTACTCGCACGAGTACCGTCGTGTTTTACAAATGCTAAAACATCAGGTCGTAGTACAATTAATCACTCTTCGCGAGTTTTTAATTATCAGGTATACTCGGCTGCTTGGGTAAATTACAACGTACATGTATTTACAAATGTTTTCGAATTAATAGGCGTCCGATTTTATGTACAGGTTCTTGTACTTGGTGTATTTGTAGAATGTATGTGAATTTGAATAGTATCAGATAGTAGAAGATTTTCAGTGATATGTTGCTCTCGTTTTCGCGTTCCATTTATTTGTAATATTCCGAAGATTTTCCAAATAAATTTATGTTATATTATTATTATCATATACGAGTACGTTACTATTTTTAAAAGTAGATCAAGTGTAAGGAATATTTTGAATCCATTCATTGAGTAATTTGAATCATGAGGATTGGCAGCAAGGATAGTGCCAAAAATTTTTTGGAAAAGAATTTTTTGCTTCAAAAATTATGGCTTATTCCCGTTAAGGGCCAATATTACAGTCATCAGTTAAACGATGGTTTATGTAACCAAAGGTTAAACCCCAGTTATTTGATAACTGTCCGTTAAGCCGAATTCACTATTACACTCCAAGTTTGGGCTAAGATTGAATAAACCTAGATTAAACCACTGTTTTCAACTATTATTTTCTCAACAACTTGAAAGTCAATAAAATTCTTAATTTCTTATCAATCTAAGGTATTATCAACATTTACTTTGAAAAGTGTTTTTTTAGAGTTTTCAAAACTCATTTCCATTTAATTTCTTGCTTTATTATTTTGAATTTGATATTTTTGATAATAGAAAACGAAGTTGAAAAGAAAAAGAAAAGCCCGAAGTTTCACCCTGATGAAACAGTTCTACTTTGGGAACTTGTGAAGAAATACTGAAAGGTAATTGAATGTAAAAAAAAAGTGATGTCGCAAATAATTTGTAAGTATTTTACCTCAGTCTTCTCTATTCTTTCCCAATTTTTACATTACTTATTCCCTCTACTCCTTATAGGAAAAAAAAGAGGTTTGGGAAGACATTGCAAACGAATTTAATCCAGAATCTACTGTTGGAATCTACAGACCCGGTTCTGTTTTAAAAACAAGATATGTGAATATGCTCAAAGATACAAAAAATCGAGCAAATGAGGCGGCGAACCCAAACTCCAACACGAAAAATTGGCAAGACATTGCAAACGAATTTAATCCAGAATCTACTGTTGGAATCTACAGACCCGGTTCTGTGTTAAAAACGAGGTATGTGAATATGCTCAAAGATACAAAAAATCGAGCAAATGAGGCGGCGAACCCAAACTCCAACACGAAAAATTGGGAAGACATTGCAAACGAATTTAATCCAGAATCTACTGTTGGAATCTACAGACCCGGTTCTGTGTTAAAAACGAGGTATGTGAATATGCTTAAAGATACAAAAAATCGAGCAAATGAGGCGGCGAACCCAAACTCCAACACGAATAAGAAACTTGAAAAAAAGCAAAATAAGGTACAAGCTGATTCACTCCCTTAAAATTTCTACAATCAAAAAATCATACAGTGATAATGCACCCTAGTGATAACAGTATGGAAATGGTGAACATCAATGTATCACATGACATCAGTGACCAATCAGAATCATAAACTAAAAAAATTTTTAGAGTTGTTAGGAAATTTTTAATAATATTTTTTCTCATTTAAAAAAATAATAATTAAGACGTAAAAATATACCGCTTCCAAACTCTGGACAACAATCAAAATTGCCAACAAGGAAACCACACCTTTCTTCTGGAAACCCATATGCAAATCTATCCACCCTCGCACTCGTATCAAACACGTTTAGGAAAATCTCCAACAACTCGTAATCCCACAATCTGCATACAGGTCTCCGGTATATTTCTCGTCATAGCTCGATCTAATCCTAAAATAAATCCATCGTGAATCATTCCCCATACCGCGAACTGGCGGAATAAAGGAATCAAAACACGCCGACAAATAGGTACTGTAACAAGAACAAGGTTAGGTGAGGCAGATTTCAAAGTTTTAATTAAAAATACGCGGCGGGTATGTTTTTAGAGAAAAATAATTGTCACAATAAAACCCTTTTAACAGGTCGGTTTTATGAAGCGATAAAAAATTCACCGTTTGGAGAAGTACCGGAAATAGCGAACAGTTCTGTTATTTGGGACGGACGATTATAAGATGAAGGAAGGGGAAATAGAAGAAGATGGGATACAAAAATACACTATCTGGGTACCAAATTTCGTCATCAAGTTGTACATTTGCATCAAAATGTAAGAAATTGAGATCAACATATCACCTTAGAGAAGAGTGATTCTAGATGCCAAGTGCCAGACGTCCAATTATGTGAAAAGTGCTGATATTCGCATATTTTTCATTTATCACTCAATATGATTGGATAATTCTCGCCGAGGCTCAAGAATTGGAATCCGAAATTCTACATCTACGCCCATAGAACTGAAAAAAATTAACTAAGCTAATGCAATATGTTTGATCCTAATATAGCCCTTAAAATTAATTTTATTTCCATATCAACCTCGCATTAAATTTGTACCATGTGTTGTATCAAATGTATTTATCTACAGACAAATCGGGAAATGCTTTCAAGGAGGTAAAGCGCTTAGAAACAGAGTCTGAATCCAACCTTAGCATCAGCAACGCTAATGAATCACATGAATCGATAGAAACAATTATAAACGTCTATTGGGTTGCTTAATGTATTTGATGCTGGGTACAAGCTCCGACATCTGCTTCTATGTAGGTTTCTTGAGGAAGTTTCAAGATAAAGCTTGGAATCCTCATTTCCGTCACCTGATGAGGGTTTTGAAATATCTTGTGACCACAAGGGGATTAAATTTGAGTTACGAATGTGGAAAAAAGTGACCCTTTTGTAGGCTTTGCCGATTCGAATTTGGTTAACGACATGATTGATCGTAAATCGACTTCAGGTTATTGTTTTAAAGTATTTGGAGGTATGGTCTGATGGTTCTTTTTTAAATTAAAGTAAATTTCTTCTTCTTTATAATTTTTTTTTTAGAAAATTCGTTTAATGAAATATAAATTTAATTCAGTTCGTTTAAAGGTTGTGGGTTTCGGCCCACAATTTGATTAAAAATCGCGGGTAAATTCAATTCAAGTTTATATGCAGCTGGACTGCAAAACTTTCGGGATGTTTTTGAACAATATGTTAGTAAATGTGTAGTAGTGAAAGATGATCCTTATGTACCTCTGTGGAAGAGTTCATAGAAAGATGATGCTCTTCTGAAAAAGCACAACGAAGCTGAATGATGGAGAAATGAAAAGCCCACCTTTTATTCTTACGTATTAAGTGGACTGACTGAGGCTTTGCAAGAAATATTTGCGAAAAATTCGATTGAAAAAATAATGAATGGACTCGCGTATAGTCGAGCTTTGCGTGCGGTTAATCTTATTCTAAAATAAAATCATTCATGATTTCTTTCTTGTTTTCATCAAAACTGATAAATTCTCCATTATGAGGTATGATTTTGTTTATTATTTTTACAGATAAGCAATGCAAACATTTCGTGCAAAACATTACCTATATTTTTTCAATAAGAAATCATCCCACAGCTGATATTTCAAAAAGAAGAGGACAGCGAGCAGTGGCGGCGCGTAAGTTTTTCAAGTAGTAATCGCATTTTGTAGTAGACCATCAAAAAATTCAAGTTTTATGATTTTGCAACCTCTGCCCGTTATAATAGTCTCATTCTCATCAATAAAAATAATTCAATAATACATAGCTTAAAATTCAACAATCATTTTTCAGGTTTGAGTTGAAGTTAATTTTTTTTTTTAATTGAAAAAGATTTCGGAAAAAATTAATAAAAAAATTTATAGAGGCGAAGGAAATGGAGTAAAAGTTTTGAATATCGTTAGAAAATAATTTTAGCGAATTGGAAAGATTTCAGAATATCAAATTCTAAAATTGAATCAAATTCTAAAAAAAAATCCAAGTTTGGAGAAAATATTGTGTTAGAACCACATTCATAAATGATACCTACTCAGGCATGCAAAATTAAACAAAAATGTACAAATATTAAAACGTGATTATAAGATGGGTATTTTTTTTAATTTTTGATTTTCTGGACAGATTTCTCAACTTTTTAAATTATATAGGTACAATAAATGACGATGGAAAACTTTTTCTGGTGATTTTTTTTAGTGTAATCGGCGATTACAGCGATTACATTGAATATCCGCCACTGACAGCGAGAACAGCCATCGCATTGCCTATCAACGATAAACCGAAAATCTTCAACGAAGATCTGAAAAAGACCCACAGAGAGGCCAAACACCAATCCGGTCTACGAGCAGAAACACTCGTACCACGATTTCCACGAAATACACAAAAACAAACCCGAATTTGACCTAATTATAGCACTGCCCACTTCAGCATTACTCATTCGTTCACTAATAGCTCGATTTTCGCGACAACGGTGTTAAATCAAGTGTAGTGCTTTTTGTATAAATTCCAAAATTAAGGCGTTCTACTCGGTTACGCAAACAAATTAATAACGTATGTTATCGCGGTGCTAGAATGAGACCGACGTCGTAAAAATATCATTCGAATTTGTCTCGTTTGGAAAAATTCTCCGAAATATACTACATTGTTTTTATTTATAACTCAAGCTGATGCGATGTCTCTCTCTGGTGTGTCGTTGCGTATTACTTCGTCACTGACGCTGATACGTTTGAGAATACGTGACTATGAGGCAAAAAATGACAAAAATTTTAATTCTTTTCCTCCATTTTTCTCATTGTAAGTTTGTATCGAGTTTCGTTTAAAATGGATGATAAGTTGAATATCATGAATTTCAGCTCGTATGTAATATGTCCAGATGAACCGATTGACGAATCTGGAGTCCAGCAACTAGATCTTAATATGACATCAGAAATTCGAAAGCAAGAATGTACATCGTGAGAGATAATAAACGTGAGTTAGGAAGGCAAAATTACCAGAATTACTCGATAAAGCGAAAAAAAAAACACAATTGAGGACCCCTTACTAATCTGATGAAGATCATAAAAAAATTTGATCTTTTCCAATAGGTAGGGATGAACCGTGTTTTGACTTCTTCGAAAATTAAGGAACCAAAACAAAAAAAGCTGCTCAGCGTTGGCTGAGGTTTCTTTCTTGGGTTTTGGATCTGTGGCAAAAATATGGATTTTTTGTACACCTTGGGTCCAGTAAACTTCCCATCAATGACAACTAAATCGATGCCCAACGGGGATTTAGCTCAAAAAAATAGGTCTGCCTTTTGCGAGATCCGATCAAAAAGTTCCCGACCAGAGCCCGTACTTCTCGAACGGATGGACGGAACGGGCTGAAATTTTCACCACTTGTACATTGAATCTTTGGCTACCGCTGACATAAATTACAGCTCGATACACCTAGTGTTTTTTTTTCACGCGCGTTTTTCCAAATAGAGATGACCAGGACTCGGACTCGTGGACTCCAATTTCAACGATTTTATAGGAACGAGTCCATTCAAGAGTCCGAGTCTAGTCTTAGAGTCCATTGAATTTTGTAATGCTGTCAAAGTTGCCAATAATTTTAAAAATTTTGTGATACCGTCGAAATTGCCACTGTCCAAATCCCAAAAATTGTTTCACCGCCAAATATTTGTTACAATTTTATGTTCCTCAGCATCAGTGGAACGACTTCAATCGGGCCCCTGATTCTTACTCCAAAGAGAGGAAAACTCACAGACTCAAACTTCGATAATTTAATTACTCTTCGAGGTAATCGACATCATTTAAGCCACGTCAGCTCGTGGGATTAGACGCGATCGATGTTTCTCGTTCTTAAAAACCTTTTTAAATATTTCATAGGTTAAACTTAATTTTTTTCGTAGATTTATACGCGATATTTCTTGTTTTTTTTTTTTTTTTTTTCAAATAATAATAAACTCGATTTGTTAGGTAGTTTCATTTTTTCAAAAATCGGACTCGAAAACGGACTTTAAGAGTCCGTTGATCGGACTCGGACTCTATAGTATGTTTTTTTTAACTTGAGCCCTGACTTTTCGTAAACAAAACTGAATTAACCAATAGGAAGCGTTAAAAATTCGGCGTTGTTGCCACAAATTTTTTCAACTCATAAATGATGGGCTCAGTAATATTCGGCTCTTTTTATACCTAAACACTGCAAATTTTTTCAAATTAGTAATTTACCAAAATGAAATATCTTATCAACAATACATTTGGCAACACCAGGAAAAAGTCAGGGCTCAAGTTAAAAAAAAACAGACTAGAGTCAATCTGTTATGGACTCGTAAATTTGGACTTGCGAGTCCAACTTACCTTTGTTAACTTCTATGATGTAACTAAGCTATTTTGATGCTTTGCAAATGAAATTTTCAAAACAAATTTGGAAGAAGAGGAGCTCATTAAGACACGTCGCTTTTAAAAGTCAGTGGGACAAAAATGAAAAACCGTTTTTGAAAAAACATCGTCAAGATAGCATTACAAAATAAGGGATGCTCGAAATTTGTCGTACTCGCTCCTCCGGTAAAAAACAAACAAATATGGGAAACATTCACCGAAACCTCGACAAAAAAGGCAAAAACGATAAAATCCATCGCCCTACTTCCAGACACCAAACAGGAGACCCTACACCAATTCCTATTGGCGGGCTAATTACCTTGGTAAGTTTTTTTCGTCCAATTATTTTTTTTTCCATATAATTTTAATAAAAATATTTATATGTATAATTTACTTTATCGAAGAAGTTATTAGTTATTTTTTCAGACGTTTAATTCATTATAAAACTAAAATAAATTCAATTTTTAAAAAATATATTTGCCATCTGTACGCCGTACCTGCAGCATTAACAATTGTACAGATTTTTGTAATGTGCTCGGTCAGCCGTTCAGCACAGCTAGGCAACAAGATGTCGAAGAGTTTTATGGAACATTACTTCAACATTCAACACTTCGGCAGACTTGACAGTCGTAGAAGTAATGGCAACAGTAATGGTTCCCACCATCATGTGACTTTTTCCAGCAAATTTATTTGAAATTTTTTTCTGCTTTCTGCGGCTGCGTCAACTGTCATTGTAAATTTCTTTAACTCTGAAGGTCTGAAGCAATGTGATGTACAAATATTGTCAATGATAATCTCTAAACTTAAATCAGTTAGAATTCATTGATTAATAAGACAAAAGTGTGATACTGTAGAAATCAGTGAAAATTTTACCAATTTAATCAGTAAATTTTCATTTTTGAATCGGTAAAAATTTTAATTTACTGATTGAATTAGTAAATTGAAATTTTTACTGATTCATTTTAGTAGTTAAATAAAGATTGATGAAAACTCACTAATTGAATCAGTAATTTTTCACTGATTGACAGTTAAATTTCACTGATTAATAGTTACACACTTTTCGCTGTTTAATCAGTGAATTTTTAGTTTTTTTGACTGGTTCAGATTTAGAGAGTTCTAAACATCTCGAAGTCCTTTGTTGATGAAGATATTTTCTTCGAAGTAAGACGGAAATTTTTGACGTGATCAACATGACAGGCCGATAGAAAAAATAAATTCGTAGACACTAAGCAGTACACGATTACAGTGTGTAATTTTTTTAAAAAATTCAAGTCATACGTCTTTTCGACTAAAATTATCATTTTCAACATTGGTTCTGCGGCAGAAGTTCGAAAATGTATCGAATTAAGAAATCCATAAATTCGTTCGAAAGTGGCTCGGGAGCCACATAGAAAAAATAAATTCGTAGACACTAAGCAGTACATGACTACAGTGTGTGTAAATTTTTAAAAAAATTCAAGTCGTACGAAGTACACAAGATCTCATTTCTAAGACACGCAGGAATCATCGTCGTAGAAATATTTTGTCGCGAATTTATACAAAATACGAGTAGTTTGATTTTAATCGTGTGCTACACCGTTTACTCAGCATTTGTATCGAAGATGATAAGAGTATACGTCTTTTCGACTAAAATTATCATTTTCAACATTGGTTCTGCGGCAGAAGTTCGAAAATGTATCGAATTAAGAAATCCATAAATTCGTTCGAAAGTGGCTCGGGAACCACATAAATATGCAATGCAGGTGACCTGCATTACATCGTTATGTAATCGTGTACTGCTTGGTGTCTACGAATTCATTTTTTCCATCTCGCGTGAAAAATCTCCGTCTTACATAATAAGAAGAAAATACATTCATCAACAAAAAGGACTTCGAGATGTTTAGAATTCTCTAAATCTGAATCAGTCAAAAAAGCTGAAAATTCACTGATTAAACAGCGAAAAGTGTGCAATAATAATCAGTGAAATTTGACTGTCAATCAGTGAAAAAGTACTGATTCAATTGGTGAGTTTTCATTTTTTAATCAGTAATCTTTATTTAACTACTGAAATGAATCGGTAAAAATTTCAATTTAGTAATTCAATCAGTAAATTAAAATTTTTACAGATTCAAAAATGAAAATTCATTGATTAAATCGGTAAAATTTTCACTAATTTCTACAGTAGCACACTTTTTTTCTTATTAATCAGTGAATTTCAACTGATTTAAATGATTAATATTGCTTCAGACCTTCAGAGTTCAAGAAATTTATAATGACAATTGATGCAGTCGCAGAAAACAGAAAAAAATTTCAAATAAATTTTCTGGAAAAAGTCACATGAGGTTGCCAAGTTGGTCCTCGAAGATGTTTTGTATCAATTTTTTATACGTTTCAAAACAATTTTAAACAATTTTTTAACTGGTTGTAACCTCTTTCTAGAAAACTGGAATGCCCCTGTGATGTCTACTGGGCTGATATATTTTATCATCCCAAAAAATTAGGCATCATGTTCCAAGGTCCTCACATGCTTGTGGTGCTGAGATTTCATACCAAAGTGTATGGGGGCGAAAAGGGACATTCCCAGATAATTGGGTTTCCGCTAAGTTCGGCATCGGATAACTTTTCACCATCTTCCCAGTTGGCCATATTCGATCCAAACATATATTCGGATTTCACCTGTCGTCCTGAGTGCAAACTAACCAAATGCACTTACATACCTTTATAGAGTGAAAAAATGAATTTATCACAATGTATATGAACTTGAAAACAATACAAATAGAAATATTATTCGAGAAAATATTCAGCATCATAGGAAATTAATGCCAAGTAGGAAGGCTAAACGTATTGTTTAAAATAAGAAATCTGATATTACCTTTGAAAAATTCCAATTTGATCATACCAAATTTCAGTTTGAAAACATCAAGTGAGAAAAAGCTAGATGATGAGCCTCGAAAGTCAAATATGCCAAATTGGCATTGTTCATATTTAGATTATTTTAGAAACATGGTCACTATACTCTCAATTTGAATCAGTCAAAAATGCCTAATTTGACTGATGAAATAGAGAAAATCAAGTCACTGATAATCAGTCAAATTCCACTAATTCCCCAGTTAATCAGCGTGATTTTACTGCCAATACTGATTCAAATAGTGAATTTTGATTGTTGAATCAGTGAAAATTAGTTGACTGATTGAAATCAGTGATATTTTCATTATTGAAACAGTGAAAAAAAAATTTCACCGATTGAATCAGTAATTAACGATTGAATCAGTGAAATTTTATATTTACTGATTCAGTAGTGAAAATTCACTGATTGAATCGTACTTTTTTTTACTAATTCCTACCGTGACTTGATTTTGTCGATTTTAATCAGTCATTTTTGACTGATTCAAATTAAGAGAGTAAAAGATAATTTTCCAGAATCATTAAATTTTTTTCATTTTTCATTCGATTAGGTATTAATAACGTAAAACGATCGCGGAAAAATTTTAAAAATTGAGTTCAAATAGGTAGGATAAAACTCTTATCAGTATACATTATCTAAGATTATACGATCTACAAATCAGCGGCATTTAAGTGTACGCTTATACGGCGTTTTTCACGATTGAAAACTTTAAGCAGCCGAAAAAACGTGAAGACACGCAAACATTTTTGAAAAAATTCTGGTAAATTCGTGCAATTCAAGTTATTCGGTTATTTTTTTTTAAAATTTTGTTTATTCATCTGTTTCAACGGTTATTCAATTAGCCACCAAAGGCATGACCAGAAAAAAATTCAGAAAATTTGTAAAAATGTAAAATTGATTATGCTAAACACCACAGCGGCCATAGTCACACTATTGCATCAACATTCAACTCTTTGATTATCGATTTTTATTTAATATATTCCTGATTTTATTAGTTTTATTCTTTTGAAATATATAGTTTATTCGTGGAAGTTTGGTTTTTTATTTGTTATTCAATTTTTCTTCATTTTCTATTATAATCGATATTTTATTCGAGCTACCAATCAGGTGCTTCTCACAACCATTTCGCTATTTGTACGCGATGCCTACGGTCAAAATCAACTTGTTAGAGCATTCCTGGATCCTGGGGCTCGAGCCAACCTCATCACCAATCGCCTTGTTAATCAATCTTCGCGACTGTTTTACAACTCTATTTTGATTTTTCATCGTCAATTTTATTCGTTTGAGGTGGTAATCTGTGAAAAATTATTTTTCAAGATCAAGAATTGAATTTTCAAGTTCATTTTTTGCGATGTGATTCGTGAATAAGGTTGATGAAATTTTCTTACGTATGTTTATGATTCTGTAACAACAAACTTTGCAATAAGAGTGCAAAAAAGTAATGGCGAAAATCATATTTTTAAAAATTGATCAGAAAAGATAGTCGAAGAAAAATGGAAGTTCTTGAAATGGAATATACATTCGAAAAAAGATACAAGTTCATATAAAATTATAATTGATCACCGTTAATATATTCGTTCACAACCAAGGTTACCTCGAATCGTGTAATTACGATGTTTTCAAATCAAACTGCCTCTAGAGCTTACAAATAAATACGATACATCCGCTGTAAAAACCATTATTTCGGACGTATCGAATTCCCGATCAATTTCGAATCGAATTTCGACTCTAAATACGAATATTTCTCCCAAAAATGACCATTTTCTCCACCCGCCATCTCGAAAATCACCACGAACCTCGAGAAATTCCAAAATTCCAGCCCATCTGCGTTGATATTTCGCAACTCGACGGCATCATGACCAGACAGCAGTCTCGGAGGAAATTTTTTATCGACAAACCAGATATTTGGCCGACGCCGGTTTGCATAATATAAAGCGAAGGCGTTATAAAACGTTACAGTCACGTCATTATCTTAGTTTTATACCGATAACGTCATCATTATATTTAGAGTGTAGTAAACATCGCATCGCAGCATACACATGTAAACACCTGTCAAAAATTACACGGCTCTGGATTCGGCAACCGAGGCGACCCGAGCCACACAGCGACGTAATTACTTCGACAATTTCTTTTTTTAGTTTTAATACGTATCCGTGCAAACAACATCAACATCATCAACAAAGCACGTCGTCGTTGCAAAAGTGTATCAGCCCCCGCCGGCCTTCCCACCCTCATCGATGCCATCGTTCGGTCATTCATAATAAATACTCTGTATGTGTATTTAGTCGAAGCCAAAATTTATTGCATGAATGAGATTTAGTGAAAATCAACACCGCCAAGCTGCTCCGCGAACCTCGCCTGGGGTGTTTCTCTACCACGAGTATTTACATGTTTACTACGTTTCTACTTCGATACCCCTTCGCAGAATTGGCGAAATATCGCGTAGGTATATACGAATGACTTGGAATTTGATGGGTTTCGCGATGTCGATGTAGTTTCGACGGCGGAATGCGATACCCTGGGTTGATTTTTTTTTCGCAGTACGAGTATTAATATTGATTCGGGGTATTTAATACTTAGCACGGATTAGATGGTCATTTGACAAGTTGGAGTATGGCAAATGGGGGATAAAAGCTACCCTCGTTTTTTTTTCAAGTATTAAATTTCAACTGATTGGATTTCCAACAGTTGGTGATTGGATAGGCCAAATGGATTAAGTTATGAGGACCTAATATGTAACTAAAAAAAAAAGAGAGAGACATTAAGAAAATAGAAAATATGGAATAGAAAAATAATTTGTTCATGCACTAATTTCATCGAAAAAATGGCTTTTTTCAATCAGTAACGTTGTCCTCCGATGAAGAAAAAAATGATCAACCGAATTCTTTTGGTAATGTTTTTGAACAGTCGTATATTTTATGGCTAAAAAAGTTTAATTTTGGCAAAATTTCTTTCCTGTATGTTCGTAAAGAGTATACTGAAGTTGAAACAACAATCATCCAATACAATAAAACTCCCGAAGTACAATTTATCTAAACTAATTACAAAATGGTCATATTCCTCGGCGACAGGAAGTTGAAACTGAACTTCAAGCAGCTATTGAAACCCACCAATGACTTCAAAATGTTTCAACAGAAATCAATGCTTAAATTGATGCATCAGCAGGCTCTTAAAAATGATTGTCGACAAAAAATTTCAAAAATTGGTATTTTCTCAATTTTTATAGAATTGCAGTCATCAAGATAGGCGTAGACGATAAAAATTATGACCAAAAACATTTTTCTTTAATAAAATTACTTATCAAAATTATTTAAAATAATGGGGATGAAAAAATTTAAAGTTACCATTAGTCCACAAATTAACACATCATTAACCAATGTAGACTGAACTTGGATGTGGAATTTAAAATCAATCGAAAGATTGGAAGTATTTTCACGATGAATGTGAAGTTTTCGGAAATACCCCCCCCCCCCCTCCAATCCAAAAAAGTTTCGAATTCAAACATGTTGAAAGTTTAAATATCCATGTTCGTAAATTTTTCAATTTCGTAATTGTGGGTTGCGACAATTTTAATATAAAAATTGACACGATGCCGGTTTTAATATTTCAAGTGTGATTTCCGATTTTCGGATTTTCATAAAAAACTGCTTATTTGGGCGGAAAGTCAGCCTTAAGCTTTGTCCACGTGCCATCAAGTAAGTCATGGACTCATGGAAGAAACTGGAAAACTAAAATTGAAATAAATTACAGTTCTGTACCACTTCCAACCGCTTGAAAAATAGACGCCATCTACCATTGGGAAGTTGCAAACCCGCGAGCCGCGCTAGTGTCGCTGTCTGAAAACGGGACGCTGTAGAAACGTTATAATGTGTTTATATGGAGAGATGAAATTAAAACGATAATTAAGTAAATTTTTCAATTGTAATGGTGTTCAAATTGTGTTTTTTGTAATCTACGTTAAATTCTCTACTAGATGGAATAGATTTGAAAGTTATGTGAGCGACCGATCGAAAGTTATTCAAGTTCAAAGTTACAAAATTGGGTTTTCATTGAAAAAATTATGTATTATTTTTTTCACTTTACAACAAAATAACTCGAAATTTTGAGTGAGGACATGGATGTTTGAAGCAGGGAAAGTAATCTACGTCGAATTCTCTACAAGTTGGAATAGATTTGAAAATTGTGTGGGTGACCGATCGAAAGTTATTACAGTTCAAAACTACAAAAGTGATGCATGAAATTTGCAATAAAAACATTAGTTTCAAACTTTGACCTGGAATAACTTTCGTTTGGCTTTCAGGACAACTTTCAAACCTAATCCATCTTGTAGAGAATTTAACGTTGATCATTTCCCTTACCTCAAAAATCTATGTCCTCACTCACGAGTTATTTTAATGTAAAGTAAAAAAAAAATAAATAAAATAAACGTAATTTTTTCAATAAAACCCGATTTTTGTAACTTTGAACTTCAATAACTTTCGATCAGTCGTCGACACAACTTTCAAATCTGTTTTATCTTGAAGAGAAGTTAACGTAGATTACAAAAAACATCATTTGAGCCCCATTGCAATTGAAAAATTTACATAATTATCGTTTCAATTTCGAATCTCCATGTGAACGCAATGATAACGTTACACAAACTCCCGTTTTGGGAGCTTATAGTAATTTCGCCAGAGCGCAGTGCAATTCGTTACAACTTCCCAATAACCTTGAGGAACTTTTTAGGATTGCAGCTGTTCTGTCAGATGCAAAACGACTGCAGCGCGGCAATGCGGTCAGAAGGTCAGATGCATTAGAATGTTTCCAATCTAAACAATAGGACCGGCTTCAGTGTTGCCAGTACTGGGGATTTGTCCCCAAAAGTGGGGAAATTGAAGGTTTTGTTTGAAGCAGTGGTGATTTACTGGGGATTTCGATGTCAACTGGTGATTTTGGTGATTTTTCTATTTTTTTCAAATTTTCTTCTAAAATACCGGGTTTTATCATTTTTACAAAGTTATGATGGAATATTTTATGAAAAATCGAAACCAACGAATGAAATTTTATGGAATTTTTGTTGTTTTTTCGGTTTTTTGCACCAACACTGCTTCATTCATTTGATGATTTCATTGATTTCCGTGAATTTTGAAAATCAATGACCCCTTCTTTTTTTTTGCTTGTCAAACTGTTTACCCGGCAAATTCCCCTCGATCCGTCCCTCATAAGCCTTGAAAAAGAAATTGGTGATTTTTGGAAACTTTGAATTGGGGATTTTTGGAAGTCTCATCAGGCAACATGAGGATGTTAGGATGGTCGTATACATTGTCGTTGGATTATCAGGATTAGCACTAAGAAGCTACACCGCAGTATATTTAAAAAATAAGTTTCTTTAAAATAAGCAGTTTTTACTTTTTTTTTTTCAATTTCAAGAAACCGTGTATTTAAAAAATAAGTTTCTTTAAAATAAGCAGTTTTTACTTTTTTTTTTTTTTCGATTTCAAGAAAAGCATAATACTCAGTTTTGGTCCAAACCGACTCAAAAGCTCGACCTTGCACCTGACCCTATTTCGTTTCCACAATTAAATCATCACAGGCCACTTACATTAACCGCTATTCGCTTCCAAAATCCGGAAGCTTCAAAATAATAACATAGGATCTAATAAAATACATTGATTTCGAGATCCTACATGATAAGATTTGAAATTTTCGAGTTTCCCCTTCTCCTTCTCAGCCATCCTTCCGCAAGTTTTGGAACAAATGGACCTCAGATTCAATTTTGGGAGGCCAAAATACATAGATTTTAACGTCCTACACATTTTGTTCATAGACACGAATCAAAAATGGAATACCTAGAGGGGAGTAGTGTGCCGTTAAAGCATTTAGATGCCGCTTTGTGGCTAAGAAAACTACGAGATATGCCGTCACCGCCGCTTTTCCAAAGAGGCAAAAATTTGGCAACACTACGATCGTTTGCTCGTATTTCAATCGATTTAACCGGTATGTATTAGACTATTAGATAGAAATCTCACACCTTGCAAACAGTATGCAATCGATCATAAGTGTAGATGCAATGATTTACGATGCTTATTCTATGCTTTGCTTGCATATATTCTTTTATTTTATATACAGTATACATTAAAACGTTTATAAAGGAAATGCATTAATAGATTTATTTTGTTATAGACGAATTTATCGACGATGAGGATGACGACGACACTCCTGAAAAAATTGAACAAAACGAACCTCAAATTATCGAAACGCCTGTCGAAACCCAAAATACTGAAGAAACCGAACCTGAAGTTATCGAAACGCCGGTTGAAACCCCAAACGAAGACGACGCTGAATCGAGTACTTACTGATCTTTCGAAAATTCACTTTCTGTCAGTGAAAACTATAAAATTCGAAAAAATAAAATAAAACGTCTCCGTAGGTATTTAATTCGTTCAGGATATTTAGATTTACATAAGAAAGATTCGAGAAAATAAATTCGAGATCGCAATGTTCCAGCCCAACAAATTGAAGGGTACACTGAAAGGACAAGATGAAAAAAAAATAATAATAAATAAATAAATGATAGAAATTCTATGTAGGGTAATAAATTTCATCAAATTCCGTAATAAATATTAGTATTTGTTTTTCATAACAAACCATCATTTTTTAGGATACCTATAGATAAATTTCATCAATTTTGTAAATTTGGTAAGATATACTCTCTCATTTATACGTCAGTGAAAATTATTTAAAAAATTACTGAGAAACAGTCAGGATTGCAGCAGAGGAGAAACTCGATGAAAAAATTTTTCACTGAAAACAGATACTCTAGTGAGAAAAATGGCTGGAAAGTCGGTGAAATTTATGAAATTAGCTGAAAAATCAGTAAAAATTTGCAAAAAAATCAGTGAATTATGCTGGGTTTTTCTGCGTCATAATTCTGACTGTTCATCAGTGACTTTTCACTGATTCAGAACGAGAAAGTATTTTTTTTTTCGGATGAAATTCATTATTATGTAATTTCATTTTCTTCAGTGTATAATTTTTAGCAAAATGGCACCCATGTCACATCATAATATTTTTTTCATCTGTGCTTCTGAATCACCAATTGGTCCACTTTAATCAAGATGGTTCCTTTTTCAATTCAGGTAAAAAACGTCAGATACCAAAAATACATTTTCGATACCCGACCAAAAAAATATACACATCGACATCGTGAAAAAATGTCGACACTGGTATTCGTTTGAACCAACATCTCGCGAGTACCAAACGTACTGCGGTTCCAAAATATATAAAGTGATTCACGGTGCTTGGAAATCGGCATGCGACCAGGGCAGTCGAACAAATAGGTACTTAAAAAGATGATTTATACGTTCGCGTGTATGTAACTTTTAACAACTCTATTAAAACACATCGCATCGAAATACTTAACGTAGCCGAGTTATGAAAATTTTCTAAAACCGAGACTGTCATTTCGAAATCAGCTCCCGTATTATACGCTCAACTCCTACGCCCACCAGCATCGATCCATTTCCAACTTAGTTAAGATGAACTAAGCGACTAATTTTGGATACCGGTATTTCGGTTAAAATTCCCGACGGTATTGGGAAAATTATCAAATTTCTATCTTTTTGCTAGCTCGGTATACGAAGGGGGAAAAGTCAACGGTCGTAGTGTTACGAATGACAACAATGGACGAATGAAACATCGATAACGTGAACATAGAATCGAGTTACGTGTACACAATGATTATGTAGTGCCAAAGAGACAAGAGGGCTGACAAAACAACCATACAGAGATTAATAGACACAACGGTGCAACATCGTATACACGACGGCTATCGAACTAATCACGCGAATAAAATAGGTTAGGGTCAGATGACTGAGCGATGGTTTTTCTTATTTTTTTTCCTCTCTTCGTTGAAATACACAAGGCTGTGAGTACAGATGTGGTGAAAGTGCCTTCATCGTATCAGTTATACTACTGGTATTACGTTGACTGGTGACGAGACGTGGTAACCGGCTAATTCTAGGTACAAGGTGATCACTGTTTGAAAGTATAGATCATTATGAGACGTAAACGGACGCTGGGTTTATCAAAGATGCAGTCGGTAAACATTATTGACATCTACTGACATCGGATGAGGTAACATGTCTGCTGCGAAGCAACTTGTTCGTAAATGATAACCTACTCTATGGGTATAAGATTAATAGCGAGTGTCTTTAGTCAAATTTGAGATTTTAAACTCGTGTTTTCATATTTTTTCTCAGAAATATTCAAGAATCATTTTTTTTCCTTCAAATTTTGGCGCAATTTGTCGACCATTTAAACATACTTTATTACTTTTATCACTATCTTTATTTGAACCAGTCAAAAATTCCTAAATTAACTGATGGAATAGAGAAAATCAAGTCACTGATAATCAGTCAAATTTCACCGATTCCCCAGTTAATCAGCGTCATTTTACTGCCATCAGTAAAAAATTACCGATTCAAATAGTGAATTTTGATTGTTGAATCAGTGAAAATTAGTTGACTGATTGAAATCAGTAAAAATTTACTGATTTAAATCAGTGGATTTTCATTACTGAAACAGTGAAAAAAAATTCACTGATTGAATCAGTGATTAATTGACGATTGAATCAGCGAAATTTTATTTTTACTGATTTAGTAGTGAAAATTCACTGATTGAATCGTACTTTTTTTTACCAATTCCTACAGTGACTTGATTTTGTCGATTTTAATCAGCCATTTTGACTGATTCAAATTAAGAGAGCACAGTCTGTAATAAAAGTAATGAAGTATAATGGTTGACAAGTTGCGCCAAAATTTGAAAAAAATAGAAAAAAAATATGAGGACTAAAAAATGGTACCTCAGAATATTTTACCATTTGCTCGACTTCGCTGTAGCCAATGCTTGGTTCCTTTCCTGCACCAACAGAGGTCTCAGAATTCTATGTCCATAATTGATTTCAGAATTACCTTAGGGACTACTCTATGCAAATAGTGAGCCGTAATTTTAGTCACTGGCCAAAAAGTGAACTAAAAAAAGGAGTGTAAAAATATGAAATTACCATCCAGAATCAATCAGTGAAAATTATCGAAAATCACTGAGAAACAGTAAAAATTGCAGCACAGGAGAATATTGTTGTATATGGCAACATAGCAACACTGTATTGTAGTTTTATTTTCGTATTCGTTATCTCTACGATCTTGAAGTCCTATTTTGTTACCTTTGTTGAAATAAAAATCATTCTACGAATGTTACTTGAAGCGTACGTTCATCTTCCCGATGAAAAATTTTTAGATCAAATCGTATCAAATCATATCTGATTTAGATCAAATTTTATCAAAACAGATGAAATTTGATCTCAAAAATGTCCTAATCAAATTATATCTAGGTACCTAATCATCTGATTTTTTTTTAGATATGATTTGATCAAATTAGATGTAATTTGATCACATCATATCAAACTGGATCTGAACCTTCATAATTTTTTCAGATATGAATTGATACAATGAGATATGATTTGATGTAATTTGATAAAATTAGATTGGGACATTTGAGATATGATCAGATCTGAAATTTTTTCATCGGGTTCTTTTTTCTACAAAAAACAGTGAAAAAATTTTCACTGAAAATAACACAATGAGACAAATTGCTGGAAAATTAATGAAAATTCACTGAAGTTCATGGCTGGCAAAAGTGGGGTTGCTCGCGAGCGCGAGCAACACACGAAAAAAAATGAAATTTTCATGCGATTTCATGTTTAAATTTTCAATACGTTTCTCTAAAATAATTTTTTAAAAAATTGTAATTCATATTTCACCCAGTAGAATCGCACGGGCACTGGTTCAACTTACACCCGGCCGATCTGGCACTTCGATTTTTTCTATCATTTACAAGCTCTGATTTTGATTTTTGATCGCGTTGAAATTTTGAATAAAGCTTTACAAAAGGTAGATTTGGATTTCACTCAATCTCATTCTCATGTTAAAACTACGGTGCAACGAATTTATTCGCAGGGCTCAAATACGAATGAATACCTTCAGCCTTTAAATATTAATTTTTTTTCCTAAAAATTATTTTTAACGTTGTTTTGTGTGCATAGGTAGGTACACATGTATTTCATGTTGGTATTCTATTGTTGGTAAAAAATAAAAATTTCTATGTTTCGCATTTACGTTTTTGTACTGCTTTTATTTTTGTAATTTTTCACCCCCCCCCCCCCCCTTCAATTTTGAATTATGATGTTTTTTTTTTACCAAGTTTCAAGTAAAACAGCAAAATAATCTTTTACTTTCAAATATTTTTTTGTGGGGGGGGGGGGGATTTTTATGAAAAACGGGTCCCATTGTTTATATGTATTAATTATTTGAAATGAAAGAAATGAGGTTCCTTGTAAAGCGTGTTCAGGAAGAGGAGTGATTGAGGAAGTAAAGCGGGAAATCTTGATATGCTCCCTACCTCCAAAGGCTCAAGGAAAAATAGTGGATATCTTCAGAAGCACGAAAGCGGAAGAGGCTACATACCAAAAAGTGAAATGGTTTTCTCGCATCGATTCCTCTCGTATAACTTTTGATTAGGAAATGTCAAAATGTCATAAACAACAATATTCACACATATTGCTATCACACCACCTTTCCTGAATGAGGACGCAAAAGTAAGTTTGTAAAAATCATTAAATTTCATTAATATTAACCTATAATTATTGAAAAGTCATTTTAAAAAAGGTCATCTTTACCATCAATTTGAAGAGCATAAATAGAGGTGTTGGACCTAAAAAAACCCCATCATGTCTTAAAATTTCTTAAAAATAATTTAGGGATATGTCTTGCTCTTTTATCGAATCCAAAAATCACTCTTCTAATCGCTCAATATAGACTCCAGTAATATGTCTTTTATTCGCCCAAGCCAACCTTACTGGCATCCAACTGCTAGAACATTGGCGAGTTCTCACCCAAGAAAAATTAAATCAACGATCCAAAATGCAAAACCTATTAGGTCAGGTGACATTTTCAAATGCTTCTGCAAATACATACGAATCCAAATTTGGGGATCGCGAAGTCTTGTCAGTCAGCCCATAAATTTGTATTTTGGTCTAGAATCGATAGAGATACCCAAAATTTAATCACAATATGTAAAGAATGTTCATATAATGTTATAAAACTGCCTCATGTAATTTCGCATTCGTGACTGCAGAAAATATCCAAAATCAAATTTTCGAGACTCGCACCCAAAATTTTTAAAAAGTTCAACAATACGTTTAAACGAACAGGTTGGTAGGTTCAAAAAGAATACGCGGAGCTCTTTCTCAACCGTGGCAATAAAAATTTATGAAGTGGCAATGGTTAAACAACGCTTAAACGTAACAATTAACGACAAACATAAAACAAAAAATTTGCCGAAAGAGATGGTTCCTTTTCCTCCCTTCTCGTCCATCATTTTCAAACTAATTCGAAACACAATAATAATAATGTTTACGATAAATAAAAATAATTGGCTAGACGCCACGACCGGAATTCGTCGCCCACGTAACGCGACGTACGAGTGCGACTGAAACAACGCTTCCCTCTTTTCCCTACCTGAACTCACGCCACTTGAACTAAGTAAAGGCCGAGGTCTGTTTCGAAAAATCGATCAAAGATCAATTCGGGCTATAGAATCTCTCTGCGCCGAATTAGATCGTATTTTTTCCCTCCCGTTCTCAAAGGGTATGAATATTTTTTGGCCAAGATTTTCAATCCTGATACCATCGTCTCCTGACATGGCTTCCATTTTTACTTGCTTTACGAGTAAACTCGTCGACCTATTTTCAAAAGCTCGTAATTCCATTTTTGGCAAAAAATTAGTGATTTTGCCAACTCTGAGCTTGGCATTGTAATAAATGAGAGTTCATACGAAATTATCAACATTTTCTAGCAGCTACGTTCAGTTCGGATTTTCACTTCACTAGAAATCATCTAAGTCAAATATCGATTTCTACATTCAACGTTGACTTTTCCAATTACAATATTTTTTGATAATTTGTCATGATACACAATTGATCATTTTTTTGGACTTTTTCTTTCAATAAATTTGAATTTTGTCGTGATTCAACATTAAAAAATGATTGATTTTTTATTTCATCTTTGAAAAATTGCATTGATTTTTCATTTTATCTTTGAAAAATTGCTATTCATTTCGGGATCAAAAATCAATTCTTTTCAACATCAGAAAAAGGTGACCAAAATTTTTACACTAACAGATATCTAAAAAAGTGAGTACCATACTCTAAGTTGTTTCATTCAGTTTCATTACAATTTCAAAAATTATCATTTTTCGATTGTGGAGTCGCTGAAGAACATTGAGAGATTCATAAGCTGGAGATTCATAAGCTTCAGCAACCATGTCGAGTGGGAGCTAAATCGAATTTTCATTGAAAAAAATGAAATCATTTTGAAACCAAAGTTAATGAAAAATTTTAGTAACTTTGAAACTATTGGAAACCAGAACGTTCCAAGCACTTTTGTCCACTGACCAATGCGATGAATACATTCAAACTCTTTTTTGTTTTTTTTTTTTAAATCTTTTTTTTATGTTTTTTTTTTTAAATCTTTTTGTTTTAAAAAAGCCAGAAATTCCTAAATATAGAAAAAAATTGGCTGAACTTTCGATTCAAGAAGTTGAATGGTCATTCGAATGCTTTCTGGACACAATTTTGATACATTTATTACTCATCTTCGTATCTAACCCCAGATTTTAAAAAGAAAAATTTTACTTCTGGGAGGAAAACTCTTCGAAAAAACTTTACCAACCCCCTCGATCAAATCCTTGCATAACCATAGCGAATTTCTCGTGTTTCATGATAATCGATGAAATTCCTAATTTCGAACGGTTTTTTTTATTAACTGGACATTAATTCGACATCGAATCGAATTCTCAATCGGATTGCCAAGAATTCGTAACGTTCAAGATGACCGTGAAAAAGGCGTATAAAACTGGAGGGAGAAAAAAAATCGGCCTCTTTGTATCGCCATTTAGTAAACGTCCGTTTGTAAACTTATTTTGTCAATACGACGAGTAAAAATCAACGTCAGCCCAGCCAAAGGTCAAGATTGCGTTTGATTCTATCGCGTCTACAGCACATAAATCAAGTAATCGTTTATTATAGTATACCAACGTACACATAAACAGCACCAGATTAAATTCGCCATCACGTTTCTCGTTTATTCGAAATTAATCCCTTTTTCGTTCCGCAGCCGGTAAAAATTCTCGTTCAATTTCGTTCAAATCTTTTCATCCCTCGAATTACGCAAATTCTTCTCGAAATCCGGCACATCGTGACGTCAAACCAGACTATGCCGAAAAAACCCTCCCATTTTAAGTAAATTCGAAAATATGCTCGTCCGATAAAGACGCCGGCGTTTTTCATCGCAGACATGTAGTAAAACATCGGCCAATTTCTCAAGTACCGAAAAAAAAAATGTTGGCATCATTTCATCCGAAAATATAATCAGCTGATTACTGTTCAGCCAACTGAACGAGATTCTTAACTCGTCAAAAAATCTCGTCGGTAGAGAAACGAAAAAATACGTTAATTTTTTTCCTCCCATATTCGAGAATAAATTTTTGGGAAAAATTTTTGCGCAGGATTTTCTACCTTTTGTAATGTTTTTTTATTTTTAGCAGCACGTGAAATTTCGCAGACTGCTGAAAAAACCCTGTTTCGAGGGTTTGAAAGAAAATAAATTGCCTTTTATTCGTCTTTTGCTTTTTTTTTCTTTTTTTCAAGGCAACTTCGAACATCTTTTGACGTATTTTCGTACCATCGAGGGTTAAATATTTATAGCAGGGATAAAATTACGTTATTTTCAAGCATCTCGTAATTACACGAGACAAACTGAATATTAGAACGAGGGTAAATTTCGCAGCACTCTCATCAAATCTGGAAAGAAAAACCAACTTGGAGATTCGAGCTTTGAAAAAAGCACACCTAGGGCGTCTTCCATCGAGATACTGAAAAGGTCAACCTCTGGCCACTCTTACCATCTGCGACCGTTCGAATCGCTCGAATCACTCGAATGTGCAAATGCATCACACCTTTTGCCCCGCTTACCCTTGCTGGGCGATAAAAAGCTCAAGTACTCGGTAATTTCCGGGTGCTTCGATCGAGAAGAATCTACCTCGCCAAATTTCATCTTACGTAATTCGTACGTACGTTCGGTACGGCGCTTGGCAATCTCGCTCGCGTTTCGAATGAGTTATAGGTACCATAGGAGGGAAAAATCGACTCTTTTGGCTATGACCATCGGTCACACCGCGTGTACATGGTGGTCGGTCGGCTGGCCGCGTGTTCGACGGCATAAAAAAGCAACATCAACGACATCGCTTTCAAAACCATTCGCATCGGCCAAAAAATCGGACGCGCGATAATGAAAATCGGCGGCGCACACCGCGATTTTAATGACCTATTTAAAATCGTAGGTAGATACGAAAAATATTCGCATCCATGGTACATCGCACACCGGCGAAACTTGTACCGCAAATTGAACCGTACAGCGCCGCTTTCGCTAAAGAAAATTTTCTTTCGCGAATTATTAATTTCCCACGCTAAAAAAGCTCGCAGCGTCTTCGCGCGAATTTCACGTAAAAGCGAAACCGAGCGAAAATACCGCATGCGAAAGTACTCGAGCGTACGAACGTATACGTGATGTTTTCATTAAAATGGCTAAAATGAAATTAGTCGACATTCCGTTTCAGCGGATTCGTTTTTCGAATGCACCGGTACACGAGCTTGATACTTTTTTTCTATTTTCACCAGATGCCGAGAAGTATGAGGAGCTGGTGGCAAAGACAGCTACAGGTGACGACGTAACAAGTGACGTATTGATTTTACCGCCACTGTGGTAAGTTGCGAAGTCACTGTCTGGAAAACAACATCCTACGCGAATTCTTGGCGTATTTTTTCCCTCTATTTTTGTACAATATCGTGTTTTATTTTTTTTTAAATGTAGCTGTGGAAATTTTTTACGAGGTGAGCATCTATAACGTTGTGGAAGAGCTTTCAACGAGCTATGGCAGAATAGTAAGAGTAACGAGTATAGTCGACACTTTTGACATCTTCAACGAACATCGAAGGTGCTACACAAAATTCTCCTAGGTGGTTGGGTTTTCTTTGTATTAAGCTGAGAATTCGTCATTTAGAATCCATTTCGATAGTTAAATTGTTAATGCTGATAAATGATGCGATGTTAATTGGAAAATGAGGTCAAATATCTATTAGTTTAATACAACACAAAATAAATGTCAAATTCAATCTAAAAATCCACTAAACCACGAAGAAAAACACCGACGTCGTTATCTCCACACAGTTCTTCGTTTTCAAACAATGAGTCATCGAAAAGAAAAAAATTGTCAAATTTATTCAAAATTCATCAATGAAGAGCCAATTAATTGGTATAAAAATCAAGAATCAAAATTGCTAAGTGTAGTTGGATGAAATTTCTCTTTTGTAATTTTGTACTTCCACTCGATGGAATCTTTTTTCTACGTCAATTTTTTTTCTATTATTTCATAAAATGAAAAAGATTTTGGATAATATTCACACTCAACCTCCACAAGGGAGGGAGTGACGTGAGGCCTTACTATTTTTATATCAATTTAGCAAATTTAGATATTTTTTCGTTTTAGAGAGAGAAAAACGCTACTTTGATTCCCTCTCGCGATGCCTAAATTCGCAATTTGCAACTCGAGAGATGAACGATTTCTTGACGATTTTGAGTTATTTCACTTCGCTTGGGCAATCGACTCAAAGTTTTTTTAATGCTTCGAAAAAATTGGAAACAATAGTGATCTGTCAAGCATAGTTACTAGATAGGGGTATCACAAATCAGAAAACGACTTTTAGAGTTTGAGGCAAAAATGCGAGTTTGGATCAAAAAATCGAAAAATCTTTTTTCAGCAAAATCTCCAATTAGGTACAATATCTCGAAGTAACAGATCCAAACGCAGGTTAGAAGAGGAAGAATAATTGTGTTCTACGTTTCAGACAGGGGTTATTCTAAGGGGTAGTCCAGGTCGTTCAGGTAGTTTCAGAATTATCCGGTGGTTCCAAAATAGGATGGTATTTACTTTTCATCAAGTAAGTGGGATTTCGACGACCCAAGTGCAATTTTATTCTAACTACAAATTTTATCAACTCTTATAATTTTTTGAAAATTGAACCTAATCCACTTCAATTTTTTCAAAATTTGTTCAGTTTTGATTCTTTGAAAATTTTCCAACTTTATACTTTGAAAAATTTTTGCAATCGAGTTGGATGTTGGTAAAAATTTTGAGAAATATAAAAATAAAATTTATTTCAAAAATTCAGTTGAAGGAAATTTTCAAAATTTTATTGCACCTCCTCAATCAACCGGCTGGGATTCTTTTTAACGTATTAATAAATGAAAAAATGTCCCTTTTGGGCATAAAAAATACAATTTTTTCGAAGTTTTGCCCTCACTGCGTTCGGGATTTGAGACAATAAAGCAAAATTAGGTTCCCTTTCACTGTATTCTCAAATCTGTTTGGTGGATATTCTTAATCATCTCACCTCCCAAAAATTGATTGCATGCTATTGAATGGCCTTCAATTGATTCAACATTTATTTTTCCTATTTTAAGAAAAATTGCTTTTTCAATTTTTTAAAAAATCTCGTAAAATTTCCTCAGAATAACCCCTGGTTCCAAACTCTTCGAATTTCAAAAAAAAGTACCACAAGTCAGCATGTTTTTTTTTTTGCATTCAACAAGTGTCTATTTCCCGAAGCTATATCAGCTGATTAATTTGAAATGAGCATGACAGGAAAACGTTTTTGTATAAAAATATTTGGCAATATTGTGCTGAAGACGCGAAAGATATCTTGTGCCTTGAGCCTCAAAAACGGAAAGTTCAAACCCAGACTCAAAAAGAACCGTAGAATGAGTGACGATAAAAGGGCTGAGGGAAAAAGGAACCAAACTAGAAAAAATCACGAGGACATCCAAAAAAATCAGAGCTGAAACCGAAACGAGTAAAAAATGAATAGAAAATATGATTTTCAAAAATCGTACAAATCTACAGACATTTTCTTAGGTTACGAAAGCATTAATCTTTTAAAGCCATTTTTACTGAAGAATACGATTGTTAGATTTGACAATAGGTCAATTATATTAGAAATAGAAGGCAACACTCCCTGACCGATATTTCCTCATTCGCAACGTTTGCCTGGCCCATAATTCGGGCCAACGAGCAAAACCATCCGAATCCGATTTACCCATGCTATTGACCTCTTCCCAGACCTCCGTGAACTTGAAAATTTCACCCAATCCGGCAAATTTTTCGTTCACTTCCCGACACGAGGCTCGTAAATTCGAATCGTAAAAAGAGGAAAAAAATTGCCAACTCGAGCACGCGAAAAAAAAAACGCGCTCGCGAATCACGTCTGAAAACTTCTACAAATGGTGATAAAAAAAACCTCCGAACTCGAAAATATCCGCGTTTAACTACATTATTTGAAACTTCAAAGATGGTGTTTTCTGGCGACCGGCCATACTAAATAATTACTTTATGTAATTATCATCACGAAGCGATCGTCGATACCGTCCCGCAATCAATTTCGATTGGTGATCAAATCGTAAACTCTTCGATGGCAAATTAATGTTGAATCATACACTACGCAGTACACAGCCATACCGAGGCAACTTTCGAAGCATAATTTGTTGAAGAGAAAATTCGGTAAATAAACGTCACCGAATCTACGTTTTCCAGCATCGGTGGGGTGATTTTTATGTACGCCGAAATCTCGTGCGTATTTCGTTCGATTCTTCGTAATATAAAATTATTTTCGAACCGGCCATTTCTACGAAGACATTTGAAAATTTATGTATTTCCTACGCGATAAATTCCTCCAAATACTAAATTCACAGATTCTCGTATCCGTATCGATGTTTGTTTTTTATTCATTCTCTATCGCCAGGATTCCCAAAAAACGAGACCTGTTTGATGAAAAATTCGGAATTATCTCAAACGTTGGAATTCTTTTGGGATAAAAAATCATTCGCGAGAAAAGTACCAGAAAATGGGGAAAAAGTAATTAATCAATCGATTAAAAATAAGTTGCGATTTCAAAGTACCAAATTCGCGTGTTTTATCACAAGCCACGTGCATTTCGTCTTCGGTTCGTTTTAATCGAAAAATTGATTAAAACGAACCGAAGACGAAATTCACGTGGCTTGCGATAAAACACGCGAATTTGGTACTTTGAAATCGCAACTTATTTTTAATCGATTGATTAATTACTTTTTCCCCATTTTCTGGTACTTTTCTCGCGAATGATTTTTTATCCCAAAAGAATTCCAACGTTTGAGATAATTCCGAATTTTTCATCAAACAGGGATATGATCTTAAAATTGGCATATCTTTTCTGGGTGTAGAATGCCACCAACGCAGATAAAATCTCGCAACGAGTTTGGTAGGAAAAAGTATGAGCGTTCCTCAGAGACGTAATTTCTTCGCACGTATAAACAATCGAACGAATAGTTTTTCTGGACGACGACGTATAAATACGTATACAAAACACAATCTCCTTTTATAAACGTAAAACACTCGTTTGATTTTCGAGCATACTGGACGGGCCTTTTTGCATCCTCCGATCTTTTCCCTCTCTGTACATTTGGCAATAGCTAAGACGTCAGCGTCAGGTTTGTCGGAATGGAAATCAATCCTAAAATAGCTTCGGAGTGTCCGTCTCCGTGCATGTAACTCGCAGCAATATGTACGTAGTATGTACACAGCCATGTTTAAAAAGTCTCTCTGCACGGCTCATGTATTCGCTAAAGTTAGATAAGTAAAGCTCATTACCTTGAATGTACGCGAACCAAGATGGCAGGCAGAGGGTCAAGGGACATTGGCGGTGTAAAAATGATAAATGCGCTTTTGCGAAATTACACTCGAAATACTCGGAGGTATAGGAGGAGGCGAATTTACGAAATTTTTTTCTCAGCAGAATCTCCACCTTCTCGAACGTCAGAATGCAATTTTTTCCTTCTCCTACATAAACATTCTAATTTTTTAGCGGCCAGCGAAAAATAAATACACGTTGGTCGTACGTAGAGGTATCTCTCGCACCGTTCGTAATCTAAATTACCTACTCCCGCCACGAGCCAAGAACAAGGTGCCCAACGTCGCCGCGCAATTCAACCGCACCGAAAACTTAATTACCATAGCGTCGTCTTCCATATGAATTGCTGGCGTCTATCGAATAGCACAGCGGCGCGAAAATTCTACCAAAAAAATTGTCCGCGGCCAGGATGCCACCCCCTGCTGGCCACAGAAACGAGCGTGTTGTTTTATTAGCACGAAAAGAATTCGTGTGTTGGATTAAACTTGGCACATTTCGTAGAATGCGGATCTACTTTTTCATTTATCTGTGAAAATGATCGAAAATCACAGGAAAACAGTCAGAATTGCAGTATAAATCAGTGAAAAAATATCACTGAAAGCAAATAGTGAGAAAAATTGATGGAAAATCGGTAAAAAAAATTCACGAAAGTGGAAGGAAAAATTTTAAAATTTGCTGAAAAATCGGTAAAATCTATTGAAAAATCTGCGAAAATCAATCTGCTTTAAATCAAGGAATTTTGCTGATTTTCTCTGCGCTGCAATTCTAACTTCCATCAATGACTTTCCAGTTTCCATTCATTCGAAATGAGAGAGTGAAAAGTATCGAAAATAATGTATTGCTTTCTCATTTCGAACCAGTGCCACAGTGGACCAGGAGATTACTCGAAACGCTCTAAATTAATTATTCAGGGTGTCTAACAAACTTTTACCACCCCCCCCCCCCCAACAGGACCTTAACAGGACTTTCAATGACATTTTAGAAATCTGAACTAATACATAAATCCCCCCTCACTAAAAAAAAAATAAAAAACCCGTTAAGAAATAACCTTTTAAAAGTATTTTTTTTTTCAATAATGTTAGAAATGAGTGTAAATTTATTTCAACAAAATAATTAAGAGTACGGTCTGATGAATATTGTATCCCCACCACCTCTCCCGTGACCGTTTGAGATTTCGAAGATGAAGAGAGTGTATTTAAAAAAAAATCCGAAAACTGAAACCGTTTCTGTTAGAGGAGAGCCGTACTACTTTGCAGGATTGTGCGAATTATGCTACTTTTTTTTTTTTTTTTTTTTACAAAATAAGAGACCTCAAAAGGCGATCCCTGAAGAAAATGTTGTAAAACTGGATAAAAAAAAAGATATTGAAAAACTTCTGAAAAAGCATTTCGGTAATAATTGGCGGCGAGATGATCGTCTCGGTTTTTTCGTTCGTATTCTTGGTGCAGCTGTGATCGATCCAGCATGGAGCAGAAGAGGAGCAGGATAACGATGCGGAGCCCGATGACCAAACTGTCATGAAGGGTACTCATCCGATGGCTTTATCATTTAATTGTGATTTTGATTTCAATTTACTTTTTTGCGTAAGCTTTCGTTCGATTTCTGTTTATTATTAAGGGTACTCGACTGATAGCTTCATAATTTAATTTTTATTTACTTTTTTGCCTAAATTTTCGTTCAATTTCTGTTCATTTTCGTTAAAAATTTCATACGAAGGTTTAAATTCTTTGTTCGTTATGTGAACTATCAATAAACTTACCAACATTGTCTTTCCCTCCGGGAAGGGAATTTCGGGGAAACTTTTTATGGGATGTTTTTCTAACCTTAGAAGGGATATTTTACATTAGTCATCGGTACTCCTTCATTTACAGTTCAGTACGTAACAGTTTTTTGCATTTTCTGAGAAAAGTGGTTTTTGGATAAGTATCGCGTTGGCTCCTCATATTACGAATCGGACGAAATTTTTTTTTTGAAAGGAAAGGAGGGATGGTGAAATTGACGTTGAACTAAAATATCAAGGACCATATCGAAATCTAAGATATTTTAACAATTTTAACAATATAAATTCCACAAGAATTTTCGACGTCTATTTAGGAAACAGCTGCAGTTCATTTTGAATTTGAAATTCTGACTTTTAATTTAGTCAGTAAATACTTCAGTTATTTTGAAGAGTTTTTTAGTTTTTCACGAAAAAAAAAAAAGATCAACTTGAACCAGGTCTATGAAATATTCAAATACTTGATAGTATTAGTAATTAATAAATTATTGGCATTGAGGAAAAAATATGAATTAAGTATTAAAATTAAAAACATGTTTAGGGAAAAATAGCCTGAAAAATTTTAATTTTAAAAATGTAGAATTTAATTTTTAGAATTTTGAATTCAAATGAGAAAATAGGATAGATAGGAACTTGACACTCGACTTCGAAAATACTGATGATTCATAATCATACACTGAACTACCCTTCATGAATCATGATAACATTGTTTTCAATATTTTAATAATTATCTAGGCATTTTTTCATTAAAAATGCAAAAATAATTTGGAAAAAATAAGAAAAATGATAATCGAGGCCAAAAAACGGAGAAAATACAAGTCCAGAGCAATGACGTCATGATTCAGTTCACGTAGAATGCAGGAGAGAGAATGCAATCCGCACAATCGATCTCTCTAAACTTGAATCAGTCAAAATTCACTGATTAATAAGACAAAAGTGTGCAACTGAACAAATCAGTGAAAATTTTACCGATTCAATCAGTGATTTTTCATTTTTGAATCGGTAAAAATTGTAATTTACTGATCGAATCAGTAAAAATTTCAATTTACCGATTGAATCAGTAAGTAATCACTGATTGAATCAGTAATTATTCACTGATTGAATTAGTAAATTTTAATTTTTACTGATTCATTTCAGTAGTTGAAAAAAATTACTGATTCAAAAATGAAAATTCACTAATTGAATCAGTAATTTTTCACTGATTGACAGTCAAATTTCACTGATTAATAGTTGCACACTTTTCGCTGTTTAATCAGTGAATTTTCAGTTTTTTGACTGATTCAGATTTAGAGAGGAGACAATCGAGACAATCCTGCCTTTAGACAATGCTCACCGAAATCAACATACATGACTACTTACTGTAATGATGTTCACCACAAATTCCAAATCAATAGGTAAGTAATTTTTTTTTCAAATCCATCTTTGAAATATATTGTTAGCTGTGTATGTTCACCACAAATTCCAAATCAATAGGTAAGTAATTTTTTTTTCAAATCCATCTTTGAAATATATTGTTAGCTGTGTTGTCATTGCTGTGTTTAGTTACACAAATTAGCTTGTTTTTGTTTTCATTTTTTTTTTTTTTTTTTTATCAATATGGTAAAGAATTATTGATTTCTGATTAAAAACTTTTGTCAACTCTGTTACATAAAATGCACGATTGCACGACGAAAGAAAGTTTGAAATCGGTGAAAGAATGAATTTTTCGATACATTTCCAACACCAAATTCAACTACGGATTTGGTGGATTTCGGATCCTTACGACGCACATTCCAACGATGGAGGGGTCAAACCTTCCCCTGATCTCCAACGACATCGACACTGCAAGAATTTGACACTTTGCTTTCAGAAAACGTCAACCAAGAGTATGATTAATTCACCAACGAATACATCAGCGCCATTTCCACCCATCGATCGTGACTGGAGACCAACCCCGTTAAACGAGATTTCGCTGCAAGATACGCCAAAACCGAAAAAGAAATTACCGAAACAACAGGGACCAGCTCCGCCAGGCGATATAAATGCACCCGAAGAGAACTGGGACGCTGAAATAAAAGCCAATCCAGAACCTCACTTTGCGTATAAACCACTGACGTATAAAGATCCCATTCGCCAAGCTATGGATTGGATGTGCCCAAGAGGAAATTTTACAGAAGGGTAGTGGGGCAGCATTCTTTCATATTTTGTGTGCTCGACTTGTATTTCTTATAAGAAGAGAATTAAATCTGAATCAAGTGAGTTGCAAATACGCGATAAAAAAATCAAATATTCAATTAATAACACCAAGTACGAACATCAAAGGAAAGAAAAACAATGATAAAATTCAAATAAAAAAATCCTTTCAGATGTAGAAAATTACGCAACATCCCGAATAATATTTCATTTTGAGAAAGCAATTTTTTTAATATTTGTACAGAAACGCAATGTTCATTTCACAGGTGAGAATTTATTTCTCAGATACAAATGGATCAATTCGACTACAGCTGCTGGGCTATTAAGGACACATCGACTCGAGTCATCAATTCCCATATGGTTTTTCAAGCATAATCAAATGACACCATTTCATAAATCTCTCATTGTAGGAATCTGTACGTTTAAACTTACCCATAATGAAATCAAAATATTAACCTTAGCAACGAGTAATTGAAGAAAAAAAACTGTACGTACTGGTACTCGTACTTATACCAGTAATGAATGAATATAGGGCCAAGATATTCTATTTTTGAAAAATAGGTCAGCAGCAGGTGTTTGCGAGACGGTCAGGTTTAAGCAGTTGGCAAACAATCTCGTACCAAAGAGAAAAAAAAAATCGAAGGATTTTTTCTCTCTCTTTCGGTGACGGAAAATGCTGATCTTTTACAGTATTATATGGTAAATTAAGTAGTTTGTCGGATTTCAGCGTCCGGATATCAGTTTCATGGTCAACAAAGACTTAGATGACCGTCGAAGGCGAGAAGGAGAAACTAAAAGACGAGATCGCCGAAGCCGACAAAATCGAATTTATTTATTCCATTTCAAATTATGTGAAAGGATGTTAATTATTTAAAGGCATGGTTTTTGTGTTGATACATTATGTATTTTTGTTTCATTTCTGGTTTTAATAAGTATTTTTTTTTTTTGATGGCAATAATCGTTCCTTCTGTGTGAAAAATTGGTTTGTGTTGTTTCATGGTTCAACATGTGCAAATCATATGTGACGGCGAATACAGAAAGGGTGTATCGACCCAAAAATCATGTTTTTTTTTATTGTTGATTTTTATAAGAAATTTAGTGTAGAATCCGAAAAAATGGTTGTCAGGTCTCAATTCCGTCAAAAAAGGCGACGAATGTAAAAAGGGTGTATCAAATAATTTAGCGAATACAAAAAGGGTGTATCAATTTATTTCTGTGCGTGTATATGTTTCTTGTACTGAATTTTCACGTAGAATCTGTTAAAATAATTACTAGGTCTCCATTCTTATGAAAAATATGTGTTAATGACGCGAGTCTAAGTTACCCACCTTCGGAGAACATTTTACTCCGAAATGAGCAAAATGAGCTCCGTGGAAATTCGCATAATTAATCGAACATTCGCGTGGAGAATGTTAAAATAAAGAATTTTCTCTCTATTTTTCAATTTTTTTTTTTTCAAATTGCTATTTTTAATTCAAATCTGTTCTGATTGATCTTTCAACACGATTTTTTCTTACCTTCGGTAAAAATCATTCAAATCTTGATCTCAAAATTTTCACATTTTCCTAGTTCCAATTTTTTTTCGAAAAATGTTTATCAACTTCACATTTCATTTTAATTTTGTTTCAAAAATTTTTGTCAACACTCAATTTTTTTCAAACTTGGTCCATACATTATTTTTTCAACCTCTCAATATGTCGAACTTTGACTACTTTTTCAAAAATTTTCAGCCTAATTTTCAAAGCTGGTGAATTTATTTATACATATATTTTTAATTGGATTTAGAAAAAAATTGAATTCGAGTCGAAATGAATTTAAAGAAACAGAGTTTAAAAAATGTTAATAAGGAAATCTGAAAAATTTAAACTTGGACATTTGTACCTAATCTAAAAAAATGTGACAAAAAAATGAAATTCAAATAAATGTCGAAAAAATTGTAAGTTGATTTTTTTTTGGGAAAAAACGAGTTGAAACAAAATTTCAAAAAAATTGCAATCGAAAAAAAAGTGAGAAAAATGTGGAGCTGAGAAACAATTTGTCATAAGAATTTGTACGTATGTCAAAATATAAAACATACCACCAGAGTGCGTCCTAATTGTGCAGAAAGTGTACAAAATTCAAAAGTTCATAAATTATGTCATAACATTTTCAAAAATAACAAAAGAAATGTTTGAAAACTTAAAACGCGTTTTTCTCAAAACTACGTTTTTTAACGATACACCCTTTCTGTATTCGCCGTCACATATTACAGTTCACCTTTACCCCGATAAAGAAATTGAAGAATATTGATGTTAATGATTTTGCTGACAAGCAATAACGTCACAGTAACGTGATTTCACAGCGAAATGCGAGCTACTGAAAACGAAAGGGGATAAAATTCGAAATTAACATATAGGAACATTCAGTTTTTCCGAATTGAAATGAAAATGGTGCAAGTTGGAGAATAATTCATTTCATATTTTTGTAGCTACGATAATTTCGCATTGAATAAAGGTTATCCTGGGTGTCTAGCATTCTTAGTTCATGAAATAGCAACGAATTTTTGTAGTGAAAAATGGTTCAACAGATCAATGATAATACATACGAAATGTTTGATCTCCGATGTCCGTTCACTGTTTTTCACTTCCCAAATTCGTTGATATTTTTAAAACTAAGAATGCTAGGCACCCCAGAAAACCTTTATTTCATGCGAAATTATCGTAGCTACAAAAATATAAAATGAATTTCTCTCCAACTTGTACCATTTTCATTTTAAATCGGAACAACTGAATTTTCTTGTATGTTAATTTCGAATTTTATCCTCTTTTGTTATCAGTAGCTCGCATTTTGCTGTGAAATCACGTGATTGTGACATCAAGCTTGTCAGTTCTACTACGTGGGTAGGTAAACATAAGAAATTTAAAATTTATCCTAACACTCGCTTATCTTAACATTTAATAATGGAAAGTGACAATTTACTAAAATAGATTAGTGGAAAAAAATTCGAAATTAACATATTGGAAAATTCAGTTTTTCCGATTTAAACTGTAAATGGTGCAAGTTGGAGAAAAATTCATTGTATATTTTTTGTAGCTACGATAATTTCGCATTGAATAAAGGTTTTCCGGGGTGTGTAGCAATCTTAGTTTATGAAATATCAACGAATTTTTTTAGTGAAAAATGGTTAAATGATCAATCATAAAATATACGAAATGTTTAGTCTCCGATCTCCGTTAACTGTTTTTCACTACCTAAATTCGTTGATATTTTTTAAGCTAAGAATGCCATACACCTCAAAAAACTTTCATCTGATGCGAAATGATCGTAGCTACAAAAAATATAGAATGAATTTTTCTCCAACTTACACCGTTTTCATTTCAAATCTGAAAAATTGAATTTCCCTATGTGTTGAATTCGAATTTTATCTCTTTTCGTTTTCAGTAGCTCACATTTTGTTGTGAAATCACGTGACTATGATGTCAAGTTTGTCAGCTCTATTACGTGGGTATGCAAACATAATAAATATTTAAAATTTTTCTTAATAAGTAATAATTGAAACTGACAATTAACTAAAATCGATTTTGAGTTTGAGTTATTCTAATTTAAAGTTGATGTGAGCTCACGTGATTGTGACATCAAGCTTGTCAGTTCTATTACGTGGGTAGGTAAACATAAGAAATTTAAAATTTATCATCAATTATGTTAGTCATATTTATTTTATATTCATATGCATATGGCTTAGTTGCTTTACGATTGTGTAAATGGAAATTTGAGTCGAGTCACAGTATTTTTCGGCATATCTTCTCGAAATTTTCGGAAGGCGCCAGTTTTCTCGAAATTTAAACAATTTCAAAAAGAAGACAATATATTGGATCGTTCTAATGACCTGTGGGATCGATATCCACAAGTAGGACGGCGCTCAATGACTGGGAGTACGATTTGAGCAAAAGTGTGTCTCAAAATGTAGCGGAGTACGACTTGCTGGTCAGTAGGTATAACCAGTGTCTTCCGAAGGGGAGTATGGGCCTAAACATTAAAATTTTGAAAAAAATCAAACCAGCGGTTTTGGCTGGCAAATTCGTGATAGCGATTCTTTCAATATAAAATAATCATGGTTTCCATTCAGTTCGATTTTTCAAAAGCCCACGCAACACACCATCGTAAAAATCGCCTTTCACAAAAACAACATTTCAGTTTCCACGAATTTCCATCGAACAGGACTCACAAATAAAGGAAAGAAATTAAAAAGTCGATTCGATAGTCATCGCACGAACCAAGCTCCGTTTCCGGGAAATATTTTCGTGTCGTCTGGTTCCTCCGAATATAATATTTTGTTTATTCAGATGTGGAATTTTTTTCGCAGTATTTTATCGAAAAATTTCGACGTCATCGAATACGTATTCATTTTAATATTAAATTAGTTCGCTGCGTCGTTATTTTTCGTACTCGAAATTGCAATTTTTATAATTATCGTCGATGACGAGAATGTGCATTCAGACGGAATCCACTATAGACGAAATACGAAGTAATTGAACGCCCGCGCGAATCAACCGAATGGTGAAAATATTTCGTCTCGAGTGCTTCGGGCATTTCAACTTCGAATGGAAATAAGGCAAATTGGTTATAGCGATTACAAAAAGCAAAATAATTTTAATTCGCGTGTAGTTCTCAAGAAAGAAGTGATAGTGTACTTTTTGAAAAATTGTACTGATTGGCATTGAATTTTCATTGATTTTTATCAGTGAAATTTGAATGCCAATCAGTGAAAAATTATTGATTTTGTCGATTTTCAGATGTAAATTTACCGATTAAATCAGTAAATTTTGATTCAGATATAACAATGAAGAAAATTATCAGACAAACATATCAAATTCTACAACAGAAAGATCAAGACACACAACACAAAGATCACGTGATTGTAAGAAACAGACAAGAAGAAATTAAATAAAAGGGACAAAAAACTTGCGTCGAAGGGTGTAAAGGCTTTGGAATACTTTTTTCATTTTTTTGCACCCTCCCCCTCCAAAAAAACAACAACTTTTACAAAAAAAAAAAAAAACTGAATAAATGAAATTCAAAAAATCATAATTGGCTAAATTAAAATTTTTTCAATTTTCTTCAATTCCTGAAGAAGAAGTGTTATCTTTGAGTCAAAAAATTTGATTTTTTAAAACAATCTGGCCCATTTTGGTCAAAAACTCAACCTATCCTAACTAGTTTGACTTAGCTTGATTGTTAGACACCTTAAAATATGATATTTCAAAGATTTGAAAAAATCTGAGAATTTTTTAGTCTATTTTTTTTTTTTTTTAGACGTTTTCAGCCAATTTGAATGAAAAATTTGTGCTCAAAGAGCCAAACCAAGTTATCAATTATTAGTACAAATTTAATTCATAAAAATAAAAAACGACAAAAATGATAAAATTTTGAATTTACAACTTTTTGAACAATTTTTGATCAACTTTAAATTTTATTATGAGTTCGACTTCTAAATTATAGAATTGTCATATGAACAAACGAGCAATTTTTCTCGTCTTTCCAATTTTTAAAAAATCAACAACTTTCAAAATTTTGAATAAATTTGAAAAAATTTAAAAATAAACGATCTTTGCAGCCGAATATATGGCACTCAGCATCGCTAATTCTACCAATCGGTATAATTTTTTGAAAAAACAAACTTCCTACCTTCGCAATGTTTGCAACGTTTTGATTGACGATGATCGGTACTGACTGGCATCCTGCGGTACCTGGACAAGTATCACGACGACAGACCCTTTGGCCGTCTGCTAGCGATCCCATACCAATCACATTGTTTGAAATCCGGCTTCCAGGACCCGATTACACCTTCATGCACGACAATCCGAATACTTGGATCATTGACACCCCTCGACCACGACAATACAGTCCCAACGGTCACGAAAAAAACCGAAAACTTCGACGTCCGAAGAGACAAAAATCAACACCGATCATCCATCACTGGTAGTCGGCGACTCGACGCACCATAGCACTTCGATGATATCCATTCGTCTGTTTCGCGAAATAGAAAACCCCAATTGGAAAAATTATCGAATCGATATTTCGCCAATTTTCGAGCGATCGCGATTTAAATTTAATTAACTAAGAGGACGAATTACGATACGAGCACACGTATACATTGCATTTCCGAAGATCTTTCGGACGACTTCCGACAATCGCAACTGCTTGTCGTATTCCATGGAATCTTTTTTTTTCGCTTCCTTTCGTAAAAGCTCGTTGCGTCGTAGCGCATTCTTTGGCACGGTGCCGCACACGACGTATGTACTCGTTCCGGACGCCCGCGAGAGCAACCCGTGACTCATTTTAATACGCTAACGACAGCCTGTTGCTGCCCGCATCGCCTATTTTTGATATTACCCGACACGTTGCCCGCGCGTTCGGATTTGGGGGAGACTAAGACGCGAATTTCTCCGAGCAGCCGCCCAGCGCCGGCTCCTCTTGCTCTTTCGTACGTTGCCGATTCGCGCGTCGCGACGACGTTGACACGATTTAAAATGTACGTCGGGCAAGTCGCGCCGCACTCCCTGGTCCCAATACATTGCCTTCGGTTCCCTCTGTCTGGCAAATACTTAGTACGCGTACATCTGTTCTGTATTTTGCATGCCCGCCCACAAAGGGTAGAGGAGGATTTTAAGATTGATTATTAATTAGATGGTGATATTTCAACAGAATGCTGGGTCTTTTGAATAATTGAAATAATCTGGACCGAAAAATCAATCGCGTGAAATTATTTAGTGAAGTGTGGGCAAAACGATGCCTATTAGTTTTTTGCTCGAAAGGTGCGTTTTTTTCAATTATTCAACAATTTAATGGTTAAAAATGCCAATTAAACATATCAATTGTTTTCAATATTTTCAAAATTTCATGTTATCTCCTCTTCTGAAAGGTTGGGCGACAAAATATCCCCTAATTCGAATTTCTCGACTTTAAAATCCCGGAATTTCATACCCATATCGAATTTTTTCAATGGAACTGCTCTCCTAGAGGAGTGAGAGAAAAAATCACCTTAAATTCGAAATTTTCAACCTGAAAATACTTGAATTTCACACCCATGTCGATTTTTTGATTTTTTTTCTAAATTGAGTGTCACTACCGCCCTCCTTGAGGGTCGATAGGAAAAAATTTGAAAATTTTGAATTCAGTGTGTAAAGATAGTGTGACGAATGAACTTTTCCCTATTTTTGGGATCTTTCTGTGGGAATAAAACTTGATGAACATGTATTTCGTCAATTCGGTCCACTGTGCGGCTGTAGAAGTATATTTGGATTCATTCGACAGAATTGATGCTCTCGGCATCTGTCCAGGGCCAGGTTGAAGCCGGTTAGTGGGACCAACCCAGAATTCCTTCAGAAATATGAAAGATTGGGATTATAGGTACGTCAAAATGTGAGCCACCACGACCTGGTCAGAAAACTTTCTACCTTCTACATCACGCTGTGTATCATAAATTCATAATTCATAACAAGATTCCAGCCTTAAATTTTCAATCGTTGTCACTGTTTTTTTTTTCAGTCTTTTTTTTTTCAAAAATTTTTGCCAATTCTTTTTCGGAATCTTGTTCAATAACGACACCGCTATCAAAGAAAGAACCAGATTTTATTCGCCGATTATGAGGTAATATTATTAGCATTATTAATTCTAACAAACAATGGATTGAAAACTCTACTATTGTCAAATCCAAACGTAAGCTCCAAAGAATTACTTATCGAGAAGATCAGTTTAATGAATTCCAAGAATTGAATGAAGAATTAGTAATCGATGATCCTGAAGAAACTGATGCTTGCCTGATAAGTACACAGAATCTGTATTCCTCTGCGATATCAACTATCGAAGCTACATTGGTATACCGTTTTCATGAGAAATCTCAACGAAATGTTACTCGAATTGAAGAACAGCACATGTTAAATCTGTATTTTGTCAAATTACGATTTTTTTTCTCGCTTCTTGGATAATAATTGCGAACATTAGGGTAATATCGGTTTCTATACACGAAACTGAATAATAATTGGAAATGAAATATTTGGTACAAATGCTTTGAAGATTCATTAACTCACGACAGACGTTTCGATTTAATCGGAAACAGATGGCGGTCCCTTTTTGATAGACGTTTTGAATTTGTAATTTGATTTATCGATTGGGTATAAAGCATGGAAAAAATCACGTTTGGTATAAGAGTAAGTTCATTTGAACTAATTTTTCTAAGTTTGGAAGATTTTAGAAAAATGGAGGAGATTGCCGAGTTCGGTCTTGAGAATTCCTTTGGTGAAGGGTTGATTTTAGTGTTAGAATTCGGCGAGGCAGCGACGCAGCGTATCGCTCTCGGACCATTTTCAAAGATTACAATTACCTAAATTCTTAATGAAAAAATTTTGAACGAGTCCAATTCGTAACCTTTTCGGGGTCGACAATGAGTATTTTTTAATAATGAATTTTCATTTTTTACAAATTAAAATCTTGATTAAATAACAATATTGAATGTTATTTTTCAATTAGATACGTATAAAATAATTGACGTGTTTTGCGATATCATACCATATGTCGGAAAGATCGATTTTGATTTTTTTGGTTCATTGAATAGAGTATTTTTTTACCTTTCAAACAAAAAAAAAGCAGCCAAAATGGTTGAAACCGCTTTCAGTAGGTGAATTTTGAATATTTCGATTTTGTGTAAGTAAAAAAATCAAAGTTTTGAGAAAATGAGCTTTAAAGTTTTTGATTAGGTTTTTTTGTTTCTTTATAAATTTTTTTGAAGGTGAAGCTGGTTGCTTTTTTTATTCAAAAGGTAAAAAAATACTCTATTCAATGAACCAAAAAAAGTCGAAATCGATTTTTCCGACCTATGGTATGGGTATCGCAAAACCGCCGACTTATGGTATGATTTCTGTTGCAAATATGTAAGGTAGACGACGATGTCTCCAAGGGCTCTACCAAGTGTCAGCTGATAGAGTAGGGTTCATAGCATATGGAAACGCAAAAAAATTTAAATCGATTTTTTTTCGACTCAATTCGATGTTTTGCCTCTCCTGCTAAATTTACTTTTTCGACATATGGTATGATATCGCAAAACACATTACAAAATTCAAAAATAAATTATGATCAATCTTTCGAAGTAAGATTTCTTTTTACAAACTTATTTTTCTTGCGGTTTCCGTTTTGATCAGGAATTGTTGGACCTGATACTTGCTTCAGGAATGTTTACAATTCAGGTGTTGCCTACACAAATTTCAAAACGAAAGGCGAGGAATTAATAGCTTTGAGGTAAGTGAAAGTATTCAGTAGTTTTGTTTTGTTTTTTTCGAGATACGTAATGAATGAAATTAAGTTTTTTCATTCCCAGTTGAAGTGCTTGATGCAGATTTAGTTCAGCAAATTCTGCACATTCCTCATCCTGCTCCAATTATGGTAATGCACCTGCTGGGTGCGACTGAGAGGACTGATACACATGAAGTTTTCAGTAATCCTGTATTTCAAGAGTAATTCGCCCGTGCCTACTAAAAAACTGACAAGCTCAACTGCTAAGAATAGCGTACACTAATTTTGTACATTTCTTAAATAATTTTTTTGGTGAGAATCCATACAGATGCGCTCGAAGCAGAATTAGAATGAAGAATACCATGCATCTAAAGCACAGTGTAGAGCTGTAGACCAACTAGACAATTAGGGCAATCATAGGATTTCTTAAAGATGACAGAAGAGAACTTGGAATTCAATTTATATTCACAAATTGACTGAATGAAGATCCGTTGGAAATTTGTTTTCAAAGCTTACTACAAATGCTGTTACTAATATATGTTACATCATTCCGAAAACTTTTCTATAAAAGAACGTTTTGTTTTTTAATTAATTTAATATGTTTTTTGGGGAAGAATGTTTTCCCGTATCGAATTCGTCGACTAAATATTCAGATAGTGCCTTTATGGAACAATCTATACAAGATGAGGATGAAATGTCGGGAGGCAAACAAATTCTACAGTAAGGAACTAAGGATTGTTGTGTAAGGAAATGTAACTTAAAAATTCCACGTTCTTCAATATTACGCGCTCGAGATTCGTTTTTAGAACTCACTAAACCAGAGCAAGATTTATACATTCTAGCTGATTTGCAAACGAGTAAAGAACATTTGGTTCTGCAGGATGTATAGGTAACAGGAGATAATAATACTCGAGCGGGAAAATCATTTGCTATGAAAGGGCGTGAAAATATTAAATGCTTTTTTCAAGGTATTCCGATTTGTAGACAGATGTATTGTTATCTGCATGATATAAGCAGAAGCAATCGTTTGGATGTTTTTTTATGATTTACTTCATTTTTTTAATAGGTTTCAATTTTATTGATCAAAGAATTTCTAAGAAGAATTCTTTCAAAAAAAATACGCATTTCAGTCTTGGCTTTGGACTTCTCTGCTATAGATTTTGGGGTTGCTTATGAGCCCCAAGCGTCCACACATTCACAAGAAAAAAATGGGCAACTGTTCACAAGAAAACGGAAGTCTTCAACGTTTCTATATTATGAATTGTTTAATATGAATAAAAGTAAGAAAAAATATTCAATTCGATAGCTTTTTAGGACAGCAGACAGATCAATAAATCACCCTTTATCATTTACTAGATTTTTAATCGAAGATCGACGTGAGACTTGTATATTATACGACCGCCGCCGCTTTGAATTCGAAACTGAACTTTGCATTAATAAAAAATGTTCTGCTGTTTATGAAAGTAATTAGGACCTAGTTTTTGTTCAACTTTAAAGCTGAATTGCAGCGTTTTAAAGCAAAATTTTGAAAAACCGATTTCGAGTGGTTAATCTACATGGTCACCTGAATTTACAGTCAAAATTTCAGCAAATTTCATACAGCCGTTTAGCCGTGATGCTGTGACAAAGTTTTCCAACTTCCCTTTATAGAGTAGATAGATTTTACAATGAAATATAAAAAAAAATCCAAGAAGGCAATCAATATTTAACTTTTTTTTTGCCTCGTAGGAACTCCATCCAAGACATACATATACGATCAACAAAAACATAAACTGAACTCTTTCTCCAAAATTCATGGAAAATATAGATTTGTCTCTCAACAAGTTAACTCCGGATGATTAATAATGTCGTGGCGTTTTGAGACACCAAAACGCATCACCAACAAAACACTGTAAACTAAATTACCTGATTATATAAACATAAGAAGTGTTAACCTCATTGGCAACGGGTTACGTCTGAGGAGTAACGTAATAATCGGCAATATGAATGAAAAACATGTCTCACGCCACAAAACACACGCGTATGAAGAGTAAAAAAAAACACACATAATCTGTCATTAAAAAAACACCATTAATATACGTATACGCAAACTGGAGTACCAATAAAGAGAAAAACATTCGTTCAATTCTAAAGCTCTATTTGCTTAGCATCAACTGTACGTTGTCTTTGCTTATTCTAATTGATTTAAGTTTTCATTATTGGTACATAAGTGGAAATTCTGTAGATTTGTGTAATTTAAAAAAATATTTTAAAGAACGTAAGATATTATTTATTACAATTGAATATTCCCAAGTAATTTCTCGCTCCGGTAGATTTCAGTTCTGGAGACCGAATATCCTGTAACATAGGTATCTTTCCTTTTTTATAGTAAGTATCATTCAGTCTTAGTCTTTCTTGTAATTTTAGAATTGAGGCGAATGATAGAAATAGTAGTCAATCGATAATGCTTCGGAAATGGCAGATAGATTGCATAATAATAATGAGCTTAAGAGTAATTATTGAATAAGAAGAAGCGCTCTGCAGTTCAAGTACTGAGGGATAACAGAACTGTACGTTGAGAGCTTCACAATAATGAGCTTCTGAATCGTGAAGACAGCGCGATTGAAATTTTGAACAGAATGGCAAATGCAATGGAAAAATTTGTACAAAATAATCAATACCTACTCGAAGTATAACGTACAGATAACGACTTCACACCGCTTAATTTTTGCTGAAAAGGAATACGTAATCCATCTCCAAAATATTGCCAACAGGACGTACTTATTTTATAATAAAAGAAAAAAGAGAGATAGTAGAGAAAATTATTCGATGTGCTGTTTTTCCGGCAACCACGACCCTATGGCAGTGGCACGAGTGAACGAGTACCTCAATGTATGTGTGAAATATCACATCCAAATAATGGGGTAGGTTAGGTAGTATAGGTAATTTATTTAGTACAGATTAAGAAGAGAAGAAGGTATTAGGTAAATGCAATATTATTATTTTTTTTTTGTTAACTTTTCAACATTTTTATTTTGCATACAGTGATTGACAAATGGAAAACATGAAGCAACCACTGTAATCCAATACTGAATTCGGTCTTCAGAACTCACTAATATCAAATTCTCATTTCTTTAAGGTTAATTCTATGCTAAAAACTGGACTGGAATGTATATCACTGGGTGTGTTATTTTTACTTGTGAATTTCATTGCTGTTCTGTCTAGAATATTTCAACTTTTCCTGTTTTTACTTCTTCAAGAGACCAGATTTTTTCCCGTTTTTCATTGTGGGACAGCTTTTTAGCTCTTTTCAACCTGCTGAGAAGACCTCAGGGCCAGTAGTAAAGAAGTCAAGCCTACTACCAAGGAGACTGTTGTAAGTACTTTCTATTCAGTTTGTGTTTTTTTTTTCTTCAGTTTTTTTACTTATATATTTTCTTATTACTTTTTTAGTGACAAATCAGACTCTTTTCAATCAGCCAGAAGTGCTCCATCTTCACCTGCTGTTCTTACAGGCGTTGAGTCTTTACTAGAAACTGAAGAATCCATTTCTTCTCCTCCAGACAAAAATTTGGCTTCATTTGTTTCAGGTGGCACACGTTAACGCTATAGGTACTGTGTAAATTATACTTAATCGAGTTACCTACGTATTTGGAAATAAAATACGAATTTGCTTTTGAAGAAAACTTGGTGCCAACATACTTTCTTTACTGCAAAGACGCCAAGAGGCTTAAATGAATCGTTGGCGAGTAAGTACATATCCTACGTATGTACAGTTATTTTTCCATGACCACCCTGATTTTTAGCAAATGGTTAAAGATTCGGAGGTGAAAACAGGGTTGAAAAATCCAGCATCTTCAGTTCATTCTAAAATCGCGATAGCAGAAGGTGTTTAAAATCTAAAGGGATCGGTATTTACCGAATCCCAAACACCCAAACTCTTCTTTTCAAAATAAAAACGGTCTTATGTTTGGGCGACGCCATCATCTATCAGGTTCTCCGGCACCAGCTAAAAAATGACTCCGCCGACATGGAAATTCAAAGAAACATGTTCTACAAATTACATATGTCGTTGCGAGAGCTGATCCGGGCAGTTTTCTGATAAAAACTACTGAAATGAAAATTGTGATTTTCAACAAAATATTTTCAAAAAAGAATTACATTTTACAATTTATTACTTATGTGATTTTTTTCAAAATTTGTAATTTTTTTTGAAACTAATGATTTTTCCTGTTTCGTTTTCGACCGAACAGCGGAACCGCGTACTCGGCGCAATGAAGAAAAACCACTTCACCAAAACGCAGTGTACCCCAATCATCCCCCAAAATATATACGAAATCACTCAAGAAGATTTCAAGACCATGTCAGAACAGCAATGGGAGTACAATTTCACTGCAAATGGCGCGATTACCGATGTGGTTAAGGATATTACAACGGCTGAGAGGCTCATTGATACCATACCAAGATTGGAGGAAACCCCGGTATACTTCAACCATAAAGTTCTCGAGGTCCCAGGTATCAACCGCGTAATGGAAAAAGCGGTCCAGGAAGCGGTTTCGCGGAATAATATAGACTCAAAAACGAATTCGGCAGTGGCAAAAATGCGCGGAATAAATACGTGTATGTTCTACGCGGGCGGCGTGAATTCGTATTCCGAAATGCACATAGAAGACAGCCAGCTTGGTTCCTTCAACAGTGTCCATTTCAACGTTGATGAACGTAGTACAGCAGTTTCCAAATTATGGGTAATCGTTTCTCTTACCCATAGAAAGCAGTTACAGAAAGCAGTGTGGGATGCGATGAACGCGAGGAAAAAAAATGAAAAGATCTGTCCAGTGATTCTAAATCACAAAAGCATATTTTTAACCACTCGATTCTTAAAAGAAAACGATATAGATTATGTGATCCTTTTCCAACACCCAGGGGATGTAATCTATGTCAAGCCCGGCCGATTCCATCAAGTTTGCAACGTTGCGCCGAATGTAGCGGAAGCGATAAACTTCGCCTAAATTCGCAATCCGCCGGCTTATACAGTTTAAACCTGAGAAGAGTGAGTAATTAAACCTCATGATTGTTCCTACGGTATTATTCGGCGGCCCAGACTGGAACGAGATAGCAGATCACCTTGATATTTGTAGATGCAAGGATTCTCAAATAACGTTGATACCAAAAAACGAGAACTTGATTGTTCGTTACGTAATCCGAAACGTTGTCCAGCACACCTGTAAAGTGCAGAAGTGCGGCTTTCACTCTCCTAGAGAAGCAGATTTGCGGAGTGCCCAAATCTCTTCCAAATTACTTATTTTTCATAAAAAAGACTCGAGATAACATTTTAGCCCCATTTATGATAATTAAGGGGGTCCTAAAAGTGGTAAAGATTTGACCATTTTCTCTATAAAATAACATGTAGTCGAGTAGAATCGACATTCTGTTCTGAATATTGAGGTGGCAAGCTGAATTTTTGTATGCTGATCCATTTTCATGTCCAGAACACGAATTCAAGGTGTCCGGTACCGTCCGGACCGGGCGTTCCCCCGAAATTGTTGATCTTTCTCCCCAATCAAGTTTTTAGCCCTTATCTGCCAAAATATTGATTCTAGAGCAAAAATGAGATCGATGAAACCTTCGAATGTTATTCACAAGACATCCGATTGAAAATTTAACATAGAATAGGTTTCATTGATCTTATTTTTGCTCTAGAACCAATATTTTGGCAGATAAGGGCTAAAAACTTGATTGGGGAGAAAGATCAACAATTTCGGGGGAACGGACGGGACCGGACAAACGTGCATGTGGGAATACTTTCATCGCTACCACAAATTTATTCCCACCGAGTCTTTTAATAAAGGAGGCGGCGTGTTGGATCATACAGCAGCATTCAAAATTCCGCCAAAAAAATCTAATATTTCACTTCCTGGATCAGGCGAGCTGTATCGAGATTTGAAAAAAGACTCCTTGGTTGCATAGAAGAAATACGGATATAAAACCAAAATTTTCTGAATTAAGAGCTTGCTAAATCCTTAATTTGATACAACATCTATATAGTTGCAAAATATCGCCTTGCACAGTTGAATATTCCTTTCTGGTTTGCAGAACAAGGTGTATTCAACTTTGAATTTTTTTTAGTCGATATGTGGACATAAATGATCCTTGGTGGAAGAGAGAAATATACTCGAAAAAATGGGTATATAGACGAACTTGAGGGGGAAAAAGTAAGCATCTAATTGAAACGAGATGCTAATAATTATTGGTGATACTTTTTTGCATCGAATGGATTCAATTCAAAAAGTGGTAGTAATATTTGGTTTCTTTTCTCTAATGGGTTATCCTTTTTTCCTTTTTTTTTTTTTTTTTTTAGAGAAAGCAATGTTATACTTAGAGTAAGTTTCAGTTTTTTTTTTCACATATTTAGAATTATTTCCAATTTATTTAACCTTCTCTCTTTTGTAGTCTGTCTCAGCTTTCAACTGTGGAACGAAAAGCCAAAGGTTATGTCGATCCTGCTGGTGTTGAGTGGGTACAGTTTACCCCTACTGTAACCTCAACTTACGGACGATCATCTACTACTAGTTCCACTTCAAGTGATTCAGGTACTGGTTTTTTCTGGAAAACCTCCCAGGCAGGGAGCTGTTTTCGCACTCGACGAATGAGGAGGATATCATGGCCATAGCGTACAGCGCGGAGTGTTTACACCCATACCACGCGTTATGCGCCATGGACCTCTACATTAAGTCCAACGACCGCGGAACGCAGCCATCGAATTCCGACGTCCATCCCCCTCCACGCGGATATTTCCCGTGCAGGTGAGTATTTTTCTTTTTTTTTCAATTTCGTATCTTATTTTAACTAATTCGTTTTTGTTTTTTCTTTTTCCAGCATCAATCATTTAACTAAGGCTAAAACGAATCAAGAAGCTACTCCATTGAGCTGTGAACCCAGAAAAAAGAAGCTGAGAATCGAATAGTTATAAGAGATGAAAGCTGAAATTGATTAGTTTTTACTTATCACCAGTTATTTTTCTTCCTTTTGTTCATGTTCATTGATTACGTTTTTCATGTATTATGGTGTATTTGATACGAGTATTTGTTTGAATTTTACAGCAGTTTGAATTCGTTTTCTACTTCAATTTGTTTAATCTAAATTGATTTCAACATAGATTCTGCAACAATTTTTGTTTTCATTGACCTGGTTATTGCTGAATAGTCTTGTAGTTCTGACTGTACTTCTTCTTTTTTGCTTCTCTTGGCCTCTGTCCTTTTTTAAATTGGCGATGATCTATGGCGGTGATTCTCTTCTCATACTTTGTATACACTTTTCACTTCCACACACTCATTACATACCGCGAATTTCTTTTCTCAACTGACTTTGTGCCATTTTCCGCGTTAAGTACGCGCATTTCAACTCTTTTCAGATTCTCGCGCCTCCGAAGCGTGACACTTGGCCAAACAACAACCGAAGTCGATAAAGATAATCAATATGTAAATATTTACAGTTTGCATTAATTGATTAATTGAATATTGATTATAATTATTCGTAACTTCATTCTCTCTTCTATCATTCTTATGAGCAATGTAAAAAAATCCGGAAATGTCTGATTGTATGAGTTCAATGACACCATCTATTTATTCAGATTTTCCATATTTTCGCATTTAAATACTCTCTATTCTATACTTCTGATATTATTAAAAAGCCCAGAAACCAGGAGGAAGCAAAATCGTTTTGCAAATTCATAGAAAAAACTGAAACCCCTGCATCCGAATTTACTTGTTTCGTCATACTCGGGGTCATTTCTATGGAAGAAAAAACCTCAGGTAGGTACCAAGATATAATTGTTCAATTTGAAAAAAAAAAAAAATTGAAAAATGAATAATCAAAAAAGTAAAATTATGGCGAATCAAAAAATCGTCAATAAATCTTATAAGTATAGGTATCGATATATTTTATTCAACTTTCAAGCAAAAGTCCGCATTTTAAAATCTTCTCTAAAATGAACAAACAACCGCGAATTTGAATTTCATTCGAAAGGAACGGCAACGCTACCCTTTGCGGTGACCGAAGGCTTCACGTTGGCGAGATGGCACAAAGTCAGTGGAGAAAAGAAATTCGCTCACAGACCACTTCTTTTTCCTAATTTCCAAAATCTTCTTTCCTATTATCACTTCCAATTTTGTATACTTTTCAGAACGCCTACGGCAAGATGAAGGGTACCAGGAACGCCAACGGCAACAGGAACGCGAACGCGAAGAAAGAGCAAGAAGGGAAGCGTTGGAACAACTGCGAATAAGAAGGGAGCAAGTCCAACAAAACTTGGACAGAAATAATAACTGTAAGTAGAGTCTATTTTAATCTTTTTTTTTTTTTTGCGAAGTCCAAGAGCTGAACTTACTGAAATTTACTTGCAATAATTGAAAGCTGGGATCGGTCCCAAAAGTTGGTGTTTGTACTCAGTTTGTACTCCTAAGTCGAAAATCATGAGTCTGCCAATCCGCACAGGGTATGGTGAAGCTCAGCGAAAGCTCGAAAGTTCAAAAAAATCATGAAATTTACATGAAAGAATTGATGGCTCAAATTGGTGCCAAATTGTGGCATTGTTTACGCTGAATCCAAATATATAAGTCTGTCGACCTGTAAAAGTGTTGTTAAAGCCCCAGCAGACGGGCTCAAAAGGGGAGGAAAATGAAAAAAATTCACCAGATTTCAATTTTTTTAAAAATTATTTTTAATTTTTTGGTGTGTACTTCTGTATGACGTTAGGTTAGGTTCAGTTTGTGGACTTCTGTGAGGTTAGGTTAGGGGTCTTCCTGCGCAGGAGTGTGAGGTTAGGTTTCTTTTCTGAATTGTTGTAAGATGTTGTCTTTGCAGATTTGATGAGTACCAAAAAACAGAACTGTTGAAAAAAATTGTACTACAGTAGATAATTTAGGCAGTAGTAATCTTTGCAAATCTAAACAACATCCTAAATCAACTGTAGCAATAATATTCTGAACTTTTGGGTTAATAATATTGAAAGTTTTGAAATGCTCAAAATTCACATCATATCCAGACTCTTCAATTTGTTGAACAACATCCAAAAAGCTGAAAAACAACGAACTCTCTTCGTTACCTGAACCCATTACGTTAAAAAGCTAAAAGTCGAAGCCAAAAGTTTTATTTATAAAATGTTCAGCTGAAAGCCAAAAGCGGAAGTTTCATTTTACAACCTAACATATAGCTGTTATTGTTTTCAAAGAGACGACTACGTTCAGATTTTGGGGGCTACAGTCGAATATCGAACACGGATTGTTCTTTGTTCACCTCCTTATCAATGTGAGCTACGGCCTAAATGAAAATTTACATCACGAGAAGAAATGCGTCATTCTCCATAAATGAAGTAAGGACTTTATTCATAGAATCTGTAGAAATTATACGAGGTAAAAAGTTCATAGTATAATTAGTAAGACTGTTTATAATCACTCCGTTGAAAAATTTGTGCAGATTCTCGCTGTTCAAACATACACATTAAGTTGAGTACCTACATCTACAATAATTTACACGCAGACATAAATTGGCGCAACGTTTCTTTTTCGTTTTTACGCATACTTCGATCTATCAATTTTTTTCAAAATAAGTATAAGAGGTTTAGTTTTAATCCTGATCGGCCAAAAAGAGCTATAACTAAACGATAAATGTGAGAATCCTTCGATAACGTCCAATATTCGATGGGTGGTATCGATGTAAGGTTTCACATTTGGAGAATACTTGTTACGACCTTCGATTAGAAGATGGCTGAACGACATCATTTCGTTCAATTTGGCGGCTAAATTTTCGCTTTTGTTGTATCTGGAACCGAAATTAAATCAAGTGAAGATGAAACGACAAACTAAACAGCACGGTCGCATCAGGTTCCGTGTCTGGTTTGCTTTTCTGTAACCTACCTCCAATGGTCATTGAGTTGGGTGAATCGTGTGACACCCGTCTGAGCGGACAAATTGTCAATGTGCATGTTGACCGCAGCACTCGGGGCCTCTAATGCGTGCAATCTAAATATGGCTGTTCCGCCGGCGTAATTGAGCGATGCTATTTTCAACAGCAAAATAGAGAAGGCGAAATTCGCTATTAGATGAGACACTGTACCGAGCCGCAGCAGAACGGTGAACAAACTGGAGGTAGACGTTTGATTCCAACTGAAAGGGCGCCAATGAACCATTAGTATGGGCGCCAAATTACTCCACACGCGTGATAGGTAGGCAACGTGGACGAGCGATTAATAATAAGTGGTAATTAGGCGCAGCACCCTAGTCAATGAGTAGTTCAATTCGCAATGGTACATACAATATTTATTTGCATTACCAGGGTGTCCGCCATATTTCAGAAATGATTTTCCCTCACTTTTTCAGTTTTTCCAGACCCTTCAATTACGATAATTATGAAGCGTGGAGCAGAGGGTACTTTTTTGAGTGATGAAATTGTGCAGAAGAATGATTTATAGATGGCGATCACGTTCGCGACACGGGTTACGATCGATAAGAGAAGTGAACCATTTAATCGTTTGGGACTTGCAACACAAAAATGTAGTGTTCAATGCAGTCGTAACTTTCATTATTACCAATTGAACCTCAAACTTTCCAACTTTCCATTAAAAAAATCAAATTTCTCTTCATAAGTACATTTTTTAATTGAAAATTTTCTACCTAAATTCCTCTCAAAACTGCACTTTTTAAAATCAAATTTCAAATCCTCATAAATCCGTCAATATTCTACATGAAAAAAAATCAAACTTGATGTCACACTGACGATAATAAAAATGATTTTTTTTCGTCGCGTCGGGTATGAAATTATTTGGTCATGTTCATTTCATCAAAATTTCATTAAATAAGTTTACATTTTCATTAAAAAAAATCAACGGAATCTGCAGAAAGAAATACTGTAAATCATTTCTGAGAGTAGTAAAAATAATTTTTGCCACGAAATTTATAATTCAATAGATAAAATATGCATTTAAATACATATAAAAAATTTTGTGTATTACAATGAACAAAAAATGATGAATATCACCAGTAAAAATTATTTGGCCCAAGGAGAGCGAGGGAGAATTTTTTTTGAAAAACTATTGATACAACACCTTTCAAGACAATTTATTCCAGATTTTGAAAAAATCCCCTAAATTTTTCTGATTTTCTAGAAAATTGACATCCTGATTATGCACAGAAATATTTGTAAACGTGTTGAATAACCAAGTACTAAGGTACATACGCCTAATCAGTAACACCCATGTGATGCAGAGTACAATTAATTTAGTATAAGTTATAGATGTAGCCCAGTGCCGACTTAATAGAAATCACTTACATTCGATTGCATAAAATGGCCACAGATATGTTGAACAACGGAAACGTGTAAATCACAAATCGCAACTCCTTATGCGGTAGAAACGAGAAGAGCAGGATGAATCCGATGGCCGGAATTAACAAACGGCGAACACGTTTTTCGTAAAATGCTGCTAAAGGCACTAAAAATACGGTGCAACCGAGTCCTCTAGGTAGAGCAGAATAGAAATACCATAAAAATGGCGATGTCTACAGTTGAACAGCGATTAAGAATGATATTTCAATTGTGAGCGTATTTGATTTGCGAACCACAATAGGGACTTTGACAGGTAAAAAGTAACTGATTTGCGAACCATAATAAAAATAATACCTGGCGTTAAAGAATCATTTTGCTCATACACTCAATCCAAAACTAACTGTTTTGCGAACCAATGCACAGTAATTCTGAAAATCCATGTACTTTTTTTTTAAGCTGTTGAATCCATTTTCAACATCATTTTGAACAAACACTGAAAAGATGCCCCAATAGAGAGGAGCAAAGCTTAAAATTTCAAAGTTTATTGAGTCGAGTGTCTAAAGGTGTAGTTTTGTTAGACTTTCTGAGCTCATTTTTGAAGACATTTTTTTCAAAAATTCGAAGGGGTACTCTAGAAGACAGCACAAGTTACATTATGGAAGTTTATATAACAAAATCTTCAATCTCGACTCCAAAATATCTGATGAAGAGATAGGTATTCAATTTCAGTTTTTTTTTTCTAATATAGTTATGTAAGGTGGTTTATTGGAGCGGAGGGAGGGGGTCAGATCGAAAAATTAAGTCGATATTTGAACTCGGTGACTTCAGATTAGTAAGAAGAATCCATGTATTGCACAAATTATTTTTTTCATTCGTTCTTTTTTTAAATTGGGGGTTAGGAAACCACTCGAGGATAAAATCGAAAAAATAAGCAAATTCGAACTTAGTGTCCTCAAAAACCTAACAAACTACACGTCAACACATTATTTTTCATTTTTTCAAATTTTCAATTATAACGAGAGGGTTGGTAGAGAGGTTTGGAGGAGTCGGATGAATAAACTGGGTGCATAATTCGAAATCAGCGCCTTCGAATTAGTTGAAATGAATGTCACTTCACTTTTTATAATTATTTCTTTGAATTTTGGTCAGAATTGTGGGCCCTTTCACTCCCAGGGGTGTGAAGGTCCCATCTTGAAATTGTGTTGGTTTAAAAAAATGAGAAGGGCTATACTCACTATAATTTTTCCGGACTTTTAAATGGGAGCTCATATCTTAAAAGTTGAGCTTTCATCGTCAAGTTCAACTTTGAGCATTTCAAAATATGATTAGTCATCGTTTTTGTATCTCCTTACTTCAATATTGGACTCGATTTTAACAGTTAACTGATGTTGGTTCGCAAATCAGTTACTTTGTCCCAGATGCGAATCATTCGTTCGCTCATACTTCATTTTTGATTTTGAATCTCGTTGGTTCGCAAATCAGTTGCTTCAAGTCAGGAGATGTCATTAATCAAATAGGCTGGTTCGCAAATCGAAACCGCCCTTCAATTGTACGCTTCTACTTATATTGACACCCACACCAATGTACACTTCATGTCAATAGTCCGAGCTTCGAAAAAAAAACAACTATTCCCCCCTCCCCCACAACTCAGCACAGCACAAGTGAACTGATGGAAGAGCCAAAAGCGAACAAGAGCCTAAAAGAATGGACCTTTTTGAGAGAGCCAGAGTGGGAGCCGAAAAAAAAATTGAATCTCAAAAGTAATGGGATCACTCCTGCCTAAAATGTCACCAACTCATTTGAAGAGCACTCAGTATAAAGAGCAAGAACCAGCATAATTTGTTGGCTCTCGCTCTTTTTTGCTTTTTTCTGTTGATGTCACTGTGAAGACTGAAAATGCAAAAATGGCAAAAAAAAATTAGAAAAGATTATCTTTTGCCAAAAATTTTGAATAAAAAATTTCATTACATTTTCCACGTTTCTTTTAGTCATTCATCATTTTTCTTCAGAAATGGAGCATCCATCATTCAATGTTTCAATAAAAAAATTTAAAATTCGGAAGAGCCAGAGTAGGTAGATTAGTAATCTGTTGCAAAAGGATACACCCCAATTACTGCTTTTATTCAGAACCGTATTGAACCAAAATACTTCGGCTTCCGGCCAAATCAATCTCTTCCAGAACCACGAGTCGATCGCCACAGTACATAAAATACAGAAGAAACCGGCCGGAATCGCAGTCATAATTAGCCTGCAAAACTCTGCATAGTTGGTAAAGGTAATCAACATCGGTAATAGTTAGCCATGAAAAATAAATGCTCGCCTTTTTAAAGACATTCTTCTATAATATAATTCGAACAAAGCCAATAGTCCAAAAAACATGGCTAATTCGGCCCGGAAAATTATGACTGCCGCCGCTGAACACCACACAAAAAGCGTATAACGTCTACGGATCCACGCGTGCAAAGCAATCAACACTGAAGAACGGAGACACGAAACAATTACCAATTATTCGTCAAATCAAATTAGCGCTAAAAAACTGGTCAGAGAACTACATTCTGCATAGTACATATGAAGGTCCTTCAGAAACTACTAATCCTTATTTGCGTATTGCTTCAAAAATAACAACTTTCAATCAATTTTTCAGTTAACGGAATGACCGATTGGAAAATGGGCTAACAGAATGATTATTCAGATATCAGAAGTGGGATTTTCTTCAACTCCTAACGTTTTAGAAAACTACACAAATTTGTGTTCTCATTTTGCAATGATGAAAAACTGAAATCTTTTTTCACTAGTTGATTCCTCATAGAACTTGAGATATGTCGAATCTTCTAAGTGTAGAGTTATTTGAGTCACCTACCTAACTCTCTCATTCTGAATCAACGAAAAGTCACTGATGAACAGTCAGAATTGCAGCACAGAAAAAATCAGAGAAATTCACTGATTTTCAGCCAATTTTCACTGAGTTTTCAGTCAAGTTTACAAATTTTATTGACTTTTCAGTAAAGTATTACTGCTTTCAAAGTGGATTTTTTCACTATAATTGATCAACAGTGAAAATTTTTTCACTGATTTTCTCCCGTACTGCAATTCTGACTGTTTCTCAGTGATTTTCGAAAATTTTCACTGATTTATAAATATGAAAAAGTAGGAAAAACTTCAATCTACACAATTCTGCCGTCGTTTCACCTGTGGGAGATGTTGCAGCTTTAAAAAAATTTACTGAAGGTAATTTCTGAAGGACCTAACGAACGAACTAAGGAAGTGAGGAAGGGGGGAAAACGATGATGATGCGACAGTTTCAACAGCAGATAGGTAGGTCTGGATTTGGATATTTGTACGTATCGGGTAGGTGAGATACCTATGTACTACACATGTAGATAGGTAAGTAACGTAATTATCACTCATTACAAATTACCATACAATTGTACTGACCTAGAGGTAAGGCCATAATATTAGGTAATGGCCGGCTAAGGTAAAACATGAAATGGTACTGGGAAACGGTGATGTAGGTAAACCAAGCAGAAGTGTTTTTACCGAAAACTCGGCCAACCGAGTCTTTTAATTTCGAGAAAGATAAAATCACGCAAGTTCCCAGCACTGCTCGCACTGAAACATGAAATGAAGACAATGCAACATATTAAAATACAACCATGGAACCTCTATACCCTCAAAGGCACCTTAATGCCTTCCAAATGGTGGAGAAAAATGTCGAATCTATCCTGCCTAGTACACTTGCTACCGCTACTTTTTTGTCTTTTCAATTTGCTGGCAATTGATTTGGCCATTTCAAAAAAAAAAACAAATAAAAACAAAAAAAAAAACATAAATTCATAAACCTAAATTTTTTATGAGCAACATAAAACGATTTCGAACAAAATCTCTCACGTTATGGCAGAAAATTGAAAGAGCATGGAAAAATACACGTTCAGAGTCAAATTTGGATTTTTGAAGTGTCGAAAGTATTTAAAAATGACAGATTTACAGTGCAATGAAATTCATGAACTTGTGGGGGTTCAGTTCGACGATATAAAATTACACCGGAAGGGCTTCTAACGTTGGAAAAATACTCAAAATGAAAAAATGCAACAATAGCTATGTAAAAAGTTTGATTGCGAATAAAGGGCGTTTCTAAAACCTCCCAAGTCCACGAACTTCATGGCACTGTAAATCTATTTTTTTGACATTTGAAAAATTCAAATTTGACTCTTAAGATGTACTTCTTCATGTGATGAAAAAATCAGAAACTCGCAAAATCCGTTTACAGATCGAGGTAAAAAACTGGAATTTGGTAGGTTAGGTGCCCTATTTTCGACCTGCTGAATCGATTGGAAGCAGTTCAAGACGTTTCAGAGCCACCAAAAATTTGTTGGTATTTTTTTGTGCAGCTAATGGTACAGAATCTTCGAAATAGCTGACTTTTGGAATATAAAAATAGGTTTTTGAAATGGCCGAATCAATTAATGCAAGTGAACGTTGAGAACGTAGCTCATTTAAACTCAAGCCACAGATGATGTTTCGCAACAAGAAAATGAAAATAGAAATGAAATAATTTCAAAAAATGGAACCGGTCGACATTACAGAGTAACTCTCCAAGACAGAGCAGACAGATATCAGATAACTGATACGGTAACGGTAGGACTCGGCATTCTTAAAAATTCGACATCAATACTTGCCTAAATATTGTGCGGCAAATTTATTCGATTCCAAATACCGCAGTACCGCGAAAAGCGGCGACGACAGCAACGATACAGAAAGCGCACCAATGAACGTCCTTGGAACGACACCGGGAAATTCGAAATGATCGTACTGCAAACAAAAATTATGTAGTACGAGTTTCGATACGGAAGCAAGGACTGAAGCATAGCGACGTTTGTTTCATGTCTGCCGTAGAAATATACAGTTCTTCGACAGTCAACAAACAAACGGTCATTCGAGAAAACTCGATGTGGGGTGAAAAGAAAGGGGAAGAAAATAAAATCAAATTCGGCAAAAGAATTAGAGCCATCGCAAAAAACAAAATAAAAAAAGCGAGCATTACTTGGCTTAGGTTGTGTCGGTGATAGAGTATATCATGCATCGCTTGCACATTGAAACTTTCTTCGACTTTGGTAAAAGGACAGCAGATCAGATGTACGGCGCTGACAAGCGCCAATACCATCAAGTCGCTGCAACCCCGTAAATCTGGCATTTTCCTCGCAAGTCGGGGCATTTTTCGCTTCACCAAAATTCAGCTGAGCTTGTTTCACACTCTATCCGCATTGCGCCTGGCAACACCCATAATTTTGACTATAAAAAACTGAAATCAACTTACTTTATGATTGATGTATAGAAAGGTGGCAATTATACTGAAACCTTTCAGAAAAAGCTAGTGATACACATTATCATTGTCTCAAAACTTGAAGATTTTTATCATTCGGAAGTAGTAATATATTATCAGTTTATCATACCACCCAAATCTTTTAAGACCTAGTGATTTTCAAGAATATCTACATAAAATAGGTAAAGTAGAAGACCCATAATGTTTATATGATCAAATAGTACAACATTCATTCCATCTGATTTTTCAATATGCTCATGAAAATCAAGAAGACTACACAAAATTTCAATTCTGATGTTGACGATGCTGAAAAATCATCAACATGGAACGAAATTTTACTGCAAAAATATTTTCTGTTGTAAAAGTAATGAGGATGTGGCCCTGGTCATAAATGAAAAGATAATTTCAAAGCAAGACATCCTGAAATTACTGAAAGTAAATCAATCAGAATAAGAATACAAAAGGTGAGGCTGTCCAGTTCTTAAAAGTTAAATGGTTTCGTTATAGAAAAGGAAGTAACCTGATCGAATACAAATACGATTATATTGACCTGGGCTCCTGGGCTTGTTTTACGAATTTGCAGCGTAGTTGAGAACATTTTGTTAAAACATTGTAACCTTGACAAAAAATTTGAAGTTTGGAGAAGTATTAATTAGAATACGTCAAAAAAATTGAAGTTGGGAAAAAATAACGTAAAAAATTTCAACGTTGAAAAGAAAATTTTTCAATTTGAAAAAAAATTACGAAAAAAATTTCATCGTTGAAATGAAAGTTTTTCAATTTGAAAAAAAAAATAACGTAAAAAATTTCAACGTAGAAAAGAAAAATTTTCAATTTGAAAAAAAAATACGTAAAAAATTTCAACGTTGAAAAAAAAAATTTTAAGTTGGAAAAAACGAACGTCGGAATATAGACGAGAACCAGTGGCGGCGCGTAAGTTTTTCAAGTAGTAATCGTACTTTGTAGTTGAAAAATTTTCAAGTTTTTTGATGCTGCACCCTCTGTTCATTTCAATAGTCTCATTCTTAAGTACAATAAATGACGCAGAAAAACTTTTTTTTGGTAATTTTTTAGTGTAATCGGCGATTACAGCGATTACATTGAATAACCGCCACTGACGAGAACGAAAAAAAAATCGCTCACCAACCACCGGAAGGACTTAGCGTAAAAACGAGAAAAAAATTTGCTCCCACCGCCTCCAGTTTACAAAACAAGGTCTCGTTCTAAAACGAGAGCTATATTCCCGGATGAAAAAGAAAAATCGTACACATTCCCATCCAAAGAAAATTTCAATAGGTATTACAGAAATACTTTAAATACGTCCATCGAACAAATTTCACTATAAAAACTTCATTCTACTTTTAATATAGATCTGTGACTAAGCGAGATGAAAATTTCTTCCAACACGAATATTCACATACTTCACGTATGAAAAAAATTAAGAATATCGCGCGATATATTCGGTGGGCGAATCAACAAACTTAAAAAAAAGTTCTTATTAATGCGTGTTTATATTATAAAAGACAAGTTAGATTAATTCACCGGACAAGTGTCATCGCTGGCCAACATGCCATGGAAGCAATTCCTATTTTTTTCGTGGGCGACAGAATATACGTACGTGACGATTAGAGAGTTTATATGTTACTTGTGGTTAAACAGATTTTTGTATTACTTTCGATTTTAACTTGAGATATTGACCTGCCGAATAAAATGTCGAATTTTAGACCTTTTTTTACATTGTGTTATATGGCAAATTTTCAGCTCCTTTGCGCCACCACTTAAAATAATTTTTTCGGGGTAGGTAAAATTTTCATGGAAGTTTTATCTCATCAGGAGGAACAAAATGAGAGGGCGGCACGATCAACATATTGAAATTGCACCGAGGGACACCCGTGGTTCCACGGTAGTTCATTATTTGCCTCATCGAGGAATTTTGAAAAATGGAAAGAATCCGGTTCATCTCTCAACCCTGTGGCCAATGTAAAATACTGCGCATTTGTGCCTTAAAACAAAGGAAATCGCCATTGCCAACACTCTAAAGGGTCTGAAGTCGTAAATTCACGACGCAGAAGCTCCCAGGGTTCAGAGTCGTAAACGATCGAGTTAAACCTAGTGTAAAAATCGAAGTCTGACGAGTTATGTTTCATGTATGTAGATTCTGACCACGCAGGAGATGGGATAGATAGAAAGTCAACGAGTGGAATGATATGTTTGAAACACCCCTACATATCCATTCTCTTGATTAGTTTGTATTAAAAGATTTCGTCTGTATTACTTTGTTACCTAGGTACTTATTTTTTGATTTCAGTGCTAAATGCAATTTCAAAAACCGAAATTTTTGGAATCGTAAGTTTTTATAATTTTTGAAATTATCTAATTCAAGTATCCAGTTTTCACAACTGAGTTCTTCTTCTTATACATATGTCTATAAATACATATATATTCTGGAAAGGTGAGATCCGCGAGGAAAGCTTATAAAAGGGTAAATATGAACTTGAGAAACTTCAATTATCGCGAATTACCCCTATTTGTGACCTCTTCGAATGATTGAAGGGATGTCCCCTTCTTATGAGTTTTCATTATTGTAGTCAAATCTTAGTGCCAATTTTATAAGATATTAAAGGATTAGCCATCCCGACGTGTAATTTATTTTCGTTATTTTTTACCTCCCCTGCGTATGTAATTCGTAGGTAACGTTAAATTATTATGTACGACGATTCGTATTGTATCCGATTTTCAATCAAAAAATTATAAAACACGAATTATGATGCTTTACTTGAGAAAATTGAAAACATCTGGACAGTGGTCCTCTTCAAAATTCATCAGGGGCCTAATTTTGCGTCTGGGTTTGAAATAATTCAAAAAAAAAAGATTAGGTTGATTATCTCGAATTTGTTGGTCACGTATTTCCTGTATTCGTTGGTCTGCTAATGATCGTATGTTAACTGCGGCGATTTCTTCAGCTTCGTCTAAATAAAATAGAAGGCAAGAAAACCAAATATAACGTCAAACAAAACGATTAAAACGACTAATTCAATGGATGAACCGGTATCGAATTCTCCTCTACTAATGAATACTCAACAACGGGATACAAAGTCGACGACAGTTCAAAACAATCAGGTAGTGCAACAAGAAACTTATCAGCCGCAATCAACTGAAGAAGCCGATTTAGAACGAGAGAAACAGAAACTGTTGGCCCAGCAGAAAGAAATTCAATTGAAAATCGAAAATATTGAGAAGGAGAAAATCAAGAAATCTGAGAAAAAAATGCGGCAGAGAGATTGAAAATCGATCTTTTACCAGAGGTACGCGACTTGTATGACGGAGCAGTTATCGAATCTGGCACCAAATAAGAAGTACACCGGAAAAAGGCAAGAGACACGCGAAAACGCCGAAAAATCCGACGCGAGGCAGAACAAAGAGGTCGACTTCGAAACCAACCAGATGAAGGGATCTTTGAGCCTGAAAACACAAATCAAACGTTTACAAATCAGTCATTAGACCCGAATAATCCGATAGACCGAGAACGAATACACCAAATCGGATTAGCGAGAAATACCGACAACTTATCAAACGATCAAATGGATCAAGACGAAGATCCGGTTGATACAAATGAGCCAATGGATGATGTTGTGGAAGAGGCGCTTCTTAAATCGCCTAAAAACGACTAAAAACGACTAAAAACGATTAATAACGAATACGGTAATCATTCCAGTTACTTTACTCAATAATTTCTTTAATTTTTTTTTCCTATTATGTATACATATCTTTATTTTTTTTCTTTATTTTTTTTTCGTTTGAATTTACTCGTTTGTGAATCCTTAATTTACTTTTTTTTCTTTTCTACATACGATTATTATTTTTTTCAACAAAGTGTGATTTTTCTTTGTTGTTGTTTTTGTAAAACATCCCTCAAGTTACTCTTTTTTTTGTTGTTTAAAAATTGATACATAAAATAAAATAGGAGGGAGTGTTAGACTGTAAATATCCTTATACCTTTACGTTAGACAGGATGGCAACCCTGCCCTTACGATTATGTGGTGAAGCGCACAACCGACTGCGCCGACTATCTTACGTTTAACTTTCGTGCGTAGTATATCGTTTAAGGCTGTCAAACAACATGGGTTCAGATAACTGAATATTTTGAAGTTCTGAAAATTAAATGGGAAGTCATTCAGGACTACCTATTTTCTTTTTTCGAAAGTCAGTATTGTAGCACGAAAAAAAAGTTTTCATTTTTTTACACTCTCCTTTCCTCAAGAATTTCATCCGAAATTCGTTTCCATTTGGATCTTCTCTCATACGACTAAAAATTTCTGGACGGTTATTATGAACTGCCGTTACGGATAGCGAACGGATAACGAAAATTTTGTATCTTCATTTTTGGGCTTGTTTTTTGTTAAATTTCATCCTACTCTATCGAATAGCGATGAAATAACGAAAATAGATAGCATAGCGACTGGTCCCGACCACTCGCTATGTTATCGACGCAAAAAATCGTCAAACAAAAGTGATCGTTATCCGTTCGCTATCCGTAACGGCAGTTCATAATAACCGTCCTGAAAGCCATTGTAATTTTACCACTTTAAAACCCCAAGGAACTTCATGCTGTTAACCTTAAAGCTCCATGTTTTTTTCTGTGCTTTTTACGTACATACATAACGTAAAGCAGTATTGTGAAAAAAAAAAACATTATTTATTTATTTATTTATTTATTTATGAATTGAAAATGCCCATAAGATTCGATTTGATTTTCCCACAACATTTTTAACACGTTCGTAAAGGGGATATACTCAATGCGCCTCAATTCATTTTTGAGGTCGCCTTGACCCAAAATCCATTTCAACACTTAGGGAATAGAGGATGAATCAAATTATTGAAACTAGAGGGCTTCGCCCCCTCAAATTGCAATTCAACACTAGATGGATGGTCACACAGCATAGAAAAATGCCTGTAACTCACGTCAGTCGAAAATCACTCAAAACGCGAAATCTAAAACATTTTAATTTTTTTCAGATTTTCTTAATGTAATTATTCATTTTTTATTTCAGAGTTGACCAGAAATTATATGACAGACATTATCAATATTAAGATTCCGTCTCCGGGTGATAGTTTCTCATGTCAGATAGGAAATATTTCAACTACCCATGAGATAATTACACACGACCTCATTTTTATCTCAGGCATAGAAGTAATTCACGTTCAAAAAACATCCAACAATACATATTTTGTCGTGAAGGAGTCGAGCCAAAAAATATTTTCAAAATATAGGCGTTGTTGCTTCATTTCGAATGGGCAGGGATTCTGGAGGTAGGGGTCCGGTCCCTCCGGCTCCGGCTTTGAAAATTTTTTCCAAGTGCCTCCGGCTCCGGCGAGGTTAAAAAGGCTCCGGAAGGCCCTCCGATGATGAAAAATTAAAAATTTTATAGAATTATCATGAAAATAAAAGTACCATTACTTTTTGAAAAACAAAAAACAAGTAATTTTTAACTATTGTCGTAAGCAAAACAATAACGGACAATTTTGATAGTTTTTAGGGAAGAAAAACTGAAAAATTCCTAGTAGTAAAATTAAAAATCAAGGGAGGGACCTCCGGAGCGAGGAGCCGGAGCAGTTCCAACGTGGTCCCTCCAGCTCCGGCTCCGAGATTTTTACAAAAGTCCCTTCGGCTCCAGCGCCTGCTCCGAAAAAATCGTCCGGAGAGGGCCCTCCTCCCTCCGGCTCCGCTCTGGGATCCCTGGAATGGGGGGCCAAGTTCTGTTACCAGAGCATTATCATTTTATAATGCTTGCGTTCATTAGTCCGCGTTGTTCTGTAACTGCAAGTATTATATAACTTACTTTAATACTGGTATAAAAAATAAAGATACCCCCACTTGCATTGAAACGAATTTAGCGTGCGATTACGAGGTAAAATTATTTGGGTTAAAGGATAGCAGTCCAAGTGGTTCTAGTGATTCTAGTGATTAGGTAACACTATTGTACGTTGTTCACAACAGTTGAGTTGAACATTTTCTAAGTGTAAAAAGTGTTACGTTATATCATTAAATAAGTAAATGTTGTTTAAATTGTATTTTCATGTTGTAATGTAGGTGGGAATAAATGCAGAAAAATTGATAGGAGAATTACTAAATTATATGAAAATGATGGTTTAACAAACGTAAAGTAAAATAGCCTGTGCATGCCACCAGAAGTACTCATCGTTCAGTAAGAATTACTGAACGAAAATTTGAATTTCAATAGATTAATTGATGGAAAATTTTTATCAAAATTAGTACTTCGCTGAAAAAAGTTGAATTTGAATAATTTCAACTTGAATGGCCGAAATCTCACTTGCAGCAGAATTAATTTAGGACGAGGTAATTAATCCATGAATAAAACTACCTATTTTTAGAAACTATTGGAAGTTGCACCAGGAGGCAAAACAATTTTGCTATCATATCAATAATAATATTCTGCCTGATTATTTTCGTGGAGCATTAGTACACATCGTTATCGGAAAAGAGATTGACGATATGATGGAAAAAAAGGTCAACAATGGTGTTTTGTCAGAATTCAAGTACATATTATCCAACTTGTTTTTTTCTCAAAATTTGTTTCGAGTTAAAAATTATCTCAAATTGATATTTTTCAATTTTGTTTAAAATTTGAATGTTTTTTTAAAAAATCATTTCAGTTTTAATTTTTTAAAAAAGATACTATTAATATCAACGTTGAAATATTTTTCACGACCATAAGATTCTATCAAATCTAAAAATATTTCATGTATTCTGGGCGTGCAAACTCCCTAGCTGCCCGGCAGTTTTTATGTCCAGGCAAGGTCAGTGGGACCATGAGGAGGGAAAGCACCCAAAATTGATCAGAACATTGATACTAATCGGAGTCAAGCCTGACGGATCACCTGAAGACATCGATTCATCACCCGAGGGAGGAGTCGTCGTATTATTTACTCTACTCAAACTATTTTCCAATGTCGACAGAATTCTAAAGAAGTGCCCCTTTAGATCAATTGCTTACCTTAATGGGAAAGCGTTATAATTATATCCAAAAATTGAGATTTTAAGTTTGAATCATCAATTATGGATTATGGATTCCAATCAAGTTAATTATTTTTTTGAACTTGATCATTACCAACTAATAAATGAAGATAAGGCCTGTTTTTATACAGGTTAGTTTTTTGGTTATTAAATTCAAGAATTCAATTGAAATGAACATTACAATATTATTTATACTTTGTGTATTTCTTCAGACGTCGTGGCTGATTCTACTAGAAAACAGTGCGGTGTTGCTGTAGAACCACAAGAAACTAATCAATGTGTAGAAATCGTAGAAATCAACAATCCTACCGTCTATTCACTTTGAGAAGGAAACCACTTCAATCTTTGCTAACCAACTAGATATATTCATTTTCAGTAAATTTTTCTTTCTAAATTAAAGGCACCTCCGCACTTCGGATGAAATCATGAGATTTGAAAGTTTTGATTAGATTAAGATTTTAAAGAAAAATGAACATAGAATATACTTCAGCTTAAATTTTCTTAATTTCGATTTGAAATTCCAATTTTTTCCATTTTGAATGAAATTTTTGAATAAAATTTGAAAACTATAATTTTCTGTGGTGCGGAAGTACCTCGAATTCCAGAAGCAAAATTTATGGAAAATAAATTTAATTGGTAAGCCAACAGAAATTTCACGTTTTAAGCGGTTCCCTTCTCAAATTGAATAGACTATAGTTACAATCGAAGTAAGTTATTTTGAATACAGAATGAAAACTAATTATTTCTTTTACGAGTTACTTCAGGCATAGTTTTGAGACGAAATTTGAAAAAAAAAAACTTCTTATTTGGGTTGTTTATTGTATAATACTGACAGTAGGTATCAATCTCATCGACACATTGCATACTCAGTAGTCTCAAGCCCTATGTACATTTATGCACATACTCTTCATCGGCAAAAAAGAGCACAACAAACCAATAAATCATTTGCCAATACAGAAATTTTTAAAAATCGTATCTAAAATTTCTTCAGTGGCCACAGTGCCGGTTATCATTCCTAAATGCTTCGCTGCAGATCTTAGCTCTTCGGCAGCAAACACGATATTTTCTTCAGTCTCAGTTTTGAACAACGCGAAAAAATTATTTATATGATATAAACTTTGTTGCAGATGGTGGCGATGTCTCATTCTAGTACAAGAAGGTTTTGCTTTGTTTGGCATTCCGCATCTGCATCCAGAACACAAAAAAATCAGACTTGAAGAAAACAAGCTATAGATCACCTACTAAATTGATTCGATTTCATTCGCATCAACTTACAAATCTTCAAAATGATGGGACATCGTTTTTAATAAATTGGCGATTCCATCTTCGGTTTGACACGAAACACAAGTCAATTCAGGGCATTGTTGGGTTATTTCTCGAATATTTGTTTTTAGTGATTCGTTCAACAGATCGGTTTTGTTGAGTATTATTATACAGCGGGTATCACGGACTAATTTTTCAACGCCTAATTTTTCCTTGTAAGCTTGACAGTGGCTGAGAATTTCGTTTTTGAGTATAGCACCATTGTTGCCAGATTTTTCGACATTTTTGGCTAAATCTTGTACGTCCAGCATCAACAATAGCAAGTCTGCGTTACCAGCTTCGTTTATACTGCGACGTATTCCCTCTTCCTCTACGATATTCTCGATGCCTTCTTTCCTGATACCCGCCGTATCTGCAATCAACACTGGATAGCCGTTGATGTTGATGGTGCTTTCAACAACGTCTCTGGTTGTACCGGCTATCTCTGTGACAATTGCTGCTGGTTTCTGACCTGTAAGAATTTGGAATCCTAATCAAACCGCGGACTCGATTCGATTGCATCGGTCGCAAATGCGGAAGCTAAAGGGGGTATAAAGGCAGAAAAACGAGCAGGCCGGGTGGAAGGTTGAGAATAATAAAGATGTAAACTTACAAAGAACGTTTAATAAACTGCTCTTGCCAACGTTCGGCGAGCCGATGATGACTGTTTTGATACCGTCTCGTAAAATTTCACCTTTTCGAAAATCGTTCAAATGTTCCTAAACAGAGAAAATCTCATTTTTTTGTTTTCTCTATTTTTCGCGGAGTTCACGAGAAAAATAGTGGAAAATTTTCATCACCAGGGTGTCTAACAAATTTTGGTGAGAAAAAAAATTGTCCGATACTGCCTTTTGGAATGACTTTCTGAGTTTACCCTCCCCCCTCCCCATACAAAGAAAAAATCGATATTTCAAGCAAGGTAAAAAAATTTTGGTAATAATTCAAAAAAAAGAATGAATTTTCTGATAATTTTCTATGTTGTTTCAAATCGGGGACTTTTCACTAATTTTTCAGTCAAAATTATTGATTTCTTTGAAAAATTGAAAATTGATGAAAATCAGTGATATTTAATTCAACTGAAAGATCTGTGAAAAATTGTCAAATTTTAAAATAAAGGAAATGAAAATGGTAAAAAAATTCGGTCTCCTTGATAATTGAAAAAAATGAAAGCCCGGTACAAAAATATTCTCCTCTGTACCTACCTACCTCTTAACGAGCCTGACTGAGCCCCGAGAGAAAAATTTTTTAAAAAATGGGGAATCAGGATCTGAAATTTTATTATTAGGTCAAACAAAATTGTGCTTTTTTCGTGGTTTGTAATTGTATCGACTTCTAAAAAAAAAGAATATCTCTTGACTCAATTACTGATATTCTTCCAAAAAATCGAACTGTAGAAATTTACTGAACCCTAGCGAAGCGAGGGCGAAAATTTTTGAAAAAAAAAGGCATTCAAAAGCTAAATATTCTTTCATTTTTTGATCAAGATTTCAGTGGGTATTAAAAAGGAATCAAAATCTCAAATCTTTCATTTTTCAAGGACAAATGGGATTTTTTTGAAATTTTTGAAAAAAAATACTGACTTTTTGAGTAAATTAGTCAAAAATATTGACTCATACTGACTATACTGACTTCTTCGCAAAAGTACAGACTTATACTGACTGTTAGACACCCTGATTCACTCAAAGATTTTTCACAATTTGAATTTTTTTTTATCGAACCATGTTTCTACCTTTTTTTGCTCAGAGTCCATTTTACGGGGAAAAAAGGTAAAAAAAAAACAGATCAACAAAAAAATCAATTTATGAAAAATCCTTTTGGGCAATACAATTTTTTCACTACGTTTTTCCTGATCAGTGAGAAAAATACTATAAAAATCATCCATTCAACTTGAAACAGAATTTCAAAAGTTCGAAAAATGCAGCCCTGTGTTATTATTTTAAAGCGATTTTTAAACAAATGCCCAGTATTCACCTGTATACAACGACTGAGTTCTTCAACGCGATTTAATACCGAATTTAAAATATTCTCATCAATGTTCTCATCTTCACTGAAATCTATGTACGCTTCGACGTGAGCAAGACTCTGTGTTCGAAGATAAAAACAAAATATAAACACAGCTTGTCTTTACATTTCTGGCTTTCTCAACTCACTTGTAAAATAGTGGAACGCCAACCAAAATAGATTTCTTTCAGCGAGCCTTCCATCTGATAAAGAGCTTGTTTCCTTTGCATTTCAGTTTCGGCGTCGATAAGATCGCTCAGACCTTCTACTTCGGTCAAATCGAATTTCGTAGCATAGAACGCTCGTTTTGTAAATTCGCCTAACAAATCAACAACCAACGTAATTAAAACTCGATCGAATTGATGCATTGAATTGGAATTTTTCAATTTGGACGAGTAAACGTATCAAGCAAACTCAATTTGCTGTCTTTTTACGAGACAGCATTTTCATGATAAACTACTCGGTTCAAATAGGGACAAATGCTTCACCTGGATCTGCTGGTCTGAAATTTTTCAGTTTCGATAATGCCAGCAAAATAGCTCGAATTACCGCCTTACTACCGTGAACATGTAATTCGCATACGTCTTCGCCAGTGAAACTTTTCGGTCCTAAAAATGAAAAACGAGCCCGTGCAGATGAAGCAAAATGGGAAATTCAGTTCCAATATTTTCATCAATAGGGCAATTCACGTTGACGTCACTATTTTTTTCATCACGAACTGGTGTGTAAACAAAGTGAATTTTTGTACAGTGTGTTACTAAAGTTTAGAATAGATTTTCAATTTTTTTAAAAATTAAATTAAAGATTTTCACTAAATAATAATGTTTTGCGATGAATGCCGTTTGAAAAAGCACAGTGATTAATTAGAAAACCTGCCATTCGAAGCGCAGACTCAATTTCGGTAGACCCGCAACTCCTTTTAAATTGCAAATTCGAGTGTTGGCGCAGTGCTTTGGTTGAAATTCCGAAATTGGAATTTCTAAACATTCATGAATATCTTGTTAGCAGAAATTGTGTTCATATTCATGAGTTTGTGCCTATTGGCATTGAGTATAAAATGTAATCCTATCATTTCTTTCACCTCATATTTTGATATACCAAAAAAAAAAAAAAAGCTATGCAAGTAAAATAAATTGCAATACTCATGCAAGTATTGATCTGTTTAACCTCATTTTATGATCAACATTACCAACAACCATTTATTTGCAGTCATGGGTTTTGGTTTTATTTAGGTATGCATAAACAGTACAGCGTGCCGATAATTTCAAAGATAGGCAGAAATAGCAATCATTTATTAAAACGCTCAAAAAGAGTTAATCAAGAAAGATTTACTGTCTGGAACAGACAGAGAAGGCTAATTTTGCCCTTGAAGAAGTAGATAGCAACTAATATGTAGTTCATGCAACATACAGTGTCATCAAATCAACTGGTCTGAGAGACCGTGATGCGACTAACTGCGCTTCAAAATTCAAGTACGAAATTATATCGCCGAAAAAGTGTTTGAGAAGGAAGGCGAAATGAGGCTGACGCGATGGCCACGGATTGTTTACCACCGACACCAGAGATCTCAGTCTTGAACTGGACCAATTTCAGTTGTAATTGGGCTACTAACGACGACGATATCAGAGTAATATGCGACGCTCCATCCATGAGAGCGGTTGCTGGCTGAGTGTATCGATCAGAGCTAAAATTACCTGAATTTTCTGGTAAATCAGAAGAGTGGTCTAGTTCTATCCAACGCTTTGAGAATGGGGTACGTAGTGACCTTATCAATGATTTAGATCGCCTTCAATACTTGGTTCATCGTTGAGACGCCCGCCGCTGAACACGATATGAAACCAGCAATAATCACTACCTGGCGTACAGTGGGTAATTATTGTTACCCACAATTTTTACGCCATTTTATAATAAAACTAAACCGTATAGTAAATGATACGTTTATAGTTATTATCGATGCATACTGTCGAGCGATATTAACCCTCAGGTAGACCACCAAAATGACGCGAGTTCTCGTGCTCAAAACGGCACACTACAATGCTATACAGAAATTTAAATATCGTTCGAAACAATCCGATTCGTCGATCCACAAACTGTCGCTGGGACAGAAAATCGCCAAGATTTCCGAATCGACCGTCGATCAACTTAACGCTAGTCGGCGCCTCATCATTCAATCTGTGCAAAGAGCTGCGTATCCCGATACCTTCCCTCGCCTCGAACGAAATGTGGAACTCAAGAAGCGCGATCCACTTCGCACACTATCGCCATTTATCGATGACAATGGTCTGCTACGTATCTGTGGACGTCTCTCGCTATCCACAAGCTTGCCGACCAGCAAACTGATCTTGCTACCCAGCAAGACTCATTGTTTTTACGTCATTAGATTCGTCGTAAAATTTTCTATAAGATTGGACCAAACAAAAATTAAAAATTTTTATTCTAATCCTCGTGCTTATTGCTCTCAAAAACTTACTTTTCGACCCCCCTCCCCCAAAAGCGAACTCCCTAAAACCTTACATGCCTTTGCACTAAAGCTACAATTCCACAAATACAAAGCCACGATCCTACAATGCTAATGAGCTCCCCTGTTCACCGACCAGTGTAACGGCGGATTCGATGCAATAAAGGATCTCAACTGGGTTATGGGCCTGTCGTAATGATTAATGATTGAAAAACGTACCTGAAATAAAATATGAACTACAAAAAATCAAAATAATGGGTTTTTTGCCACCGTAATCATTTTTTCCACAGCCACGCACGCAGTAATAAACAACCATTTCACTACAATCGCTATCATTTATATTATCGTGAAGAAATTTATCACATTTTGCTGAATTGGTCAACCACGTGCCGGTACCGCGCTTCAGATAAATCAACATTAACATGGCACGAACAAAAGAAAAGTCCATTCAACACTGTAGCATTTTCGACTTTGTTTACACACCAGTTTGATAAGATTCGTAACGTCATGAAAAACGTGAACTGCCCTATTGAGACAGTAGTACACCCAGGTACTTCTGTACAATATATTCGTGATAATTTGATATTCTATACCGGGAAACCATAGCACGATTCCTTTATCGAGAGGTTCGGCACTTTCAGGATCATAAATAGTCCTCAATTTCGCCATTTTCGGAGTTGGTAAATTTCTAGATCGAGTCATTTCTGTGATGACCAGCGAAGACTGCTTTCCCGATACTCTAATCACGGCAACGCCGCTTTTCCCTGATCCTAAAAATGAAAATTCGATATAACTGCAATGCTATTCCTTCCAGCAAAACGAGCATCGGCGAAAACCAACCTGAAGAAACTGCGTAAATGGTGGAGTACGAGCTAACGACGATTTTCCGAGCGAATAATCCAAGATGGAATTTTGGACTCGAATTGAGAAAACGCATCATTTTTACGAACATTTCCGGTTTGAAAACTATCGTGCAACTCTCAACGGATGGTTAACCTTTAACAGACCAATACAATATTGGACCTTAGAACTTATTTAGTGATAATTTAAATCGATGATTTTTATTTTCTTGACAAAAATTCTCGGGAGGGTCAACTTTTCGATCCAGAAAATGATCCTTCTGTTATAAAAGCGTTGATTTTGTAGCTATTTTTAACCAGATGTACCATTTGTTTAAAAAAAAATACAGAGTTCGTAATTTGAGAAAACTTTCTATCTCGATTACAAATTCTCAACAAGTGGTATGTTCATTTAGAATTCAGTTTCTTTCAGTAATCATGAAATGAAAAATGAAATAAACAAAACACAATAACAGGAAGCTGGTGGTTCGTAGGAAACTGGTGGTTCGCAGGAAACTGGTCTGTGGTCTCCGACACGGCCCTTCAAAAAACGGATGATACCGTAGACGGGTAAGTAAAATATAGAAATCGTATCGTATTTCTGGTTATTTTTGTTTTCAATTGTTGATTTTTATTTTCAGCATGAAAACACATAATCAAATTTCCATCATTGTATAGTAACCTACCTACGTACTTACATCTAAAATTATTTAATTTATAATTGTTTAAATTCAAAATTTCAAACACAAAAAAGCACCAAAAACGTAAAAATGAAACTAAACGATAAGTTCCTTGTAAGCAGTCGTGACTTTTGACTTGTGAATTGATAGAAATTTCATTTGATCGTTTGATACTGAAAAACGGACCAGCTTATATTACTAGCTGACTGTATTTCCATGCAAAATTATTTCATCAATCAGAACCGAATGAAAGAAAAAGACCGAACGTTCAAATTGTAACAATGTTTGCGGGAAGGAAAGTATGGTTTTGTGATCCTTTGGATGACAAGTTTAAAGTTGGTACAGTCTCCATAAATAACGCGGAAGAGCCCATCGTCACCGTCCGACAATTATACCAGGAGAATGATGACGACGCAGGTTGGAAGAATATTGCTCGAACACGAGTAAAACCATTTATTCCATACCTCGATTTGATGAGGAAGGTCGGAGCGAAAACGGGCGAACAGCTCGTTTTCACTCACATGATAAACGAAGGGCTTCGCGCGACCGTAACTGAGCCCGCAGGATTACATCAAAAAACTGCTACCGAACTGAACATGGACGATTATTTTGAACGTCGTGTTCTCAACATTATCCGCGAGGAAGGGGTCCATATGCCGCTGAGGAATTCAACATTCGAAGAAATGACCGAATGGTTCGCGGTGGGCAAATTATGCGTACACTATTATAAAGGATCCGGCATTTTTCCGGTTAAAATCTCAGATGTCCAATCCTTCCATCCGGAACCCGAAGATACCGAAGAAATCGCGCCGCTGGCGATCTGTACGTACATTACCGAAGAAGATAGCAACTCCGAATGCACATATTACCAGATGAAACCGATGTGGCCATGGGCGAAGTTAGCAGTGTCCAGCAGAAAGAAATACGAAAAAAGGTACCGAGTAGCCGAAGGTATGGAAAGAGAGCCGCAGTTCCAGGAATATCCGATTGCCGTACTCAACTTCGACGAATTTTCGGTCGATACATTCCTGGCGGGACGCGACAACACTGCCCGTTGTTACATTCAATCGCTCATCGAAATTTACGGAAGAGCCCACCGGAAGTTACCCGTCTTGGACGTGGACATTGACCGGGTGACGCAATTGTTGGGCGGGGAAGACCGAAGTTTGCAAATCGTCGAAAAGAAGATGTTCGATCTATTCCTACGTGAAAAGTTTTTCGGCGTGCCCGAGGAAATGGAGCTGCATATGCGGGAGGTGCAGCAGCAGCTGCAGTGGGAAATGGAAGAAGACGATTGGCTGGCCATAGCCGTTGAGACCGAAGAAATATTGGCCGGTGGTGAGGAGGCTGCTTTTAATGAAGAGGATGAGCAATGGCGGAGGCTGGAAGAGGAGCGGCTAGAGGCATTGCGCATTGAAGAAGACCGAATGGAAGCCGAGCGTGCGGAGGAGATGGAAAGACAGCGACGATTGGACGCGGCGATGGAAGAAGAAAGGGAAATCCAAAGAGAGTTGGAGAAGGAAGCGAGGTGTGAAGAACGGCTGCGGCAGGCCGAGGAGAAAAGGAAGGAGCTGGAAACGAGATTACGCACGGCCGAAGAACGTGATCGACAACGCCGCCTAGAAGAAAGGGAAGCCGCCGAAGTGGTGGTAGCCGTCGCCGATGACCTCGCCGAAGAGCCCCCCGAAGTTCCCGTGTTAGCCGTTGCCGATGACCTCGCCGAAGAGCCCCTCGAAGTTCCCGTGTTAGCCGTTGCCGATGACCTCGCCGAAGAGCCCCCCGAAGTTCCCGTGTTAGCCGTTGCCGATGACCTCGCCGAAGAGCCCCCCGAAGTTCCCGTGTTAGCCGTTGCCGATGACCTCGCCGAAGAGCCCCCCGAAGTTCCCGTGTTAGCCGTTGCCGATGACCTCGCCGAATCTGATGACGAGGATCCCCAGGATGCACCGAATGAGTATAGGTGCGCAATATGCAATCATGCCATGCGGCACTTTCGGGACCGCGACCATCACATTTTGAACAATCACGCAGACGATGTTGGACCGTATCTGAGATGTCCGTTAGACAGGGGGGGGGAGCAGTGTCGTAGGCTTTTCCGTACACAGCGGTTGCTCTCCCGTCATATCCGCCATAGGCATGTGGGGGAGAATTATGCGGTAACCGAAGAAGTTGCTCAGGGGATTCGGAATGTGCCGTGGAGTTGTCGTAAATGCGCGCAGTATTTCCTGCACAATCGTCACCTGAAGGGCCACCTGGAGTTGCACCGGGGCGAAAACGGTATTGACGAATGCGATATTTGTGGCGAAATTTTTCAGGTCCGAAGCTCATATAGATCCCACCGAAGCAGAGTCCACAACCGTGCACGGAACTGACCGAAGGAAAGATAATTTTGTGAAATTGTTGTGTTGTGAATTAACTGAAGATTAATGTTTTTGACATCTTGGTATTTTGAAGTAAACCGATCCGACCGAAGAAACAAATTAAGTGCACCCGTAGTTCATGTATCTTTCTTTGTTATTTTTTATGTAGCGTATTTGTTTTTGAATTTTTTTTTACGGGGTCGATTTTGTGTGTAATATAAATTTGTGAAATGCTAAAAAAAATTTTTTTTTTTTTTTTTTTCAATGACTTCGTTTAATTTTATGTTTTTGGTGCCTTTTTGTATGTGTTTGAATTTAATAATTAGAAATTACTTAGTAATTAATTTTAAATGAGGGGATGAAATGCTTGGCATCATTTCTGTTCCGTTTTCCATACGTTTGAGTGTTGGTTTCTTGTGGATGATTTTCGTGGCGGTTTTTTTCTTGTCTGTTTTGTTGCTGTTTTGTTTTCGTTGCCGTTTTTATTTTTGTTAATTAATTTTCGACTATGATGACGCGAATGAGTGCGAAGGGCGCGAGTACAGGTGGCCGGGGGCGCGGTGCTGGCGGTAGGGGCCGGGACCGTAGTCAGCCAAATCCAACAGTAGCTGTCACTGTAGAGGATGTCGGAGAGGACTGGTGTCCGAATTTGCATCAAACGTGAGTGCTCTAGTAATAGTATTGTATCACTGCACACGTCGTCGCCTCTCTCCCCTTCCCCCTTTGGTTTTTTGGGCACTCACTTAGTTTCAATGGGAAACTAATGAGCGCCTATAAATTTTGTTACAGGTCCCATGATAAAGGCAGAGCCAGCAAAAAAGATCCACTTCAAGACCAAGAAGTAGCCTAATTCTATGTAGTCATTATGTACTTGTTTTTATTTGTTCCATTTTGTATGTATATTTGTATTATTCTTGTATTATAATTTTGCATGATATATTTCTCTGCTTATTTCAGGCGTGTGCATAATAGGCGCACGTGAAAACGAGTGTATTTTCGGATGTATACTGGGCCTGTATTTGCATTGTTACTTTATTAGCTATCAACTTTGTTTAGTTTGTTCTGTTATCGAAATATCGGTACATATTTTGTAGAATTTCTGCATTTATTTTCTAATCTGTTGAAGCTAAGTCGGATTCTCATTGATTTGAACTGAAGGAGCGAATACGATGATAGCACTGATAACAGTGATGACCGTACGTAATCGATCAATCAGAGGGCAGTAAATTGGCTCATGAGCGATCGTATGTGTAACACGCTTAAATGCGTACGTTGCAGGAAGTGAAGGAAGATCCGAGGAAGTGAAGGAAGATCTGCTGAAGTTCGGGATCGTGGCAAAGTTCACTTTGCTAGACGAAAAACCGATGGATTTTGTTACGTAAGTTTCATTTAATTAACCATTACTTCATAAGATAATTTTGAATAATACTTTGCTTGTATTTTCCAAGGTTAAACGAAGGGCACCGGCAATCACGTGCGTCTACTGCAAGAGGGATATAGCTACTGCGAAAAAGTTGAACGAGCATTTGCTCGCCGAACACCGCGAATTAGCTTTCCCTTGCAGTAGATGCGAAGCGCCGAAAGCACAGTAATTTGTTGCCATACACATACTACATCCATGTAAGAGAGCACCATGTTCAGGTAAGTTTAAGCAATATAATTTAAAAAATATTATAAGTAAGTAGAAATTAATTAATTCTTTGTTTCTTTTTGCAGACATTTACGCAAAGCCACGCGGCGTTGGAGATGTCCTCAAATTCATCGAAAATCACTTATATTATTTATGTACTGTTTCCCAGATTTATCAACAAACCCGCAAAGAAATTATCTTTGCCGCAAAAATTTAATAAATTTGAATAACATGGTCGTCTACGAGTGAAAATCAAAAGTAGACTTCGTTGGCTTAATGTCAAATTACGAATTGCGATGCTTTCAATTTCGTTGGCTTAATGCCAAATTACAAATTACGATGCTTTCAATTTCGTTGGCTTAATGCCAAATTACGAATTACGATGCTTTCAATTTCGTTGGCTGAATGTCAAATTACGAATTACGATGCTTTCGCGATTTTTTTTTTTAAGGTAATTTAATGAAATAAGAACGAAATAACTTTGTTCATTTTTTTTTATTACGACATTTTTTTATTGTTAAGAAGAGATTGAAAAGTATTTTGCATTGATTTCATATATTACAATTCATAAAAAATTAATATTTTTTTGAGAAAATTTGCCAATATTTTGAAATTTTTTTTTCAAAAATTTAAATTTACACCTATTAAATGGTGGGAGAGAAATTTCCAGGTATTTTGAAATTGAAACTAACAAAAGTTGATTTAATTAAATATATATTTTTGCGAACGCAGCTGAAATTCTGGGGTGGTTCTTTTCACATTGAAAACGTGTTCATATTTTTTGGTTCAAAATATTTAATGTAGCATCAGTGTGAAAAGTGAATTGTGAGCCTTTAAATAAAACGATGTTTATCGGTGTATTTTGCTGTTATGACTAAGAATTTATAAACCTTCGATGTTCGATTTAGAATCAGCTGCCCATTACAGATAAAATTCCTAGGAAAAACATAACTGCATGGATGACCATTGGCCATACGTTCCAGCGTGTTGCGCTGCGTAGGTGAATTTTAATACCTTGAAATCTGGCGGCAGCACAGATAGTCGATGGAATCGAGCGTACATTGTAATTCGCCATTTGGATCCGACCATCGGTTTGTTCACAAATCGAGTTCTAGTTTTACATTTATTTATTTTTCATTTTGAATCTTTTACAGGTTTCTGAATACAGATTTTTCGGTGATCTCGGAAAATTCCAACAGATTTAGATCCCCCCGTTTGATTGTATTGTACATAGCGAACGCGTGTAACCGTGAAATCTTCACGCGGAGTGGCTGCATTCTATGAGAACTTGTTGGTACTAATCTTGCTGGGGGTACACGTCGACATTGTTGGCCCCATTAGTGAACTGCTCGATGACGAAAGATTTATTGCCGGTTGACGACTTTACGCGATTTGCCGTTACGTATGTTATTTCCGAAAAATCGGAAGTAGGATAGTTCTTCGACAGTTTTCAAAAACTCGGGAAGTTGAGTTTTTCGGATTTTCAACAAAAACGGTGGTTTGGGGAGAAATTTGACCATGAAGAGATTTAAAGATATTAAAATTCCCTGTCAATTCAGATGAGAAAATAGTTGCGCAAGCTTACCTTAAGCTTATTCCGGAATACCTCAATTGAAAACATACTACCAAAGAGATTGCTATCATTACAAAAAAGAATGCTCACAAAGCTATCTACTGAATAAAATACAATATTGTTCCCACGTTTGTCTTTGTGTGTGTGTCTGTGTTGTTTTTTTCTAACAATAGTGAATGTGTGTTGTATTGTGAACAACAGGTCCCAAGTACGAGGGTAACCTTAGGTGCTAGGTAGGTAAGGAATGAAGAATGTTCTTTGTAGATTTTACACATGATATAGTTTTCTGAGCATTTCTTTTCATTCATTTTTGGCATATAATTATGAAGTTTAAATTGAAATTACTCGATATATGAATTAAAAATAGAAATTTCTCTCATATGAAAATTGTAGATAATTTTATCCTCTATCCAATGGTATATTTACAAAATTTTTAGCTGTAATATTTACATTACAGTTGATATTTAAAAGTTGGAAAATCATTTCTTGAAAAATACGACTCTATCATAGGAACCCGCGCCGAAGGATCATTTTGTCTCTGAGCGTGCGTGGGCACTTGATTTCTTTCTCGTCCCGTGTCTTATCTATGTTAGATGTTGGTCACCGGAATTTTTTTTGCAAAATGCAAAATACATATAATAAAAAATATATTTTATTGGTAAGCCGTTTTAGATTGAAAACTGAAATCTTATTTCAAAGTTGAAACATTTGTGGTCATATATTTAAATGTTGTTGAGTGTTGACTGTTGGATAAAAAGCCACTAAAATTTCAATATCCTACAAATCTTTTCGCTGCTAAAATAGAGAAAAGTTTTTGAACGCGTGAATTATTATAACTACATTTTCTTATTCTTAGTTGCTAAGTATTGTATCTCATCTCCAACTTTTCGAGAAGTTATCATATTTTTTCATTTTCCAAGTCTGCTTTTGATGAAAATTTTTGATACAAACTCTTTTCTTTAGCTGTTCAATAGACTAATAGACATAAGACATGACTGTTGACAAAATTGCAATATTCATATTATATTTTTTTCAATTATATTGGTAACAAAATATAGCAAGACAAAAACGATATTGATAATATAAAGAAATGTGACCATTTTTTCTATTTCAGCAACAAAAGGATTTGTAGGAATTAGGAAATGATAAAATTTCAGATAGTTCACAGAAATAATTGAAATAAAGTAAAAATAAATTTATTATTTTGCATTTTATGAAAAAAATTTCGGTGACCAACATCCAACATTGATAAGAAACGCGACGAGAAAAAAGAACCAAGTGCCCATGCATGCGCAGAGACAAAATGATCCTTCGGCTCGGGTTCCTATGATAAGAGTCGTTAAAAAACTTCCTACGTACGTGAAACTTGATTTTTTTGTTCTATAGCTAATCATATTTGAAGGATACCTATGCGCACAATTTAGCAACAGAATGGTCAAAAAAATGTATAAATAATATATTTTTTTTAAAAATATTTTTACAACCTCCCAAGTTGAATTGGTTTTGGTACTCCCTCATTTATGAATCAGTGAAAATTATCGAATATCACTGAAAACCAGTCAGAATTGCAGCACAGGAGAAAATCTGTGAAAAAATTTTCACTGAAAACGAATCTGGAAAATTTTGCTTTCAGTTAGATCAAGTTTTGATATTTCCGGCGGAAAATGTTCCACTTATTTTTTAAAAAAATTTCGATTTCTTTTTCTTTTAGTTCGATCTTTGAACAAATACGTATCATTTTCACACTGTTTAACTAAATTTGCAGTCCATCACATTTTGGCGCAATTTTCACTTCAGTTGGAACTTCTATAGATTTGGAAACGAATATAGCGAAATTTCAAAGATTTTTAAAAATTATTAATTTCCGAACAAATCAATTTCGGGTAAACATTGATGCCCAGAAATGCGAATTTTTCACGCATACAAACTAGGTAAGCTTCCGTTCATCTTCATGCAGCATTAATGGCTACATCCATTAAAAATAATTAAACACGCCAGTCGGGCTAAAAACCATTTACCCCACCTACTCAAACGCTTCATCTATAGCGTTTTCGTGGTTCACACAAAAACAAAAAATTAAATTAACACCAAATAAATCGACAACGAAGATGCGATTTATTACCCTCGTAAATGTTTTGTTCGGTGGTTTCTTTTTTCTTTCTTATTCTCAAAACATATTCGTATTGGCCCGCCGCCGCAACCACTTCAGCGGCTCAAACCCGTTCCAAAATAGAGAAAAAAATTTCTCGTACGACATGAAATCTTATGCCAAATCTAATGTATAATCATCCTACTGTAAAGCTATTTAGCGTTCATATGGTAAAGCCAAATACACGCCACAATGTATGTAGTGTAACAATATGTCCGAGAATTTATTCCTATTCCGCCTTCGTCGTTGGAGCGATGGAGCTAACGCGAAAGGCGACGCAGCCAATGTTTTAGCGGCGAAATGAAAAAAATAAAAATTGAAAAATATCTCCATCTTTATGCCAAAATACCGAAGAAATGGGTAATATTAATCACGCGCGTTCAACAACGGTATACATAAAATGTTTCGCATAGAGAACCCATATTTCATACGTATAATTGGTCTTATTTATTCTTCAAGTGCGTTTAACTCCCCGACATCTCGCGTACAAACCAACACGTGTATGAAAATGCCATCGCAACGTGCCCGCGGCGAAATGAAAAAATAAATTGCTTTGATCTCGCAGGATGATACTTTTGAATTGATAAGAGGCTTTTGTATCTCTTTATGCGAAATCGAAATTTATAAATGCTTAAAATGGTCGATCGAGTGAAAAATATTGTAAAGATTGGAGAGTAGGACGACTAATGCCATTTATACCCACGCAAGGAGAAGAAAAGTCAAAAACCTCGCCAATATTTCATTCAAAGGTTAACCACCCTTCATAGCATCAGAATGGCTCCACATCTGGAACCAAACTCCGGCAAAAAAGCACCTCTAAGCGGTCTTCACCGGTATACGTGAAAAAACTCACGGTGGCATGGACCCCTCCATGCCACCGCCGCATCCATTGTTGAAAGCAATTAGTATTTCTGGCGCTTAGCTTCGCATCGAGCTTAATAACCCGTAAATGCAAACAACACCGTCCACGCCATAGATATAGACACCAGACACTGTGAAAATTTCATCATCAAAGAGAAACGCTGTAAAAATTACTCAATTTTAATAAATAGCCCGTGAAAATAATCAAAAGAATAATACGGTCGCGAAAGCGCGATAAAAGCTCCCATCGGGATGAAATTTCGCCAATTAATACATACCCTCGAACCCATCTAATTGAACTTAACGACCGACGACATCGAGCATTTGTCGCGTGCTTTTCCAGACACCACGGCGGATTATCTCGACACTTCGACGCCTTTCAAGCGTGCAATACGAGTACGCCGGACAGGAGCTTTAAAAATAACGTCCAATTTTACGCAACATTTTTCTCGAGTAACTTTTCAACGCGTAGACAATCCATAAACATATTGCGATGTCATCGAGGAGAGATATTTTTCTTTACATTTTGAAACAAGACTGTCTCTTGGGATCGCCGAATCTGCGTTAAAAGTCTTTGGGAGCAGGCGAATTTTCGCTTTGTTCCAATATCTAGCCTGTAGTGAAGTGTTCCAAATGAAACGTATTTCAATAATATTTATAATAGACAAATTATTGTTTTACAGCCTATCCTACAAATAGAAGTAGATTTATACTAAATTTATCATGTTTTGAAATAATCAAAATTTTCTTCTCTTAAATTGCGGACCCGGTACAAATGTACCCCCTGCTTGCTCGCACTGTAATTCAATCATTTCAACTTGAAAATGTTTGTAATTCGTACATCAGGTATATTTTAAATGTGATTGAAAATCTGTATTGATTTTGATTGAAATTCTATTTTTCACGTTTTGTATGTCTCCGAGTGCATGATGTCCCATAAAAAATTGTTGCTGTCCATTTTGGGAGGGGGAATCTCACCAAATTCATGCCACAAAGCCATCCAAGAAGTGGTAAAAGCTTGTACAATATTTAAAAATTGTCAGTTTCCACTTTTCAGCTGTCATTTATTTAATAATTCAATTTTTTTCTTTGTACATACTATGTAGAATGATGCAATTACCATTAAACCTGCAAATGAACGAACAAAAACCATCGTCATAGGGAAAGCAAATGAATATATACAACTTCGGGGAATACATGTGCTTTACGGAAAGGAAACCTATAATCCAGTGGCGGCACGTAAGTTTTTCAAGTAGTAATCGCATTTTGTTGTAGACCAGGCCATGGAATCGAAAATTTTTGAAGTTTTTGGATCCTGCAAACTCGGTTTATTTTGATCGTCTCATCAGTAAAAATATTCATATTTGATAATAGCTTCAAATACAACAATCATTTTTCAAGTTTGAAAATCTTTATGAAGAATAAGTTGGAAGCCGATTTTTTAAAAAATTTGATTAAAAAATCCATTGAGGCAGGCGAAGGAAATGGGAAAAATTTGAAAATAGGTATCATTGAAAAATAATAATTTTACGAATTTGAAAGATTTCAGAATAAAATTTTTCAAATTGGATCAAGTTCTGGAAAAAAAACTCAAGGTTGGATGAAATTTTGAGAAAACATTATGTAAGAGCCACTGCTACATTCATAAACAATACTCGGGCATTCGAAGATCAAACAAAAATGCACAAACATCAAAACGTGATAACAAGAAGGGTATTTCTCGACATTTTTATTTTTCTGGACAGATAAATCAACCTTTTAAATTGTATAAGTACATTATATGATCCTGGCAAACTTTTTTTTTAGTGTAATCGGCGATTACAGCGATTACATTGAATAACCGCCACTGCATTGCAAAAACAAACTGTTATCATGATATTTCGGCGCTTATTTTAAAAGTTTTGATTTTATTGTAAGTAAGTTGTTTTTTTTTTTGAAATGGTAACTCAACAGTTGTTGATTGATGGCTTCAATAATGTAACTGCTGAAGATTGGAAAAATTGTGACAAACAATGTCACCGAGGCAGAAAATTTTGTATGGACAGAAGACCACCCTTTCATCGGGTACCCCCATGACTTCGCGGGTACAGGCAACACCTAATAAATTCATTCACAGGAAACCAAGCATGCCACATTCTAGGAACTGCTACGGCTAATCCCTGAAGCAATGGCCAATTACAGAGGTGCTGGCAGCCATTGCCTTATTCGAAATATCCACTTCCGAAACCGGGGCTTATGCTGAAGACTCACGGCCAACAAAAGGACTGGATGATTCAAAAATGTGATACTTGTTCTAAGTTTTTCTTCTCTGGACCCATACTAATGGCTCACAGGAGGAGAAAGCATTAAAATTATGTAAAAAATGTATAGTTATGTTTTAAATCATTGCATAGAAAAAAAAGTATAAAATATAGACAAAAAACCAAAAAAAAACATAAACACACCTGTGTACATTACACAGCCAGTCCCAAGTCTGAATAAATGTTATAAAAGAGTTATCTGCTGTAGAGGGATACCAGTTACGGACTTATGAACCACATTAATTGTTTTTCCACACTACTTTTTTAGCATTGCCTTTTTCATTCCATTCATTAGTGGCGAAGATCCAGATGTTAATCCAAATGTACTTCCACCATCAAAGGGAAACATGCAGAAGCAAATCAACTTTTGAACAAAGCTGAATGGGGGAATTTGGTTGATGAATTGAAATTTTTCGAATTAAACAAAGTTTTCGAGCCTAAGGGGCAGGCATCCCAATGTACATCTTGGTTTATTTTTATTACCCCTTCAATTATTTGGCATGACCTCAGCCGTGCCAGTATATAATTTGCCGAAGGATGTACCTGCTGTGATTAGTGGCGAAGATCCAGATGCTAATCCAAATGTACTTCCACCATCAAAGGGAAACATGCAGAAGCCAATTTAACTTTTGAACAAAGCTGAATGGGGGAATTTGGTTGATGAATTGAAATTTTTCGAATTAAACAAAGTTTTCGAGCCTAAGGGGCAGGCATCCCAATGTTCATCTTGGTTTATTTTTATTACCCTTTCAATTATTTGGCATGACCTCAGCCGTGCCAGTATATAATTTGCCGAAGGATGTACCTGCTGTGGGTGCAGGTACATCAGGAATGCCCCCATGTCGGGGCATTCTTTTGGATATCCTGCACCTGCAGTAGGCTGTTTGACGCAGATTGTTATTAATTTTATTATTTTTAATTTTAATGAATTTATGATTACAAATGCATTGATAGGTGGTTGAATACACCACCACATACTTGTCCTGAATGTCTTACAGCAGCTAAAGGAGCTACAAAAATAACCATTTTCGCTGAAATGGCTGGAACAGCTCTATTGCGCTTTGTAAAATATTTCCGACAACACTTGGGGAGACAGACGAACTGCAGTAATGAACATGGAATTGAGATTCAGGAAGACGGGGACATAGATTGGAGGGTAAAGGTGATATTGTTAACGTTTATTTTCCTCAATATAATATTATCCTTCATTGGGGCTAGTCGACTCACGAACATAAGCTACGATTTTAATGATGCGACACGTGTTGCATCATCTCCAAAGTTGTTTCAAGTTGCAACCTTATTCTGTCGTTACAAAAAAATGAAGAATTTTGGTTTATTTATCGAATTTTCTGCACTGCAGGTTCGACTTCTAGGGTAATTGTTTTTGTACAGAAGAAATACATAGAAAACTGTTGTATAGTAATTACTATACATTTTTTTTTCTAGCAATTCATTTCATTTTAATTTCCTTTTTGGAATTACTAGCATATTATAGTTTTGTTTATAGGACGGCGCCTAGGTATTTTTCTCGACAGATGTGAGAGCGTCGCCGGGTTTCTCGACGACGCCCTTAATACTCAAATGAAAAACCGTTCATGGTAAGAAATTAAAATAGATATATAAATGTTTGTTACAATTTTACAAAAAACAAAGGAATAAATTAAAAACTTCTTACAGCCATCTGCAGAATTTTTCAAATTTATTGAAAAATTAAACCAATTACCTAATGATACAGAACCTTATTTTCGATTAATTCGAATTAATCGCGGATGGGGAGGCATTTTTCCCCGTCAATATTTTAAAAAATGAGTGAAAGTGCGGAAATTTTTTTGCGCTACCAACAGAGCTCTTGATTAAAATTTTTAAAAATTTAGACAATCGTGGAGAGATTTGAAAAAAGAAATGCATGAGTGTTGAAAAAAATGAATTAATATTTAGAGTGTAATTTTTTTAGCTTACTTTAATTTTTTAGAATTTATAAATGTTCAAGTTGGAAATGTGTCAAGAGGGCCGTAGCGATATCGCCGCCGACATTTCAAAAATTTCGTAACTTGGTTTTCGACGGTAACGGTAGCATTACAAAAATTTGGTGGAAATCTTGGAATTTATTTATAAACATGTAACATCGAAATCCGAATCATAATCAAAAAAAAGGATGAAAGAAGAATTCCATACACCTTTCTTCAAAGAATTACGAAATGCAGGTAATTGATAAAAATTCCAATATAAATAGAGGTAGTCTGCGATGTTCTTTATATCACTTTAGCAAGATTTAAAGAAATCTTTCAAGTCACTCAATAAGACTGAAATTTTTCAAATTTTTAAATGTATAAGTAGAAATTATTTATTAAATTGAGATGCAATCAATTACCAAGAATCTGTGAGGTTTTTTCCAACATAATTTATTTTATTTTAATTTACTTTTTGGAATTACTAGCATATTATAGTTTTGTTTATAGGACGGCGCCTAGGTATTTTTCTCGACAGTTGCGAGAGCGACGCCGGATTTCTCGACGACGTCCTTAATACTCAAATTATAATTCTTCCTTCTTGTGTAATATCAATAAATTTTCTCTTGTGCACTATGTGTTTCAAAATAGCGATGTTCTTTGCGGCATTCGCAGTTGAATTTGATGAATTTACCCCGAAATTTGGTCCTAAAATAACTGGAATTAAACAAAATGTTTCGTCTCAGATTTTCGCTTATACAATTTCGGGAGTCACAGATGATAGTGGAAAGTGCGAGGGTAAATGGTATTATGATAACTGGGGACAATACGACAATGTAGTTGTCAACGCCCAGTTTACGATTACCGCAAAAATAACGAAAGCCATTGTTGATTACTCGAAAAATAAAGTGATGTTAGATCCGAGAACCGTCTGTAGCGCCTTCTCTGGTTCATGTAATAACGAAGAAGGTGGTATATATATATGGACGTTCGAATCCGAAAACATATGCAAATTTAATACATATCGATCTCTCTTTTACGGGCCAATGAATATATCAACTTACCAGCTAAATGGACGTGAACATAAATATGCCGTAATTTCGGATAAAAGTAAATACGTCGCGTTGAAGTTAAATCCTATGAGTAAATTATGTAGAGCGGATGTTCACTCGACTAATATAGATAACATCCTAGTCCTTGACTCATCAATAGGAGAGGATTTGATTGTTTCGTCAACAATCACTGCCTCTGATGTCAACTATGATCTACACATGCTGGCCAAATTAACGACAATTGATTTACATATCGCAAGTCAAATGAATTCGCTCTTCTCCGATTTAGCGTTCAATGATTGTTTATTGGAAAGGAAAATGATGATGTTACGTTCAAACATGGCGAGAGATAATCCCATGGAATTCGCGTATAACTTAAATGAAGGTCCCGGTACAACTGCGATCGTAGCAGGCCAAGTCGTACATATAGTTAAGTGTCTTAAGATAGATGTTATCAATAAGCCTATGACTATCGGTAAGTGTTTTAAAGAATTAGCGGTTACAGTTTATAATCGTACAATGTATCTTGATTTACGAACAATGATTTTGTTAGAACATGGTTCGCCTGTGCCATTTTCCGACCTCTATCCAATGATGTTTAAGACGTCAAATGGCTGGAAAGCTCCCTACCCCGCCATGCATGATATCATAGCGCCACAAGTTTTTCAAACAGAGTTAAGTCTTAATTGGTCGTACGCTAGCATGTCTGATATAATTGAGTCTGGATTATATACGCGTGAACAGATTGAAACTACATCCAATTACGCTTCGCGGAAATATCGATCGCGGACGTATATACAAACAAACGATAGGTATAGGTGACGCCAAATCGCCCATACCTACAAATTATTTTGTGAAAATAACTACCCAGGCGAGGCAAAATATGCCTCTGAAATATTGATCGCGATTTCAAATAATGAAACGGATTTTAAAGCAATTGCATATGAATTGGTTTTCACTTGTAAAAACGTAATCCAAAAGGAAAATACTCTTAAAAAATTAATTGATTCTAACAATAACGAAACAATAAACGATCAAAATATACTATTTTCTGCGTTAATAATTAAATTACAGGAAGGCGTAAATTTGACATTAAGTTTGAGGAACTTTGACGCGAGTTTTTTTTCGCTGCATCATCAGAATTAATTCCACTCAAAGCACTGATAAGATGTTTTGAAAGAAAGGAGAATAAAACTCGTAGGTAGGTTTTTTTTTTTCAAACCTATAGTCTCGATCTCGCTCTAGCTCTTGCTTATTTAATCTTACCACATTAACAAAATAAATAGGTTTAGATAAGACATGTAGGTAGATAATCTAGGTACGTTTTGTATACATCTAAGCAATAAATGTCCAGTGCAATTACACAAAAATAGCAAAGTACAACAATATTGTAATTCTCATCCAACGTTTTTTGGTTCAATTGACTTCGGACACTTTGTACAATATGTAGCAAACAATATTCCAAGAGGTTCTGGTTTCCAAAGAGCGTAGGACTTCCCTGGGGAAGGAGTTGGAACACCCCAGAATGGAATTTTTGCTTAATAACTTGAGTACCGTTTTTCCAAACTGAGCTAACTTCAAAAACCGTGCATGAGGAAAGGGCCTTAGGTGCCATTTTTTTGGAAAGGGCTTAAGGTGCAATTTTTTTCTGAAAAAAATTATACCTAGGACCCTTTCCGAAAAAAAATGGCACCTAAGGCCCTTTCCTCATGCACGGTTTTTGAAGTTAGCTCAGTTTGGAAAAACGGTACTCACTTGAAGAAAAGGCAATTTTTCAAAAAATCAGTCATGTACAATATTAACCTACATTAAATTTTCTACAAAATGGCTACCTTGATGACTTAAAAGTTACGCTAAAAGGCATACAAGTAAAGATACAACTTTTTGGATGTATGTAAAATTTCAAATAGTAAAACCCGTTCTTCAAAACTTTTGTACCTCCAAGGGGTGAGCCAAAATTGAGGATGAATTAAAAAAGGGAGAAATTGGTCGTCATATTCACAGCATAGGCAGTTTTAGAAAAATGGATCGGGGGGGGGGAAGCCCCAGGTCAATAGCAGTAGTACAATCCATTTGAAAAATTTAGATATTTAAAATTATAAGTATTTCATTCATCAGATTTAAAATGAAGAAAAATTTTCAAAATTGAAATATCAAACTTTTAAAAATGTAAAAATTCTCAATTTTGTAACAATGAAATCTAAAATTTCTATTCATCTAATTCTTATCACTATCAACAGTTCATAAAGACCTGCAAATAGAGCCAGTTCGCCATGAGGCGGAAAATAGCCACACAATTACTTGATATTCCGAGAGGGAGGCTAAGGAGGCGGTATGTTTGGGCAAACATAGGATAAGTAGCCTAGCACACTGGTGCAGCTACCACTCAACTGACTCAACGTCAATATTTTTCTTATGTCAATAAATTTATATCACGTCTCATTGTATTACAAGTAAATGCCACTAGGCAGTTCTAAAAAAAAAAAAAACCAACAGTTCAACACGCGTTCAAGTTGTTGGAGGAAACTTTTGAAAAAGTCCGGTCGTTGGATTATATACTTCACAGAAAATTTGGTCAGCTCAAATTCCGTCGTGGGAATGACCCGATTCGCTTTTGTGCAGAATTTGAGGTTCTGTGCAGCTTGAAATTTTCACAATAGAACGGACGTACCTTATAAATAAAATCGACAACAGACGTCTTCAAATTCCTTATTCTTGTGTTGTTGAGCTATTGATTTGCAGAGAATAAACAATATGGTGAATTTTGTTCTGTTCGCTTATCTCCTTCATTTATTTCTTTTGTTCAATACTGCTCATTATGGTGGGCCGAAAAAACAATATTTTCGATTTTCAAAAACATACTCCCTCGCAAAAGTTGTCGGCTGATGAGACTTGAAGAATAAAAAAAATTCAAAATCGATTCTTATCTTTCGATCGCGCATTGGCGTTGAAGTTTTCAAAAATTCGCAAAAATTCAAAACTTTAAAAATTTCGAAAAAATTCAAAATTAATTAAAATTAATTTTAGAGCTTATTTAGTGACCACATAGATCAAAAAACGATTTTTTTTTGAAAAAATCAACGTTTTATAATTTTTTTTTTGATTTTTTTTTTTCATGTGAAGAAATAGCAGAAATTTTAAAAAGGCGTAAAGCATGATTTTCTTTTCAAAAAATTCTACTTTTTGGTTTGAATAATCACTAGATAAGCTTTAAAACCAATGTAAATGAATTTCAAATTTTTTCAAAATTTTCCAAAATTTTTGAAAATATTGAATTTTTGCCAATTTTTGAAAATTTCAATGTCAATGCGCGATCAGAAAATATGAATTGATTTTGAATTTTTTTTTATTCTTCAAATCTCATCAGCCAACAACTTTTGCGGGGGGTATCTGTTTGAAAATCGAAAAAATTGTTTTTTCGGCCCACCCTATTGCTCATGCCATTGTCGCTTATGATTGCATCAATGGCAATCTTAGTTACACCACGATCAACCTCGTCGATTGCGAATATAAAGTTACACGCCCCAAAATTACTTCGCTCAGCCTGTCAGAAAAAAAATTAGCGAAAATTTAACTTATAAAGATAAGAATAAATCGGTGAATAAATACTTTACGATTGTATGTTTCGATGGTGAAAAGTGTTATAAAATTGCAATATTTGAATATTCACATAAAAATCAATTAAAAGAAAATAATACGTGCACTTTTTGCGGAGTTAGATGTGCCTCGAATAAGTACATAAGTACTTACAGATACATTTTTATTAGAAATTATAGTAACGATTTTTAAAAAAATTTTAAATCCGTTAGAAAATATCGTTGTTTAGAACCTAATTGTAATTGTACTAATTCTAATAGAAGGAAAATTCCTGAGGAGTGAGTAATACTTGAATACTTTTAGACGCGAATTACCGCGAAAATCCGACGTCGCTGATTGTTTAAAATGTAGACTGGGTATGGGTACATAGCCCAGGAGAATTAGCATCAAAAAATCGCTTAAAAAAGAAATATATGTTAGTCGAAATTTTATTGCTGAAAAAGTTTCTATATGATGTCCAGAGTATGTGGTAAAAACCCATCACCCCCACCCCTATTGCTTTTTGAGGGGGGTGAACCCCTTGTGCGGAAAAAATTGTTTTGTACCGATTTCGCTCAAATTTGGGTGGAAGGTTAGGTGGGTGTAGAAGTACTCCCAAAAAAATTTTCAGGCCTCCTCGACCACAGGGAGCTGAACCATCGCTCCCCAAAGTTGGGAATTTTTGACAGAAATGAAAAAAACCGAGTATTTCGAGTATAAAATCACCCCATAATATCAATTTTGAAAACTTTTATGATTTCTGTGTACATTTTGAGATGACGAATCCGACTAGCACATCAACTTTTTCATTTGAGGTGTTTAACTACCCCTGCGGCCCCTTTCAAAGTATACAGATCACGGTATTTTCAGCTAAAAAGACTTTAAAAAACACTATCTGTATACTTTGAAAGGGGCCGCAGGGGTAGTTAAACACCTCAAATGAAAAAGTTGATGTGCTAGTCGGATTCGTCATCTCAAAATGTACACAGAAATTATAAAAGTTTTCAAAATTGATATTATGGGGTGATTTTATACTTGAAATACTCGGTTTTTTTCATTTTTGTATTTTGTCAAAAATTCCAAACTTTGGGGAGCGATGGTTCAGCTCCCTGAGGTCGGGGGGGACCTGAAAATTTTTTTGGTAGTACTTCTACACCCACCTAACCTTCCACCCAAATTTGAGTGAAATCGGTGCAAAACAATTTTTCCCCCACAAGGGGTCCACCCCCCCCCCCCCAAAGCAATAGGGGTGAGGGTGGTGGGTTTTTACCACATACTCTAGACATCATATAGAAACTTTTTCAGCAATAAAATTTCGACTAACATACATTTCTTTTTTCAAAGTGCATTTCTCCTGGGTTAACAATTTAATTAAAATTAGAAGCTTTTTCATGCCACGTCACTTTCCATAGGGCTATTCAGAATTGCGACTTTTGGAGTGGTTCTCAGTCTGTGCATTTTCACTCGCTTACGAAGATTCTTCAAATTTCTAGGGAGGATTGCTTACAAATGCATCGAACAGGTGAATATAGTCCTCCATATGGAGGAAGATTATATGATTTAAAAAATAATACTTCAAATCAGATCAGATCAGAGCGTCCACCATCGTTGGCAAAACCGACGATAGTGGTAAATGCGACGCCGACGGTACAGATTGGGATGACGAATTTGCCCATTACGATAATGTAGTTGTGAATGCGCAATATACAGTAAGCTTAAAGACTGTTAATGGCATCGTTGAGTACAAGGATCATAATATTATGCTCGATTCCAAGACTAGTTGCAATGCATATAGTGATTATTGTTATTCATCTGATGGGGGCACATATGTTTGGAGTGCCTCTGCAGAAGACGTGTGTCGCTTCTCGAATCATAAAACTTTATACGGCGATGTCAACATAACCTCCTATGAGTTTCCCGATCGAACTTATCAATATGCTAATTTTAAGCCGAATGAGAATCTATCGCCAGCTACTCTCATTTTTCCTGCCATTTTTTCAATGGTTGAGGTAAGTTTTGCACAATTACTATAGTTAATAATTAAATAAAGTGATTTTTTAGTTATGTTAAACATTTGTAGTAGGCGAAATGGCACCCAGCGGGGCCGGAATCTGTTCTTGTTGCGTTGAAGGAAGGACCTTTCGATGAAAAGTAATCAGCTTTCGAATTGGCTCCTCCTATCACGGAAGAAATAAAGATACCGTGATTATTTGAATTAATTTTCTTACAACGTTTAGCAAAGTGTTTTCATGTTCATCATATTCTGTTTTGATTTTTTTTTGGGGGGAGGGGGTTCAATTTGCATCAGGGAAATTGTGTTCATGAACGATAAGGAAGTGATAATGTAAAATTTCACTCATTCCAAATGAAAATTGCAAAAAGCCAATCTACCACATCGGATCGTCACACTACATGTAGGAATTAACGTACATACGTCAATACGACTCGCGAATCTACTACATTGCCAAATGCGGTTACGAAATAGATGCAATTGTCGCGTATGAAGTCCGGCACCTATATGCGCTTATAGCCAAAAATGTGACCTTTTAAAGCACATCGCATCGCGCTTCCTTCCTAAAACCAAACGCTGGCGCATATTTCGATTTGCAACCGTACAAGTATTCTTACCTGCAAAATGCGACGTATAAAGTAGTCCTTTGAGCGACATCGGCACTGTTCCGTTTAACACTTTACTTTTAATCCGCATAACACATCACATTAGCTGGTATCTCGTGCCAATAAATTCGAACGTTTTCCTATTCAGCCTACCTTCGCACCTCCCCTGCCAGCTTTCATCGATACGTCGACGATTCGATAATTAGTCAATCGAATCGTTCTAAACAAACTTTAATTTATAGCCGAACTATGATTCGCTTACGTAAGTACAAGTGGAATCTCAATGTCCAGATTTCACGGTCGATACGACGGAAAATCGCGCGAAAGGTGTTTGGAACGCAGGGTGGCCGTCTTCGCGATCGTAAATCGGTTAATTTATTAAACAAATCTCGCGCCATCGTTCACGCTCCAAATAATCAAAATAGTTGGCCCGAGGCGGCGCGGCGATGCCATCTCGCGCGCCCATTGGACGCTGGATAAACACAGTTCATTAACGAAATGCTATAAAAATAACAAATTTTTTTGCGCTCTCGGGGTACGCGAGCGTCTTGACGAAAAACGAAGCGAAAAAAACTAAGTAACAACGAAAAAATAACATTTTACAATTTGGCAATACTTCGCGAAGTGCGGGTGTCGTTTGTTATCGCAACGGTGCAACAAAATTCATTACTTTAATATACGCATACGGCGCAGTACGTAAACCGATGTCCCTGGCGAGGTGATTCTCAAGCATAACCATCGCGATACGACCACCGTAGGTCTTTTTCAAAGGTCAGATTGGTATCGTGAATGTAGCTCGGATTAGCTATAAGCCTACGGCGAGCATGAAAACGGGGCAAAAAAAGACTAAAATAGAATACACGAGAGCGAAAAGGGAATTGTATGGCCAAAAATTTTGAACTCGAAGACCACTACCATCTTTTTTCTCTTTGAACGACGCACAGTTGGCCATCTTGTTCACCTAATTTTTTTTTCGCTCGAATCTTTTACCGAAGACCTTACTCTATTTATCGCTTCATAAATGCTGACCACCGAATATTGGGGGCTGGCCAAATCTCTCAGCCCGGCGGGTAAAATGTAGTAAATTTTGGAATCTCTTTCATTATCGCGCATATATTGCAGAACGAATCGTACCCAAGCTTTATTACAATTCGGCGGAACGCGAACCCTTCCGTGAACTTGTATAATAAATAAAGATCATAATACAATTTTCAAGGTTTTTTCTACGACTTGTGTACTGCAAAACCCACATACGTACACATTTCCTTCATTGTTGCATTCGTACTGCAATTCTCATTGCCTTCCTCTAGTTGTTGGTTAATTAACCAAAAAAAAGCTACGATTTTTCTTCGTGTTTTGGCATATCAACTGAATGCGTTACGAGCAGCGTATTTTTTTCTGGCTGAATTTCTATGGCTTGCGAAGGTATCGTTATTTCAGGCAGGCCGTACTCTTAGCAATGAAGTGAGCTTGAACGGACAATCAGAAAGGTTTTTTTGTTTTATTGGGTTGATTCAAACAATCTAGCCTTGCTAGATATAGGAGTTTTTTCTCAAAAATTGACGAAAAAATTAATTAATCAAGCGAAATAGTAGTCATGTGTTGAAGAAAATTATGAAATGAAAATTTAGAGTGGAAAGAAAAATTCAGAGAATAATTCGAATTGAAAAAATAATCGAGACGAAAATCGAGTTGAAAATAAATACTTATGTTCATTTAGATCTCAATTTTTTTTAAAATTTGGAGATGAGTTTTAAATCGATTCTGACTCATATTCTGATGAAACAGCTGCATTTGTAATGCTTCATCATCAGAGGAGGCATTACAGTTGGACGAAAACGAATCTGCTTTTCCTTTTGAAGAGACATTTTCAATTACAGTCGTACCATCAACAGATATAGGTAATTAATCCAAAAAAATTCGTAAGCAAAAACTAGTAAATCACCTCTTTTTTAATATATCTTGTACCGCTAATTCGGACAATTTACCGTTACTTTCTGAAAATTTGAATTGCGGTTTTCAATTAATAAGGGAGTAGATATACCTAGAAGAAAATCATTGATATTTACATTCAATGTCTTCATGACTTTTCTAATTACAACATTCGATGATATTTCATGACACATAATTGATATTATGTATTTTTTCCCCCAGCCGTTAACATTCAATGTCAATTCATACTTCACTAATAATTATTCGTCACTCAAAGGTAATAATATCAGATATTTTGTCAATATTCATGATCAAAAATGTTTCATTTTCATCTTCGGAAGAAACTAATTATTTCATGACCGATTTTTTTTCAACTTCGAAAAAAAAAAAAAATGACTAAAACTTTTTGCACCAAAACCAAAATATAGCCCAATGTGAGTACTTTAAACTGTTCCAACAATTTTTTAAAATCTATTTTCCAGTGAGAAAAAAATAGGTTGTCTAAACTATTTCTAAGCCAGTCCTGATTGTCACAATACGCTCAGATATTGAGAAGAAAAAATTTTGAAAGAATGCTAGTTTCATTTTGAATCATCTGAAACAATTTTTACAGTTTCAACATAATTCAAAAGCTCCCGGTTGTAAAAAATCATAAGTCAAAAAATGTGGACTGAGAAAGTGAAAATTTTGGAGTACAATAGGCTATGATTGGATAAGTTGGATAAATATGTTGCCTGAGTGCCTGTCTGTAAAATTGAAGGAACAAATAGCATTATGTAAGAAATCAGATGAAGATTTTTCAAATTTCAACCATTATATGAGAACTGGGAAGAGCTATTGGTACATATACACGTTGAAAACAGAAAATATTTTTATCGTATGAGTCCTGCATAACATCAAAATTGAAGGGGTACGAAAAACTTTATTCAAACAATTTTTTCCCCAATTATTTGACCAAAGACATGTATATGGCAAGTAGATATTTTAAAAATTGAACAAATTTCGTTTTGAGTATTTTTTGCCTTATGTCGAAAATGAAGGGGGTCGCGAGCCAATCAAAGTTGAGAAATTTTTCGATGTTTATTCATTTTGATTGATCTGTGTTAACTCCTTCAATTTCAATAATAGGCAAAATTGTACTGTTTTCTACGCACTATCTAATAATTTTTTTTGATTAGTTTTTACAGAACGACGTTTCGTTTTGGGTGATTTTTTCGGTAACACAGCAGTACGACATTTGCCATTTTCATTTTCAAGTTGAGCAACATTTTCATTCAAAGGTTTTGTACAATCAATTTCAGAAAGTGTAGGAAATTTTTTTTATCGAAGACTGCATTGTATCGATTCAATATTTACTTGGTCGATTTTAAATTTTTGAAAATAGTTTTTAAAAAAAATGATACCTAAAAAATTCCACGTCTGAAGGATCGATCAAGTTATATTTTTGAATGACACAAAGTTTGTTCATAAATCGTTTTGCAACAATTTACTTAGGTAATTTGAAATGAATTTTTTTAGGAAATTGAGGGAGAATATTAAAATGAAAAAGCAAGCATGGAATTAATAAAAATTTCATTTGAAAAACAAATCATTTTCAAATAGTTCTTCTGCATTGTTCGCAATACAGTTGAATTTTTTACGAAAACATCAGGTATATATTCCGCATTGAAACTACACAAAATTAAAAATTCGAAATGTGTAAACATCTATTTATTCGAAATACTTTGCAGGAATAAAAATTCTTTCGTGAATTTTGGGGACACAAATCTGAATTTCATTTTCCTTTGGTACCACTACAATAGAATAATTATAAAAACACATTCTGCTAAATTAATTACAATAAGCATAGCAATATTAATTTAAATCTTTCATTAAATTTAAAAAGAAAAAGTAAACAAAAATGATGGATAAGTTTACAAAACAACGAATAGCTAATTGAGCTATCGTAGAATAAACGGAAGACGATTAGTATCAGTGAGTAGTAATGCAATGATATAAGAAAATCCGAAAAATAAATTCAGTTTGGCTGTTTCTCGCGGTACATTTTTCATATTGTCAGTTGATCTGAGGTGTTTTTCAATTTGAAATGCCCAAGATAAAGTAATCAATGGCAGGAGGAAAGTTTTAGAACATTTGATTGATGCTACCACAAACATTATGTACGGAGTAAATAGTAGAAAAGCATACAGAACATGGGACATCGTTTTACCAATTAGAATAGCCAATGTTACAATGCCAGCTTTACTGTCGCTTTCCAAGTCTCTAGTATTATTACTGTGTAAAATGGCTTCGGTATTTAAAGCTAATGGCAACGCGTAATAAATCGGCTCCCAGTTGAATTTACCAGTTTGAGAAACATACGCAAACAATACAGAAGCAGGACCAAATACAATAACAAAAATCAGGTCACCTAAAGCTATATACTTGAGACCAAAACCTCCGGTGTATAAAAATGATATAGATAATCCACAGAAAAATGGCCCAGCCAAATGCTCCATCTTGGCTGGCGATAAAGCGGCTAGTAGAAAGAAAGTAATGGACCCCACCAAATAGAGAATCGCTCCTAGAGGAACCACTTCTTTTTCCGAAAGTATATGATCAACCAATGTTCTATCATCGCTATTTCTTCCATCGATACCGCGAACATAATCATAATAAGTATTTACTAGATTACCAGCTCCGTGTACACATAGCACTGTTAACGCTGTTAATAACATAATTATCCAACTAAAATCTTGATCTGGGTTAAGTTTGAACGCAACAGTACATCCGAGGAGTGTAGGTATCAGTGAAACACTCCACGACCATGGCCGTAAGGCAATCAAATACGAAGATAGCTTCATTGGTTGCAGCTGGCTTTTGGATTCGTTTTCCATTTTCTTCCTATCGTTTGCGAGATTCATTTTCACTGAGCTGAAATTTACATCAGATTTCACTTCTCTTATCTTACAAATGCAAAATAAATACCATTGTAAAGAAGTGTTATCAATCAATAGCGATCAAATATAACAGTTGAGAGATGGATTACAAGAATTGGACATTATAGTTTTAAACTTTAAGGTGGTTCTTTGAATGTTTTATGATTGCATAAGCATATAAACATTTTTCTCTCTCTAAATAATTATTCTACCAATTTCCATCTGCATAGGTATTTTAGGAATAAATCTCAGAAATAATCAGTAACATATTTTTCATTACCTTGTAATTTAGAAATATTTCATGTGAAAATTAGAAAATGAAATGAAAAATATCAACATCAAGTACTTCCAAAAATGGGTTATTCGATGGAAAAAGTCATTGCGATGAAGGGGAAATATTCTGAAGCAGATAAAAAACTTGTTCAGAAAATAGTAGCTTGTGATATGATAGGACAGGTCTGCTGGTTTACTGCTGAAACTGCGTTTTGATATTGAATTTTTCAACTTTTGCATATTTTTACACTTTTCAATAAATTTGACAACTTTTGTCAATTCTTCATGCGCGTGAGGAAGAAACTTTCCCCATCCTCCATCACTACCTCCCCGTGTTCAGGTACATAATATGTACTTGTATCTTATAGCCAGAATTTGCAGAGCTGCCCTCAATACATCAATACGATCCCATCAGCAATACTGAAATGATCAAAGTGATGGAAGGGAACTCCTTAAAAGTCAGATGCAGGGCAGAAGGATGGCCGCATCCATTGGGCCTCCAACCCGATGGTTTGCGCGAGTAGTAAGTTTCATTATTTCTATTAAGTCATAAATTGCAATACCCAAGTATTAATCGCGATATTTTAATTATAGTTTTCCCACAAAACGATCAAGAAATTCGATCGACCACGGCCTTTCATGGCAAAAATCAAATTTTTAAGAATTGAAAAATCTCATAACAACACAAAATACGAATGTATCGCAAGAAATTTGGCTGGCGAGGTGAGGAAGAAGATTAAATTGATCATCCGAGAAAATATAAAAGGTAGGTGCAATCACCAAATTAATTATCACACTCGGTGAACCCAATTTTCGCGAAGTGGTGCGAATTTTCGCGAGGGCCTAACGGCCACCACGATGAACCGTGACTCCGGGGGCAAGCCCCCACCGCGCTCCCGCCTGCGCAGTGCGAGGCGGAACTCTAACAGAGCTGGTAAAGAAAAGATCGATACTCAACAAATTTTCAATGATGAAAACCCTCGAGAATACAATATAGATAAATGGAAATTAAAGTACCCAATATGTGCAGAGCTGCCCTCAATACATTTTGACAATCCCATCAGCAATACTGAAATGATCAAAGTGATGGAAGGGAACTCCTTAAAAGTCAGATGCAGGGCAGAAGGATGGCCGGATCCATTGGGCCTCCAACCTGATGGTTTGCGCGAGTAGTAAGTTTCATTATTTTTTTCTATAAAGTCATAAATTTCAATAACCAAGTATTAATCGCGATATTTCAATTTTGATTTTCCCGCAAAAGGGATCAAGAAATTCGATCGACCACGGCCTTTCATGGCAAAAATCAAATTTTTAAGAATTGAAAAATCTCACAACAACACAAAATACGAATGTATCGCAAGAAATTTGGCTGGCGAGGTGAGGAAGAAGATTAAATTGATCATCCGAGAAAATATAAAAGGTATACAATATAGATAAATGGAAATTAAAGTACCCAATATGTGCAGAGCTGCCCTCAATACATTTTGACGATCCCATCAGCAACACTGAAATGATCAAAGTGATCGAAGGGGATTCGTTAGAAGTCAGATGCAGGGCAGAAGGATGGCCGGATCCATTGGGCCTCTAACCCGATGGTTTGCGCGAGTAGTAAGTTTCATTATTTTTTTCTATAAAGTCATAAATTGCAATAACCAAGTATTAAGTATTAATCGCGATATTTCAATTTTAGTTTTCTCGCAAAAGGGATCAAGAAATTCGATCGACCACGGCCGCTCATGGCAAAAATCAAAATTTTAAGCATTAAAAATTCTCATAACAATACAAAATACGAATGTATCGCAAGAAATTTGGCTGGCGAGGTGAGGAAGAAGATTAAATTGATCATCCGAGAAAATATAAAAGGTATACAATATAGATAAATGGAAATTAAAGTACCCAATATGTGCAGAGCTGCCCTCAATACATTTTGACAATCCCATCAGCAATACTGAAATGATCAAAGTGATCGAAGGGGATTCGTTACAAGTCAGATGCAGGGCAGAAGGATGGCCGAATTCATTGGGGTTCTGGCCCAATAGTTTGAGCTAGTAGTAAGTTCATAATTTTTATAAATTCAATTAGTTTCTCCACAAAAGGAATCAAGAAATTCGGTAGACCCTTTCAGTGAAGAACGAGAACGTCAAAGACGGGAGTACGAGGCGCGGGAGCGGGAGCGCAAGGCGCGGGAGCACAAGGCGCGGGAGCGGGAGCGCAAGGCGCGGGAGCACAAGGCGCGGGAGCGGGAGCGCAAGGCGCGGGAGCACAAGGCGCGGGAGCGGGAGCGCAAGGCGCGGGAGCACAAGGCGCGGGAGCGGGAGCGCAAGGCGCGGGAGCACAAGGCGCGGGAGCACAAGGCGCGGGAGCGGGAGCGCGAGGCGCCGACCCCAACCACGTGTAGGTAAAATCAAATTCTTAAAAATCGAAAAATCACATCATCAAAAGTTTAACTGCATCGCAAAAAATTTGGCCGGCGAAGTAAGGAGGGGGATTAAATTGATCGTGCAGGAAAATTCAAGAGGTACCTTTATAATCTACATAAATTGAAATTAAAATATCCAATTGCCCGATTTGGTCAAATTTTTTCATTTTTTCAGTGAAACCCAATAGGATTTCTTAACAATACAGTCAATAGTTTTTGTGTTTTATTATAATAATTATTCTATACTTGTTTTCATGTTTGATTATTGCGATTATGTTCCGATGTGCATAATATGTATTTGTTAAAAATCATTTCAAAAATATGTACTTCATCACGAAGTATGGTAAGTAAATTTTTAAAATTTGACTCATTTTAAAAAAGCGCACTAAAAGTAAAAAAATATATGTAGTGTCAAACACTTAACGAGTACACAATTATACGTACATTTGGGTACATACCAATAATACTTGCGACGAGTACGTTCCAAATGTTCATTTGTTCACCTTCGACACGTTTCTGTTTCAATTTTTTTTCCAACGAGGAAAAAAGTAAAAAAAGAGACGTATGAAGGCCCGCACTTATTGCGTTCATAATATACTTATTATTCAACTTGACGTATATTAGTTAGAAAAATGCACGCAGATCTTTTTAAAAAAGGAATCGAGGACAGACAACGATGTGTAGGATTGTAGGTAAACTGTGTAAGTACTTAAAGGTGGAACGAATTTGAAATTTTTTTTTCCATGTACCTACTTATTTGACCGACATCTGGTCTTCGTTCTTGTATGTATTCAGATCAAAATTCATGTATTTTTGTATCGATATACGTCTGATGTTACTGATGAGAATTGCGCCATCATTTGATTGAGATGAGAGTAGAATGTACTGCGAAAAACCGAAAAATTGGTCGTGTCCACTTTCCAGCACCATACTGAAGAGAGATTCTCTACTTATATAGGTGCTCACTGCTCAGTTATCGTTTCTTTCTTTTTGGTTAATTTTCATTCAGACGAGTGGGTTCAAATTGAAGCTTTGACGAGTAAAAATTCTTGACATGGAGGTAATAAAAATTGAAGAGCTTGTAGTAGTGGCTAGGAAAAATCAAAATTTAAAGGTTCTCTCATATTTTTTTTTCAACTCTTTGCGATATTCTTCGTGCAGCTGCATAGTTGAGAATGGCATGGTGAAAAATACGATTTTTTTATTACAAGATCGATTTGTGGGACTAAAAAATTCGCATCCAAAATGGCCAGTGATTCTGGGTACCGATTAGATCCGGCGACTAGCCGATATACACTTGCATCAGATAAATCCGAAGAAGTACGGTATAACAAACAGCCAGACTGATGTTGAGATGACATAGTTTTAGTTCTATTTTCGGTATAGAGTTATGGCGGCGAAAGCAAATGTGTTTTTCAACGCGCTGGAACTAATATCATCAACGACCATTTCATCATTTTCATACGAAAACATCGTTTATTAGTAAACAACATTTTTATTCGCCTGTCATAAAAGACCTAATACACATGCACGAGTCTTGAGTCTCCTCAGCAAGGCGATTCGAGCACGCGTATTTGGAAAAGTTTAAAAGTATGCTTGTCGACTGGACGAACGCGATGCATTTCATAAAAGTTCTCAATACCACACATAAAAAAATTTCTATTGAGAATACGTAATTAAAAAGCAATTCGCCAGATTTTTCGAAGCATTGGGACTAGATAGCAGTTCAGACGAGCTCGAGATCACATTCAAATTCATCACTGAGCAGATCAATGTTAGTACTCCAACGTTTGAAGAAATTTCTGAGCAATCTAACCCCTAAAATGGGCAAAACGTTTCAATTTATCAAGTTCAAATCAAAGAGAAAAATATTTTTTGAAAATAAAGTATGGAACTTGAATATTCCACAAAAAGTACGATTCTCCCCATGCATTAGCAATAGGAAAAATACCATAAATGCGGCAGGGAAAAATCAGCAGACGAGCATACGAAACGTAACGAGAAACGAACGAGACGTTAATTGATTCTGGCACACCGAGGAGCGCGTACCCTACCCGAGAGTTCACAGACAAGGCGTAAAATTTCAGGGCTATAATGTAAATACGCCCTTTCCAAAGTGATGATTTCATCGCGAGAATTTTTTTCCACGAATACGTGAAAAAAACAAATGCTCCGACATGTTTTCTTTCCTATCTCTTTTAACGATTTAATGACCTAAAAAATTGCACGTTTATACGAATATTAATCCGGAAGTACCCCGTTCGCGATCATCTCGTTATTTTTTTCAAAATAATTAAAACACCAACTTCCTATGCCAGATTGGCGAGGCGAGATGACTTAAGAATGAATAGACAGTAGTGAGTTACATTTATAAACCTTTTTTTACACCAAAAAGATTCTTACTTGAGAATACGAAGACCAAGAAGAGATTTCGCAATAAAATGAAACTTGAAAACGAAAAAAAACTTCTCCCCCCCCTCCCAAAAAAAAAATATACATAACTTTAACAATCACGAACTAAAATTGAAATTCAAAACTTGAAAGTCGTCACTTTTGAATGCGAAGATCAAGTGGAGATCTCGGTTTGTTTCTACAAATTCATGCATCATATTTCGGTGATTGGAGGTGGTAGGGGGATTTGAGAGAGGGAATTCTGGAGCCTCCAAAAGAAAGTGGTTCATAAAAGGCTTTTTTGTCTGTATTACTCGAAGTATTTTTGGTGTTATAGATTTTCCTAAAAAAAAATAAATTGTAACCCATAATAAACTGTGACGACAGAAAATTAACGTTTCAATTTTTTTTTCAACGAGGAAAAAAGTAAAAAAAGAGACGTATGAAGGCCCGTACTTATTGCGTTCATAATATACTTATTATTCAACTTGACGTATATTAGTTAGAAAAATGCACGCAGATCTTTTTTAAAAAGGAATCGAGGACAGACAACGATGTGTAGGATTGTAGGTAAACTGTGTAAGTACTTAAAGGTGGAACGAATTTGAAATTTTTTTTTCCATTTACCTACTTATTTGACCGGCATTTTTACCTTTCTCAAATGCGGATGTGGAACGTGTCTTTAGTGACCTGAACTTAACGAAAAGTCCGCTTAGAACTCTCTTGAGCACTGAAACTATAAAATCTTTAATGATTACTAACAGGTAATAGGTGTCTTAAACCAGGAGGATTAATTGCAGAAATTGATTTCCTCAACGAATATGAACCTTTTATTGGGACATCATTGAGTAGTGTATAACACAGGTAATGATACTAATTATGAGTGATTCTTATAGGTATAAACAATCACGTTATGAACTTATTTATTCATTTTCAATTTTTTCAGAGACACCCACAATATGAATATGAATATCAACTCAACACTGAGAGGTAGAAGATAAAAATTTATTTAAAGATATTCAAGCCATTATATTATCCCATATTTTGCATATTTTTCCTCCTTCCCTTAAAACTATCATCGAATTGATTGAACAATTTTCGAGAAATTGAAGTTTCAATACAATGTCATCACAGTAGATACGGCAATTGCGTTGAAGGAACGCAAAGATTATACTAATCAACCATTTTGAGAAGCCAGTTCTCATCGAAAATTGAAAAATGCTTTTAAAAATTCATTAGTTTCAAGTACTCGCGACTTGAACAAAATGAAAATTATAAACAGCAGAAAATTAGATCATGTGGTGATTGATATTTCTATAAATCAATTTTGTTTGAGAGAAAATTTCTGTTCAAAATTTTCATATTTAATAAAAATGTAACAGAAATTATACAATAGGTACATAGTTAAATGCAATAAAATTGAATTTAAGAGAACTGAGAAATTTCCATTCAGGGAAAGTGGCAATTATTGTGATTCAATTCCAAAATTCAGCATGAAAAAAAAGTTGAAAATTACACACTTAGCTTGATCAGAAAAAGTGTTCCCAAATCAAATAAAATTCACGAAAATTAGTAAACTTGGAAAGATAAGGTTTTTTTGGAAAGAGATCACCAAATGTGAATCTTACCAGTGATCCAGTGATAATGCATGCCATCAGCATAATCTTCCAGAAAAAATTTTTAAATTACAAAATAAAACCATTCAGTGGTAATTATCTGGAATATACTTCTTTTAAAGACAATGTTTATTTCCATGATTATTGCATCTCTGAAAATGTATGATGTCAACAAGTTATTTTTACTCAAATCATCTCTCACTGATGAGCCCTAAAACTCCATCTTCTCCCCATAAAACGTTCGAAATTTCCCAAAACCACATAAAACTTCATTCGAATCAGAAAATCACGCACGACTCCGCAAATGCCAGCCGGACAGCGACGTACCGTCCCGTACTCATTCTGCTTGGAACTAATCTAGTTGGCAAAACATCTCGGTTCCGAGAAATACCGAAATATAGAACGAACTATTAAAATTCTCTCGTTATTATAAATTAATACATAATGGCTTAATCTACTCGTAACGCATGTTCTGCGCCATTAAGCTACAATCAGTGTTTGCCGAATTAGAATAGTCAAGGTGAGCGGATTTTTGAGAAAATCCCCGACCAATTGAAACGAGATATGTTCGTGAAGAGATTACCGCGAAAGGCACAAGCAGGTATATGGAATCATATGAGGCTCATGAAAGTTCATGAGGGCACATTGAAGGGATCGTGAGGCTGGTTCATCTATCCGTAATAATTTATCCCTAGTCTTTTGTTTATATGCTAAATATACTGTATGATAGAAGGTATTTTTTTCAGAAATGAAACGCGACCAAAACAAAAATTCACGTGTATGTTTAGTTCGGCAATCACACAGTTGACATTTGCGCTGATATGTTCAATACGTCGATGAACAAGACACGCACGTGAGGTTATTGGTACAGCCTTTCGGATAGATGGATGCACTCTGTCGTACGTCTATTTACAATTTTCACTTACGTACGTAGATCACCTTGAATAGTGAGTACCCATTTGTATTATAATATTCTGAAAAATTCGCTATATATGTACGTACGAGAGAAACGCTGCTGAAATTTTTCTACGTCGTTGACTTGTAAATTGTCGTTCCAACGACGTACGTATGTGGTTTCTCTCGTACTCGTACACGTGCCTTAAACCATGCCAAAACGATAGACAGCTACGAGTTCATCTCGAATTTGATTAATAATGTTAAATTACATGTACAGGGGTGGGCAAAAGTCAGATTACGGTATCAGAAACGAGGCAAGAATTAGCTGTCAAGTTTTTCAATCGCATTTTATTGATGACCACGCCAGGCCATGGAATCAATAAAAAAAAATCGAAGTTTTTTGATTCTGCAACCAGTCGTCTTATATATCGATAAAAATATTCAATAATGACTTCAAATAACAATCATTTCTCAAGTTTGAGTTAAGATTGAAAATTTTTTCAAAAAATAAGTTGAAAAAATTTTTGAAAAAATTGGATAAAAATTTATTGAAAAAATTGGATAAAAATTTTTTGAAAAAATTGGATAAAAAATTTTCAACGGTGAAGAAAATAGAAAAAAATTCTAAATATCGTTGAAAAATAATTTCACGAATTGGAAATATTTTAGTATGAAAAATTTTAAAATTGAATCAAATTCTGAAAAAAAAAGTCCAAGTTGGATGAAATATTAAGAAAACATTGTATTGGAGCCACATTCATGAACGATACTCGGGTATTCGAACATCGAACGAAAATGCACGAACATCAGAACTCGATTACAAGAAGGGTATTTTCTGACATTTCTGATTCTCTGAACAGATTTATCAACTTTTTGAATTATTTACATCACATGCTGCTGGAAAACTTTTTTTTGTTGATTATTTTAGTGTAATCTGCAATTACGTGCATTTTCGTTTGATGTTCGGATACCTGAGTATCGTTCACGAATGTGGTTCTAACACAATGTTTTCTGAATATTTCATTCAACTTGGACTTTTTTTCAGAATTTGATCCAATTTTATAAGTTTTTATACTGAAATCTTTCCAATTCCTGAAATTATTTTTCAACGATATTTAGAACTTTTTTCTATTTTCTTCACCTTTATACATTTTTTATCCAATTTTTTCAAAAAAATTTTCAACTAATTTTTCAAAAAAAAATTCAATTTCAACTCAAACTCGAAAAATGATTATTGTTCGTTTTCTTCGATTTTTACACGATGGAAGAAATCACATTCCTATACGTAACCTTATAAAAAAGGGAGAAATTCCACACTCACAGTTAAAAATCACCGACGACAAATTAAACAAAGTAAGCCTTGCATTATTGAGCTGAAACATCCGGTTAGTTTTAAAGTCGCTGATCAAGGTATAATGGTAGCCACCAAGCTAGGACATATTAAATTTTTGTTGAATGGACAGGAAGCTTACTTTAAAAACGTGTATTAAGCTGAAAAAGCCCATCAGAAAAAATCACAGATATGTATAATGTTATTATGTGGTTTCTTACTTCTTATCACATTATTTTCATACTTTTACATTTTTTATTTGAGTTGATGTATTATTTTCATGTTTGAAACAATTTTTTATAATTTTTGACTCTAGATATATAAGTTTTATTAATTATTTTTTATCAAGTTATCCACATTTTCAAAACCATCCTCTTCTTGAGACCATCGCGACAGTACACGTCAAATAAATCATCCCAAATGGTCTTTTCTGCACAAATGGCCGTTCAAACTGGGGAAAAAATTCCCTCTTGACAAAGCAACCGCAATCATCGACGTTTAAAAATTTCTTCTGGTGGAAACCACATCACAAAAAAACCAAGAGGAACGACCTAGTTATGGTTATTTCCTAATTTCACATATATTTCAGTTCAGCAGCATCGGTTACGTTCGCAGCGTCTTATTTAAAATGTGCACCGAAAAGACATCGTACGCAATAATTCATCGATAATATACAGCAACACCCTAATGTCCACCCACCGTCGCTCTTTCTCGACTATTAAAAACTATATCGCACTATTTATACGGTGATTTCATCATGCGCATTTTTGAAAATAGTATACATTCGTATAGAGCAACGAAAGCTTATCATCAACGTGGTGTAAATGTATAATACATACAACACACATACATCGTATAGACTATACACCGCATCGCATTCTATACCATTTACTAATCCGTGTACGTGTCAAAATTCTCCTTAGTCGACATTCATCAACGATGCGAGAAATTTTAATATGGCTGTTTTGATTCTTTTCAAAAGCTGCCACTAATAAAGCTATCAACGTCGTTGAGAAGGCGATAAATTTTTTTCAATTTTTTTTTTTGTATTCGGCTATGAAGTCGTTCTATGGTGGCTCGAAAAATTCGACGATTCAGCTCTTGACGAGTTTATTTTTTACAAACTGATACGATTGTCATAAATTTCAATTCGACACCAGATGAAAAAAATTAGCATCGAATCATATTTTGATTCATTTAGAATTTCAAACAGCAGCTGAATCGACATTTGAGAAGAAGCACGTGTACTACATGAAACCACGGCACTAGAAATTGATTGTAAGGATGTCGATTGCCATACCCGGTAAGGTAGTATTTTTGCTATTATCGATATTTCATTTCGCACAATTCTCTCTATTTCGCCTAATTCGTTAATGACGTGTTTTTATTTACTAATTAATATTTTGTAATCAACTGTCGCTCATGATATTTCAACTAATGTAATTCGTCCCACGTCAAACGTGTTATTAATATGATAGGTGTATTGGGAGTACTTCAACCCTACGAAATAGCAGATAACAAGCCCTATTTCAAATACTTTGTCAAATTATTTCTCTACAGAATCAAACGGTACCAGGGATTGTTGGCGTACTGCATTACACCAAAAATCTTCTTTGATTAAATTGAAACTTAGAAATTTATGGTTGTGAGGTCATCATAATTTGCTTTATTTATGAATGAGATTGATTTTTTTAGACGATCCCGAGGATAATTTGGAATATGAGTTTGTTCGTACATTTACCAGCTCGAGATTACAGCACCCTATCTTGAGGAAGATTTTGTACATTTTCAATGCAATATTTAAATGATTTTTTCAGAAACTGGCTGGATTATTTCATTAGACGATGTATCAAAAATTTCACAATTTTTCAACGAATGAGGAATTTTTCAAAATTTGAAGATTTCTCAAAAAGTAGACTCGGTAGATGTTCTTCAAAAAAAAACTGTAAGATCGGGAAATTTACGAAATGTTATATTGACTACGATTTTTACTAGGAATGAATAACCATTCTCGGATGCGTTTCAGGCCCTGTAACGATCGCCGTTTGCTGCAAATTTGGAGGCGATATCTATTCCGAAGTTACCCAGGTACCCGCATCAACTTACGAGTCTGCCCTATCACAGCTCGTACAGTCAATCGCAGTGAAAATTTCGGAAATGTCTGGGATGCCGACAAAAGTCGTTCTCGTTCGAGAATGCGGCGGGTGTTTGTCAGTACTCCGATATCTATGAGAGTTTACGACGGTGAAGAAACGTATCGGCAATATCCCGTTACGCTACGTAGCGGTAGTACCGAAGATTCAATCATTTATGTAAGTTTTGTAGATAAGTTTTTGTAAGTTTTTGTGATTTTATGAAACGTGCTTTCATTAGAAACGTGAATATTTAAAATTAATACTGAATATGTTTGAAATAATCTATGCATTAGCAATTATCATGTCTCCTCCATTAACCCGGAAGCGCCAAAGCTATCCTTCAACTTTGGAAACTTATACTGAAAAAACTTAATCGGTAAGTTTTGGAAATTATTCGTGTGACCGACGCCGAAACTGAAACCAAAAAAATAAAAATATTCTCTCCCTTCTCTTAATATTATGAATGGGTGCGATAGAGGATTACTCGAGGAATAAATTAGCAAAATCAAGTCAACTCATTGTGTCTTTGTGGCCTGGAAACTCAGTTTTCTTTTGTCAATTTTTATAGGTAGCATGCCAATCACTACAATAACGAGATACGATCGACAAACGAAAGAAAAAACGAATAAATACCATGTCCAGCCATTGTAAAAGTATGTAACCAGCATATGGTAGAAGTCGATCTGTCGGATGTCCAATATTTCGTGTTATAAAATTCGTATGAAGTCTAGAAAATGATACATGCTTTTACTTTATCATTTTATTGGTGTATCTGTGATCAACTCAAGGATCAAGGTGGAGAAAAGTTCAAAATAAAAAAGACTCATTGGCGGCTAATCTTATGCCAAAAAGGATGTCCGGCTTTTGGTGACATGGGAAGACCCTCTCAAGTTCAAGCGAAAATAAAAAAGAAAGAGAAGTCCAAGCAAACTGTCATCCCCTAAAAAACACCTGAAGAGATTGGATCAATCATTGGCCCATAACTGTTCAAGGAGTTAGGAATAGGAATAGGAGTATAGGTCCTATTACTATCCCCAACTCCTTGAACAGTTATCGCAAGAATAGACGTATTAGAGGCATTTGGTACATTTTCAGGCTAAGAATTCACCGATAACAACGGAACCTTATGCATGTCACTCACAAATCAAGATCTCCGGTCAGTAAGGGAAATCTTTAGATAACACGACTCTGGCATTTGCTAAAACTACCCCATTTTTGAAATTTTTTTTATTATCAAATTTTTTAAACATGATTTGTGTTTCAAGAAATTTCTCATAATTTTCTGCGGTGTTTTTTTTTTTTTTTTTTTTTTTAAGAAAAAATTATAACCTTACACGAATTCTAAACATAGACAAAGACAGTCGTTTTAAGGAAATCGTCAGGCGGACACCAAGATTTAAATATGGACCGAGAAAAAACGCGAGAAGTGGAAAGAAAAATACAGCAATGAAATGACGCTCGAAATGATGTGCTTGAACGTCAGAAATCGTGAGTGAATATTGATATATGCAACTGTCCCTTAGGCTGCCTCTGAAACCGCTGACCACTATCGAGTGGTAGTGCGGGTTTTTAGGTCTCGCCTCCCATTCTCGTTGGGATTTACTTAGGTATGGTATTGTAGAGAATGGTGAGTCGCTGAGACTTTAAAAATTTACCACAGGGTTAATAATAGTCACCTCCTCTTTCGATGTGGTAAATTTTCAAGTGTCCACTCCTTCGCCACCCCCGATGTAGAGTCCCGTTTGTCGTCATAAATCTTTTACTGTATTTTTGAAATATTTATCCAGCTACTTTGAGAGAGCGGCGAATCACAGACCGGAAAAAAGAGAACAGATTGAACAAACGTATGGAACAAAAGTTTTCAAGGAATGATCGTTGCGCCAATCGCGAAGAGGTATTCCTCAATTCTCAATAATAAGTAGGTACTATTTTTTTTGTACTAATGAATTTTTTTTGTTTTCAGAGACGCAATCTAAATTAAGGGACTCTTTTTTGAAAGTTTTTAAAATACAATTTAAAAAAATTTCAGTATCTAAAATTTTTTGATTTTTTTTAAGTAAATATATGTATTTAGAATTAATTAACTTTTAAATTTTCTTAAATTTTTATAATATTTGATTTCTTAAACTATCAAATGATGTCCCATACTCGGGACACGCTTTTTCTCACCCTTTTAACAGGGTTTTGTTTCAAACTTCGATTTCTTTCTCATATTTTCGAAGGTCGTGGGAGCCATAAGTATCAAAAACAAATTTTCAGATCCAAAAAAATTCATGCATTCAAGGGTTAAATTCGTCTCATGTATCCTGAGCACCTCCATTGACCAAACCAGATTCGGGTGCCAAATATTTTCTCTTTAAAACGAATAGTCTTGATGTAGGTGTGGGAAATAGTTCCATGTTGTTAAAAATAAGTTCTGGATAGAATTCTATCCCTCTCTCAAGACTCCAGATTTCATTTTCAACAAGATGGAGCAACCAATTTCAACGAGTTGGAGCAATTTCTCAAACCTGCATTGAAACGAAAGTAATCAGGCTATGCTTTGATTCTCATTCAGATCCTTTTAGAAGGTGTCACTTGATACAAAAAATTCTGGGAAAAATTTGAACCTCAATTCTTCTTTTCCGAAATATGGCCATTTTATGGCATTAATTTCAAGAATTATACATTTCAACAAGAACATCTCATATAAATGGATTTATAATCGTTTTTGCAAGGTATGATTATTATATAATTTTTTCAACAAAGAATATTACATGTTTCTCGAATTCAATTATTGATTAAACAAATATGTACCATCATTGAGCAGCAAAAACTACTTCCAAAACTTCAAAAATTACAATTTTTCAAATACTTATTCCACGTTAAATTCTATTACAAAACCCACAGGCGTCTACTTTTTCCAAAAAATTAATTTAGGAAAAACTCGCCGCAATGTGGGTGGGCACGCGATATAATAAGTAAAACAAAACGCCAAAACACGTAGATAAAAAGTTACCAAGACACGAAGCGATGGCTAAAATGCTTGCACGAGGCGGGGCGCGGGGGCGACCGGCGTCTACCTGTGTTAAATTAGCCAAAGTGGAACCTTGAAAAGATGTAACGCGCTTCGTCATTATTTCACTTTATTTACAGTTTTCTCTCTGCCGACTATAATTAGAACATTTTTATCTTACTTTACTGGCTTCTGTCAGCAGCCTTGCGTCTTGTCATTGTTATTACAAGAATAAATTGTAACAACGGTAAGTAAAAAGAACGAGGAAAAAAAAACTATTCCATATCGGTAACCTAACGCGTTCAACTCCCTTGCTAATAAATTTCAAAAAAGGATCCCTGCTGAATTTGCCACCGATGTAGTTGAAGCGAAATAAACAATCGTTTCTAATTAACGATCCTCTAGTGTTTTTTTTTTTATTATTAAACCCGGAGAAAAAAATTTATCTAGGATAGACTTTCCATTTTTTTCAATTTGCAATGACACGTATTTTGGCAGATTTATTTTTCAACTTTCGAGTTCCCATCGTTTGTGGTTTACGCGTTCGTATACACAAACGAACCAAGATCACTCGTTTCTTTCGCTGGAATATAACATCTATTTAATTTGTTTTCATATTTGGCACAAACACATGTGTATTTAAAATCTTTCGTAATACGCGACGAAAATTAAAAACCCGTAAAGTCGTCCCATATATTAAGCTTTGGAGTAAATTTCTATGTCTTTTTTCCTTCTATCTGCCCTAAAAAAATCTTGTCCGAAAGACGACGCTAATGCGCTAAGTAATTTTTAGAAAACAAATTAACGAAATTTGTCAAAAATTAGGAAGATTGTGCAGCACAATTGGATACGAATGGGGGGGGGGGAGGTCGCTAATGTAGAAAAATTATACAGAAAAAATTCACTGATGTTTCTGGTTCCTCATACTGTAAAAGAGATGGATCAGATTATTAAAAAGCTTGGGGATAATAATTTCATGAATTGAATGATTCAAAAGGATAGGAGTTTGGAATAAAAAATAGTGAGCCAACAAGTCATGGGTATTTATTGAACGAACCTCAGAGGCTACTTTCGATTGTGTGATTGATTATCTTATAGATGGAAATCGAAGAAAAAATGAAAACGAATTCTAGAAAAATGTTAAACTTCTCTCTATCAATTGATCCTATCTTGGTTTAAAATGAACGATTATGAAAATTTTACATTTTTATCAAGATTTTCAGTTTATGACACGTTTTCTTCGACATAATGCAACTATGTGGCTTTCTAGAGGAAGATTTCGCAAGTTTGACCTTTGAAAACGACAAATTATTATCAACTAATGTAGATGATTGGTATATTTCAAAGTGTGTTGACGATAAAATTCAAAAAAAAAAAAATGGATCTGAAAAAATTGTTAACCGCAATATAGAACCATTTCAGATGCAGTCAGAAGTATTGTCCTGAAACCGTGTAAACATTTTATCAGCTGCGAAGACTGTGCAGAAACTCTTGTTAACTGCCCTGTGTGCAGGGATGATGTTACACATGAAGAACGAATTTTTTTCTAAACATCTTGTTAGAAAATTGTAAACGATATATCAAAGTCGTCGAAAATAAAAAAAAATGGCAAATCGATGCAAAGAAAATAAAAAATTCGACTATAAAATCATGAGCATTTTTTAAAAAAAATTCATAAACGATTTTTTTTCAGCGACTCAATCTGAAAAATTGTTGCAAAAAAACAAAATACGGACTCTTTCAACACAACACTTCTCCAAGGAGGAAACAAAATTCTTCAACGTTCCAAACATTTCATTATGAAATACAGCAACCCAAACCAAACTTATGTATGAAGGTTTGCCTATCTTTAGAACTGAAGGGGTAAATTCATAACTAAAAAACCGTGGAATATTCGACGTTTTTAGAATACCTAACCTACGTACGATCATGATTTGTTTCTCTGTGACTGAAACATGATATTTTTTGTTTAGAAAAGTTTATTTTTCAGCACCCATCCCACATTTATAACCCACGGAGATGTTCATTTTTGTCGTTTTGGAGTGCTGGACTTTTACCCAGCCAATAGAAATGTATTTATGAGATTCAACATTATTTCGTATAGCTCAGCTGTAGAAAGGCCTTCTTCAATCACTAGCTTAATTTTGAATTGCAGACGAAGTCGACTCAACGATGAACATTTCGATGAACCGTTGGCCTTGATAAGTAGATTCGAGGTTGGAAATGTTTTGAAACAAAAATATAGTAGAAATACGAAGATTGAAAATTTTGTTAAAATAAAACCAATTCCGAAGTTCGAAGTTCAGAATTCATTAGGTCCAAAACTGAAGATTATGTTATCAAATTATCGTTAATTTAAAACGAAGATAAGATTTCAAGCATGTTCATTATCCATGATATTGTAAATTCAACTAAAGAACTTGATGATTTATTTATCATTAGATAAAAAAAATCATGATACTGTCCTTTAGATTTTCAAGATAGGCAACTTAATTATCCAATTTATTTTTCCAGTTGGACACAATTTTTCTACTTCAATTAGAAATGCCACTCACTACATGCTAAGATTATCAAACACTCACTTCTAAATAATTTTTTTTTTTCAGCCAAACCTTAAAAAAAAAATTGTCAAAATTACAAATTTTCAGTTTGGTCATTATGAAATTTTTTTGAATTTACGATATCTTCATAGAATTTTATATTTCAGACGAAATAAGACGATGCTAGAATTCAAAAGTGAGATATTAATAATTATTAAAATTTGTGATGTGATAAAATACAGGCATTTCTTTATTCTATATTTCTTATGTGAAGATAACACTTGTAGCAACTCGACCAATTCACCCTCGTATTTCATTATCAATTTGGGTAGTCCATTTCCGAGAATCCCGTGTCCGCGGAATTAATTTTTTCGCTCCCTCCATTGTCATCAGTTTCCTGTGTTCTAGAATATTCTCTCTATTTCTCGAAGACTCTTGTCTGCATACCTGTTTTTTCCTAGCTTTTTTCTAGAATTTCTCGAAAGAATCCTTGGTGGTGAAATGAGAGGGCGAGTTGGCCGAGAAAGTTGGGTCTAGTTTCGTTTGGCTATGGAGTTCGTTTTCGTTGGAGCAGACTTGTACTTCGTGAATGAAAATTCGTTACACCTACATTTCTTTCGTTTCTCGATTGAATAACTGTGTTTTCGAATCTCGACTCAGTGGTACGAAATTTTTCATAGACAGGAATAAAATTAAATCATTCGTTAACGTAAAATGTTTTTTTTTTTCAAGTAAACCCCCCCAATTACTGATCAAAGAACAAAATTTAAATGTACATTTTCTTGATAACCCGTATCAAAGAATTAATACTAATTAGAAAAAAAATTGGTATCCATTGAAAATAAATATCAAAATCGAACTTGATAACGATAAAAATAATCAGCCCTACGCTGCGTATCAGTACCGCAGTGCCACGTATACGTATTCATTTGAAAACACATATCAGGAGTTCGTTTCCGAGAACAAAATAAGCGATAAGCAACCCCAATAATCAACAATCTCACCATGAACTCCCGACCGTAGCACTAATTAACCAGAGATAATGAAAAAATATACTCCATCTGTTCAAGTTTCGAACGGAAAAATTAATAGGCTACATGCTATATCCCTCTTTTTTGTACACAATAACACAATCATATGTAATACATATGCAGATACACATATGGCATTCTAAGGTGGTTTTGTTTCTCAGAACTTGAAACGAGCCTGAACTGAATAGCTTGCTGATACCGGGCATATCTACCCCAAATATTTAGCGTTCGAAATACTTATCGCAAACCGGTTTCAGGGGTTCGACGATTGTGAAAAAAACACCACGATAAGAAAATAGGTTGACGTACAGTCCAAAGTTCTCAAATTCATCACATACGACGTATGTACTTATAATTTACCCAAGCGTATTCTATATTATAAAACTAAAAAACTTAGCATCATACCAACTACGTATTTTTAAAACAGCAACAACGACGTTGAAATACCACACGCCGGCGGTCGGCGGACGCCATGAATTCGTTACATTCGAAATAATCGATTATCATTACGTTGTTTATAAAATTCCTAGGTAACATTCAAATGTAAAACAAGCACATTATCGCAAACATACAAAAATATGCGATTAATATTCTTCGCGGACATTGGAATTTCGCATTAGACCGCCAAATACTCGAAAACGATGAGCTGAATCAAAAACAATGTGCGCCGGGAAAGTGATGAAATCTTACACCCAACTTTAACTTCGACCAATAATTTTGAAACTCGAATATCAACATTATTTATTACGAATTGCATATGTATTGTCTATTCATCAAAATATTCGGCGAGTGCGTTGTTGTTGTTTTATTACGAGTTGGAAGCGACCCATTAAATCATGCGAAAAATCATAATATGCACTCACCATACTATTATGCGGTATCAGCCATGAACGTTGATTGAAATTACACAACTGTAATTAGATAATTTATTACTAAGGAACCACAACGAAACGCGGAATGTTTATAATACGCCATTACAGCGTCAAATCATCGTATGACGATGTGACGAGCCGATATCGTAATGTAAAACACATACCTGTAGTCGGGATCGATTTCGATACAAATGAACGCGGAAAAGCAAGTACGTTACGAAAATAATCAAATTAAATTAACTTACTACGCGTTTCAATTAATATTTAATTAAATTTTCCACGAGAAACCAAAAGCATTTTTCGAAAAGTACGAATCGTAAGAATAAGAAATCAAGACATGAAATGAGCGAATCGAAACGGAAAATCTGTACGAAGCGAAAAAAGTTCTTACAGCAGTGTTACCTACAACGAGAAACCAAACATTCGCGATAGATGTTCTGAATTTCTCGTTTTTTCCAAGCAATTGCGAATTATTTGAGTATATTTATATTTAAACGTGTTTGTTTTTTGCTAATACAGTTTTAAAATTATAAATAATTAATAAACAATGAGTAAAACTTCACTTTTGAAAAAATAAAATAAAATAAAAATGCAAGTAAAAAAGTTTTACGTTTATGATATTGGCATTTTGGATAAAATGTAAACATGATTGTGATATCATTTTTATTTTTTTTTATTTTTTAAATTTTGAAGAAGATTGATCTTTTGAGTGTTTTTGCGAATTGTTGAATTGTTTTTGGATTCGTAATAGTTTATTTTATGCTAGAGAATACATATTCAAACGTAATGTCTACAATGTGGACCTTGGGTTTATTAAAAACGATGAAAGATCCTAAATATGTTGTATATTCCGATCACAAAGTAGTCATGATAAAGGATGTGTATCCCAAAGCAAAACACCACTATTTGGTCATCTCGCAAGAGGATATTGCTGGTATAAGAGATGTAAAAGCGAAACATCTTTCTCTATTGGAGTATATGGACCAGAAAGCGAGAGAGTACATATCGAAAAACGTCCCCGGCGTCGAATTCAAGTGAGATATCCATTACTTGTTTTCGTAATAGTGTTATCATCGTGACTAATTCGATTTATGTAAAATTCGACAGATACGGGTATCATTCGAAGCCTTCGATGCATAGGTTACATCTCCATGTTATTAGTACCGATATGCAGAGTCCAGCTCTCAAAACTAAGAAGCATTGGAATTCCTTTACTACGAAGTTTTTTTTGAACTCGAAAGGTTTGTGAAATACAACTTGTCCTGGTTGTCGTTTTCATCACGTACAGACTTGAAATACTCGCTGATTGTTATATTTTTCAGATGTAATCAGAGAATTGAAGAATGAAGGTAAAATTAAACTACTCGATTTGGCGGAATGTGAAAAGCTCCTCAATCAAGATTTGAAATGTCATAAATGTGGCGTAGCTTTGACCAATATGCCAAAATTGAAAGCTCATATTGTAACTCATATTGCTAATTGTTCTGAAAATGATTGAATATTGTTCCTGATTATTTCATCTTTACTATCGAAGTATTTTTATATTTAATATCGTGAAATTTTCCTGTGATTTTATTTTTATCTGTAACTACTCGTTCGTATTTTATATTTGTAAGTTTGCTTCCATGCGTTTATAATATTTTAGAATTGGAGTAAAATCGCGTATTTGAATAAGATGAATTTCTACTTTGGTATTTTAAATATTTTCACTTTAATTCGGATAATCGTATGCTTCAATTTTTGAAAGCGATTAGTGAATGATCATTAGACATCGATAACATTTTTCTAAAAATAACGAGCTCGAGCAGCAGTGTAGTAATTAAAATTTTGAATCGAAACAGAACAAATTTATCGAAAAAATATCTAAAAAGAATCATCAATTTAAAATTTCAGATGCTGAAGTTCATTTTTTGAATTTTTGAAAAATCAAAATTTATTAATCATGCCGTATAGGCGTGAATAAATCTTGGCTACTCGAATCAGGAATAGATGTACATATGTATTTTCAACGAATAAAATACTTAACGAACTGAAATGCACGTATGGTGGCTAATTAATACTTGGTATTTATGGCTAACGGTACTTTCCAACCTAATGATATTAACGGTACTTTCCAGCCTAATGATATTCACTCTTGAGAAGGAATAGTCACCAGGGTGGTCTCTACATATTCCTACGATATATTATTATACGTACCTATTCCAAATCCTATTCCTAACATGACACTGCACAAATGAAAATTCGATCAGATTTAAATGAGAAATTGAGATTTCGTACTGTAGCTATTTCCAGCCTCATGGAAACAGTCTCGAGGTTTTAGAACCTTTGGAAAATTTTAATAATCTCAAAGTTAGAAAAAAAATCCATAAAATGAGCTTGAATGAATTTTAGCAGTTCAAAGTGAGCGACTTTATGCTGATCTGAAAACTGATTTCATTATGACAGTAAAACAAATTTCTTTTTTTACCTCTAACCTCTTCTAAATTTGGCCGAAAACTTTTACCAACAAAATAAATAAATTCAATCCGGAGGTTAGGAATTTTGGATTGAAAATAAGTCACGCGCGTTTTCAAATACATGATTGAGTTCATTTGAGCCCTTTTGACGAACCTCTATATGTAATTTTCAAGGGGCGATGAAACGTCTGGTAAGAGGGTGTCAAAAATATAATGTACACACCAGTTCAGCTTTTTGCCTTTATGAAATACGATTTTCATATTTCGCATATCAGCAAAGCCGGGGAGTAATTTTGAATTTTTAAATACGTGAGATAACTAAGTAAGTATAATCATTATCAGTTTCAGATTATAACAGAATGTGTTAAAATCTCAAAATATAAGTCATCAGAGATAAAAACGATAAAGACGAATTCGAATCGATTTATTTCTCAATTTTTGGATATCTTACAGCCTTACAGCTAACGATGAATAACAAAATCTAGGGATCGGAAACTCTAAAATAAAGTCCAACTTATGGTTTATAACTTCTGCACACAAAAAAATTGTACAACTTTGACTTCAGTTTTGCTTGATAGATTCGTGAATTGTTAGTATTTAGTCAACTTCCAGTTTTTTCAACGCGTGAAAATTTTAGCTTTTAGTTTTTATTGGTTTTTATAATTCAATTTTCAGTTTTGGAATAACTTTTAAAATAATGATCTTGAAAATCAAAATTCAAAAAAAAATGTATAGCAAATTTTTAACCATCGTCTGTTCTTATTTTTCAGACAAAAATGGAAATGACGATGACCAAACTCAATTAAAATAGGGCAGTGACGCAGTGAGCTTCTTTACGAATTAAAAATATTTAGTAAGCTTCTGGTGTTTGATAAAACCTGTTCATGACATCGTATTCTACATCAGGAACTTGAGTAAGGCTGTGCTGCTGATTTTCTTCAATTCGTCTATTATATTCACACGAATTTTCGTACTTCAATTTGAACTTTGGACGCTGATCTAAGAGACAATGTATGTAATTACAATCACCTTTCCAAAACAAGAAATATTAAAAGAATACTAGTGACATGAAATAAAATGAGTACAGGAATATACATACGCCAACGTTAATAATTTCTCGTTCATCAACCCAGACCCGTCTTACTGCCATTATTTTTCATACATCGATCCTTCTTTTCAAGTTCTGAGAATCCGAATTCAACACCTGCAGTAAAAAATTTAGAAATGTAATCAACAAGATGTCTATGCGAATATAGAAATAAATGAAATACCTTAATTCATTCACTTCCTACACGACATGATCTTTCACAAAAATGCTTCATTTTCAACGACAAAACATGGCTAGTTAGTCATTCCTTCAATTTGACTGCATAAAGTCAATGATTATCCATTAAATATAAGAAATGATTGAAAAATAAATCGGTACATTCAATAGTACAAGAATACAATTAATAAATGAATTAATAATATGATCACATCTACTCATACTTGAATTAGGCTCCTAAGATTTAATTTTTATGATCTCCAGTTCCGGTCATATCGTACGAAGTAAAACGCATTTCATGAGCATTATTTCATTATCAACGATATCACGTAGCTAGCTGGTGCTTGAAGCTGTTCCTTTCTTTAAACGGCACCAATCTGAAAATCAACAATGATTGATATGTAAATGAGTTAGTTCATTGATAGTTTAAAGATATGTACATTTAATCATCAAACTGCAGATATAAATTAACAAATTAAGCTTCAAAGATACAACTAATCAAACTGCACATCGATTCTTACTTGAATTCAACTCCAAAGAATTCATTTTTATCTATCGGCTCGGCTCCGGCTAAATCATACAAAATAAAACTCATCTTGAAATGATCTCGATGTAAAATATACTAAACTAAACTGGTGATGGTGACTTGTTTGGGATGTTGAGTTCTTCGAGAACGCGAGAACGATGAAACAGCAATTATTTAAATAAATTCGCAGAAGAAAACTCGATTTTCATTCTCAATTACGCTGAAATTTAAATTTATAAATTTAAAATTATTCGAAAATCAGAATTCAGAAAAATCGTTATCAAATTGCTTTGTTTACAAAATCGTAACACACATTCGATCTCGATATCGATGCAGTATCGATGCCTGTATCGAGCCCTTTTCACGTACGTTATCGATCCGTGTACTTGTAGTAGTGTAATAAATAATGTAGGTTATTCTTGGTTCATAATAACAATGCAAAAATGAACGTACATAGTTAAATTATTGCAACACTATTGATTTCTATTTACTTATTCACTCATAATGAAGTAATGAAGAAGATTTCAACGCTGTAAATTCATTCAAATCCATGGCTCCGCTTCGGTGGTAAGTGAAACAGTGATATCAGTTTGTTATTGTAAAATTTTTCACAAATCTTGGTGATAACGACGTACTTTTTCGCCATTAACTGTAATATTATTAATATATACATGTTACCCAATGATAATATCTCATCTAGGTATCACAATCCAAACAGTGAAGCTTCTTCCAAGCCAATAGTCACCAATATCACAAATTTACAGTTGAGATTTCTCTGTCCGGCTGATATCAGAGATGTAAGTATCTAAATTCAACTATAAACCTAGTAATATAATATATTTTAATTTATATTTCATCCTTAGGTCTGGACTTTATGCTCCGAATGCTTCCCAATCGAGTACCCACATTCATGGTACGAAGAAATCACATCTAATCCTAAGTTTTATTCGTTAGCTGCACTTCACGAAGGCAAAATTGTCGGTCTTATCGTCGCCGAAATCAAGGAATACATAAGATTGAGTCAAGAGGTAACGTGATATGATTCATCGGAACCATAATGATTCACATATTAAAACGAATTCTGATAAACTTCTTAGGATAGAGATATCATTTCACCGTGTTTGGGAAGTGCTACCGAAGTTGGCTATATACTAAGTCTGGCTGTGAATAGAAACTACCGACGGAACGGTGTAGCCTCTCTATTATTGGATAATCTAATAGCACATTTAACCACCAAGGAGTATTCCTGTTGCAAAGCGATTTTTCTTCATGTGTTGACCACAAACACAGCAGCTATAAGGTTTTACGAACGTAAAAATTTTAGGTAAAATATTTCGCTGACTGATACACCCAATTGTTCAATTGTTAACAAATCTGAATGCTCTATTCGTTATGTTCTAGGTTACACACGTTTTTGCCATATTATTATTTCATTAGAGGAAAATGTAAAGATGGATTTACCTACGTATTGTACGTTAATGGAGGACATCCGCCTCGAAACGGTTTTTTATATCCTTTTTTATGCTACGTCGTTTGTTGTATTTGTAACCTATTCAATCGCGTTACTGGTTATCATTAGTCGACGGCATTATGACTTACAAAAATACCTCTTATTTAGTCTTATCGTGTTTATTTGCCCCTTCTGTTACTATTCTGTGATATTATGTTACTCTGTAATACAAATAGCTTCTGGTCGTTGGTCGCTTTTCCCAAATATCTGCCACGATGTGATACCTAACATATGTAATTTTAATCCTAACCCTACCAGTGTGCTCAATCGGTTGCATTTTAGTGATTTAGTTAATTGTTTCACCTTTGGCTAATTTTTGTGACTGTTTTCACTAGTCACCGAAGTGATTTCAAAAAGAAAAAAATTATCTCTGTAATCAAAGAAAAAAGAGAAGATATGTACTTACGAACCAAAATTCAAAAAAGTATAATTTTTCAAAATTTAAATATCGGGGAAATGAGGAAAACAAGCATTTTCAAAAGCATCAATAAAACTGCGATTCAACAAATTGGTTTGAAACCTTTTTTTCTTAAAATCGTATCTTTTGTTGAAAATTATGTACTTTTTTTTTTTGTTGAAAAAATGACATGTATGATTTTAAAATTTAAATTGTTTTCAGATTTTTTGAAAAATTTTGTTTCGGTTTTTAAAGTATTTTTGATTATTGTCCAGCTTTTAGAATAATGTTCAAGTTTGCGATGAAAAATCATTTAATATTGAAAAATATCGTCCATATTTAGAAAAGGTTCTCATTCTAAAAATTCTTCTCAATTTTTTAAAAAATAAAACGAAATTTCAAACTGAAAATTTGTCTCAGTTCTGGGAATTCTCAATATTTTGAAAATCATTCAAGTTGGTATGAAAACTGGGTGCAAATTAATAGTCCAACGCTTATTGAATTGTCATGGGCAGTTTCGAAAAATTCTGTACAATTTTGAAAGAAACAGGATGTACTTTTGAAAAATCTCCAAACTTTTAAAAAGTCATTCGGGCTTATCAGAAAATTGGTTCAATTTTAAGAAAACGATTACTCAAGGTTCAATGAATTCCTCAATTTTTAGAAAACTGTCCACTGTCTAAATAAAAAATATTTTCTGAAAAACTGAATTTTTGTAAAGTTGGGTGGTTTTTAAAAAATTGTTCGAGGTTTGGAAGACTTATTTTTAAAAAATTATTCAAGATTCAAGATATTCTGAAAATTTTAGTAAATCGTCTTGGCGATGAGAATTTTTTTTTCAATTTTAAAATTTGACTTTTTGGAAAATTGTTCAAAACCCCGGAAGAAAAAATAGCTATAAAAATGAATATTTTTGCTACTTTTTCGCAAACTTTGATCACTGCGGTCACTTTTTTGGAACCGGTTCAATTGAGCACACTGCCATACTAATCTTTCTATTATAAATAATCCTCGATCCTTCGTAAAAATTTTCCTTAATGTAACGTTCACTGAAAATATAAAATATACGCTCAAGCTAGCTTACGAGTCAGAAGCTGCGCTGTGGGCTTGGGAAAAATTCGTATGGATTTTTCAATGGATGTTACCAGGAACCAGGCGTATCGTCGTGGATAACAGTACCGCCATTGTTATGCAATATTCTTGATATTGTATGTAGAATACATATGTGTAATGTTAATGAGCGGTTTGTTGCTTCTTTTTTTTTTCATGAATAATGTAAGCGCGCGATCAAGGGCATTATTCTTTTCATCGGCCTTCCTTTGCTTCTCTCCTTTGAAAATATTGTGTTCACGTGCGGAATGAAAGGTTTCTTTATTAATGTACTCGTTTTCGTTCCGTCACGAAATCATCGTTTGTCTACTTAAAGAACCAGACTTCATAAATAAATCTGTTGCATAGAATTTCCTTTCGAAAAATTGATTGTATATTTTCAAAATATTTATCACGTAATTTGAAACCGGCCTGAATTTTGAATCGGATTTTTTTACATAAGTTCTCATAAATTTCATCTTTAAGCCCCGATTTCAATTTGTTTGTTCGTTGAACTCTAATAATTCTGAAAAAATTCTTTTTATGTTAATTCGTCTAGCATTGAAATTTATACCACGTGCGGATAAAAAAAAATTGATTCCTGCGGAGGATTTTTGATGAAAAATTCTCGCCAAATTTCAACGCAACCGTGTTTATATGTATTTTTAACGTCGAAAAAACTCCATTGCTGGAATAACCGTGTTACTAAGTTTGAAAAATGTTATTTTGTCTAGCATTAAGAGAGTTCATCTTGCTGAATTAATCGGATTACATGTTTGGGTAGTGAGTTAATTTGGCCTTTGTAAATTTCACATCTGCGTAGATCTAATTTTTAATCCGTACTACGTTGCGGATAAAATTAATTGGAAAAAATATGCGATCCTATTAGTTGAAAGCTTTATAAAAGGTTGTAATTGACGTGGCGTTCAGCCAGCGTTGAGTTATATCGACGAAATTCTGGTTTTGCGAAATTTCAACGAGTACGCGAAATGAAATCACCGTTTTCTCAAGTGCTCTACGATTCGTTTCGATTTCCCCTCCTCGTCGATGCAATTCAATCTAGAATTTTCGAATATGATAAGTTTTTTTTCTCTTTTTTTACCACACCTAAATTACGTCGAGTTATCTAAATTTCTACTTTAGAAATGAATTTATCGAGTTCAGCGGAAATTTTCTGTGTATATTTTTAGATTTTGTTCAAATTATCTATATTTCGAGTATCTACGTTTACAGGTTACAAGTTACGAATTTGTTGTGTGTTTTTTTTTTTTAGGAATTAAAATTGTCATTGTTTTGTGATTCATATTTTTTTTTAAATTTGAGCTGGAAGGAGCCATCGCCATAGATCTGATATATTATATGTTGTAAATAATTGTAAGAAAAAAAATGTTTATTGTAATTATAAGTGTTGAATTTGTATTCTAATAATTTTTTTTCTAAAGGACCAATCGCGTTGTTAAAAATGCTGCATAATTACGTAGTGCATAGGATTCCATTATCAGTTTTTGAATTTCTTCTCTTCATCAAAGTACCTAATTTATACACATTGGGTACCTTGATGAGTAAAAGTTTGTATATTTGATGAAGAACTCATTCGATGCTAACAACGTATTGCACCAGTAGATTTTTTTTTTCAACGTATGAAAAAAAGAGAAGATTGTGCAAGTAGCATTAGCGTTTAGTTTTATTGATGTTTAATTTGGTTCCTTTTTTTCTCTATCTTTTCCATATGAAATGGTTACTTTGAACTTACCTATACTTTAATTAGCCTGGAGCTTTGGAACATGTAACGAAGTCGCAAATTAAACATTGAACGTGATAGGGGAGAAAGTAAAACATTCGTATGCTGGTTGAAAGTTTTTTCCTGAAAGTTTGCTCGTTTATACGATGCTATCTGATGTGCTTTTGTTTCAAAGTTAAGCAAAGTATGTGGAGATTAGGTGTGAATGTGAAATCATTTTGTACTTCCTGCCATCGTGCTCGTACAATAATCCTTAATCTGCGCGCTTCGAAGTTCTTACTTAATCGTATGTACAATTATGTCACCGTTGAGTAACGTCGAATGTTATTAGAATGGCTGTTAATTGTGATCTGTTTTGCTGGTTATTTGAAAATATAACTTTTTGAAAATGCGACGTCTTTTTTTTTTAAAGGGGATTTGTGTTGAAAAATTGGATAGAAGAGATGAGAGATTTGGCGACAAGTTTATATTTAGGTAGGGATTGAAGAAAATTTTGAAATTTTGCCATGTCATTTTTGATGAACCCACTTTCAGTGCTTATTTTCTGTAGTACTTCATCTTAGAAAATTTCGTTTGTTTATTTATTCTTTAATTTATATTCATCGTTTTACAACATTCTTGGCGCAAAAATAATGAAGTTGCATCTTTGATACGACGATGCGAAAAGTGTTATCCAAGGTAGGTATAACTTTGGCCAACAATGTTATTATGCTTGAAGCAGTAATTTTCTCAATTTTGAACCATTATGGGTGAATTTAAATATGATTCTTGGCAGTCTTGACAAAAATTTGTAAAGGAGAGTTGACAGTCGGCCACATTTTCAGTGTGAATTTTCTGTTTTGAAAACATTGGCGAATTTCTGCAGTTCTTCGATAAATAGATAGCAGATACCTATTTTCAAAAGTTGACGTATTTTTTAAAAATAAATTGAAATATAGGTAATCCATTTTGGAAATGTTTTTTTTTTTTTGAAGTTACCTGATGAGGGAATGGTGCTAAAACTAAAAATCAGAATCAATTCTAAGAAAAATTTGAATCATATTTTGAGAAATTGGTAGGTAAGTCGATGTACATATTTCAAATTATTGTATTTTTTACCTTTTTCTCGAAAAATTTATCACAATTATATATCGCAATCATTGAAAGAAAGGAAGAAATGATAAAACGTGAAACACCCTAAAACTGAATTTTCTTACCATGTATCTGCGACCGTCCCTCAGAAAACCGACCAACGATGTCAAAAAAAATATTTTGCACTCAAGTCCAAACAATGAAAAATCAAATTTTTCATTGATTTCTGAACTTTTTTTTGACACCCTTGGTCGAAGGACAAAGCTCTGAAAAAATTGGATTTTCAATGCCGAAAAAACCATTTCATGTTTTAAAGATGGCAAATTTAGAAATGTTTGACAATCGAACACGAAAATTTTTTGGGTCCCTCGGGAGGGCCAAGTTATTTTGGTGCTCAAAAATTGATAGGTATTGCAAAAATCCCCATTTTGGAAAAAAATTTGACGTTGAAGATCTCATCAGGCAGAAAAATTACTAAAAATGCATTTTTTTTTTTTTTACAGGTTTTCATTTTTTTTGACTATATCTGTCTTCAAGGTCCGAAATATATGTACTTACCCGTTACTTTAAAAATAAAATCCAAATTAATCCTCTTCAAATTTTTCTTACGAATTTTCAGAATTTTCAACTTCACAATCCCCCTCTCTTTTCAATATAAGGGGGAAAACTAAAAAAATCACACGTATGTACGCCTCTACGCAGGTGAAAAGACAATTTTTTGGAGTGACTTTTGTCAAAACGAACATTTTGGATGAGTTTTGTCTAAATCAGATATAATCAGAGGCTGATTTTAATATTTTGCTCAAACAGGCCCTTTAATTTAATTTTTTCGGCCTGGATACGTCTTAGTGGGGGGGGGGGGGGGGTGTAAAAATTTAAAGTGTAACATAACGAATTTTGATTAAGTTTTGGTGATAGCTTGTTAGACTTGAAAAAATAAAATAGTCGATGATATTTGTGCATGTTTTTGGCCTTACACCCCCTCCCCCGCAACCGTGAGACACATTAATATCAAAAATTAACAATCAGAAAACGTTGATTTTTTCAATAATCGTCAATTTTTCTCACTTAGGAGCTGGCTACATGATCGAAAGATAGAATCAAATCATTTTGTAATCCAGGTTAAATCTCAGTGAAGCCTTCTTCAGATTTTGAGAAACATAGCAAATTAGACTCATCAGAAATACAAATCAATTTTAATAAAAACTTCGGTCAAGAATGTTAAAATCGAAAGCAATACATAAAAATATACGGTTTTTTTTCCAACGGGAAAATTGAAAATCCCTTTCATTCTATGTACTTAGCAGTCTCTAAACTTTCCCAAAGTTGTGGCCTGTAAATAAGAGGATAGGCGTGTAGGACACCAAGTTTTTGTTTTTTTTTTCCAACCCGCATCCAACAACGAGATTTCTTACAAAGCAGATATCTTATCCTCGGTTATTTCGTTCGGCCAAAAATCAAGCATTAGATACGAGATGAAAAACCTTGACATTATTTCCAACCTAGTTCAGCTCGAACGAAAGTTAAACACCAGAAAAATTTTAATCGTGGAAAATCGATGCGAAAAAATTTCTGGTGGGCTCGTCATACGCAAAAATCGCGAGTCGATTCAAATCGTCGAAGGGTAAAAGTTAGGCAAGGCACGTTTTGCGAAAGAAAATGAACGGTATACGCTGAACATTTAGGTTGATTCAACATGGACCCATATCATTAATTAATGCGAAATTTGTACAGGCAATATTTATGTATACTGTTATTACACACCGGGGACTAAGTTTTTGGTTCACCTGCCATTTTGTTTCCACGTTTATGAGCGTTTATTATTGCATAGGGTAAATAACCCTAATACGCGAGAAGCCCAAACAGGCTGATATACTCGTATTTTGTCACATCGAGTCTGTCGTTTTACGTGAGCAAAAAATTTCGCACGCCCTCGCAAAGGTAAATAATAATTAAACCGGTGCTACGCGACTTCATTATGCAATTAGAAAATACAACCGATGGGTTGTCGAAGCGTTTAAACGAGGGATATATATTTTTTCTCTTTCATGGGTTTGCTTTGAGAAGCTTGGATAGAATTATTCATTTTAGTAAGTCAGCGAGGTAAGGGCAAAAATTAGGAGCCAAAAATTGGTCTTCGGAGATTTCGCGCACTGAGTGTTTCTTATCCGTAGTTAAAGTGATTCTTCAGTTCAGTAAGTAGGCAATAGAGCCCGAAGGGAGGGAACAAAGTTATTTCAACATTTCAAAAAATTTGCCAAAAGTTTTCCTTTCTCGACTCTGACCTTATTCTTCTCCATCCATCTCAAAAATTTTACAACGTTCAGAAAATCTTGAAAAATAAACAATTTTATGCGGATCTTTTTTCCCTCCCCCTCCTCCTACTCATTCCAAAAATTCGTGTCTTTCGTTTTTTATTTTAATTTTATTTTTTACGAATTTTAAAAAAAATCACCGAAAATCGGGATATTTTTTTGAAATGATGTTTCAATCCATAAAAATCATTGGTAAGCAACCCTTTTCCAAAATTTACCAATAATTGAAAAATAGTCAATTGCGAAAGTGGTAATCGAAAATCAAAACTGACGATTTTTGCAATTTGAAAGGAAATATTCATGATAACATCATCAGATATTATAAAAAAATTAGGGTGCGACCTCGCCAAGACCTATTCCCCTTTCATAACTGTGACTAAACTTTCGAAAAGGTAGATAAATTTCAACGAAACTTTATTTTTAAACGAACCCTGGAACCAATACCCTTCCCAACGGTGCAAACCACAACCAACCACCTATTATGGTCATAATACCACAAAAAAATTTGAAAAAAAAAACATAAAAATGTTGAAGGAGCATATTTTTACCCCCGCACTTAAAAGGATAGGCAAACACTTATAATTAAATTCAGGATAGGTAGCCTATTTAATGGGTTGAAGGCGACCTACCTCAGCTACAAAACATCCTGTACATACTGAATTCGGTTAAACACGATTACATAATTTTCACACACGTGTTAGTAAAAGTTTGCCTATGCACGAGTCGACGAAGGCGTTTTATAGTTTAATAGGCTATTACGCGATGTTCACTGGCTTCGAATATGTGTATTTTAACGAATGGATTTTTTATGTCACTAGCAAACTTTTTTCCAGGAAGGACTCGAGAAAATATTTCAGTAGGTATATTAAAATGATAAAATATGTTTCTCTACTATAAATTATTTTTTTAACGATGATGCTTTTAAAAATTCATCATAATTTCGAATGAATAGAAGAAAAAACACACTTGGTCTACACAATTTTATTTGAAAAATTCCTTGATTATCGGACAAGAGAGGTACGTACGTACTTAACAGACAGTAAAAGTTTGGACCGAAACAAAAATATAGGTAGGTATTAAAAAAAATGTATAATTGTGAAAAAAATATTCAGAACTTTACTTAAGCTAAAGTTTATTTTTCAAAGGGTACCGGCGGTTAAGATAGGCGAATCTGCCCCCGAGCTGAAATTTGAAACTAACCGACGGAATCTGGTCCTTAGGGTCTGAAAACCACCTGGTAAAAATTTTGGCCCCCTACCTCTCCCCTAACCCGAGTTAAGGGGCAAAACGTTACTTTTTTCAGCCTTTTCATTAAAAATTTTTATCTCCGAGAGTTTTCAACCAAATTTTTTCAAATTTACGTGAGTTATACTCCATACTGAGGGGTATTAGTGGGTGGTTTGAAAAAAATTTTTTGATGATTTTTTCTAGCCAAAAATCGCATTTTAAAACTTGAAATCGAGTTTTCTACATGATGTTGTAGAGGTGCAAAAATGAAAAAAATATATATCATGTATCTAGTCCCTATCTACAACGTAATATTTTTTTCAGAATTTTTTAGGTGGGTGGAAGACCTTTAAAAACGCAAAAAACCGCATTTTTATCACGTTTTTCGCTCAAAAAATGGTCATTTTTGGCCGAAAAAATTTTTCGGGTAATAATATTCCAAAATACGTATTTTTACGCCACTTGCCCGATTTTCACTTCATTTCATTCGTTTTTGAATGATTTTTGCAATTTCAAGTAACCTAAAGCGCAAGACTTAAAATTGTATGTATGTAACTTTCCTTATACCTGTATAAAATTATCATACGGAAAACACTGAAAGAAAATTTGTGTTCAGTAGCTCGAACTACCTTCGAAAAATTCATTTGCATGAGCAGAGCACTCAAATTTCGAAAATTCACTTTGTAGCTAACAAATTTTTTCAGAGAAAGGGGCCAAAATGTGTTTTTTCAATGGATTTTTTCGTATTTTTGTGGTTTTTCGCCAAATGTAGATAAAAGTTTCGAGTTTTTTTTAGATAAATTTTAGGGAGTTGGAAGAGCCCTAAAAATTTTTTTTCAAAATTTTTGGTTCATTTTCGCCGAGTTATGGCATTTTAGAAATTTTGAGCGGCCATTTTCTCTGGAAAGGTCAAAGGTAGCCTAGTTATTTTTGGTCTGAACCTCGAGAACATTGTGAAAAAACTCAAAAAACGAAGAAAGGAAAAAAATATGAAAAAAATCGAAATAATTCAACTTATTTCCAAAAACGAAAAAAATGACCATGTAGTCGATAAAAATGTGAATAACTCCGAACAGTTTATTTTTCAAAATGAAAAAAAAACGTGTCATCGGTAAAAAAAAAAAAAATGAAGAAAATCGAAAGAAGTAAAAAAATGATAAAAAAATTGAAACAACTGAAACTTTCATTTTAAAAAATTACCTCAGACCATTTTGAAAGTTTCACCTTGGAGAATTATTGCGAGAAGAAACTTGCAGGGAAGAAAAATTCAAATCAAAGTTGAGTAGAGAAATGTCAATGGAAATGCAGAATAGCAAAAGGTAGGAATAAAAAATTGTTCGGTTTGGAAGAATTCACTACCTCATATTTTTGCTAATTTGAGCAATTTCTATATGCAAGGAACAAGGTAAGGGAGGAAAGTTCATTGAAACCAGTTTTGACTGTTCCTACCTCGAACAGTAAACCATAACAGGAAAACATTCCAACAAAAATTTTGAACCCTTTCAAAGTATTTTTCTATTTTTGAGACTTGTTTTTTTTATAATAAACGTGGACCCGTGAACGTCGTACTTCCCTATTTTTTTTGACAATGTTCCACCACTTCGATTTTTTTGAAATTTTTGTGGTATATTTATGAATGAATGGCGTATCTTTTGGGGGGAAACGTTCCATTGTACTTTTGACCTTTCAAGAGAAAATGACCGCTCAAAATTTCTAAAATGCCATAACTCGGCGAAAATGAACCAAAAATCTTGAAAAAAAATTTTTAGGGCTCTTCCAACTCCCTAAAATTTATCTAAAAAAAACTCGAAACTTTTATCTACATTTGGCGAAAAACCACAAAAATACGAAAAAATCCATTGAAAAAACACATTTTGGCCCCTTTCTCTGAAAAAATTTGTTAGCTACAAAGTGAATTTTCGAAATTTGAGTGCTCTGCTCATGCAAATGAATTTTTCGAAGGTAGTTCGAGCTACTGAACACAAATTTTCTTTCAGTGTTTTCCGTATGATAATTTTATACAGGTATAAGGAAAGTTACATACATACAATTTTAAGTCTTGCGCTTTAGGTTACTTGAAATTGCAAAAATCATTCAAAAACGAATGAAATGAAGTGAAAATCGGGCAAGTGGCGTAAAAATACGTATTTTGGAATATTATTACCCGAAAAATTTTTTCGGCCAAAAATGACCATTTTTTGAGCGAAAAACGTGATAAAAATGCGGTTTTTTGCGTTTTTAAAGGTCTTCCACCCACCTAAAAAATTCTGAAAAAAATATTACGTTGTAGATAGGGACTAGATACATGATATATATTTTTTTCATTTTTGCACCTCTACAACATCATGTAGAAAACTCGATTTCAAGTTTTAAAATGCGATTTTTGGCTAGAAAAAATCATCAAAAAATTTTTTTCAAACCACCCACTAATACCCCTCAGTATGGAGTATAACTCACGTAAATTTGAAAAAATTTGGTTGAAAACTCTCGGAGATAAAAATTTTTAATGAAAAGGCTGAAAAAAGTAACGTTTTGCCCCATAACTCGGGTTAGGGGAGGGGTAGGGGGCCAAAATTTTTACCAGGTGGTTTTCAGACCCTAAGGACCGAATTCCGTCGGTTAGTTTCAAATTTCAGCTCGGGGGCAGATTCGCCTATCTTAACCGCCGGTACCCTTTGGAAAATTTACGAAAGTATCTTATGGTCTTGTAAAATTTGAAAATTTGATCTAATCAACGAAAAAATTTGATATTTGGTATAACCATAGAGTAAACTCTATGGCATAACCCTATTTTTGATTTTTTTAAATCGATCGGAACCGGTTTCGAAATGTTTTACAGTTCCCAAAAAATGTAATTAAATACTCATCATCAAGAAAAATGTGCATAAAAATGATCTTAATGATCCATATCAATTTTGGCACATAAAAACTCAGATTATTCATATCGGCGACCTAATTAACCTATTGAAGCATAATTTTTCAAAATTCATTGTCGATTGAAATTATTCCTTCATTTTCTTTTTTGAAATGAAATGTTTTGGACAAAAATTGAATTTCGGCTTACTCATTGAAGTGAAAATCTGATAGATTGTAGAGATCTTATTTTTGATCTTCTGAATCGATTGAAAGCAGGATCAAGTAGCCTCCAAATGTGGTTTCTAAATTTTTCTCCATCTACAATTATTTTCAATCGAGAAAAATATGAATTTTTTAAAACTTTAATACCTATCCTAAGCGTGTATAATTTTCATTCCCAATGTCGAAAAAGGTTCCAGATTTGGTGTTGAAGTTAAGGCTTTTTTAAAAAAATATTCTTGAACCTAGAAAAAAATTATCTATTTGAATCGGCAGTTGCGAAATTTCAAAATCATGTTTAAATCGATCGAATAAGCCATAAAATATGGATAATTTGCGTTTTTAAATGCCAAAATTTGTGTGAATCTGGATTAGGTCTCAAAAATTGTTTTTTGAGTTGTTATTGTTTTTAGGTTCATCAGGGCCTCTACTCAAAAACAAATTGTTGACATCAAAGGGTGGTTTCTATATCAAGCTCACATATGTGTGATTAAAAATTATGTTTACTGCAACCACAGCATTTTTATGGGATTTTTTCTTTGCTAAAAATTTCAAAATTTTCTGGAGGATTTTTTGGTTTGACATGAAATTGAAAAATACACCTCCAGTAAATCTATCTTTGAGGTCAAAAGCTGAAAGATATGTTAGATATATCCCTTTTTCGATTTGAAAACTTGATTAGATCCACTTTCAAGACTTTCAAAACTTCCAAAAATGGTTTGAAATTTTCATCAAAAATTTTTGGCTGAAAAAAATTTGAACTGGCAATTAAGAATTTTGGAAAATTGTGTTTTAATCGATCAAATAAGTCATCAATATTGGTGATTTGCATTTTTAGATACCATAGACCATAAATTCATAAAGAATAATTATTTTTATGGACTTTTTTAGTGAAAAAATCAAAATTTTCCAGAGGTTCTCAAATTTTTTTTTTTTTTTTTTTGTTGATGAGATAAAATTTTCATTATTTTAAATAACCGTGGGATAGTTAAGAATTTTCAAAAACTCTTCAAGATTCAAGAAATCAACTCTAACTCTTGAAATTCTGGATGTGGCGTTCTTTTATGTTAGACTTTCGCAGAGACGTTCCCAAGAAGGGGGCTCAAGGGGCTCGAACACCTCTTAAGCTCGGACAAGAGATTTTCCTATCACAAAAATGTGAGAAAAAGTTCATTTTTTTGTTCTTCAAACAATATTTTTCAAAAAAATCTCACCCTCATTTCACTTGAATTGGTGGCAGGTAAATACCTAACCTACATATTTCAATCATTTTATTCCAAGAATTAAAGATTTTTCACTGATCTGTTAGTCAAAAAACACTGATTTCTCAAAAAATTTTCCATTTGTCAGAAAACATTAATAATTTTGACTGAAAGATCAGCGGAAAATGACTGATTTGAAATTTGACCCCCCCATTTTTTCTCGAATACTCAGATTCCTCCTTAATTAATTTCTGGGCACGCTTATATGAACTTTCGATTTTTTTTTATCCTAATTTTTACTATTCTTGAAAAAATGTTGTTTTCATCCAGATCAAGTAAAACTAAATCTACAAAACAGCATAAAAAATTTTAAAACCAAATCCGTTCCTATTTTCCTTCAACCGTCAAAATTAAAACTTTACGGCGGTCTCTTTCGATCATTTAATCGACAAATGGAACCTATTTTTTACCTCGCTACATTCGGGTTGTCTTTTCAGTAAACACAATGGGCCCAAAGCTTGCAGACCGTCATAACAGCGGGGTCGACCATCGAGACTTAAAAAGGATAACGACTTTTGGTACCTATTTTGGTGTTTTGAAAACACGCGCAAATGGTACCTAAATTCAACGGTAAACAAAACGAACCAACTAAAGAAAGGACGACGGTAGACGTGAAATTATAATTAATTGGCGAAGAAGGTTGAAAATCATCATAGCGAACTACCTCTTAATTTTATACACTGTTCAAAATGAAAGCGCAGGATTCGTTTAGTTAAAGAAACGGCCGGAGACTGTATAAAAGCTGAAGAGATGCGTTTTAATTCTGAAAATGTATTTGCAGCGAATTCATTAAATTTTCAGACGACGACTTTATTGAAGTTAAAAGACCACTGGGATAGCGTACTATACTTTTAAATATTTAAGAGATACCCTGCATCCCTTTCGGTAAAGTATCAACGAAATGTTAACCTTTTTCCTCGTATAACGAAGGACACATATTACGCCTTTTAGCCATGTTTTCTATTTGTAATTTTTTCCCTCTATTTCTCCCTTCCTTATTTTCTTTTTTTTATTCCTAAAGTCCGTTTTATAATAAAAAAGAATCGCTTGTGTTTAGTGGCCTTGCTAATGTTACAGTTCATTTTCGCCATCGTATCGTCGTCGTAAGGTAAAAAAAAATCCTTTATCATTTTATCGATTTCGATACATACTTGGTATATGCCTAGGAAATATAGGTCACCCGATGGTAGGTATTTTTTCGTTCATTTTTTTCAATTCGATAGCATATCAATCAAAAATCGTTCGCTTCGTACAAATAAACCACTATCTGGGAAAAATTTTCCCTGCATAATGAAAAATTGTGCTCGATAAAACAACGGATTCTCGACGTAAATACGACAGTAATAATACTTTTTTTTTGAAAAAAAAACGCGAGTACGTATAAAAATCCAGACACGGAGCGTTTTCATCTTTCAAACGTACAAAATAGGTACCTAGCTGTACGTATTGTTGGCGATGATTTGAATGCATGTTATTCACCACGCGCTCGGTAATTTCAAACTTGCAAAATTATTCGTTGCAATTTTCAATTTCGCCAGCGTGATTTTTTTTTCGCGCCACTTGATGAAAATAAACGTCAAAGTGTTTTTTGTAACAGTTGCATAATGGAGCGGATTCGTTTTTATATTCATTTTTGGTCGTTAAGTCGCGCAGCGTTGTATACGTATTTTCGAATATGAAGTAATATTTTCTTTTTCTCGGTACCTCCGCCGCCTTCTTCGGCGAAACACGTTCCGCCAAAAAATGAGAATTAAACTTGGCACAAAGTTTCGCTAGAGAGGGTTAATTTTCGCACTATTTTTTTTCTCTCCTTCGCCGGAATAAATATTAAGAAAGTTTTTGCAAACGATTCTCTCTGTATACATAGGACGAAAATGGCGAAATTTCGCCCAGCGAGCTCGCAAAAAGGTGTTTAAAAAGTTTACAATTCTTACGACTGGCATTTTTAACTGACTGCGTACGTATCTCGCCCGAACGATACGAGCGTTTTCAATAAACTTACACTGTATCCAAATAAGTACGAACAACCGTTATTGCTTTTTGCAACGTGTACTAACCGAAAATACCTACACATGGGTTTGTTTCGACAAGTCGATGAAACCGTATTCTACAGTATCTGAAGAGTCAGATACGTAGGGTAAGGTATGTCTACGTATAGACGATATTACAGTCACGTGCAAATTATCCCAAATAATCCGCATAACTCGCGAATCAGCAGAAAAGTTTTTAACCAAATAAAAACTTATGGAGGTGTAGAATCAATCACTTGTTGTTGGTGAAGTCGATTGTGTGTTTTTTTCATTTAGTTTGCACGGAATTCGATATTTTTTTCTAGGATATTCGCACGTCGCGTCGGTTGAATTTTATTTCGAAACGAAGAAAAGTTCGGTGTTTTTAGATTAAATGTAAAAGTCGAGGGGTTAATTATAAATGGCCTTGAGGGACTCGTAGATCAAAGTATTTGACAGGGATTTGACTGGATTTTTTTGTAAGCACGATTGGCACGAAATAGGTCCAAATTTGATACCGGATTTTTACTATTTTGAAAGAAATGTTTTAAAAATGCTGCAAATGTAAAAAATTTATTGGAGGAGAAAAACTATATCTTTGGCATTGATGTTCCAAAGCCGAAAAAATTATGATCGGGTTGGAAAATTTGTAAAAAAATAAGACTTTTTGAAAGCAGGAAGAATGAAAAAATTTAATGATTCAAAAATTTCTAGATTTTCAATGATGTCAACAGGAAAGAGATGAGTTAAAATACATAAATGTGAGAATACTCCCATTCAGTACCTATTTGTTTTTCGAACTAAAAATAATTTATTCATTTTACCTGATTGAACGTTTTCAATCTTCTCAAAAATAAATCATTCTTTTGGGAAATTTTTCAACATACTTATATATTTTTCAACTTAACCATCAGTTCTGCTCAATCAAGGTGAAGGAAAATCAATGCCCTACTACCCTTGTTTGATCCAGCCTCCCTACAAATGGAAAATTTCATGTTTATAATTGGTACATACTTGATATGTACCTACTTCTTGTTTGATGTTGAATTGAGATTTCTTTGTGCTGAAACATGAGTCAATTCTCAATGGGTTTCAACCCATCCCCAGGATTTTAATGGGTTTATGTGAATCCTTTCACATCTCATCTGGAGGGGGAAAAAATTCAATTTCAGCCTTATGAAAGACGTCTCGTTTTGGCATTCCACAATTTTTGGTAGCTTTGAAGAGTGAAGAGGGGGGATAGCAAACTAAAAATTTAATACGTAGCTACAATTTAAGTTACATTCGTGTACAGTGACGTACCGAAGGCATTTTCCAGGGGGGGAGCGGGGAGGTCTCATGAAAATCCCAACTCGAATTCATGAAATTCCCAACTCAAAATGGATGCAACTTGAAATACCAGAACAATTTTATGAAAAATGAGTAAAAAGAAACCTTTTTTGGCGCTATCATATCGTCTCAAATAATGCACATAAATATGATTTAATTTATACCCGAGCGAAGCGAGGGTGAAGCTTTGAAAAAATTATATTTTTTTAATGCCTAAAAAAGCCATTTTTTCTTATTTTAAGGCTTTCAAAATTCTTATTTGATGTAATTTGAGAGGGGAAAGGGTAAGAATGTAGCCATTAGATATTCACAATCAATGGTGTTGAAAGCTTTTTTGGGAGCGTAAAAATTGAGAATAAAAACACAGAGTATCAGATCAAAAGTATTTTCAGGGGAACGAATAGAAGAAGCCTTCTTCAACACTGTTGTTACTTGAAATAGTTTGTTGGATTATGATTTTGTTCATGCCCGAGCGAAGCGAGGGCGAAAAATTTTTAAACTAACAAGTGAAAATTTTATTGATTTCCAACTTGGAAAAATAATACATTTTCAGTTGGGAAAATGATGAATTTTCAGTCGATGAAGTGACTAATTCCCAACTGCCCAATTTTCTCAACTGATGTGTTGAATTGCTCAATTTTTCCCAACTCACAAGTAAAAAATTTTCTCAGGGGGGAAGCTCCCCCCTCCCCCTATCGGTACGTCCCTGTTCGTGTAGGTACCTATTAAAAATATAATCATTAAAGACAAACATATTTTCTCCTAAAAACTTACTCGTAATATTGAGAAATTTTTTCAGAAATATCATGAGAAATTGAAAATTTTTTACAGTGTCCAAAAAAAACTTAGAAAAATTAAACATGTTAATTTTTTCAACTGAAAATCGTGCTTCTTTCTAAAATTTCATCTCTTGAAATACATATATAATTATTTTGTTCAATACCTAACTGATTATTAAACCAACAACGATCTTCATTATCTATTTAAGGCAAACTAGTTATGCAATTTATCGAACAGTTTTGAAAATCTATTGATGTAATTAAGTTTTTAGGAATTACGTATACTTACTTACATTTTTTAATGTTTATGTAGGTAATTCGATTATTTTTTCCAAAAAAAAACATTATCTCTGTACTGTTTTCATTAATAGGCTGATATTTTTTTTTTGAAATGAACACAATAACTCCTAATTCAATTATTTTTGTATTTTACACGTCTAATTCAGTTTTTTACTTTTAATTTTACAAATGCCTACATATTATGAATTATTTCAGCTTATAAAATTTTCGAAATTTTTAAAATTTATTTTTTCCAAAACCTAAAAAAATATTTTAAATACGTGTAGGTATATTATTGCTCTTTTTCCATATTTTTGTTAGAAATGAAAAATAAATAAATAATTTTTCTTTACAAACTATACGTACAATGTAGATGTAGGTACATACCTCAGATCCAAATACTCCCCCTTCATAGGTCGCAAATGCCAATCAGTTGAAAATACTTGAAAATTGGCTTGAAGGTATTCAAAATAATCCCCAAAAATGCTCAAAAAGAATTTTGGTCGACATTTTCATGCTTTTGGTAAAATTTTACCCCATTTTGATAGGTCGCATGTCAATTTTGTGAAAATATGTACTCAAAAATTGACCTAATTTTGAGATCATAATTGCTCAAAAATGTTCACCACACCAGACTTTTATATGTCTGACAGTCTAAAGTCTGTGAAAAGTGAGACGGAAAAATTTGTTCTTTTCTAATTCCATATTTTAAAAATGATCAAATCAAAAATTGATTATTGAATTATATTTTTCATGTTAATGTGAAATATGATTTTTTCCCCCTTACATTGTAGTGCTGAGAAAAATGGAAACTTAGGTATGATCAGAGAAGGTAATGTGTTTTTGGTTTTGATTTTGAAAATGAATTCAGTTTGAAATTTTTAATTTTTGACTTTAAAATAAGCCTATTTTGGTTTTCTCAAAATTGCTCAAAAAACTTATCTGCACATTGAAATTGAAAAAGATTACAGTTTTTCAGAATTATGTGGGTTTGATTGAAATGTATTTCAATTAATAAATTACTGATCAGTTAAGTTTGAAAAAAAGGAAATACTCCGGAAATTGAAAAAATTGATACAATAATTTTTTGGAGCAAGTAGAAAAAGTTTTGCATCCAGTTGTTTTGATTTTACAATTTTTTCGGTCCTTGCATGGTCAGGTGAGACTCAAAACATGAATTTGGCCTTTGCCAGTTTCTTTCTCTTCAGGTGCCCCACATGATGGAAAAATATTTATGATATTTTTCCCATAAATTTAAGTTTTTGCGACCCTGTCGGAAAAAAGGGATCATGTGTAAAACGGTTCGATGTCTTTATTTTTGTGTTTGGTCCAGATTTGGATGTAATTTGTACCAAAAAGGTGAAAAAAGGTACATAGATTTTTTTACACACGGTCTGTTTTTTTTTTTTTTCAGCAGGGTCACATATTCCATGAAATTTGCCCTTTTGATTTCCTAGACCATCTTCTATTATGACAAATGTTTTCTATGAATTTGAGCTTATTGGGTGTGGAATAAACTCACGTATGTATATATTGGAAATGTATTTTTCTGCCTCACCGACAATATGTCGCCTACGGATCTGTCAGTTATTGAGCCAAAAATAGTCAAATTTCACAAGAACTTGCCTGTAAGTCAAAAAAAAAAATACTCATTATTCACGATCAAATTTTCAAAATTGGGAAAATCGAGGATTTTCAGGCTTCAGCCTCCGATTATGTAGCGACAAGAATTCGAAATACTTACGCTTTTTTGGGACAATGAGAGTCAAGTGATTTTTATATATTGAAAGAAAAAAAAATGAAATGTCAATTCGACTAAAATAATATCAGAATGTGCGCACCTTCCTTCAAGATGCGTAAAGTGAACGTTGTGACGTAAGTTATTCCTGAAGAAGTCGCGCCATCGACAAGTTTTCATAGGTGTTGAATAAATTGCATACCTCGTTTGCCGTAAACGGTCGTATCCAGTTTTTGCAGGTGTCAATAAAATTGCATAACTAGTTTGCCGTAAATACAAAATTATTATGTCGATAGATCATCTGAATAATATCTCATTGCGTACGAAATGAATAAGAAATGAAATGAGTGATCCGGATTGAAAAATGTACTCGAATAATATTTTTGACTGGTGCAAGAGTAGGGAGCGGGTATTGAAGGGAGGATTGATAGAATCAAGTTGGATATTGATTTCAAGGATTTTGATAACGTACCTAGATTTCAAATCTGATTTTTATTTTTTATTTTTGATGGATTCGATTTTTAATGCAGGAGGTAATTTTTTAAAACAGAAAAGTGGGGAGGGATACTTGATGGAAGTTTTAGATGATGACAAAAAGTCGACAACGTCGACATGCATGCTAATTTTAAGTTTTTTCTTAATTTCTTAAACGCTGATTTCAAAAACAATAAGTATCGATTATTTTTGAGTTAAACAAAAATCCGGGGGGGGGGGGGGATTTGAGAAAATTTTCATGCCAAAAGCTGAAGTGATAAAATCATTTGAAAATCACAACAGAATTAAAACTTTTTTGAACTCTTCTCTTGCACTACTAAATAGTTCTATTCTAAGCATTATCCATTTTGTTTCTTTCTTCGTATATAGTTTTTTTTTTCACACACACACAAAAAACAAAACAAAAAAATATAGGCAATATTAAAATTCGTCTATCATTCGAAAAGTACAACTTTATGTTAAAACCTCGTCGACAGGGTCTTTGACGTCACCGTCATGAACAGGTAAATGATAAAATACCCTCATACAAAGAAACGATTGCCCCAGTATACGAGCACGTAATATTTGAAGAACCCCCATCTTTTATATTCTGAACCAGTGACATGAGCCATGAGATACTGTCGACGTACGACACGACGAGACGTTAGACTTCGCAACCACCAGGAGGAAATAAGACATTAAGTAGAATTAAATCGCAAAAAATCGACAAAAATTTGATTCAGCGAAGGCATAAAGAGCGTGCCACATTCCCGTCGGTATAAGAAAAATGCATAAATTTATATAGAGAAGCAACATTTCAAAAAGCATTCGCGACTTGAATGAATAAATGTATTTCATTGATTTTGTATACATCTCGAACTCGAACTGAAGGGACCATGTACTCGTATATTTCGACGTGAACGCGATTCCAAGGATTTTATGAGCGAAAAGAAATTTAGCATAAATCTTCGTATCAGATGTCATTATACGCACTAAAGAAACTATTGAGGGGCGATTTTGAATCGCAAAAGCGTGCTTATTCGCGATAATGATTTAATAATGGGGCGACTCTGCTGCGCCTGCGAAAATTAAGTATAGAATTCCATTCTCGGAACGTTAGTAGTATGCGCGATACCATTGGCGAAACAAGTAGTCTGTACTGCAGCTTGGACAAAATAGGTAAAGTGGCGTTTACCTACTTGCCTCTTGCGTACCTATACGCGAACGGCGAGAAAGTAGGTAGGTAGGTAGGTAGGTAGGATGGTTGGTAGACGTCAACGTAGACGTATACGTTGAGGCAACCGTCGCCACTGCCGCCCCCCCCCCTCCATCGCATACCAGCAGGTTGGACAAAATAGGTAAAGTGGCGTTTACCTACTTGCCTCTTGCGTACCTATACTTGAATGGCGAGAAAGTAGGTAGGTAGGATGGTCGGTAGACGTCGACGTACGTGTATGCGTTGACGCAACCGTTGCCACCGCCACCCCCGCCACCACATACCATGCTGATGAAGGTATACCTTATCAGTTGAAAATTTAATTATAGAAATGGCACACCGGATATGAGTCAGCAATTAAAACCTTATCTTATCAAGGCATATTGAGTCAGCAATTAAAACATTATCTTATCAAGCCCTATTGAGTCAGCAATTAAAACCTTATTAAGCCATAGGTGGAATTTTCATTTAAGGTCCGAATACATGACATCATTTAACTTAGGGGCTCCAAATAGGTTAATGAAATAAATAACAGAATTTCAGTTTTAAAACTATTTTATTGAAGATATATTATAAGATAAATATATTTAAACATCTTAAGAAATAAAAAATGAATATGATAAGATAAAAATACTTTTAATAAATAATTTAAAGAGTAGTAGTAGTAGAAGAAGGATAAGGAGAAGTAGTAGGCATAGTAGATTGAGGTATCTCAGTACTAACTTGAGATAGGCGATTCATTACGAAAGATACCAATTTGTCCTCGTTGAAAATTTTGATATCACTCAAAATTTTCTTAGCCAATTTAGTATTTTCGTGAATCAAAGTTAAATCGCTGACTTCGTAATTAATCAATAAGCTACGTATAAATGTTTCCAAGGAATTGGTGGTTTGATTGGATAGATGAATGACCACAGGGATATCGTTAATGATGAGCTGCCAGGCTCGATTCGCTGCTGCCTGGTAATCGGCGAGTAGGTTAAATGTATCTTCGATGACAGACTTCATGTATAGAATTGTATTCCAACTGGCTTCTTGCAACATAATCGAGTCTGGGAGAAATTCCGTTGATCTGGTAGTTTCAGCCAAGAGAACTGATTTATTATTGCAATAATTGCGAAATTCTATTCTCCATTTGTCGGAAATGAACATTCGTTTTGGTTTTTGCGTAGGATCCAGGCATTGGAAGTATCTTTCAACACAATCCAAAATTTTCGGTTCCATCAGAGTTGCAAATTCTTGTTGACTTAGATAAATGCCGCCAGTTTTACCATTACTATATCGTGTAATGCTGAGTAATGGTGTAAAATCAGCATCTACATCCAGACCCATGAGAATATTTTTTGTACCGCTCCAATTTACGGGGTAGAGTTGATTGAATATGAAGTACTTGCGTGGCTTAAGTACTTTTTCAGCACGGCATCTCTTCTTTGGTGGCAAGTTTTCAATATTTTCGATAAGTGAGGCTGTAAAAATAAATAAATACATACACGCATTACTCAACTGTGCAAAAATGAAAATTATATTTTCAAATGCGAGAATTACAAGTACCTGTGTCGTTATCATGTGTCGGTGAAATTGGCGAATCACTTGGTATTTCGTCATCATTGGAAGTTTGCTCGGATCTTGGTACATACGAATCATAGTAATTTTCGACATTCAGTACAACATTCAGAGGTTGCTTTGTTTTTCGACCACCTTTAGGCTTCTTTGGTTTTGGAGAATCAACATTAACGGTATTGCTGCTGCTTCCAATGTCTGTTGATGCTGTGACGATAACTGCCTCTTTGGCAATGTCAATCATTTTTTGTGCCATTTCAATTACTGAGCGAACAAACGAACGAGTGAGTGACTGAACAAATTGAAGAAACGAATAGAAGTGTGTACTTGTAACAAGTTTAAACAGCAAGTGAATAGATCGACGTGGTCCTGTTGATTTTATAATGATGTACAAGGTCACATGATTATCCCCGCTCATTTTGGCTGTAGCATTGGTGGGGGTTTATGTAAAATAACTTTGGTATCGCAGCCATGGCCGATTGACTACGCTAGAACTGTAAATTTTTACCCAGCAAAAGTTTCATCATTGTGTGAACATGTGAAGAAGTTGGTATTTGTTTGTCTGCAGTTCTCCTTCCATGGAAAATTGTGTCGGATAAATAAGTGATCACTCAATCATTGGTTATATGATTGTCGGAGAAAAATGATAGAAAATCCTTGAGGGAATAGTGCAGGGTTTTGAAATAAAGGAATACAGCTACATTGGAACTTTAAATTTCTTATTCAGCAAAAGTTTCATCACACAACATAAGTATGTGATTATTGGAGAAAAATAAAGAAACATAGTGCAGTAGGCATTGTCTATAAACTGTTGAACTGTATACCAGAAGTGCTGAAGTATTATATGTATGCACACCCAATGACTTCCCTTTTTTAAAGTACTTTTACCAAAATTGATTTGAGGCATACATATACATTATTATATAGCAAACATATTCGACTTATGAAATCTTATTTCATTACAAAGTGTTAATTCATTATAAAGTGTTAATGCTATCATTTAAATTTAACAAAATTTATTATGTATTTAGATATAGAGTAAGCTAAGGCCACCATACAAGCAACAATTAGCAGCAGGAGTGACAGCATAAATGCAGAATTGTTATTCACTACAGAATTAGGCACATCTTGTTCGATTATGTATGTGATTTCATCATGGAGGTCAACATCCTTTTGATATGCTACACATCGATATTTATCAAAATAGTTGTCATTTTTCAAGTACACTGACAATATACTATAAAATGTGGATTCAGTCCAGTATATTCCACGTAAATTATAAGCATCATCTGACATAAGCTTTGAAATACTGGTATCATTTTTGTACCAATCAACTGAGGCCAAAGGATTTGAGTGTATGTAACAAATTAAATGCACCGTTGTGTTTTGGGATACCTTATAATGAGTTATATCTTGATTGGTTAAAATCTCAACTGGTTGTTCAGCAACATTAGTGTTACAAGTTGCTAAACTAATGCATAAATAAAATAAAAATGCAAAAACTAACATTTTATCTAAATAGTTTTACGAGGAAATACAAAAAAAAAATGCGGAAATAAACATCCAAACTGAATGCCTACTAAATGCTAAGGACAAGAAATATAGAGAACAAACAAAAGTCTGCACATAACCAAGTTTTAGTAGTGAGTGAGTAGATTTAAAAGTCACAGGCGATTTTATAACCTAGTACTCTATACATCATAATGGAATAAAATCACACATCAATAATATTTCAAAAGTTCAAGTAACATTTTAAAATTTAACAAATACTTAACACAAAGCCTGCAGATTATCGCATCGTTCTCTAAATACACTTAAAACTTGTAGTATTGAAAAATTATAATCCATAAATTCGCATTCTACGTCAAAATTATCTTCAAAATCTTCATCTTCACCAATTTCAGCCAAGCTATCTATTAGTGATGGTATTATATTCAATTTGTCCAAGTCTTCTCGATTGATTTCTTTAGGCTGGATGGTATTGTATACGCCAGTTTCTCCAAGGAATACGTAATCAGGGTTGGGTTTACTACACATTTTTTTGAATTTTCTCTCAGAAACTTTAAAGTTGATTTCAAAACATGGTCTAAAAAATTCAAAAAATTCTTTTTCGCAATGGTTTAAATTATTATAATTAACAAAACAACAATCTCCATAAGTTTTCTGGCAACTTTTATCAATTTGTCCCAAAATCAATATGTTATAATCTTCAAATTTCAATACAATTTCTTTTTCAAATCTTCAATTTCATCTAAAGCTTGCTGGTGATTTTGTCCATTCACCGATGTAGTTGTCAACACATTGATAGGATTAATGATAGGTAACTCTTGTTTGTGCTGTTCACTTGTAGTAGAATCCATTTTGAAGGTGATGACGATGATGAAAAGACAGCAATTATAATTCCTCTGAAAAGACAAGGAGAACAACGCACAATGATAACAACAACAATATCAATCGCACTCTAGTAATTCACTGAATGTTGCTTTAGTCTCTCGTCGCTTGCTCGCTAACAAATTAACCATCGCCACCCACCACTTCTCAATCCCCTACTTATATGAACAAACAAGAAGAAGAGCGGAGGTAACCAAAAAAAGTTAGCAATGCTAAGAAATGAAACAACAACAAAGATATATACATATAAGTATTTATTTCATCTAAATATTATCTTATAAAACTACAACAGCTAATATGGCGTGATTTCCACCCTTTTTCAGAACTTTGAACTTCTATTTCAAATTTATATTTTTGATGGAAAATTTTATTAAATGTAAAGACCAAATTCAAATTTTCTTCTCAGAAACCATTTTCGAACAAATTGAAAAATATGTCAATGTGTATAAATCAACATGAAAAAAACTGAAAGTTGGTAATATAGAGCCTACTCATTTCTGGTTTCTGAACCTAGAACCTCAAATTGATTGATGCGATTTTGAAATGTACATGATGCATTATCAATAGTACCCAGTATTTTGTCTTATTTTGCAAGGTAATAATGTGATTTCGCTATTATCCTCAAATGACTAGATTATTTAATATTGTTTATTGGTAACAACAAGCGTTTTCACACACACTCCATTAAAGGGAAATAAGGGCGATATATACCTACTTATTTATTTGAAAAGAAATAGACCAGTAACCAAGAATTTGCTGATTAGATTAAAATTCAAAAAATATTTGAATTTCAATCACCATTGGATAAGATTAGAATATATTGCATTAAAAAAGTGAACTTTTCAATCACACCGATTCAACAATTGCCAATGGACAAGAGAAAATATTGAACTTGAAAAAGTAAATTTTCAATCACAGTGATTTACATAAATGGATCATCATGTGTAAGATGGTATGTTGACAGCTGTTTCCAGAATTGTGTAAATTTTATTTTGTGCTACTCTATTTCAAATGAGAAACTCCAATTTTTTCAAGGGGCAAAAAAAAGGCATTCACATTAACCTGCAAGGCGATGTACAACACAAAACCAGCAAAACATTACATTTGATATAATCTTTTCATTTGTTTTCATGTTTTGTAATCACATTCACATTCGAGTTGTTTCATAAATTTATTACTTTTAATAAGCAATTAAAATAATTTTCAAGGGGCAAAAAAGGATATTCACATCAACCTGCAAGGCGATGTACAACACAAAGCCAGCAAAACATTACATTTGATATAATCTTTTCATTTGTTTTCATGTTTTGCGATCACATTCGGGTTGTTTCATAAATTTATTACTTTTAATAAGCAATTAAAATAATTGGAAATGAATAAGTTAGTCTCAGTTTTACTTGGAAGTGCAGTACACCGCCCGTCAGATCCCCGCTATTGACCGCAAGTGTCCATGTTCAATGTGTATTGTGGGTTGCAGCTGGCATTTCTTATTTGAAATAGAGTATAGGAACCTTTGAGAAAGCATTCGAGTCGTCTGATTATAACAGAAATCAAATGAGGAGTTTGCCAAGTAAGGTGATTTTGAAAAAAAAAACAGTCTGTGACTTGAAAACCTTAAAAAAGATACATGCCACTTTAAAAAAATGAATTTTTAATTTTTTTGAGATTTTTTTCTACCGGAATACCAAAGTCTAGAGATTTTGTTTTTTAAAGACAACCTTCAGTTGAACAACCTTTTTATGCTAATTCCATGTTTATTCTTTCTTATTTTTTAGATTTGCCTGATGGCCAAATTTTTACAAGCCTACCTAAACATAAAGATAACCTTGAGTTGAACAACCTTTTGTGTCAATTACAAGTTTATTCTTTCTTTTTAGATTTACCCAGTGGTCAAATTTTCACAGGCCTACCTAAAATGTTGCAACTGTTATTTTGATTTATCATCAAATTATAAGCGGAGAAAATTAATATTTGTATATCATTGAAACAAAAATAATACTTCCTTAAAATATAAACACAAAATACTTTTTAAATTGAATAAGAGTGCACCCACCAATAATTTCCCATACCCATATTAGATCAAGTTAACCCATGTTGGGTAAATGATAATCATTATACAGTACTACCAGTTACCATAACAATGACACGAAATACCACACCAACTGATTGAAGAAGGTAATTATTGAGACTTGACAACTTGAGCAAAAGTCTGACTGGTCAGACTTTCCCACAATATTTTAGCACAAATTGTATTCAAAATTGTTTCGGTATTTAATTATGAATTAATTTCTTGCATTCAAGTTCATTTCTATAATTTCTATGAAAGAGAGAATGTGAAAATGAAGGTTTTTGCGAATTTATTGAACTGAAGCTGTTAAAAAGGAAATTGGCGCAAATTCAAAGTATAGTGTGAACACTTGACAGGTAATTTGCGCAAATTCATCAGTTTATTGCACCAGTCCAGTTTGCGCAATTATATTGATAGTGTAAACAGGGTTTTATGGATAACACCTTGACTGTTTTATCCTCTTCCAACAAAATTGAAAACGAATTATTCATCAACTATGTAAAGTAGGAATCAAACAACAATAGCAATTAGTTCACAGTGTTCTTCCTTCCTATTAAACTAAGCATAATTAACTAACCACAAATCATCATCTTCATCCTTCAAAGAGCTACTTCCTAACAGTTGTTTAAATTTGTTGATGTCATAATGTCCATATGCGAAGCTATGGATATCATCATAGAAAAATCATTTAACACAAAAATTGACGAAAACTTTTTTCTTTGATAAATTATATATATTATATGCTTCTCAGATTGAAATTGTTGGGCTACTATATAACTTGAAAATTTTGTTTCTGAAGATACCTTATTCTTGGTCACTGGTCTATTTCTTTTCAAATAAACAAGTACATATTGGTCGCTGGTCTATTTCTTTTCAAATAAACAAGTACATATATATCAGGGTATAAGAAACCAAGTTTTTTATTTCCCTTCGATAGAGTTTGGGTGAAAACCCTTGTTGTTGTTACCAATAAACAATATTAAATAATCAAGTCGTTTGAGGATAGTAGCACAATACTTATTTTGTACTTACGTAAATATTTAAAATATAAAAAACTACTGGATTTTATTTATTTATTAATTGGATGATCTAAAATCTGTTAAATCATATAAATATTGGATGAAATTATGTTCTTCATCTTCATCTGCAGCGATGTCAAATAATTCTTGAAACTCTTTGTTTGTAGGTATAATAGCTTGTCTACTTAGAAATGGATAAGGTAAATGTTGAATCATAACCTTAGCTTCATCCTCTGTGATATTGTACGATAATAACTGGAAATAATCCGCATCTCCATAAGATATATCCTCATTTATACGTCTTTGTAATTCTTCAAACTGGTTCGTCTTCACGTAACATTGTTTATATGGTAATAAATACATATATGCGCTAATTCGATCTGTTGTTTGTCTCCATAATAAGAAATAACACACTTTATCCATGATGAAATATTCACTTGGAAATTGGTAAGAAAATAAATTACTCTTCACTTTTACAAAAAAAATACACAAAACATCAATTACACTAGGTAAGCATACTTTTACAACCAATAAAGCAATTGAACCATATTAATGTTACTGTTTTTGATAAATAAACTAAACAAATTTTACCTATTGAAAGATAGGTCTGCTATGGAACAAGGCTTTTTAAATACTAACTGAACTTATGCCCATGTTATTTTCTGAACACACGAGTGATATTCTTATATCCCCACTACCTCTATCCCCACTTTTTTTTTTGGTCAAACATGATTTAAACTTTTATAGTTTGCAAGACTATATTTTTAAATTACAAAAATCTGCCAAAAATTCAGGAATGTCACCAAAAATTTGGATATAGACCCACTTATGTGTGTTCCGAGATTCTTTTTATTTGAACTCCGAGAATAACATGTTATCCATATGCCTATTGTTCTGTAATGTGCAGTTGCCACTTAGTGTTTAAGCTATTAATGAGAGCCAACAACCTGCCATGCTTTGATTAGGGTTCGGATTTCAATAAGCTTGGTGTTTCTGAGATTGACATTGAGCGATTTAAAACTGTATTTCATTCAAAGATCATGGTGCCACTTTGTTTGAAAAAAATTTGCAAAACCTATATGGAAAACGATACTTTAATAGGTCCTTGGATGGTTTTAGGGCAGCTCTGCTGAAAAAGTTCTTTAAAAATAATCAATTTAGTGACACTTATATGTATGTCGACTTTGGTGATCGAGGTACCTAGCATGTGACACGGCCAAAAAAAAGTGGTAAAAACTCGTTCATTTAATACATCTCCAGCTTCACTGTTCTTTGAGTATAGAATTTAAAAATGTTTACTTTCACGATCTATGAACAAAAATTAATCAGAAGATCATGTTTATTATTTTGAAGCAACAAAATTCAGCTACAAAATGGAAAAAATTAAAACACCTACAGACATCAATTGTCATTAATTTGGGTTAAAAGAAGATGAGTACCAGATTGGTTTTTGGATGTAAAACAGCAAAAGGTAGTAAAGGCGTGAAATTTGGTATGATGAAAAAGGGTATCATAAGGAATTTTTTGAGCAATGGAGGTAATCGCTAAGCCCCATACCAGAAATGTGGAACGACTTTAAGAAGGGTTTCAGCCCACATTTTTGAAATTGGTCTATCATTATTTCTTTGGTATCATTTCCATATACAAATGAGTCCTTGCTGAGTTTTAAAAATGTCATTATTTTCAAAATCTGTGGGAGATAGGCCCACAAATTTGAGATTTTTCAAATTGCGTTTCTTCATTTTTCCTCAAAAGTGTCTGAAAACCACATGTTTCAATTTTGCACAATCTGCAGACCTTCCAAACAAATTTTAACTATGATTTTTCAAACTCAACAGGCAAATTACAATATATGTGTATGAGCAAATTTCATACCCCAGCTCTGTGTGGGTAGGAGCAAGTGGTCTTATTTTTGTGCAATTTTGGGAGGGGTGCTGTGAGTGGCTATTAGCAAACATTTTCCCAATTTTACTACTTCTACAGTATAAAACAATTTGGTGCACCCCTCCCAAAATTGCAAAAAATAAGACCACTTGCTCCTACCCACACAGAGCTGGGGTATGAAATTTGCTCATACACATATATTGTAATTTGCCTGTTGAGTTTGAAAAATCATAGTTAAAATTTGTTTGGAAGGTCTGCAGATTGTGCAAAATTGAAACATGTGGTTTTCAGACACTTTTGAGGAAAAATGAAGAAACGCAATTTGAAAAATCTCAAATTTGTGGGCCTATCTCCCACAGATTTTGAAAATAATGACATTTTTAAAACTCAGCAAGGACTCATTTGTATATGGAAATGATACCAAAGAAATAATGATAGACCAATTTCAAAAATGTGGGCTGAAACCCTTCTTAAAGTCGTTCCACATTTCTGGTATGGGGCTTAGCGATTACCTCCATTGCTCAAAAAATTCCTTATGATACCCTTTTTCATCATACCAAATTTCACGCCTTTACTACCTTTTGCTGTTTTACATCCAAAACCAATCTGGTACTCATCTTCTTTTAACCCAAATTAATGACAATTGATGTCTGTAGGTGTTTTAATTTTTTCCATTTTGTAGCTGAATTTTGTTGCTTCAAAATAATAAACATGATCTTCTGATTAATTTTTGTTCATAGATCGTGAAAGTAAACATTTTTAAATTCTATACTCAAAGAACAGTGAAGCTGGAGATGTATTAAATGAACGAGTTTTTACCACTTTTTTTGGCCGTGTCACATGCTAGGTACCTCGATCACCAAAGTCGACATACATATAAGTGTCACTAAATTGATTATTTTTAAAGAACTTTTTCAGCAGAGCTGCCCTAAAACCATCCAAGGACCTATTAAAGTATCGTTTTCCATATAGGTTTTGCAAATTTTTTTCCAAACAAAGTGGCACCATGATCTTTGAATGAAATACAGTTTTAAATCGCTCAATGTCAATCTCAGAAACACCAAGCTTATTGAAATCCGAACCCTAATCAAAGCATGGCAGGTTGTTGGCTCTCATTAATAGCTTAAACACTAAGTGGCAACTGCACATTACAGAACAATAGGCATATGGATAACATGTTATTCTCGGAGTTCAAATAAAAAGAATCTCGGAACACACATAAGTGGGTCTATATCCAAATTTTTGGTGACATTCCTGAATTTTTGGCAGATTTTTGTAATTTAAAAATATAGTCTTGCAAACTATAAAAGTTTAAATCATGTTTGACCAAAAAAAAGTGGGGATAGAGGTAGTGGGGATATAAGAATATCACTCGTGTGTTCAGAAAATAACATGGGCATAAGTTCAGTTAGTATTTAAAAAGCCTTGTTCCATAGCAGACCTATCTTTCAATAGGTAAAATTTGTTTAGTTTATTTATCAAAAACAGTAACATTAATATGGTTCAATTGCTTTATTGGTTGTAAAAGTATGCTTACCTAGTGTAATTGATGTTTTGTGTATTTTTTTGTAAAAGTGAAGAGTAATTTATTTTCTTACCAATTTCCAAGTGAATATTTCATCATGGATAAAGTGTGTTATTTCTTATTATGGAGACAAACAACAGATCGAATTAGCGCATATATGTATTTATTACCATATAAACAATGTTACGTGAAGACGAACCAGTTTGAAGAATTACAAAGACGTATAAATGAGGATATATCTTATGGAGATGCGGATTATTTCCAGTTATTATCGTACAATATCACAGAGGATGAAGCTAAGGTTATGATTCAACATTTACCTTATCCATTTCTAAGTAGACAAGCTATTATACCTACAAACAAAGAGTTTCAAGAATTATTTGACATCGCTGCAGATGAAGATGAAGAACATAATTTCATCCAATATTTATATGATTTAACAGATTTTAGATCATCCAATTAATAAATAAATAAAATCCAGTAGTTTTTTATATTTTAAATATTTACGTAAGTACAAAATAAGTATTGTGCTACTATCCTCAAACGACTTGATTATTTAATATTGTTTATTGGTAACAACAACAAGGGTTTTCACCCAAACTCTATCGAAGGGAAATAAAAAACTTGGTTTCTTATACCCTGATATATATGTACTTGTTTATTTGAAAAGAAATAGACCAGCGACCAATATGTACTTGTTTATTTGAAAAGAAATAGACCAGTGACCAAGAATAAGGTATCTTCAGAAACAAAATTTTCAAGTTATATAGTAGCCCAACAATTTCAATCTGAGAAGCATATAATATATATAATTTATCAAAGAAAAAAGTTTTCGTCAATTTTTGTGTTAAATGATTTTTCTATGATGATATCCATAGCTTCGCATATGGACATTATGACATCAACAAATTTAAACAACTGTTAGGAAGTAGCTCTTTGAAGGATGAAGATGATGATTTGTGGTTAGTTAATTATGCTTAGTTTAATAGGAAGGAAGAACACTGTGAACTAATTGCTATTGTTGTTTGATTCCTACTTTACATAGTTGATGAATAATTCGTTTTCAATTTTGTTGGAAGAGGATAAAACAGTCAAGGTGTTATCCATAAAACCCTGTTTACACTATCAATATAATTGCGCAAACTGGACTGGTGCAATAAACTGATGAATTTGCGCAAATTACCTGTCAAGTGTTCACACTATACTTTGAATTTGCGCCAATTTCCTTTTAACAGCTTCAGTTCAATAAATTCGCAAAAAACCTTCATTTTCACATTCTCTCTTTCATAGAAATTATAGAAATGAACTTGAATGCAAGAAATTAATTCATAATTAAATACCGAAACAATTTTGAATACAATTTGTGCTAAAATATTGTGGGAAAGTCTGACCAGTCAGACTTTTGCTCAAGTTGTCAAGTCTCAATAATTACCTTCTTCAATCAGTTGGTGTGGTATTTCGTGTCATTGTTATGGTAACTGGTAGTACTGTATAATGATTATCATTTACCCAACATGGGTTAACTTGATCTAATATGGGTATGGGAAATTATTGGTGGGTGCACTCTTATTCAATTTAAAAAGTATTTTGTGTTTATATTTTAAGGAAGTATTATTTTTGTTTCAATGATATACAAATATTAATTTTCTCCGCTTATAATTTGATGATAAATCAAAATAACAGTTGCAACATTTTAGGTAGGCCTGTGAAAATTTGACCACTGGGTAAATCTAAAAGAAAGAATAAACTTGTAATTGACACAAAAGGTTGTTCAACTCAAGGTTATCTTTATGTTTAGGTAGGCTTGTAAAAATTTGGCCATCAGGCAAATCTAAAAAATAAGAAAGAATAAACATGGAATTAGCATAAAAGGTTGTTCAACTGAAGGTTGTCTTTAAAAAACAAAATCTCTAGACTTTGGTATTCCGGTAGAAAAATCTCAAAAAAATTAAAAATTCATTTTTTTAAAGTGGCATGTATCTTTTTTAAGGTTTTCAAGTCACAGACTGTTTTTTTTTTCAAAATCACCTTACTTGGCAAACTCCTCATTTGATTTCTGTTATAATCAGACGACTCGAATGCTTTCTCAAAGGTTCCTATACTCTATTTCAAATAAGAAATGCCAGCTGCAACCCACAATACACATTGAACATGGACACTTGCGGTCAATAGCGGGGATCTGACGGGCGGTGTACTGCACTTCCAAGTAAAACTGAGACTAACTTATTCATTTCCAATTATTTTAATTGCTTATTAAAAGTAATAAATTTATGAAACAACCCGAATGTGATCGCAAAACATGAAAACAAATGAAAAGATTATATCAAATGTAATGTTTTGCTGGCTTTGTGTTGTACATCGCCTTGCAGGTTGATGTGAATATCCTTTTTTTTGCCCCTTGAAAATTATTTTAATTGCTTATTAAAAGTAATAAATTTATGAAACAACTCGAATGTGAATGTGATTACAAAACATGAAAACAAATGAAAAGATTATATCAAATGTAATGTTTTGCTGGTTTTGTGTTGTACATCGCCTTGCAGGTTAATGTGAATGCCTTTTTTTGCCCCTTGAAAAAATTGGAGTTTCTCATTTGAAATAGAGTAGCACAAAATAAAATTTACACAATTCTGGAAACAGCTGTCAACATACCATCTTACACATGATGATCCATTTATGTAAATCACTGTGATTGAAAATTTACTTTTTCAAGTTCAATATTTTCTCTTGTCCATTGGCAATTGTTGAATCGGTGTGATTGAAAAGTTCACTTTTTTAATGCAATATATTCTAATCTTATCCAATGGTGATTGAAATTCAAATATTTTTTGAATTTTAATCTAATCAGCAAATTCTTGGTTACTGGTCTATTTCTTTTCAAATAAATAAGTAGGTATATATCGCCCTTATTTCCCTTTAATGGAGTGTGTGTGAAAACGCTTGTTGTTACCAATAAACAATATTAAATAATCTAGTCATTTGAGGATAATAGCGAAATCACATTATTACCTTGCAAAATAAGACAAAATACTGGGTACTATTGATAATGCATCATGTACATTTCAAAATCGCATCAATCAATTTGAGGTTCTAGGTTCAGAAACCAGAAATGAGTAGGCTCTATATTACCAACTTTCAGTTTTTTCATGTTGATTTATACACATTGACATATTTTTCAATTTGTTCGAAAATGGTTTCTGAGAAGAAAATTTGAATTTGGTCTTTACATTTAATAAAATTTTCCATCAAAAAATATAAATTTGAAATAGAAGTTCAAAGTTCTGAAAAAGGGTGGAAATCACGCCATATTAGCTGTTGTAGTTTTATAAGATAATATTTAGATGAAATAAATACTTATATGTATATATCTTTGTTGTTGTTTCATTTCTTAGCATTGCTAACTTTTTTTGGTTACCTCCGCTCTTCTTCTTGTTTGTTCATATAAGTAGGGGATTGAGAAGTGGTGGGTGGCGATGGTTAATTTGTTAGCGAGCAAGCGACGAGAGACTAAAGCAACATTCAGTGAATTACTAGAGTGCGATTGATATTGTTGTTGTTATCATTGTGCGTTGTTCTCCTTGTCTTTTCAGAGGAATTATAATTGCTGTCTTTTCATCATCGTCATCACCTTCAAAATGGATTCTACTACAAGTGAACAGCACAAACAAGAGTTACCTATCATTAATCCTATCAATGTGTTGACAACTACATCGGTGAATGGACAAAATCACCAGCAAGCTTTAGATGAAATTGAAGATTTGAAAAAAGAAATTGTATTGAAATTTGAAGATTATAACATATTGATTTTGGGACAAATTGATAAAAGTTGCCAGAAAACTTATGGAGATTGTTGTTTTGTTAATTATAATAATTTAAACCATTGCGAAAAAGAATTTTTTGAATTTTTTAGACCATGTTTTGAAATCAACTTTAAAGTTTCTGAGAGAAAATTCAAAAAAATGTGTAGTAAACCCAACCCTGATTACGTATTCCTTGGAGAAACTGGCGTATACAATACCATCCAGCCTAAAGAAATCAATCGAGAAGACTTGGACAAATTGAATATAATACCATCACTAATAGATAGCTTGGCTGAAATTGGTGAAGATGAAGATTTTGAAGATAATTTTGACGTAGAATGCGAATTTATGGATTATAATTTTTCAATACTACAAGTTTTAAGTGTATTTAGAGAACGATGCGATAATCTGCAGGCTTTGTGTTAAGTATTTGTTAAATTTTAAAATGTTACTTGAACTTTTGAAATATTATTGATGTGTGATTTTATTCCATTATGATGTATAGAGTACTAGGTTATAAAATCGCCTGTGACTTTTAAATCTACTCACTCACTACTAAAACTTGGTTATGTGCAGACTTTTGTTTGTTCTCTATATTTCTTGTCCTTAGCATTTAGTAGGCATTCAGTTTGGATGTTTATTTCCGCATTTTTTTTTGTATTTCCTCGTAAAACTATTTAGATAAAATGTTAGTTTTTGCATTTTTATTTTATTTATGCATTAGTTTAGCAACTTGTAACACTAATGTTGCTGAACAACCAGTTGAGATTTTAACCAATCAAGATATAACTCATTATAAGGTATCCCAAAACACAACGGTGCATTTAATTTGTTACATACACTCAAATCCTTTGGCCTCAGTTGATTGGTACAAAAATGATACCAGTATTTCAAAGCTTATGTCAGATGATGCTTATAATTTACGTGGAATATACTGGACTGAATCCACATTTTATAGTATATTGTCAGTGTACTTGAAAAATGACAACTATTTTGATAAATATCGATGTGTAGCATATCAAAAGGATGTTGACCTCCATGATGAAATCACATACATAATCGAACAAGATGTGCCTAATTCTGTAGTGAATAACAATTCTGCATTTATGCTGTCACTCCTGCTGCTAATTGTTGCTTGTATGGTGGCCTTAGCTTACTCTATATCTAAATACATAATAAATTTTGTTAAATTTAAATGATAGCATTAACACTTTATAATGAATTAACACTTTGTAATGAAATAAGATTTCATAAGTCGAATATGTTTGCTATATAATAATGTATATGTATGCCTCAAATCAATTTTGGTAAAAGTACTTTAAAAAAAGGGAAGTCATTGGGTGTGCATACATATAATACTTCAGCACTTCTGGTATACAGTTCAACAGTTTATAGACAATGCCTACTGCACTATGTTTCTTTATTTTTCTCCAATAATCACATACTTATGTTGTGTGATGAAACTTTTGCTGAATAAGAAATTTAAAGTTCCAATGTAGCTGTATTCCTTTATTTCAAAACCCTGCACTATTCCCTCAAGGATTTTCTATCATTTTTCTCCGACAATCATATAACCAATGATTGAGTGATCACTTATTTATCCGACACAATTTTCCATGGAAGGAGAACTGCAGACAAACAAATACCAACTTCTTCACATGTTCACACAATGATGAAACTTTTGCTGGGTAAAAATTTACAGTTCTAGCGTAGTCAATCGGCCATGGCTGCGATACCAAAGTTATTTTACATAAACCCCCACCAATGCTACAGCCAAAATGAGCGGGGATAATCATGTGACCTTGTACATCATTATAAAATCAACAGGACCACGTCGATCTATTCACTTGCTGTTTAAACTTGTTACAAGTACACACTTCTATTCGTTTCTTCAATTTGTTCAGTCACTCACTCGTTCGTTTGTTCGCTCAGTAATTGAAATGGCACAAAAAATGATTGACATTGCCAAAGAGGCAGTTATCGTCACAGCATCAACAGACATTGGAAGCAGCAGCAATACCGTTAATGTTGATTCTCCAAAACCAAAGAAGCCTAAAGGTGGTCGAAAAACAAAGCAACCTCTGAATGTTGTACTGAATGTCGAAAATTACTATGATTCGTATGTACCAAGATCCGAGCAAACTTCCAATGATGACGAAATACCAAGTGATTCGCCAATTTCACCGACACATGATAACGACACAGGTACTTGTAATTCTCGCATTTGAAAATATAATTTTCATTTTTGCACAGTTGAGTAATGCGTGTATGTATTTATTTATTTTTACAGCCTCACTTATCGAAAATATTGAAAACTTGCCACCAAAGAAGAGATGCCGTGCTGAAAAAGTACTTAAGCCACGCAAGTACTTCATATTCAATCAACTCTACCCCGTAAATTGGAGCGGTACAAAAATATTCTCATGGGTCTGGATGTAGATGCTGATTTTACACCATTACTCAGCATTACACGATATAGTAATGGTAAAACTGGCGGCATTTATCTAAGTCAACAAGAATTTGCAACTCTGATGGAACTGAAAATTTTGGATTGTGTTGAAAGATACTTCCAATGCCTGGATCCTACGCAAAAACCAAAACGAATGTTCATTTCCGACAAATGGAGAATAGAATTTCGCAATTATTGCAATAATAAATCAGTTCTCTTGGCTGAAACTACCAGATCAACGGAATTTCTCCCAGACTCGATTATGTTGCAAGAAGCCAGTTGGAATACAATTCTATACATGAAGTCTGTCATCGAAGATACATTTAACCTACTCGCCGATTACCAGGCAGCAGCGAATCGAGCCTGGCAGCTCATCATTAACGATATCCCTGTGGTCATTCATCTATCCAATCAAACCACCAATTCCTTGGAAACATTTATACGTAGCTTATTGATTAATTACGAAGTCAGCGATTTAACTTTGATTCACGAAAATACTAAATTGGCTAAGAAAATTTTGAGTGATATCAAAATTTTCAACGAGGACAAATTGGTATCTTTCGTAATGAATCGCCTATCTCAAGTTAGTACTGAGATACCTCAATCTACTATGCCTACTACTTCTCCTTATCCTTCTTCTACTACTACTACTCTTTAAATTATTTATTAAAAGTATTTTTATCTTATCATATTCATTTTTTATTTCTTAAGATGTTTAAATATATTTATCTTATAATATATCTTCAATAAAATAGTTTTAAAACTGAAATTCTGTTATTTATTTCATTAACCTATTTGGAGCCCCTAAGTTAAATGATGTCATGTATTCGGACCTTAAATGAAAATTCCACCTATGGCTTAATAAGGTTTTAATTGCTGACTCAATAGGGCTTGATAAGATAATGTTTTAATTGCTGACTCAATATGCCTTGATAAGATAAGGTTTTAATTGCTGACTCATATCCGGTGTGCCATTTCTATAATTAAATTTTCAACTGATAAGGTATACCTTCATCAGCATGGTATGCGGTGGCGGGGTGGCGGTGGCAACGGTTGCGTCAACGCATACACGTACGTCGACGTCTACCGACCATCCTACCTACCTACTTTCTCGCCATTCAAGTATAGGTACGCAAGAGGCAAGTAGGTAAACGCCACTTTACCTATTTTGTCCAACCTGCTGGTATGCGATGGAGGGGGGGGGGCGGCAGTGGCGACGGTTGCCTCAACGTATACGTCTACGTTGACGTCTACCAACCATCCTACCTACCTACCTACCTACCTACTTTCTCGCCGTTCGCGTATAGGTACGCAAGAGGCAAGTAGGTAAACGCCACTTTACCTATTTTGTCCAAGCTGCAGTACAGACTACTTGTTTCGCCAATGGTATCGCGCATACTACTAACGTTTGGTCCCGACGAAAAAAAAATCACTGGGAACGGATTATCATGAAAAATCCTTTTACAAAATAAGGTTTCTTTGGCCTGTTGATAGGATATTAGAAGAAAGGCTCGGTACATTTGTAACCGGCGTGGCGTTGGGTTCTATGCAGCTTATACGGATTAGAAAGGTCATTTGGACCGTTACTGGCACAAGCGGTTAATGATGAATCGTTACAACCGTACCGGAGACCTAGTACAGTTCTCGAATACTCCGGAATTCCACTATACAATTTACCTTTTACATCACGAAACGTTCTTCTAGTATAATTTCTAATCTATACCTACATAGGAACAAGAATCGTGTGAACTTTGGTCACATCTTGGGTTAATTTTATATTCGTACATGTCTCACGATGTACCCAATTTGGAGGATTTAGCAAAAATTATTCCTTACTTATGCATATAACGTAATACCACGAACACGATTAATTTGCGAATCGAAAGTTCAAAACGTCAAATTTCGCTTTAGCTACGAAAATGAAACGGTTTTTCGGTTGGCCTTGATTGCGTGATTAATGAGGACGGATTTTCTAAAACCTTCAACTTGGATATTTTCGCAGAATGAATCATTCAAAGTTTACCCATTTATTATATGGCGAATAGTTTTTCAAATTTTAAGCCGTTTATTGCTGCATGATTTCCAAATTCCAAGGATTAAACTTCGACGCGCGGTTACGCCGACTTCCGATTATTTCGTTCGTTTAGAATACTTCTAGACTTCACATTTTTGACGAGTTGTTACGCAGCTTGATCATTTTCACGCTTTTTCAACTATTATACTTACGTAGATAAGATTTCTTAATTAAGAAAAATCAATAGGATACTTCGTTTATGTTGAATGTTATTAAGATGAAAATGAACTAAGGTGGTAAGAATATTACTCAGTTAGCTGATTATTTTAAACGAGTAATTAATAAAGATTCGAGAAGAAGATGGATTATAAAATTTTTTAGAGAAAATTAATCACAATTTGACAGCTGACAGGTTGGAACACAGGTAACATCCGACCAAATAATTTTGAGGGTGTAAAAAATTTTAAAAATTGAGCTTCGAGTACATACTTACTTTTTTCAGAAAAAAATTGAAGAGCCGTTAACAAATTTGAAATTTGTCTTTTCAATTCTTTTTGAAATTTTACCGTACGAAGGTCGATTGAGAGCCGAAAAGTGCCGAATAATGAATTTTTTTAATCTCCAGGGTCAATTGGCAACGGCAATAATCAGTAGGGTGGACCGAAAAAACTATATTTTCGATTTTCAAAAACATACCCCCGCAAAAAACGTTGGCTGATGAGACTTGAGCATGAAAAAAAAGTTCAAAATCGATTCATATCTCCCGATCGCGCATTGGCGTTGAATTTTTCAAAAATTAGCAAAAATTAATAATTTTAAAAATTTTGAAAAAATTAAAAATTCATTGAAATTAATTTTAGAGCTTATTTAGTGACCACATAGACCGAAAAACACATTTTTTTGAAAAAAATCAACGTTTTATATAAGTATATTTTTTTGATTTTTCTTCATGTGAAGAAATAAGGTTACCTACTTACCAGAAATTTAAAAAAGGTGAAAAGCATGAATTTTTTCAAAAAATTCTGCTTTTTGTTTTGAATAGTCACTACATAAGCTCTAAAACAAATTTAAATAAATTTTTTCAAAATTTTCTAAAACTTTTAAAAATATTAAATTTTTGAAAATTTTAATGCTAATGCGCGATTGGAAGATGTGAATTGATTTTGATTTTTTTAATTCTTCAAGTCTCATCACCCAGCAACTTTTGCGGAGGGTATATTTTTGAAAATCGAAAAAATTGTGTTTTCGGCCCACCCTAATAATCAGTCGACAACATATTCATTGATCAGATAAGTTCAATAGAGAACCATTTAATTTTCTATATCAAGTTTATTATGATATTTCATTTTACTTTTTAATGAAGTATCTTCCCATTTTTATTTGAATATTATTAGGAGCCTGACGTAAATTTCAGGAGCTTTCCACATTGCAAAAAATTTAACTTCATGAAAGGAGAAAAAATCGAAATTATTAGACCAAAATAGGTAAAGTTATTTCTGATTTTTCCAACTCTGGGTAAAATTTTTTACGCATTTCTCGAAAAAAGAAAATTTCAATATTGTTATTTTTGGAAGAGGGTGAGTAGCCTCCTTTTCTTCTTCTCGGTCATCATCGAATTCTCAATGTATACTTATTAGGTATTTCTTTTTCAAGTCAAATGTGTCTGAAATTCGTACGATTATCATCCAAAAAATTTTGATCCCTAGTTTCATTTTTTTTTTATTTTTTTTTTTTTTAGTGGCTTCAAATGTGAGATTTTATGATTTCCACAGAGTTACCAGTGCATCAAAATTATAACTTTCTGACTAGAATTGGCTAGAAAGTACAAAATATTTAGTGACGTGCAGACAATAGGCTTTGACGGACAAATGTCTGGTAAAAATTGTGGGGTGGATAGGTGGGTGAAGGTGTTGGGGTGACTGATAGTGAAAATAATTGAAAGTTCTATACCTGTCATGGCTGTCATAGATGACAACTCAAATAATTTTTTTAAAATACTTTTTCATATGGTCTACTAAAATAATGAGTATACATAGTTCTTTCAATAAACAAATTCTTGAAATACTTTGGGAAGTAAGTAGGTGTTTTCAATATTCAGTATTGAATTTTCAATTTTGAATCTTCCACCTTCCATCTTCCATCTTCCTTCTTTCATAATTATCAATGCAGAATTTTTAATATAGAATATTGAATTTTCAATATTCAAGTCCTCAAAAAGTTGTTTTGGGAACCTCATTTCAGAAATCATAATTCAATTCTGAAATTACTCCCCAAAATCACAACCCAAATCACAATTCTTCAATCCATCCCTAGAATCACCTCCCAAATAGAAATTTTTCAATAACTTTGGCCTCGCTGCACTCGGCTTATTGTATTTTTCTTTCCATAATTTTAAGATAATTCAAATTGTATAAAAGTGATTTTTTTTCGTATTTTTCTTCAAAATTTTTTCAACTACCTACTTTTATTAGGTACTTTTTATACTCTTAAAATTAATTTTCGATGTTTGAATATTCAATTTTTCAAATTTTTCAAAACTTTGGCTTCGCTGCACCTGGTCTCACCATTATTTTTACTATTGAAGTAAAAATGGCTAATTTTTCATCCAAGTTTATTTAGGTACCTATCTAAAACATTGTTTTATTGCACTTCAAATTTGACGTTTTCTGAAGTTTTCGACCTCGTTCGCTCGGCCAATTTCATTTCTCTCATTTATTCGTATCGAACATTCCAAAAAATGTTTGGTAAAGTTGTAACCGTCTGCACGGCTCAGAAAATTTTTCAAAATTTTTACTTACTTACTGCGTTTAGTTTTAGAATCGGCACTATTCTTGATATTTCAGCAGCGATAAAGAGGAGTAATTTTTCCCCAAAGAAATTATTTTAAATTTTCTAGGGAAACAAGGAAGACTTAAAAATTTTTTCATCAGAATTTGCGTCTGCTTTCGTCAGTTTTTTTCATGCCTTTTTCAAAATGTTAAAAGAATGCTTGAAAAAACCCAACAAAGAAAATTTTGAGATAACTCCCGATTTTTGAGATCCAAAAACATTTATCTACCTACTGGATTTTTTTTCAACTATAGGAAAATAACGAGTAGAATTTTTCATTTTCAAAAATTTACAGACTTGTTCCCATTAAAACTGTACCTAATTATCTAAATACAAACGAGATGAACTAAGTATTAGATACCTAGGTATTTTAAAGAAGAAAAATAACATCGAAACCGACTTTTTATTGAAAATGTAAAAATAATTGTGACATTTTTTACATCTAAAAACTTTATAAATTTTTTTAGGAGGTGGTAAATTTTATTAACTTTTCAAAAAAAAATATTTTCAATAAAAAATGATCATTTCAACATGATTAATTTTTTTTTGCAAAATTTAAAATTTCTATGCACATTTATTTGGCCTTAATTCCTAATGTATACTCTACTCTCAAAATTATATCAATTCTTATCAAATTTTTAGTCCTAATCTAAAATTCTTGTCTTGATTTAAGACTCGTGAAAAATAATTTATTTCTCGCCGTAAAAATTTTGCTCGCAACTCTCAAATCTACCTTAAAAATACCAATTTCTCGTAATTACACCCTATCCAACGCATAAATTGAAATACTACCTCCAAAACCAACCTTCTCGCACCAATCCCCGTTCAAGAGCTCCAAACCCGCCTAGAACGCGCTTCTCGAAAAATAATAAATTAAAAAATACACTTCGGGGGGAAAAGCCACCCGTCAATTACGCGTTCGCGATTTTAAAAAACTTCACGTCAACAAGACGACATATCCGAAAACCCGACGTCCAACCCCCTTCGGAATAATTCCGCGGCGTCGAGCGTACACGAAAATGGGGAACGGGGAACACGATAAGAAGAAAAATCAAGTTACAGACACCTGTTATCAAAACGCAATAAGAAAAATAATTTCAGAAATGTACAACACGATGTAATTAAGGGATAAATTATCGGTTAGCTGCGAAACGTGGGTGAAAACCGCGGCGCGGGGCGGCGGGTCGAAAATTTCCCGGAGGAAAAAGGCGAAAATCTCACGTACGGTACCTTGAGCGCACGGACGGAGAGCGCCCGGGCAGCTTCAGTCCCAGCAGTGAATATCACGGCGCTCGCTCACTACGTAAGAAGCGGAAAACTATCCCGCCTGTATTTTCGCGTTATATGGTGTTGCCGTTTTCAGGCGTTCGTAAAAAAAAGCAACTAGTGTTTGTATTAACGTTTTGTGTTTTTACGTGAACTATCGTTTTCTCGCGTTTCGTTTCGTGTCGTCGCTATATGTATGTAATTTTTTTTTAGTTTCGTTTTGTTATATATATTTTTCGCTGCACAAGACTATTTTCGCGCCTTTTCAATTTAACCTCCTACGTAAACAGGTGAGTTATAAATATTTTAAATTTATTTTTTATCACCGGTTTTTTTCTCATCATCGGTGAGAGCGTTTTTCTCAACCTTCTTATCGCTGCTTCTTCCGAAAAATTTCCTCAAGATTTATTAGATTTCATACTTTATTTTCAAGTTACAAATATCATATCGTCGTACGATTTATAACACCGAAACGATATTTGGCTCGAAACATTTTTTTATTTCCAACTAAAATGCTTCATTCGATATACGAAAATGCATAATTCATTAAATTTCGGTTCGTCTTTTTATATTATGAATTTTTCTCTCTCCAGATATATGGTAGAATGTTCCAGAAATCTTCACTTTTTATAGCTTCCTCAAAATTTCTAATTTAAAAATATTTATGTACCGGGTCAATTATTCGATTTATTCGAGGTACCTAATTTACATAAATATAAAAAAGTTTACGCTCGAATTTGGAACATTGTAAGTTGAAAAAGATATTTTTCAACGTTTAAAACACCAAATTATAGGACCAATGTTTGAGAACTACTAAAATTTCCAATTTAGTTTTATATTTTATGTGGTGGTCGAAAGTGATTTAATCTCGATTGTTGAAAATAGCACGAAATAAAAATATAAATAAATGTTGCTATTTTAATGAAATTATGCCTGTTGTGAATACCTAAATGTATATTTTGAAGAACACTATGAAGAAATTGATCAGTGATAAATCGAAATCAAATTTTTGAACCTGATGCCTCGTTGAGTGAATTCGTAAACAATAAGAGATATCTTTTACTTCATAAATCGGTTGAAAAAAGGAAATTTTCACAAAGAATAATTAAAGACTAATTCGGTGTTTTTCATTTTAATTGATTTGAAAAATAACTTAAGTTTAGTTTTTTCATGAGAAATATTTTTTGGGATTCTACTATCGAGAGTAAGTAGGTAAATTCGAATCATTGACAATAGTCATTCGGACAACCAACTAGATATTACAATTTTTATTGATGGAATTTTTGGCTTCGAAGCGTACCTAAGTACAAGTTTTGAATACTTTACGTTTTTTCAATAAAATTTATACGATTCCAATTTATGGGACATTTTACCTACAAAATTCGCGATATTTTACTACGTTTTTTTTGGGATATGTAGGTAAATATTATGTCCAACGTGATATCATGTATGTCGTATGTGTAATTTTTAATGGTAAGTGTAGGTATACGAATGCAGAATTTGAGGCAAGAATTCTCGATATTTCTATAGATACATTTGAATTTTTTATAAATTAGAATTTATCAAGTTGAATTATACATAGAATTTTCATTAATTAGAATGAGCCAATCATTGTGTTTGCAATTTGAATTTATCGTATACTTAGGTACTTATTGTCAAATTTGTAAAATATTTTTTCATGTATTGGTAATCTGGTTCTGACAAATAGAGAAAAAAAGGAACTAGGAGCAAATTTTCTTCAAACTGATAAAATTGATTCAAGTTGGAGAATTTTTGAAAATTTTTGAATGTCATTATCAATTTTTAGGAAATAAGTTGAAAATTATGACAAATTATTATAGGTTCATTATTCAGAGGTAAAAAATTTCATAGGTAGGTATGTTAGAATTTTAAGTAAGGTAGGTTTCTAATTTTCAAAAGCTTCGATTCATTTTTATAATACTTTTTCAATCAGCATAAAAACTTATGACCAGAAATTTTTTAAGAAATTGATTTTTTTTAATTATATTGGAAAGTGTTACCAAACGATGAGAGGAAAATACGTTTAACTGAAAAACAAACATAATTTTTTTAAAAAAAGAGTAGATTTAGATCATGGTAAATTTCAAATGTAAGTGACTAAGTAGATGAAAAATACCTAACAATAATTTGTGTTTCAAAAAATGGAGATGTTCATTCAATAAATTAAAAATTCAAGTAATAGGATTTTTTTACTTTTTCAGGCCTATATTTACGTACTTCAATCTAGTAAGGATGAATTTTAAGGAAAATCAAAAAAACTCTTGAAATGAGCAATAATTTTGTATCAAATATGGGTTTTCTGTTTAAAAAAGGTAGTATTTTAAATTATTCTTATTCCCACTATTAAACTTCGTCATAGAATTTCAAAAGATGAAGATATTTACTCAGCTTATTCGTAGAGAGAGCAAAAAAAAATTTTACCCATTAACAAACAGGCTTTAAGAATTTTTTATGCGTAGGAGAACTTTTCCTCATTTTTTTCTTGAAAGTTTTGAAAAGAGGAGGCGCAAAAAATATAGGTACCTTGATGTTAAAAGAATTTGAAAAAATTTTCATCTCTTTCACTAGAATCTTGTTTTTTTGAAAACACTTTGAAATATAACAAAATAGGCATCTACCTAGGTAAGTATATTGTTTAGAAAAATAAAAATAAAAATTCACAAGAAATTTTTTTGAACCTATTCCAAAAATGTTTTAAGGATATTCAAAAATATCGTTGATGACGTTGATTCTCATTCATCGACAATAATTATTAAAATAGGTAGGTAATGAGTTTTTCAAGTTTCTTAAGATTTCAATAAGTACACAATGAAATCAAGAAAAGTTTATTTTGATTTTTAAAAAAATGATCTTAACATTGAATTTTAGCCTCAATCAAAAGATTGTCCTTCTTCTGAATTATTTTTCAAAATTGAAAAAAAAAACGAATTCTGCATTTTTGCATGTTCATTTTTTCAAAAATTGAGGAAACTGGAAATGTGCCGTCAATAGTATTTTTGGAAAAACGTATTCAAATGCATATGAATACCCTAATTTGAAAGCGGCGTAAGTCCAAAAGCTGTATATGAAAAAAGGAGCTTTAGTGTAAAGTTTTTTTTCAGCTTTTGACTGTAAAAAACTGAAAACATTACACTTAAGCTCCTATTCTCATATACAGTTTTTGGACTTTCGCCTCTTTGGAATTGGGGTCTCATATAAAAAGACATTTCAAAAATTATTTGAAACAAAATAATGATAGTTTAGAAAATTTTTGACAAAAAGTTCTTGAAAATGGAAAAAACAATTTTTAAAAGTAGGTTAGGTACCCCTAAAAACAGGCGACGAAGAAAAACAAATCTCAATAATATTTTTTGGTAATCGATAAGCTCTAAATACAATTTGATACATTTTTATCAAAAAAATTTTGCAATACGTGATACTTCTCGAATCAAAGAAGTAAAATTTTTCCAATTCCAAGTTACTTTGAAGTCTTCATAGTCATGAGCTCAACTTTTATGCCACCTAAATCTCGAAAAAAAATATTACAATCAATCCTAATAAACGACCAGATAAAAATAATGGGGTAATTTTTCGCTCATCATTTCTCAAGCAGGTAAATCTGACACTGAAATGATAGTAAATGAAAAATCTATTAAAAAATCAATCAATTGAAACCCACCCACCTAATGTCTCTCAATTCTTCCTTTGAAAAAATAGATTCAAAACTTCGCCCACAGTTGAACGTCCTCGATAAAAAAACAACCTAATAAATTTAAACTCGAAGGACCCGACAAAGAAGTTCTAATTTTAGCTACAACGACTAAAAAATTACCATATTCTTCAGTCGTTTAATTAACAGGTGTCATTATTGGGGGGTTTTCTTTTGAAACATCCTATTCGTGCTTGATTATTTGATTAGATACATACTTCGAGTAAATTCTTATCACTTTTTTACCATCAAAAAAGGTCTGTTGGCAAATTTTTCCAACAATAAAAAAAATATATAATAAAGGTAGCCTCAGATTAACGATAAAGTACAACTCATAGAATAGGAAATTTGTCCGAAAGTTGCCCAACATATAGGTTATGTAGAATATCACATATGTAGAGGAAACCTACCCTTGTATAACCTGTGCACTGCCTTCCGCATCTGATTGGAGATTACAGGGTTGCGCGCGCTCGTTGTTTATTCAACAGTGAAATCAGGTAGTAGGTACGTGTTGATATTGCACAAGTTGAATGAATGTTTTCGATTTGAAATGAAATTTTGGAAGTATTTGAAAAGTAATTTTTTTCGAAATGATATACCCTCGTCCGTCGTACGTATATTTACTTTCTATGTCCCAAGCTCGTACAAGCAAAATTGAGCTTTTTTCACAGCATTACCAGTTTCGTCGGGTGCATTATTTATTTTCGTTTTTTTACATACGTATTTCTTCTATCTACTTATTTTTTTCTCAAATTTAGGGTTCAATTGTTAAATACAAAAGTTTTAAGGAAAAAAGTTTCGAGTTCGATTTAACACGATGGAGGCATATTTCTTTTTATTCGAAACGAGATATTTTTTTAACTCAGTTCGATGTTTATTGCTTCTCGAAGAGGAAAAAAAAACTTTCTTTTTTTACTCCCAAAAGAAATAATTTTTTGATCGTCGAAAAATATTTCTTTAGGATTAGTTTCGGGGGCAAAATGTGTTTAAAATGTATTAAACTTGGTTACACATCGTTTATAAAATTTATTTCGATATTCGGTTGAATGGCCTTAAAAATATCGTATGGGGGATGCCGTGTATACGTATGAAATTGAAAAATTCGCTGACTCTGTGTGATTCGTCGATAAGAGTTTTCGGTATATTTTGATAGTATATGCTGTAGCTTCACTAACGAGATGAAAAATTAATCAAATTCCAGCCCGAATTTAATTCCGAAATAAAATTAAGCCGGCGTTTAAACACGAAATATAATTAATCATACTTTTGCCAGCTCGCGTTATTTAAATTACCTTTTCTGTATGTTATACACTTCTTAATACGTAGGCAGATACGAATCGTGATGGTTATTTAGGAAAAAAAAACATCCGAGGTAATCGTAGGTAGATACCAATGTGTTTCAAAAACATATTTCATATCTTTAATTAAAGTATCACGAAGATGTGCACGCAATAAAGTAACATTGAAAAGCAAATACATACGACACCTTGGTATTTTAATTTTGACATTTCATCTAGAACAAAAACCATCAACGTCAAAACTCCAAAATAACGTCATACGAAAAATTTTTCCGGTAATTTTTTTTCCTCCTCGGTGAATTAAATTTAAAAAATAATCTTTTTAAATTGACGAAAGATTATACGAAAAAATTTTCCAACAATGTGGCGGTATTTGCTTAGGTTATTTATAAATACAGGAAGAAAAACAGACGAGGAAATTGCATAGTGGAAAAAAAAATGGTCGCACTATATTGAGGCTTTTAAACGTACGACAGAAAGTCTAACAAAAACATATTTGCTCGTTTCATCGCATCGGTCAGGGTGAAATTTTTTTTCACTCGAGAGTACGTAGTATATAAAATGAGAATACATTATAAACGGTAAAGTTTCAACATCAGAAATGGAAATTACATCGAAGAAGGACGCTTTACGTAGTAAAGAAGCATTTAGGATTATGAAATATTCGCCTTTTATAATGCTTTTTGTACGAGCTCTTACGAGGTTTCCATAAATTTGATAAATTACATACGAAAGTAATTATTTAGAATTTGTTTTGGGAGAAAAATATACGTATAGGAATATTTTATATTCCGGAGGAATAGTCTTAATTTGCAATACCACTTTGTAAATTTACTGTTCATTAGTTCTCGTTGTGTGGGATTTTTTTTTTTCGGTACATTTGCGTATAATTACGAACGGCTGTTCGAATAAAAATAATGAGAAATAATAAATCTTGTTTATTAGCGATTTTACGTAGAACGCGTTTCATTTCGGAATTAATTAATTTCCGAGCTTTTGGGGAATACGTAGCGTAAGCAAAGAAACAGTTTGTTGGCGGATATAAATCAATATACTTGACAATTGTAACATGACCTGTGTTTTAAAATTTATCACCCAATGAAGAACCGATTTTCGCGATATTAAAAATACCTATCGAGACAACGATGGCTTTAAAGCTTCGGAGTATGACTTAAAAGGATGAAGTAGCTGAGTCGCTATGATAAAATGAAGTACCTATCATTTTCGTTCAGCGAACGACTGATTCATTGTTCATAGTTATAAAATTATTTGACAGGCCCAAATTTTCATAATTTTTTATAATTTTTTTCAAAATGGCATCATTTAATTATGAATGTTTTTAAGTTCCGCATCCAAAATTTTTCCAAGTTTGTATTATCTTAAAAATGTCAACTATCAGGTCCGAATTTTTTCAACTACACGTTTATAATTTTTCTCTGGTTCAAAGTTTCAAATTTTAACAAGATTATGTCCAACTTTGCTCTCAAAAATTTTTCAAGTTTGAATAATGAATACTCTCAAAATAGATTCATATTTGCTCAAGTTCACATTTTCTCAGAAATTTTTTCCATCCGATTCAAATTCACAAACTTTTGAACGCTCAATCCAATTTAATAGGACAATAAGTCGTAAAATTCAAAGGTCCATGTCACCGGCCCTGCCCATTTGAGGGAGGGGAGTGAAACACATATGGGGGGATTGTGCTACGTTTGTGCTGTTTTGTGCTGCCATTCCCAAAGTTTGTGCTATTCCTTTAAGCCCCCTTTTTTAAAAACAATTTTGGGCAGGGCTGGTGACATGATAGCCTGCCCATAAAACGGAAGGGGGTGAAACACATATGGGGCGATTGTGCTACGTTTGTGCTGTATTGTGCTGCTATTCTCGACGTTTGTGCTACCCTTTTCACCCCTTCAATGGTCCTTTTTTAAAAAAACCGATGGGCAGGGCTGGTGACATGGTAGCCTGCCCATAAAACGGAAGGGGGTGAAACACATATGGGGAGATTGTGCTACATTTGTGCTGTATTGTGCTGCTATTCTCGACGTTTGTGCTACCCTTTTTACCCCTTCAATGGTCCCTTTTTAAAAAAACCGATGGGCAGGGCTGGTGACATGGTAGCCTGCCCATAAAACGGAAGGGGGTGAAACACATATGGGGAGATTGTGCTACATTTGTGCTGTTTTGTGCTGCTATTCTCAACGTTTGTGCTGCCCCCTTTACCCCCACTCCTCTTAAAAAACTTATAATTTAGTACGTGTACCAAGATTTTTTCAGAAATAATGAGGGGAAAATGAAAAAGTTTAGACTGTAGAAGTAGAAAACCCTCCCCCTCCCCCGAAAAAAAAACCACAAAAGTAAATCGCTCTACACGTGAACCTGTTTTACTATATGGATTGAAGTCGGTTGGTGAGCAAATTTTTTTTAAGCTCAAACGTTTTTCCAGTTCTGACTTCTTTTCCAGCTTTAAATTTTTCCCCCAATTTTTTTCCAACTTCAAAATTTTTTGCCGAGGTCTAAATTCTTTTCCAAGATTTAAATTTTTCTGTTGTAAAAATTATTTGAAATTTAAATAAAAAATTGGCTGGGAAAAATTTTTGACTTGAAGAATTGACCCAGGCTTGTTTTACAAATTTGCTGTGACGAGGTGTGACATTGAAAACATTTTGTTAAGAAATTGTAACCTTGAAAAAAAAATTGAAGTTTGGAAAAGAATTTTGACCTCGTCAAAAAATTTCAAGTTGGAAAAAAATTGAGGAAAAAATTTGCACCTTGTCCAAAAAATTGAAATTGTAAAAATTAGTGATTGGAAAAGTAAAAAAAAAAAATCGTCAGAACTGGAACAGTTCCCAGTTCTAGAGGTGTTCACCGACAAAAATTATACCGGCGGCGGCGTTGACTATTTTTTCCGGTGGCGTCGGCGGCGTTCGCCGATTTTTCACTAATATTCAGCGGCGAAATATCGACTTGAAAATCGCCCAAAAAAGAGCAAAAAATTACGACAGAACTCAAAATTTAATCAATTTCTCCAAAATTCGTACATTTATCTTTGATTTCCCAATTTAATTTAACTTGATATTTTTTCAGTTTCTCCAAAATTCTCAATTATTCCAAGCTGTAAATCTTCATTTTTAATTTTTTTATTTTTACATCAGTGATTTATTTTTGGATTTCAGTTTTCTCGATTCTATTTTTATTTTAATTTTTTAGGTTTGAATTTCAAAATTTTTTTTCCAATTATTGAATTAAAAAAATTATAAGACCACAAAGAGGGTTGGAATTTTTTCGTTTTATAAGTGGGGAAGTATTTGAAAAAAATGTTTAAAAAATGGAAAGTGCTGAAATAATTGAAAAATTGATATAAATTTCAAGAAATGTGAAGATGAAAAAGTTAATGTACATACTTAGTAAAAAAATTCCCAACTTTATTTTCTTCAATTTCATAAATTTAAAATTTTTCTTCCAACTCAGAAATCGCTTCCAATAATTTTTTTTATTTTCTTCAATTTTTGAGCTCTAAAATCTTTCAAACTGAAAATAACTAAAATTTTTCGTTCTTCCACTCAATTTCAATTTTCTCTAAATTTATTCAACTTCGATTTTCATTATAACTTTTTTGATTTCATGGTTTTTAATTTTTTTTTTGTAGAAATTTTTCTAATAACTTAAATATTAGAACAATTTTACTGATTGAAAATATGTTAAAATAGGATACAACTTTGAAAAAAATTAGAATTGAGGAAATTAAAAAAATTAAGAGTTGAAAAAAGTCATTAAAAAGTTGAACTTGGACTAAATTTAAACTTGAATCGACTTTAAATTACCATTTTTGCTGTTGATATTGACAATTTTCACTTTTTTTTCTATTTTCCATCATTCGCCGTTCATTCGCCGCGAAAAATCATTGGCGGCGGCGGCATTTTATCGGCGAAATTGTTTTAATATTTAAGTTATTAGAAAAATTTCTACAAAAAAAAAAATTAAAAACCATGAAATCAAAAAAGTTATAATGAAAATCGAAGTTGAATAAATTTAGAGAAAATTGAAATTGAGTGGAAGAACGAAAAATTTTAGTTATTTTCAGTTTGAAAGATTTTAGAGCTCAAAAATTGAAGAAAATAAAAAAAATTATTGGAAGCGATTTCTGAGTTGGAAGAAAAATTTTAAATTTATGAAATTGAAGAAAATAAAGTTGGGAATTTTTTTACTAAGTATGTACATTAACTTTTTCATCTTCACATTTCTTGAAATTTATATCAATTTTTCAATTATTTCAGCACTTTCCATTTTTTAAACATTTTTTTCAAATACTTCCCCACTTATAAAACGAAAAAATTCCAACCCTCTTTGTGGTCTTATAATTTTTTTAATTCAATAATTGGAAAAAAAATTTGAAATTCAAACCTAAAAAATTAAAATAAAAATAGAATCGAGAAAACTGAAATCCAAAAATAAATCACTGATGTAAAAATAAAAAAATTAAAAATGAAGATTTACAGCTTGGAATAATTGAGAATTTTGGAGAAACTGAAAAAATATCAAGTTAAATTAAATTGGGAAATCAAAGATAAATGTACGAATTTTGGAGAAATTGATTAAATTTTGAGTTCTGTCGTAATTTTTTGCTCTTTTTTGGGCGATTTTCAAGTCGATATTTCGCCGCTGAATATTAGTGAAAAATCGGCGAACGCCGCCGACGCCACCGGAAAAAATAGTCAACGCCGCCGCCGGTATAATTTTTGTCGGTGAACACCTCTAGAACTGGGAACTGTTCCAGTTCTGACGATTTTGAGTTTTTTACTTTTCCAATCACTAATTTTTACAATTTCAATTTTTTGGACAAGGTGCAAATTTTTTCCTCAATTTTTTTCCAACTTGAAATTTTTTGACGAGGTCAAAATTCTTTTCCAAACTTCAATTTTTTTTTCAAGGTTACAATTTCTTAACAAAATGTTTTCAATGTCACACCTCGTCACAGCAAATTTGTAAAACAAGCCTGGGTCAATTCTTCAAGTCAAAAATTTTTCCCAGCCAATTTTTTATTTAAATTTCAAATAATTTTTACAACAGAAAAATTTAAATCTTGGAAAAGAATTTAGACCTCGGCAAAAAATTTTGAAGTTGGAAAAAAATTGGGGGAAAAATTTAAAGCTGGAAAAGAAGTCAGAACTGGAAAAACGTTTGAGCTTAAAAAAAATTTGCTCACCAACCGACTTCAATCCATATAGTAAAACAGGTTCACGTGGAGAGCGATGTACTTTTGTGGTTTTTTTTCGGGGAGGGGAGGGTTTTCTACTTCTACAGTCTAAACTTTTTCATTTTCCCTCATTATTTCTGAAAAAATCTTGGTACACGTACTAAATTATAAGTTTTTTAAGAGGAGTGGGGTAAGGGGGCAGCACAAACGTTGAGAATAGCAGCACAAAACAGCACAAATGTAGCACAATCTCCCCATATGTGTTTCACCCCCTTCCGTTTTATGGGCAGGCTACCATGTCACCAGCCCTGCCCATCGGTTTTTTTAAAAAGGGACCATTGAAGGGGTAAAAAGGGTAGCACAAACGTCGAGAATAGCAGCACAATACAGCACAAATGTAGCACAATCTCCCCATATGTGTTTCACCCCCTTCCGTTTTATGGGCAGGCTACCATGTCACCAGCCCTGCCCATCGGTTTTTTTAAAAAAGGACCATTGAAGGGGTGAAAAGGGTAGCACAAACGTCGAGAATAGCAGCACAATACAGCACAAACGTAGCACAATCGCCCCATATGTGTTTCACCCCCTTCCGTTTTATGGGCAGGCTACCATGTCACCAGCCTTGCCCAAAATTGTTTTTAAAAAAGGGGGCTTAAAGGAATAGCACAAACTTTGGGAATGGCAGCACAAAACAGCACAAACGTAGCACAATCCCCCCATATGTGTTTCACTCCCCTCCCTCAAATGGGCAGGGCCGGTGACATGGACCTAAAATTCAAGATGTTTCAGAAGCTTTGGAAAATTTTGGAATTTTCAGGCGTTGGATAGAAAAATCCTATAAAAATGGTCCGTGTGAACAGAAGCATTTGATTGATTAGGTAAAGCAAAATTTTTCAAAATCCGCAACTTCAAGTTCAATTCCATATTTTTTTGATTTAAAAATTTTCTTGAAAAAATATACTTACTTCTCCACCAAGAAGTTTGGAACTCAAAGTTGCAAAGTTCAGAAAATTCTACTTTAATCAATCAAATAGGTCATCAATATTAGTAATCCACGATGGCACTTTGATGTTGAAATACATAAAGACTATTTTCATGTTTTTTTTTTCAGCCCTAAGTACATGAAATTCCAAAATTTTTTGGAGACTCCAATACGTCTTGAAACCTCTTAAATCGACTTGGAAGGTTGAAAATAGGGTACCTAGGTACATATCGAATTTCAGCTTTTTTCGAAGATTGGATCAAATTTTCAAATTTTGAATTGCGATGAGCCCGATGAGGCGATGAATTTTGAAAATTCAAAAATTCATCGAAATTTGAAAAATGAAAGGCCAGAGCTTGACATTTTTGTTGTACATTTTTTTTATGGAGTACTTTCAATTTATTTTTGTTTGAATTCAAAACTTTACTTTGGGTTGGGATACCCCCCGTATGAGGAGGCAAAAACACAAAGTTGGAAAGGTAATATTTCGGATGCTGGTTGAAAAACATTTCGAGAAAAATCCAATTAGGTAAAAATTTTGTGAAAATTTATACCCACCTTAAAATTTAAGAAATATTTTGATACGAAAAACATTTTGAAAAATTTAACATGGAAAAAGTTTTGAACGTGGGCAAATTTAAATGGAAAATTTTTTGAAAAAATTCTTCGCAAACAATTTTGAAAGTAAAATAGAAAAACATTTGAAGTTGGACTCAAAAACATTAGAAGACTTTAATCTGAATTTTTTCAGAAAATATCCCGGAAAAATTCAAATTTCAAATAATTTTTCATTCAGAAAAAATTAGGAGAAAATTAAAAAAATTTGAAATTTTTCTGCCAGTTTATAGAAGATTATAAATAGAGAATTAGAAGTTTACTAAATAACAAAAAAAAGGTGGCTCCATCAAAACGCGTAAAATTCAAGTTTTCGTAAGGTACCTTGGGTAATGATGATTTAAGCATAAAAGTGGTCTAAAATGGCGGAAGTATATTAGAATATTGTGCTCTTAAATTAGCAAACCATTATAAAGGTGGGTTGTAAAGGAAACGTATACTAGCTATATACGTAGAAAACTCGATTAAAAATCTATTTAAACTCCGTCTGGGGGTAAAATTTCTTTTAAAATTATTACCTACGACCAACTCAGGTCGGAAAATTATCGCAAGCGGAAATTATAATATCAAAGTTGAATTTCGGTCTTCGGTGTAGAAGTCACATTACATTGGTTAGGTGCAAAAGCGATCTAGCACTATATGCGACGTTCCAGCATAGTTATAGACTTTAATCAACTAAGTCGATAGCTTTTAAATAAAATTCACTTAGCGGAAAGCCATAAAGTTAAGTTAATGCTATTAGCTGCACAGAAGTTCTCACACAACTTTTCAAACTAAACAACCCGCCATCGAGGCGAGTTGTTTTGGTTGCCGAGTTACTTTAAAGGTACCTACGATCCAAGGAGAAGCAGATAGTGTGAATAAAAATTAAACATTATTGCAACTACGCTAAGTAAGCTACAAGCTCGACTAAGTTCCAACACCAGCAAAAATCAAAGTAAACTTGCATTAGTCGAGCGGATAATTCGAAGGGGTAAAAAAACTTCTGTAACATGTGTCGAAAATCGATCCTTTCGAATTACCAGTTTTATTATCTTCACTGAGAGGAAAATCCCTGTAGCAAATGACCAGTCATTTTCGTATGTATTATATCAAGTGGCCGGAGATGTGGGGTTCAACGAGGTGATTTTTTTCCTTATTGGTGCTCGATCGAGGTATGAGGAAAGAGATTACGGTTGTTTGACAATTCTTGCTACATGATTTGACCATGTTACCTTTTAGGAGAACTGGAGAGGTTTGGTTGCAAAATCTACAGAGTGAGAGAGATAAGAGAAGTGTATTTTGACAAACTACTTTTCATAATTATCAGAGGGTTGGCATATTCTTGGATTAAAAAAGCTAAATTATTCAATGAGTAACTTTGTTAAATAGGTAGCTACAAAGCTTGCTGCATAAAATCTACTTTCATTGCAATGCAATTCTGTAATCTTCTATCAAAATTCCTTTGAATTACCAAGTATGTAATTAACGAAGCGTTTCGAATAAATTATTATTAGGTATTATTTTTTTATAATCAGGAAAGATCTTATTTTTTAAAGCAATTGAAATCTGAATTGACACTTGAAAAAATGCAAATCCAATCTTAATTACAAAGACACCCAATATTGAAAAAATAATTTCAGTGGTTCCAGTGCTTCCAGGGCTTCTCTTTTTCTATAAATACATATACGAATCTATACTCAAGTATAAATCTTTTTTTTAAAAATAAAAAAATTTTTACTACTGAACAGGGATTACGAACTCAGTCACTCATATTTTATGACCTTATCTTAATAATAAGGGATATTACATTACAATATTTTATACGGGGGTTCTGCGCCAGGAGCCGTATGAAAAGGACTAATTTTCACATTTTCGGGACCTTTTTGAGCATTAAACCATAAAACCTGACGTTTCATATTCCAATGTTTCATATCAGATGATGATTAATGGTTTCCAATGATTTTTCAAAATTGAAATTCTTGATTGTTCAACTTCAATTAATGGTTCATTAACCATAATTGAAACTTCAAAAAGCGTCATGATTGACACATTTATAACAAATGGTTGTCTCCACCAACATCCGAGAAGGAGGAGGGTTCTGCGCCAGGAGCAAAATAAAAAGAACCCTGTTCCACATTCTCGGGGTCGTTATGTTCATTTTACCGCAAAAATTGATATTTCATGATGGCACCTTATTTTATGAATTTAGGTATGTTTCTTAATCTCATGGGAAGGTTCTGCGCCAGGAGCCCAATAAAAAGAACTCAACTCCTCATTCTAAGGGTGTTTGAATTTAAGAAATCATGAAAAATTATATTTCACGATTTCATCTTATTATGATGGATATTTTGTGCCATTGTCTCATAGGGTGGTTCTGCGCCAGGAGCCAAAAAAAGAGAGCTTTACTCCTCATTCTAAGGGTGTTTGAATTTAAAAAACCATGAAAAATCTCATTTTATGATTTGTGGCGATAATCCTAGAAAGGGGGTTATCATGACAAAAAAAATTGAGATCATTTTTCATTTTTTTTTTTTTGTTCTATGAACTATCCTCTACAACGTAGAACAAAATATAAAAAAGAATTGATTACCTATATCATTTTTTGAAAAAATTGTTCGACGCTGTAAAGGAAGGTTCGTAGAAGAAAAAAAGAAAAATAAACTCGATTTTTTTTGTCGTGATAACTCCCTTTCTAGGATCATCGCCACATCTCATTTTATTATGATGGATATTTGGTGTCATTATCTCATAGAGAGGTTCTGCGCCAGGAGCCAAATAAAAAGAACTTTACTCCCCATTCTGAGGGTGTTTGAATTATTTAAGAAACCATGAATAATCTCATTTTATGATCTGATCTTATTATGATGGATATTTTGTGTCATTATCATGGGGCGGTTCTGCGCCAGGAGCCAAATTTAAAGAACTTTTCTTCAAATTCTCAGAGTGTTTCATTTCATGAAACTATAAAAAATCTTATTCATAATACAATCTTATAAGGATGGATATTTTGTGCTATTATCTCATTGGGCAGTTCTGCGCCAGGAGCCAAATTAAAAGAACTCTACTCCACATTCTAAGGACGGTTCTATTTATTACACCATAAAATTTGAATATTATGATGCTATCTCATTATAATGGATGTTTGTATCACCAACTCACAGGGGGTTCTGCGCCAGGAGCCGAATAATATGATTGTTCAATTTCAAATCTCATCATCTGTTTTTTCACAAATGGTTCAGCCTTCTTCAAAAATTTCAATTTCCATAAAATATCCCAAAATAACACCCAAATCCCTCGGCCAATTGAAAAATCTCCACGCCGAAAGCAAACCCTGTCAAAAAATGCTGCGCCAAATCTTCAAAAAATCTTCAATTAAAAAAAATTTCCTTGTTTCAGTCAATTCGGTAACTTTTCAAGCGTGAAAGATACTCGTGTTTCATGAACGAACAGTTATACACCGTGAACCGTCACAAATGATGTTTTCGCGTAAACACATTTATATATACAGGCTAAAGAGATATATAAAACCCCGGCTTTAATCTAGCCCGAAATCTTAAAACGGCGGTTTTGTCTCGGTAGTTGAAGCGTTTTCTTAGATTTAATACCAGATTATGTTTCTAATTTCGTTATGTCACCATTTTCCTTCATACATAATAACGCGGTGTCAAAAAAGAGTTATTCAACTCGGTATATTGTTTGACGTGATTGTTCCATTTTCGTCGTAAAAGACACCTAAACGCGTAATAAACGTGGGTTTTTCGGGGTGACACGTTTTGCCAAAATTGAATAAATTTTTTACCGATTGTTTACTTATGCTTAAAAGTTGTTTCGTAGCGAGATGAGAACGTTATTACCTACGTATTCTATTTTCCATTTTTACTAACGCGAGAATGAAATTTTAACGAGATGTGTAATTACATAGAAATATATCGAGGTTGCTTTTCAAATTGTTTGTTCTTTCATTAACAAAAAAATACAAAACTTTGATAACCCATCGGGCCTGATTAGTTCAGCTTTATGGAAAAAATTTCAACCTTGGGAAATTCATCGAATTTCACTATGTCTGAGATATTTTTAAAAATTGGAAAGATGACTCGTAATGGTTTCTTTTTTTCATGCCGCCTTCTCTGGTGAATTTTACGTTTATTAGGCAATTTTTCAACGTTTCTTTAATCATTTGGGAATTACCTTGGGAACGATTTTTTTTTTCAATCTCATTTTTGCTGATTCCCAAGAATAAATAATTCCCTCGAAATAGTTTTTGTGGGGCTTATTTCGCTAAAACTTGTACAAGGAAATTTTTTACACGAAGAATTTTACCTACGCTTTTAAATGATATTTCCAACGTAGGCAGGTATTCGTATCGAGCTAATTTTCGGGGTGGAAAAATTCATCATCTGCCAAAAAATTGTTTTCGTTTGAGTTTTCAGAAACGTTACCGACGTAAGATAAAGATGGCTAATTTAATTCGACGAGAAGCACTCGACCTTCGAGTAATATAAATTGGTGAAAAAAATTCCAAAACACCCACATGCAGGTTTCTTGGTTTTTTACCTGAACGAATCCGCAAATACTTTTAAAAGCACTTCGAATATATTCCCCAATAGATTCGACGAAAGGGCGGTAATCTGAACCGCAGGTTGAACAGGGTTTTCCATCAACTATGAAAATGACTGGAACATCAGAAAGCTTTTCTCATCGTTTTAAATCTTTGCAGCACACGTTGGTTACTCTATGTAAAGGTACTTGGCGAAATATTAATAAAGTATCTGCGCTAGCAAATAACGTAGTAACTTTGCATCACACATACGATGCGATGTTTAAATTTTTGCTACTTATCGAACGCTCGGAGCGATTGAAAATTTAAAATATCGGCACCTCGTTCGCTCGGTTAAATGAAACATCGTCCAGGCTTCGGTTTTATACGTGTGCAGATACTTCGTAGCATTAAAATTTATCACGCTTGGTTGAAATTGAAAATTTATTTATGAATATTAATATATCGCGAAATTTTTCTCGTGTATTTTATAAATAATTTTCAAAGTAAGAAGTTCTAATTCAAAAGAGCGAGGCGTACGTGATTCGTATGAATTTTTAAAACTCTCGCTTGCGATTTTTTTGTTTTTGTATGTGTGTGTCAAAAGACGAAATATTCGTAATTCTGAAAAAAAATCCGCGAATTCCATCGCAACCGTACAGACACACCGGCATGTGTGTTTTAATTAAAAAAATAAGCTTTAATGATGGTAAACTGAAACATGCGCCTGTTTTTTCGTTTTTTCTATGAAAGGACGTGCGAAGCAAGTTTTTTTTTTTTTATATAAAATTATCCTCTCATCTCCGCCCAAGCCTTGTTATTTCTTTGGTGAGTTAATCGGACTATGAAAACGTTTAGAAAAATCGCAACATAATTATTTTCATCAGACTGATTTCAAAGGCTTAGGTACGTGTCTGCGTATTGTACGTTCGTATGAATTACGAATATCAAACGACGAACCAACTTTTCCAAAACGAATTATCGTTTGCGAGATATCGTTGAATTGGCAGGCCTTTTTCCTCTTTTTTCGAATTATCAATCGTCACGCGATGATGTCGGTGCCTAAACTATAATGTAAAGTAATTTTTGCATGTTTCTCATTATTGTAATAATTTTCTAAATATTCCTAACTTCTGTCGTAACACATAAATACAAAAAATTGATCGTTTTTCAACCTGATACGAAAAATCACCATGTGAGATGGGAACTGGAGTACGTGAATATGTAATGTTGAGCAAATTATCAAATAAAAATTAATATGATGGGTCATTGCGCTTCAAGTCGGATTAAAATGGATCCTTGGAGTGTTTTTTTTTTTTTTTGAAATTCTACTGTTCATAATTTTTTAAACTTTTATTAGGTTTTCATTTCAAACATTTTTTTTTACCATCCACATAGCCGCACCCAGAAATTAATTAAGGGAGGGGCTGAGAGTTTGAGAGAAATGGGGGGAGGTCCCAAATTTCAAATCCGTTATTTTTTACTGATCCATCAGTCAAAAATCATCAATTTCTTTTTGACAAATTAAGAATTTTTTGGAGAAATCGGTGATTTTTGACTGAAAAATTAGTCAAAAATTATCACATTTTAAAATAAAATTATTAGAATGTTGCCCGAGCGAAACGAGGGCGAAAATTTTTTGAAAAAAAGGCATTTAAAAAGTAAAAAATGAACTTTTCAAATGTTTTTGCAATGAAAACCCTTTTTTTCGAGCTTAAGGGAGGGGCTCGAGCCCCCTGAGCCCCCATTGGGTGCGCCTATGACCATTTACAATTGGATTTTTTTGGATTTTTAAAAATTTCAACACTGATTTTGACATTGCAGACATATCTTCCTGTAAAATTATTTATTCGCAATTTAAATTTTAGACTTGACGCCATTTTGGAAAATTTTAAAGCGTCATAGCTCCGCCAAAAAATCTCCAAAATTTAGTTATCTCCACCGACATGTAAAATTTCAGAAATAATGAGGACTTCTAGGGACTTTTTTTGTCCAATTCAACACGGAATGGCCCAAGGTAACATAAAACTAGGTGCAAAATTCATTCCATAGGAAATACGATTTTTTCGAAATAAATAAATCAGTGTTAAAAATAATATACATTTCATTTTTCATTATGACCCAATTAACCGAAATATGCGACAGAGGATGAAAAATCTCGAAAGTTATATAAAATCATTAACTCGTACACTTTTGTAAAAAAAAATACCCTATTAGGCACGTTCAGTATAGAAAATAACCGGCGATGGACTGAAGTATCATTGGAAGCTTTGAAAAGGGGTTTCGTGTGAATTTTGTGTTTTTTTTTCTTTTGCACACGTTTTACTTACTGTGACGAGACTATCGTCTTTTTTTCAGCTCAAAACGTCATTTTGTGTATCTGCAGAGTCATTCACTCATTCAAAAGTTTTAAATACGAGTGCCTAGCTATTTGGTGTTAAAATTGATTAATTTGTTTGAAAGTTGAGTGGTTTTCTTGCCAGAATAAATCTATTGTGGATTGGGAAAACATATTAATTCAAAGAGAATTCGGAATAATTTGTAAAATTTTAAGTTGGAAAAATATTTAAACTATGGCATTGAATTTCATACAAACCAATGATGATTTTCATATCAGCATGATAGTTATGTACCTTTTTCTGTACACATTTGTCTGCCTCTTCAAACACCAAAATTTCGGCCAATTTACGTATACGTTTCTCGAACAAAATTGGATCTTTTTCCCCACATCTATTCATCAGTAACACCATTGGAAAAAAATAGTAAAATATATCTACGCAACGGTGAAACGTTTCCAAACTGAAAGCTAGATGGGTCAAACGTGAATAGATAAATGTTACTATCGTCATCGGTATCATTTGGGCTAGGATTACGGTTACGTGTATCACGTAGAAAAATGGAAGTTATTACCTTTAGCCAATTTTAACAACAAATCGTGCCAAAGATGCGACCAGAACGTAGCAATTTAATTTTTCTACGTCGAAACTATCTCTGATGCGTTGATTTTTATAAAGTTTGTGGAAGAAATTTTCGTCGGAAAACAAAAAGTAAAATATTTGCTCCGTTCGCCGTATACCAGAAGCAACTTATATCCTCGGTTTAGTCGAAGCGTGTAAAACGTGTGATGGAAAAACTAACGCGTTTTTTGTTGTTGTTGTTGGCGGTGGTGCTCGCCGACGTAATAATTTTCATTTTTATTTACACAACGCCATTGATTCGTCGATAATTTCGTTAAAAGTGTTGATTGCATGACATTCATTTTTGTTTAAGCCCAACGTCGGTAAACTCTCTTTCATTAGTTTTAAATCCGGATAATTCTATTTACCCATTACCACGGTACCTAAGTACATATATTTCTTTTCGCGAACCGAAAAACCCCTGGAAGGAGGGGACATTAAGAAATTACTACGTTAAAATTTTAGCAGCCCGGGTAATGCGAAAGAATTCCTATTTATGGGCCTGTTTAGGTCTGTAGATTTTCATTTTCGTACCTATTCGACGAACGAGCCCACTATTCAGGGGTTTCGTTAATTGCCAATTTTTATGAACGCTTTTATGTTCATGGGATTTTTTTCCGGTACCATTTAAAAGAGGGCTAATGATAACCATCGCATCGTCGGTTAAAAGAGAAAAATTATACCTTTGACATTTTTCTAAATTAACGCCCAGCGTAGATTAAGAAGGTGGGATCGTTTGAACCCACCGGCTAGAGCTATTCTTTAGTAACCTATCGGCTTACAAACTCGACTAGCTTTAAACGAACGGTGATTCATTATCTTTTGCCACTTTTATGGTGAGGTTTTATCTTTCAATTACCGAGTACTTTCTTATAACATGGTTATCTGGCCTTTTAAAATTAAAATTAAAATTAGAACTTTTACTGGAGAAAATATCACTCATACCTACATAAGTATTAGGCAATACAGGGAAATGCAAAAATATGGGATCGAGCAGCTTTTCTCTCTCATAATAATCAGACCCCTGAAGCCTGAAGCTGAGAAAAATCGAACTAACTGCGTAAAAGGAGTCAATTTTAAATAATTTTGTAAAAAAAAATTCGAGTAATGTAATTTTAGAATCTCGTTTTATGACACTTAATCTAGTTTTTAGATTTTTAAAATCAAAGGGAGCTTTTAAAAATAATTGGAAGGTTCAGATTAAAAAAAAATTATTTGAACCCGAATGTCTCAAAAAATCTATAAAATAGATATCTCGCGATTGTAAGTAATTTTGATTTTTTTTAAAAAAATTTTGATTGGAATTTTGAGGGATGTACCCCTCCTCCCTCGGTTCCCAGTTCCTCCCTCTGTTGAAATAAATTATTTTTACTCAGGAATAACCCCTGAATAAAAATCATAGCTGTTATGTGAATGATTTTTAATGGATTTTATAATGAGATCTTCGACACTTCTATATTGTCAAAATTTAATTTTTCATTCTCAAAAATTGATTAAAATTCGAAATATTATGAAAATTGATCAACTTGTCGATCTTTCGAGTTATTTTCGGGTTTGGAGATAATCCCTCTGGTGTAATTTCCCACCAACGCTAGTTCTTCGCATACGATGATTTCTCTCATGAGACATTTTTCCATCCACAACATTGGTTTTCTTCTCTCATGGTAATTATTTAACATGCACAAATTTTCTCTCTTTTTTTCAATTTCAATAATATTCTGAAAATCATCACATCTAAACGACGCTAAAAATCGAAAAAAAAATGAAAATTGAAATATTATTCTGAAATCAGATCTTAAACACCAATAACCGTTTGGTTTTAAATCATTGAAATGTGGAGTTAGGAATCTAAACCTGAAAAAGATTGGGTAAAAATTTCATCTTCCAATGATTCAACCCTCACATCCACCTACTTAATAAAAATAATTTTGTAATTCGAGGGAATTTCCAAACTTATTCAGAATTTTTAGTGGTCCCCGGTATTTCATTTTCACTCCATTTTCAAAGAAGGTAGAAAAATCTCTTCACTGTTATAGAATTTCTAGAAATAAATTGTTTTACGTTTTTTTTTCGAAATGATAAGATTATTTGAAAACGAGTGGGGAATTGTCACCAGTGTGAAGGGGAGGGGTGCATGGTAATATCTGTGAGGAAACGTCTCCTCAATATTTACACTGTGTTTCATTTTTTTCCTGCTATGAAAGATCAATTGTGAAGAGGGGGGAGAGATGAAATGAAATCACCCGAGATATTCCATGACGTTGAACCATTTTTTGAAGACGATTTTAGGAATTTAGAAGATTTTAATGTCATTCTATCTGATTGTATCAGTGGCGATTTTGGAAGAGAAAATCTGTGGAAGTCAGGAAGTCTAAAGAAAGCTGACATTTTTCAAAATCTTTCCAATAGATGTATTTATATTAGGTACTTTTGAATTTTATTACAATTACCTACCCAGTGTGAAAAACTTTTGAAAACATGTTTGAGAATTTGAAAAAAACCAATCGTTTTGGGGTTGGTCAAAATTTAAAATATCCGAAATGAAGAAATTCAAGTTGGAATTCGGAAACATTTTTAACAAATATCAATTCATATACTTATTCTCAAAATCTTGATTAAAAAAAATTGATTCATATTTCTCGAAATTTCTCAAAATGTTCGTTTTTTTTTGAATTTCAACTTTTTAAAAAATTGTCTTCCGACTAAATAATTGGTACTTTGGAATTTTTTAGAACATGAAATAGAAAAAAAAAAAAAAAAAAAACAGAAATATTGAGATTGGAAAAATATGTTGAAAAAAATTTGGTTTGAATTGATTTTAATATTATAAACATTGAAAATTAAAATAATTCTGAAAAAAATTAAAAATTGTAGTGATTTAAGAAAAATTGGGAATAGAAAGAAATTAGGTTTCAGAAATTTAACTTGAAATCGAATTTATAGCAAAAATAAGTATAGAGGCTACCTTTTTTTTTTTTTCGGATGGAATTCAATTTAATTCGTATATTTTTCTACACACATTTTACCAAAACATTGATTAAAAAAATCTCCATCTTTGAAACATCAATGGAAGTTTGACTTCCCTAACTTCCCTTGGAAAATGGCCTCCGGATTGGGTATTTATTAAGGTTTATCATCTCATGGGGGGGGGGTTCTGTGCCAGGAGCTGAATATATTTCTGTTCATTAAACAAAAAAAAAGAGGTTATTTTCATGATTTCATCCTAATTTAAGGATATTACATTACTTTCCCTCATGAGAGACTTCTGCGCCAGGAGCCGAACGAAAAACTCCATTTCATATTCTCATGGTGTTTCAGTTCCTTAAAATACCTGACATTTTTCTGGATATTTTTCACATTGTTAGGATTCAAAAAATTTTCAAAAAACACGACTATCCGTTGTATGAAAGCCGTTTTTTTTTTTCAAGGGAAAACTTGTCCTAATTCTCCATCGATTCTCAATTCTAATTTTAAGTGAGAAAAGGGAATGAAGAAAATACCTATACAAAATACAGCATCATTTCACGTCCGATGATCTTTATTGTCAAATAATTAAAATCAGAAAAGGCGTTAGCTCGTCGTGTCGGCGACGAGAGAGATTAAAATCAATATTTCAGAATTTTGCTTTATTCAAACCCGGAACTCGTCCGGATTAAGTGAAAACACAGCGTAAAAGAAAAGGACGCGGACGGTGACGAGAAGGGAGTGTACAAAGAGCCCTTGGGCTTGATTTTGATGCTCTAGTGAGACCCTCAAACACAAAAGAGCGCCTTTGTAAAAATATTCATTGCGCAGAAAATAAAAGAAAAAACAGATAGGCAATTTTTTGTTCCATGTTGATGCAATTAAACAGCGATAACGCAGCTTCAATTTTACGCAATGAACGAGGCGCTTTTATACGTGTATGTAAATTCCCCACACGAGTATTCAATAATGCCCATAGGCCTACCACCGATAAAAATGACCTTACATGGTTTTATCATTATTCAAACATGATCACACAATAGAAACAATATAATTACAGGTACCTTAGCGGTACTAAAATCTGAACCTTGCTGTATGTTTAATGATATATTCCTTTTAGAGTACTTCTCTTTCACTTTCAAAGTCGTTCTATTAATTTTTATCAACAATTAACCTTGTTTTTTTTTCATCTTTATGTTTTTAAAAAAAATCTGAAACTAGTATCCATTTTTTTTCTTTGCAAAACGAATACTTGACATTTCTTCCAGCTTTAAATTCCTTTTGAATACGAATTCAAAGAAGCGAGAATTATTTGTATTCGACGAAACTAGGCAGCTTTTTTGAAAATTACTCCACTTTTTGGTATTTACCGCAATTAATTCCAGCTCAAGAATCTTACCGATTTTGTAATAATATTATACGTATGTAAAAAATAATATACACAGCTACTTGGTGTTTTGTGTTTATTAGCGTAATCTCGCAGCTATGCGAAAACCCTCAAAGTTGGCCGACTATTATAAATGATCGCACTCATATGTACGTAGGTACTTCAGGTATGTCGAACTCGGTTGCTTAATGAACACCAAGCACGCTTCGTTTACTCGTAAAATAATAAAGGGTTTGTAAATGCTTTCATCGTGTAACGTTTCATTTAAACGTTTCCTACGTTTGAGCAAGGGGGAGGGGAAAAAAAGACCTTTCAAAATATTTGTTTACTAAATTAAAGCACATTTAACATTTTGCACGGTGAAATTACACAGGTACGTGCAAGGTGTAGGTACTCGAGGTTTTGTCGAATGGCTCGAAAATAAAATCAAAATCCAGTTGCTTGGTGAGAAGTTTGCCGGGGTGGTAAACAAAGTTTTTTGCAGCCGAGTTCAAAGAAGTGTCGATTTAATTACACCCTTGGTCTCGCCAGAATTCCTGAGTGAATTTAAACTATTCGTATCGTCTTGGAGACTGGATTTCGTTTGAATTTTCTGTAGATAGTCATAACGAAGTGTACGGTAACCTGGCACTCGTATTAGTGTATTGCATATTAATTCTATTAAGGTGATTTAACACTTGAATTTAAATTTTCGAGCGGTATTCTAGCGAAATAAGCACAATTTCTTGAAGAATTGTTATCGTGGAATCGGTTACAAAGTGATCTGTATTTCATATTTTTTGCTGTTTTTGCCGATTTATAGTTCATCATTGAATTTATTTTAGACCAAGATTTCATTCGACTTGAAATGTATTTTTCCCAGGGAGCTTACATTTGATACGAGAGGCAACATACGATGTTTAAAAAATTATATGAAAAAATTTTAATTTTGAAAAAGTAGAAATTGATGTAAATTAGAACGGATCAACGAAATAAACTTTACCTTCACTCCTACAGAGGCCAGCAGAGGAAACCATAGGTTCACGCTGGGCTAAATGGACAAAAAAAACACGGAAATCTGACCAACAGTTCTTCTTATTCGACTCTTGGCGCAGAACCCCCCCCCCCCACGAAATAGTATCATATAATATCGTTTACAGTAAGATAGGATCATAAAACGCCAGTTTTTATGTAGTTTAATTGAACAAAACGACTCCGAGAATGTAATCTTGAGTTTTTTATTCGGCTCCTGGCGCATAACCCCCCCCCCCCCCCCTGTGAGAAAATTACACAAAATATCCATTAAAATAAGTTTGGATCATAACGTAGGAGTTTTTATAGTTCAATGAGCAAAAAGACCCTGAGACTACGGAGTAGAGTTCTTTTTATTTGGCTCCTGGCGCAGAACTCCTATGTGAGTTGATGACCCTAACCATTCAAATAAGATTATAAAATAGGAGCTTTTATGGTTTCGTGAGCGAGAATGTGGAGTAGAGTTCTTTTCATTCGGCTTTTGGCGCAGAACCGCTCTTCATGAGATGATTGCAAAAAATATCCATTGCAATAATATTGTCATAAAATGTAAATTTTCGCGGTTTAATAGAAAAGTCATGACTTATGAAATGATGAGGTTGAAACTTTGACCATTCGATAGAAAATGATTGGGTGATCAAAATTTCAAATTTCTAAAAAATACCAAACTATTGAAAAATTATAGATTCAACTTATGAATTTTAAATTTTAAATGACGCGTGAAAATTTATATTTTCATGTTTTTTTGTTGATAGTTGGTTGTGGATATAAGCAAGTACCGAAAAATATTTATGATTTTTTTTTTTCATGTTGAACATGAAAGAGGAGGAGATGTAAGTGTGAAAAAATCGACATAAAAACTATGTATCAAAAAAATAAATCTAATCTGATAAAAATTTTCGTATTCATTTTTAGTGAGGAAAAAAACCAGAAAAATTTAATGATGTTGAGAAAAATTGAGGGCTCCTAAAAATGAAAAAGATTTTCAGGTTCATCTTGATTCTTGAGTGCATCTGTACATCTAGAGCGAAGGATTTAAAGCATGATTTGAATCTTGTGTTGAAGAATAATATGAAAATTATCCAAATTAAAATCATGAGTGGTGGTTTCAATTTAAAAAAATTTCGAATATTTGTCAAAAAATGTCATATTTAGGTAAGTACGTCAATTTTTATATCATTGTTGAAGTGTCACGTTTATAATTTGAAATATGCTACAAATACATAATTTCTATCCACAAAATTTGTCACATGTGGAACATTTTACATGCGTGGTCAAATTCGTGGATAATTATTATCCATAAAATTTTCCACAGTTTTACAGGTTCTCCCGAACTCTATAAACGGTAATTTTGATGGATAATTCCTATCCACAAAATTTGCCACATGTGGAATATTTTACATGCGTGGTGAAATTAGTGGATAATTATTATCCATAAAATTTTCCACAATTTTACAGATTCTCCTAAAGTCTAGAAACGGTAATTTCGATGGACAATATCAGAGAATGGTTTGTGAGTTGTCCAAGTCATGATCCATGATTCGTGATTGGATTCTAATAACTCTCTACTGTTTGTTAAATTTCAAAATCACCTTTAAAAAAAATTGAAATTTTTCGCTCTTTGAGAGATTATTTAGTAGGTAACTACTTTTTCATTTGTCGAAATTTCGCGAAAATTTTAAAAACGTTGAAGAGTGAAGAAAAAGAGCCTGGAAAATTATTAATCTACCTATATGATATTTTTCATTTTCATTTTTCTTGTTTTGTCTGTACGTGCACATCAAACAAAAATTGCGGAAATGTTGATTTTAAAAATTTTTTTTTACAAGTGATGATAAAATTTTATATCCAAATCATGTTGAATTTTCGATCTCAATTTTCGATTCAAACAGTTCTCAAAACGTCCATGTTGAAAATCTATTTTAAAAAAAGTAAATTTAAATTAATCGTCGACAAAAAAAATTATAATTATAGAACAAGATTTCTCATATGAAATTGAAAAACATTTGACACTTTCACGATTATTTTTTCAATTCCCCCTCCTCACCTTGAACTTCCTAAAAATCAACAGAAAACAACATTTTATCGCCCAAAATTTGTCGCCGAAATAACCAACCAGTCTCCAAAACACATTCAGAACACCCAAGACACTCGAATAAAACTGGAATTTTAATACCAGCCGGCGAAATTAAAGGAATTCCATAAATAAATTTTTTTCCAACATCAAAATACCCCGAAACAGTCGCCCAGTGTCGCTAAAAAGAACCTACATTATTTTATTTCCAAAGAGGAAAAATCCCATTTCAGATTCCAACCTTGAAAATTTTTCATTCCGGTTGAAAAATTTGTGGCGCGTAAATTGAACAACATTTGTAAAGTCTCGAGCAAAAAGGTTTTTTATTCTTTAATAAACATAAATAGCTGGGAAAGAATCAGTACACGAAGGCACTTAAACGGTGTAAACCTAGCATTTGGTCTAATAGTAAAAAGCAGCGATTTGATACAAGTGAGGCGTGAAATAAATACGTGCATAAATAAGAGTACAACAGAACCATGGATTTTCTCAAACCGCGTCCGTAAACTTCGCAAAAACCTTACATTTCGTCGAAATACTACTAAATGTTTTTTCTTCCATTCTACCCTCCATGCTGGTGGCGAATTTAGTACAGGTACGGGAGTAAATACTCTCGTATTTTTGGACCAAATTGCAGTATAATAATTTTCACCTATAAGTACCTATCGTTAAGAGTTGAACACCTAGGAGTATTTTCACCCTTTTTTTTTTTATGGAATAAAATTCATTTCGGAGGTCTACTCGTATAATAATTTACAAAGGTACCAATAAATCATGTTATTTATTCTCAAACCCTTTTAGGTTTATTTGCAAATAGTTCAAAAACCCTGACATATTTACATTTATATTGATTTACTCGCCAAGAAACATAGACGTTAAAATTGATTTCATAAAGTTCTAGGTATTAACAAGGCCGAAAACATGAACCGATTTAGGATTAAACTCGAATCTATTACGTGGAAAACAATTCACCTGGTATTCGTTAATCGTATTCTATTAAAAATCTATTCGAACTAGATACGGTCTCCGTATAAAAATCCAGATTCACTCGACTTTAGGAGCAAAAAAAGCCGTCGACTTTTAACCATCCGTGGAAAAAGCTTTTGTCGTACGAATTTCGGTGATTTTGCGGATTTTAAATTTTCATCTTCGCCGGCTTCGTATTCGGCTGACAAAAAAGCCACTTTTTTAAATATTTATCAGCTCAAATTGGCGCGTGATTTTAAATCTGAAATTATCATCGTCTCTATTCGCAGACGTCGGGGTTTTTTCTGTGTACATTAGAGTGCGAAACCGAACCGTTAATGCGATGAAATTCGTAAGAAGATTTCTCCAGATTCTTTTAAGAAAAAACAATTTATTCGGCGTCGCCTTTATCTTCAATGTTGGAAAATTCAAACATCCCAGGTAAAATATTTTACTGCGGTGCTCTTTGAAAGCGAAAACTTTTTTTATTATTTCAAACCTAGCGGTAGGTACGTTAAAAGGTCGAGGCAAAATAAAAAGACATTCGTATAACACGTGCATTACTTAGGTGCGAGTCTGGGTACGTCAAAATAAACCCATATAATCGCCCGGAGAAAAAAGCTACCTACTCTGGATCGTGTATAAAAATACGAGTACCTAGACCTATACTACACATAAGCTCCGCAATGACCCTTTCACGTGGCTTAGAATTTCGACAATAATAAGACATTACAGCGGAACGCGAGCGAGAAAATTAAGCGCAATTTTCCCCAGAGATGGTGTCGGTACCTGGTGCAAGCAGCCGAGAATATGGTAACGAAAACATTAGCGTATCCGCACATGAAATAATTTAATTAGCCGAATAAACGAGAGAGAGAACATCGAGTTATACACGCATTACATCGTGTCATCCTACCGATGATTTACCTACTCGCTCGTTTCACGTACATCGAAAAGTGGATCTAGCCGCCGTACGTCGTTCGTTCGTCGGTGCAAATTAAAAATCTACGTAATGAAGTAATAACAACCGAGAGAATTCAATTTCACCCAGAATTAACGTTTAGCGTCGCAGAATCGAGTGTACGTAGTAATTCGTCGACGCGAACGTGTGAGCGTGTGTGCTCCTTCGAATATAATTACAAGAGCGGATTTATTTTGTTACGATGGAATTTTACATAAATAATCCATTAAACGCGTTAATCTTTAACGAAAAAGGTGGAAGCATTTTGATTACATATATTTAAATTCGCGCCGTTTTATGCGAACAGCATCAGCAGTTGTTTGAAAAGCGAATTCGAAGAATAGACTCGAACAAGAGGTATACGCGTGAAAACGTAAAGATGTGCTAACATAGGATTATATAATAATTTTACCTTATTTTAAGACGTGCATAAGCGTAGAATCGCGACGAGAAAACGAGACGAAAACAAAATATAATCTCGTATAAAATTATATTAAGAAAGGATACATAAAATTTACGCATAGTTTTTTTCCCAAGTGTAGAGTAAGCTCCTAATGAATATCTAATGTATCCATTATAAGTCGCATTAGCTCAGCGGAGTAACGTAAAGGTGATCTGGTTCCTTCGAACAGACGAGTAGGCACTTTAAACTGAAATTTTCAACCTTAGAAATAGAAGCAATTGTTGTTCGAAATATTCGGAAATGATATGTGCTCGATATGTTAATAAAATGTTACCTACTTACCCTTACCTATTTCTGGCTTTTCCTTTGAAATGAGGTGAAATGATTTAAAAATTATATAAGATGGAATAGATGGACCATAAAAAAGAAATGAACCTAATTTGACAATATAAAAATGAAAAATTGAAGGTTATAAATTTCAAAATACTATTTTTTCAAATTTTCAAATAGTAGGTAAATATTTTATACAAAAAAAAGTCCTCACTTTTTTAAATTTTCAACATAAAATCAATATTTCTTAGGTATAAGTTCAGGTTTTTAAGGGAGCTGTACCTATTTTTTTCTCTTTTTGGAAGCTGTTCATTTTAAAACGTTTTGATGGTTTTGTGAAAATCAAGTTGGAGAGGGGAAATAATAAAGTTCGAAATGGTTTGACATAACTTTGCAATTTTTCAAAATTTATATAAAAAACAAAATGTTGACAGTAAAATTTTTGGCTCATTTGAAGTTGATTCATTTTATTTGAGCATTTTTACATCTATTACGAACTCTGACAAAGGACGGAGAGTGAACGATTCGACAGATGCTTATTGACTTTTTTTTTTTTAGAATTTTCTCGAGGAAGAGGTATTTTGATGTTGGGTAGAAATCAAAAAGAGTGATTTTTGAAAACATTGGCAAAACGGAGATATTTTATGATGAAGACAAAAATATTGCCCAAGTGAAAAGAGTGTGAGAATTTTTTGAAAAAATTGCGATACGTTTGAAAACAAACATTTTTAAAAATATTTTACAAGACATCTTCTTCAGTTTTTTGAAAAAAATGAAATTTTTTCAACAGATTCATGTTTTTAAAAAACAGTCATCTGTAATGTTTTGTTCAAGATTTTCATATTTTTGTTTCATTTTTTGGTTCGAAATTTTGAACTTTTTTTTTCATGCTGCAGTTTTAAATTGAGTCGTTTCGATCGAAAAAGAATCATTGTCTCACTTCGGTTGAAAAATCAAGGAAGAGCCTTTCGAAAATTCTCTTTTTTGTATTTCTTGCAAGTATTTATTCAGACAGTTAGACTTTTTGTAGGTGTGTATCTAATATTCAAACAGGCAGGAAGCAAAATGGTTTCGCTTGGAGTTTTTTCATCTCCTTTTATGATTACCATCTCAAATTTTGTACCTTTTTTTTAGGATGACAAACTTGGAAATAAATATTAAAATTATGTATTTTGAAAAAAAAAAAACAGAAATTTAAATTAAAATGTATGATTATGGCTGAAAAGGAAGAAAAATTACACAAATTTTACTGCGAAACAAACTGTTTCAATTTATAGGTACCTACCAAATGTGATCATCCGCGAAAAAGTGACAGGGGGAGGGGGGATTTTGCTAAAAATTTGAATTTGGGATTTCAAAACCCTAAAAAATCGACTGAAGTCCTCCCGATGCGATGTTCCTGGGATGTGAAATGAACTCTCAAATCGAGATTTGTTCAAGAATTTTTTCAAACTTTAATGTAAAAAGTTGCCAAGAAGTAAAATTTATTTTTAACCCTCGGGTCTCTTTATTTATATTTCTTTAGAATTCAAGAATTTCCAATTTTCGGTCGTAAAATGATAACAACCATTAACTTTCTATCAGAAATTACAAAACATGAAAAAGCAAAAGTAAATTCAACAATTCTGCGATGTTTAAACATCTAGTCAGATTTTCGAAAATACAACAAGCAAAAAATCATAGTAAATATGAGGTACATATTAATTCGTCAAGATTTTTTTGGTGATTTTTTTTTTAGATCAGTTGATCTGAAATTTTGGTTGACCTACAAAATTAGCATTTCTGTACTTTTCCTTGAGAAATTCTTTAAGAAATACCATTTTGATACATATATTAATTTGGTCTCGAAATTATAATTTCCAAAATTTTTTGCACAAATTTTGATCTCCAAAGTTTTATTTTCCTTTTTTTTAATGTGTTGACTCCGAAAATTATAATAATATTATCTGTATTTAAATTGATAAAATCGCGCTCATTCCTTCAGAGAATAATTTTTATTTCCACTTTTTATTTTTTTCTTCGTTTATAAAAAATAATTTCAAACAGAATTTTTTTTAATTTTAGAGGAAAATTCGCCATTTTATGGTTCGGCCACTCTTCCAATCCTGTGATGAAGAAAGTAATAATCTAGCAAAAACACATACTAAAGAAAACCGAAAAAAGATTTGAAACTGAAGTGACATAAAATTCACAGAACAGTTGCCGTTTTCGGCGTCGAGTATCCCATCTTTTCTCGCTTTACAGATAGGAAAAGAATTAGGTCAAATTGGCGACTAAATTCGGAACGTTCTCCCTTCTCTTGTAATTCGAGCTTTAGTTTTAATCACCTTCAAAAAAAAAAATCATAGGTACATCTGACGTAAAAATAAGACCGTTATATTATCTCACAAAAAAAAATTCCCAGCGAAAACGAAAATGACTCTCTTAGCTTACTTTATTAATCCATAAATTAAAAGACATTCCAGAAATATTTCTAAAATTTGGCCCAACCCAAGTGAAAAGGTCTACGTGCTACGTGTAGCTACAACCTTTATACCTATACAAAATTACACTACAAGTACTTTCGTCTTTTTCATTTCCATTGAAAATCATCCCCTATTTAAGAATCCGTTCGAAACACAAATACCAAAAACGTTGCAATTACGTTACGAAATTAAATAAAAGGAAAGGAAACATTACCGGTGTTTGGTAATTTCGTCAGGAAACCCGCAAATCCGCAATTTTACGGTTTACACGTCGACGACGAATAAGTAGAAAATAAATGAGCGGGGACAAAAACTTAAGAGAGCAAAGGTACACGCGGTATTCAAATATAATATCGTTTATTTGTATTATAAACTTCGAAGAAAATGAAATTAAAGGAAACCCAACGTCGGCGATGTTGTATCACACCTCAATACAATATCGATAAAACGATGCCATTGGGTCTTAGAGGGTAAGATAGTTCAACTTTGAAACCAGATTTCCGGCAATTTTATTAATTCGCTTTTTACATTTTGCGTTTTCCTTTTTCTAATCGGGGCGAATGATTTTACAACTGTGGTTATTGCAATGGTAAGTATATGGAAATAAGAAAAAAAATTCAACGAATGAGAGAATAAAATTGGCGATTGAAAACTTTTCAGCTTCGGATTTTTATTTTATAAAAACAATGTTTTTTTTTTTTAAATTATTGGGAGCTCCCAGCTTAATGCTAGTGATTCAATTAAAAATTATTAAAACAATAAGTATCAACAAAACCCGAGATGAAATGTGAAAAATTTTAATTTTATAAAAAATCAAAGTAGGTAAGTAAATAAGCAATAAAAATTTAAAAAATTGGTAAGATCGTCTGAAATCACAAAGTAATAAAATTTAACAAATTAGCGAAATTTTTAAAAACGGTGAAAATTAACAAACAGTAATATTAAAAAAAAGTAAAAAATAAAATTACCTATCCACTCCAGAATTAAATTTTGAAACATGAAAAATTTTCCTGCATCCCCTCCAGAATTAAATTTTGGAAGATGAAAAATTTTTCTGCACTCCCTCCACAAGTGAACTCCGAAACTCGAATTTTAAATTCTGAAGTGTCATGAATTCCAAAATCTTGAATTTTGAATTCCAAAATTTTGAATTTTGAATTCCAAAATCTTGAATTTTGAATTCCAAAATCTTGAATTTTGAATTCCAAAATCTTGAATATTGAATTCCAAAATCTTGAATTTTGAATTCCAAAATCTTGAATTTTGAATTCCAAAATCTTGAATTTTGAATTCCAAAATCTTGAATTTTGAATTCCAAAATCTTGAATTTTGAATTCCAAAATCTTGAATTTTGATTTCCAAAATCTTGAATTTTGAATACCGAAGTCTCGAAATCTTCATTTCTGAAGTTTCGAAGTTCCAAAGTCTCAAAGTCTCAATTTGGGAGGACTCTGATGGAGCTCATCTTTGATACCTCTGCTTTTCAAGAGTTCAATTTCGAAAGGTTGGAATTTTTTCTTGCTTTTCTACCACCTCAGAACTAAATTTTACAGAGTTAAAATTTTCGAGACACACTTCTGCGTTGAATTTTCTCTCCTGCACCATTCCAAAGCTGAATTTTGAAAATTCAATTTCTTCTTTGAATTTCTCTGGGCAGCAGAATTTTAGAATTTTAAATCTACCTCCACCCTGCAGAAAATTGTATCCCAGCAAAATCATTCAAGACACATTTTTAAACCAGCTTTCTCAAAAATAAAGAAAATTATTTGTCAATTTTCAGAATTCAACTGACGATGACGTTAGTCTTCCAGAAAACGACTACAAGTACAAATCGGTCCCAACTGGGTTGATATTTATGCTATCAAGATTTGAGAGAATGACAATACCATCGCGAAATTATTATCGAATGTAGTGAAATAGCTCTTTTTCATGTTTCGAAGAACATTACGAGTCAAATTTGTCTCTTTGGTATACCTACATCTTCGTTTATTATAAATATTAACCGATTTGCTAAAGGTCATGGTTAATTTAACAATGAAAAAAATTTCAACGATGATGGAAAAAACACCATCACGTCGTGAAAGGTAACAAACCAAGTTGACGCGTCAACGTTGTACTACGAGTACAAAATAGAACGAAAACGAACGTTGGCTGTTTGGCTCGAGGAGTCGAATACATCCTTTATATAGCTGATTCGTTATTAATCTGCCTTTTCTTCGTCATTGTGAAAAACTTGTTGCGTTTGTGTTTTAAAGGTTTATACCGTTTCTTCATGTTTATGAAGGTATACCCTTTATACGATTCGAAATAAAATAAAGAATATTGTATTTTTAGCCATTTTCTCTTTTTTTTACTGCTTCGCGAAATAATCGAAGCGAATAAAAATTCTAACCGAATTACGCCCTTTGGAATCTTTTTTTTTTCGACGTGCAAAACAATGATTGAAGCTTGATTATTCGGCGTAAATTTTATTTACTGTCTTCGAATTTTTGGAATAAAAATTTATACGCTTCGAAGGTTTTTCTATACGTTTATAACGCGTTAATAAAATTTTTTCCAAGTTGGATTTTGTCCTAGGTAGGTATTTCACGAATGCAAAATTTCCACTTTCAGCGACGAATATTTATGTGAAAAATATACCCGGTGAAATTTCCCGAGTATTTTTTTCTCATTTTCTAAATAAAATTAAAACGCTTTGATGCCTTTAAATAATGGTTTAGTTACAATTATTTTAAAAGACTAAACCATTATCTTATCGAGGTGAAATAAAATTCAGCAATTTAATGCATTTCGCCATTGAATTATTCATCCTAAGCGTGTTCTCCTGTTCTAGCGTTATATTCCAGCATGGAAAAAAAAAAAAGGAGAAAAAAGGGTTCGTTTCGACTCTATTGTATTGAGAAATATTTTCCTTTCCTTTTCAACTTTGCTTTTGAATTCTTCATTGAAAATTTTTTTATTTTGCTAATGCTCCAGGATACGAAAACCTGAAATGAGAAATCACCCTTTCATTCCCAGGAAATATATTACCGCGTTTTCGTTTGAGGTTCCGTTTTCTTCGAGGTTTTTTTCCTACTTTTTTTTCTTCTCATTTTCTTCTTTCTTTTTTTTTTTTATTAATCAACTCAAAATGAATCGTTCATTTAACTTATGATTTGTGGGGTTTTATTCTAACTCGAGAAATACGTTTGCGCCTTTATTTTTCAAGAAGATGAAAAATTACGGCTGGAAAATGATTGCGTGGTTAGCTGAATGCCGGTTGAATCGCATCGTTGAGAATTTAAACGGATATTTTCGAATAGGTACCAGAAACGTAACGAATATTATGCTAATTTTGATATACCGAAGTGTTCGTGCGGATATCCTCGAGTGATGAATTTTCCAATAGCATGGTTTCGCTCAGATTTATATAGTTTGGGTACATTGTTGAGCAATGGACGTCGTTCTTGTGTTATTTTATTTTCTTTCGATTTCGAAATAAGTTTTATACAAAAATAAAGGTAAAATGAAAGTTTGGAAATCTAAAATGTATTTTCGAGTGATTGGGTGCAGAATTTTTAAAAATCCATTCATACAATTTTCAAGGTTGTTAATTGTCGTAATTTCTTGATAAAATTATTTGGTAGGCACTTGAAGTTTTTAATGAAATTGTGTTTTGAAATTTTTGATACAATTTTTACGCAACTTTTTCGAAAAAACGTTCATTGAAATTAAAAATTTTTAAATGAAACTTTCACTGAAAATTATCAATGTTCAGAATTTTCAACACTTACCTAACATTTTAACTTGAAAAGTTCAAATCAGTTTTTATTAAAAATTACTTATTAAATAGATGTTAATTTCTGATTCGTAGTTGAATTTTTAGTTGGAATTTAAAGATATCGAATTTGCTTCAGTTTACTGACAAACTTGACCTAGAATTTTTTTTGAAAATTGTGTCTCAAAAATTCTTTACAAAATCACGTTTTTAATTTCTTTAATTTTTTTCCAATTCTCAGGGTTGATAATCCTTTAAAAATTTTGTAAATACCAATAAATGAGCACTGTTTTGCTTTTAGTAAGCAGGGTTTTCTGAATTTCCCACTTTCCTTCCTACGCTTTCCTAAATTTAATTTTGAAAATTTCAAAATCTCAATTACGAAAGAGGTATTTCAACTCAGTAAAATTTTGAGCCCAAACAAAAAAAAATCTGAAGTATTCGTGTATTTATATGTACTTTGTTTTTGACCTGCTGAATCGATTGGAAGTGATTTTAGGACGCATTGAAGCCACCAGAAAATTTCAACAATTCTCAGGGGATAATTTTTCTGAAAAAATTGAACATTTTTGCTTAGAAATGTGAATTGGATGTTGAATTCACCAAAATTTTGGAAAATTGAGCTTCAAGCGATCAAAGGTCTCCAATTGGTAATCCGCGATTATAGGTGCTGAAGTTCATTTTTATGGTTTTTTCTGCGACGCGACGTTGGAAGATTTTCAATTTTTTTGGTGTATCCAAGACGTCTTGAAATCCATTCCAATCGGTTCGGCAAGTCGAAAATAGGAAAATTACTGTTTGTATATCATTTTTTTTTTTTCGTTGATTAGATCATATTTTCAATGTTGTAGGGCTATCAGGTAAGTTTGAAATTTCAAAAATTCGCTAAAATTCAAGAAACAGAATTCAGCACCTGAAATGTTAGACATCAGATTCTTTTATTGTGTAGGTTCCTTCTTCCGATTTTTTTTGATTGGGCTCAAAATTTCACTTCGAGTTGGGATACCTCTCCAAATTTCCGCGATAAATGCTTTGCTGGGCAAAAATTAGCCTTTTCACAATTATTTGTTAGAATGAAATAAGGTTTTTTTTTTTTTTTAAAAAAGAAAAGATTGCTGAAAAATTTATTTTAGAATTGTCAAGAAATTTAGTTTTTTTTAGAGAAGTATCTTCGATTTTTCCATTAAAAAAAATTCACAAAAAAATTTAATTTCTAGAACTTTTTTTTTAAATTTCTCATGCAATTTTTTAAAATCCACTCCCAAAGGTAGTAGGTACCTACTCAAACTTTTTCAGAATTTTAAAAAATCTCGCAATAAACATTCAACATCGACTTTCAACTGTTACGAAAATTATCGCCTAAAAACCTGCTATAAAAAAATAAAGAATTCTCGATTGAAAATCCATGTCGCGCCAAAAACGACATTAAAAATTGAAATAATCACATCAACATACGTATCGAAAGCAAAAAAATAGATGTTTTTCGCGTTAGAGGAAAACTCACAACGACACGAATCAGTTCCCATACGATACCCACATTTAGGTATATTTTCGTACATTTATACTCGTTTTTTTTTCCACACAAAGGCCTCGAGTGACACAGATCAAATTCTTATTTACGATGTCCGTTACGGTAGCCAGGTCGTTACAATCGTTTCGAAGTGTTTTTTTTTTGAATATGACAGCTTAGCGATGGTAAAATTATGCGCGAGTATACGAATACAATGAAAATTACCTTATCTGTTTTCAGGATGAGTGGAATATTTTCTACAGCCATAATACGTTTTAGATATCGATTTTCACCTGAGCGCGTCAGTTCGTTTCGTATACCTATTTCAAATGCAAGCTGTTATAATGTTAACTACGTTGACGAATTGATGGCATTAAAAAAAAAACCTAGTCGTATGTTTTGCTAACGTCGCTTTTTTTCCACCCTTAGTACATAGAAATATGTTCAACTCTATACAATATCTACATACTGCACATGTTTGGTAACTAGTGACGTAATACATCTCTTTATCCTTGCATGTCTTAAAAATGGCGGTCTCGTTAAATAATATGTAAAAAAATTGGCATCATTGTATCGAAAATTTGTTTTTTTTTTACATCGAAAAAGAAACTATAAAATTAAGCAAATCGATCGTAAGAGCTCTGCCTTCCATCGAAGGTTTTTCATTAAGCATAAAAATTTCTTTTCGTTTTACATAAAAGAAATTACTCGGCTAAAATACAAAGAACTAGCTTAATTTATTGCCGAAGAAAGTTTCGAACTGAGAAAGCTGTTAGGATATTGACATTAAAAGCAGGAAAAACATTTATCGAGGAGCAGTCTATAAGGCCAGCCAGCGTCTTCATTGTGGACGTAAAATACTACCATCGTAGTTTGTTCCATCTCGAAGAAATACGACCAAGGAAAGGAGCCGAAAGAGAGCGTGAATAAGAGCTCCATTTGATCGTTAAACGATAAGAATGTTAAATGGGTAACAGATTCATTATAAAAGTAATACACCGATGGAGAAATTCGCCAAAAAAAAGGCCAGCCAGATTTCAAAGTACCCGAATTTTTTTTTAATCTTGTATAATCGACTTGTGTTTTCAAAGGGGAAAAATTCTCAGCGAGGATTTTTTTCTGGCATCTGGTATTCCAAATTGATACCATCAAAGGGTATACTTTGGTGTTTTTTTTTCGACCCTCCTGATCTCCCTCTGCATATAAAAGTTATTCAGAGAATATGATAGGTACCTACGTTTATCGAAGAAACGTTTATTTTAGGTAAAGAAAATTAAATTACGTTGGTATATAATTCGTTGATTAAGTAAAGGTTTCGCTGTATAAACTTTACGCCTACCATTACTCGTTATCTTTTAGGAGCGAGAAACCCTGCCGAGTTTACCGTCGTCGGCGTAGTTCATCTTTGAAATAATTATACGCAGTAGTAAATCTAACGAACCAGTTAACCCGAATATCAACGATTTATCGAACACATTGTCTTCGCCTTATAAGATGGGTTATTGTTGAAAATAACGCATTAATCTTGTAACCATCGTGGGTATAGTCTTAAGAAAGGTACTAGGAATTGATGAATGGTACCTCGCAGGATCAATACAGTACCGAAGGAGCCAAAGGTAACCTTATACTCTCAATAATTTATACTTGGCTGTACGTTGCAATTTGCCGGATATAATATTTTTTTACACCTTGCCCTCGTGTTTCGCCTTCTCACCGGCTTTCCAACACTGGAAATTGGATTCTCGTCGACAAAATTCTCAACAGTATTTTTTGTTTCGTGATGAAAAAGTAATGCGGCATTTTTCCACCGGCGTATACGAAAATAAACAATTAGGTGATATTTAGCGCCATTCTAGATACTTATCTCGTCGGTATATTTTTTACTTTCGAGTTTTCCCCTTTTATTACCACGAGAATGCTGCCGTTTCTTAAATTAAAAATTTTAGGTTTTTTGTTATTTTCTTTTCGTATTGTTTTTTTTTCCTTCTTGGGCTGTATAGACTTTTGTCGAGAGGGAAAAAAATCAAATATACGTACATGGGCTCATATACGATCCTATCATTAAAATATATCGACTAAAATACGCCATCTCTTACGGTCGTCCAGAGACGTGTAAATTTTTATTAGAATGCTCGAGCTTTAAAGATATGAAATTTACGAGTGCTATGCCGCCGAACCGTATAGTTTATTTAATCGTTTTCTTACAAAATTAAAATCCTCGCTGAATTTCATTTACCGTCTATGAATGTTATATTTATTACGGTGCTTTTTTTCTTCATATTTTTTCATTTTTTTTGGAGAGAAAAAGGGTTCGTAGTTAATGGATTTATAAGCTAAGAATTTTCGTTTACGATAATTTGAATGGGAATGACCAATTGTGCGAAAAATTTCGCCAAACTGGTTAAATATGCATGACTAGATGATGTACCGTTTTGTGCTATCTTATTACCGAAGGTTATGGGGTCATTTTGTATGCAGTTCGAATGAATTTCCGTTTCGGGTCGGTATTATTTATTTACGGCGAATCGAGTATGCAATTTATTTAACACGAAGGAAGATTCCGGTGATTGAATATTTATAGAGGTGAAGGAGTGTTTGAGTTTGGGAAGTCCGAAATTTTTCGAAATTGATTTCGTTTAAGAGTTTCCGGTACGGAATGGATTTTGGTACTGGAATTGCAATGAGTGTATTTTGAAAGTTTGCAAACTTGTTGAATGAGTGTGATGCAGAAGCTTGAATGATTTTATGTGTTTTCGAATAGATTTTTGTAATCGAGATGGAATCGTGTTGGATTTCAATTTCCAATTTGTTGAATTTCAATGTAAATTAATTTTATTTTTTATTTAAATTAAAATTGGAAATTTTAATAAATGGTTTTTAATTTTGAATCCTCCATTTCATCTCGAAGGATTGATTTCCATATTTGAAGTCGATACGACTCCAGAAATAACTCTAATGACTTCAAAAACATGGATTTTGAAATCTTACTTTGATATGTAGTTGAGAAATTTTAAAAATTATATTTTCTAGAGGTCAACTTAGAGGTTTAGAATCAAAAATGAATCTACAAATGGATTCAAGAACGTCCAAAAATTTGCTCACATTTTTTATTTCTTCCAACTCTGTTCTTCTGTTTTTTTGTTTTTTTTTTTCATTATTCGAAATTAAAGGGAATTCCCTCCCCCCCCCCCCCAACGAAAAAATACAACTTGTACAGCACTAAAAAACTGAATACTGCAAATTCGAACGCTCTATCTATTTTTGTGTGATTTCTAGAAAATAATAAAAAAAACAACAATTCATTTAACGATTTTTTATGTTTTTATATTTTTCTCGCTTAATTCACCATTGCATTAGAGTTTTCCCAGATGGTTGAAAAAATTTTTAAGTTGCCGTATTTGACTTGAAAACTGAAAAAAAAAATCGAATACTGCAAACCAGAGGCCTCTATTTTTTTTTTTCAAAATTCAGATAAAAACTTTAAATGACCCACTCCGAAAATCGAATTCTCAGTCTCAGCTCTATGTAAAATTGTCGTTGAACTGTGATAAAAAAGTAATTTAATCTGCCAAAAATAATTCTGAATTCAGGTAAAATTTTAAGAAAAGTAATATTTTCGAAAATTTTCAAGAATTCTCAGCAGTCAATAACGTGGAAAAATTTGGACGAGAGTAAAGTACATCAATTTCTCATGTTTTACATTAATAACTATGAGTTTTTGAAGTTTTCAACCTTGTTTCAAGGTCTTGTATGGAGTTGAGTCAAAAAATCTGAATAATTTTGATATTTCATGCTACTCTTCACATTTTTGCTTAAGTTGATTGAAAAACACCTGAGATAATTCACCAAAGGTAAAAACCATAATTTTGAAGAATCGTTTTTCTGGAGAAGGATGGGAATGTAATTTCGAGGCCATCCATGGTATTTTTACAAAATGATTTCAGCAATATTTCATAAATGTTTGCCATGTTGAACAATTTTGAAATCTTTCAACAACTTTTTACACATTTTGTTTGCTTATTGGAGGGACAAAAATTGAATTATATTGACTAAAATTAAATTTTATTTCAATTTTTTCAACTCAAAATACGATTTTTCTCATATTTTTTACTGGAGTTCAAAAATAAATCGTCAATTGAAAATTTTTTGACTCAACCCTCATTCTTCTGATCAAAAATTCAATTTTGTCATTATTATTTGAACAGAGAAAAATTAGATAAAAATCTTCTTCCTTCCTTGCATATTGTTCGGCTCTTGTTTGAACAAATTTTTTGATAGGTAAATTTAATTATTAAATTTAATACTAAGAACACAAACCTGAACAATTTTTACAAAATTTTCAATAATTTTTATGCTCCTAAATTATTTTTGAACTATTAGATATAATTTTTGCATTTTAAACAATTTTTTATTATATTTTAACCAACCTGCTCATTCGAACCAGAAATATCAAAATTGTAAATTCTTTCATTTTATCCTTGAAAAACATGGTCAATATAACTCTACCGCTGAAGAAATCCCGAAAAAGGACAACTATTTGAATAATATCCTTGGAGATTCGATTATATCACGTTTTCGTATAAACCTGCTGCATACACGACCCCGGGAGAAAACCTCGAATTCTAGGAGACGTGGAGAAGGGGGTAAAAGATTACATTTCGTAACCAGCATTTAAAAAGTTTACTCTGCTGCTTCAAACACGACAAACACTAATAAAAAAATATCCATCCGGCTAAAGATAAACACATTAGGCCGTTTGGCACACCGGATAGCTAAAGGAGAAATATTATAACAGTGAAAAATAAATTTCAAATTTCAGTCGCCCCAAAAAATACCAACGTACTATACAGTCATACAGCTAAACGAATATTTTATCTTACAGTTTCGTAGCCGTGAGAGATACTCGCTCATTTAAAATATTTCGAAAAAAAAAACAGAAAGAATCATATCTCAGTGATTACGACGAGTTTCGGTTGAGAGAGGAAAAAAAACCTCGAGAAATTTGTCGAATCGGCGATATTCTAGTACGAATGCGAAATGTCTTATACTCTTGAACTATTATTAAGGATACGCCAACGGCGCAGAGTTTACCGTGCCTAAATTTAAACTAGATTTGGAATGAATTTTCCACTGCGTCGAGATGGATGTAGGTTTTTTTTTCAATTATTTCGTACTCGAGTATAAATTTTTCAAGAAAACGAGTAGTTTATACGAGCCTGTTAAATGTCACAACCTTGTTACCGTTTATACGACGAGCGAGTTATAAATGTGTACGAAAATCCATTTCCTTTTTTTTTTCACTTCCAAAACTGTCTCGCAATTTATACGATTAAAAGTCGACGTATGATATTATTCTAGATCTAGAATGATTTTTATGGCGAGTCGTCTATCGTCTTGAATCTCGTAGACGTATGAAAAATAAATTATTTTTGTCTCATATGCATTTGTACGTAGTTCGCAGGCGAATTTTATTTACCTTCGTGTTTTTTTGCTCTAATATTACATGCTCTATATGCATCGTAACTCGATACTTTATTATTTGAGATCCCAATGTACCTACGAAAGTATTTCACGTATGTTCGTTCTTTTATACGATAAAACTGTTCGAAAAGTCTATTCATCTGAACGCTTAAATTTATCAACCATCTTAAGTATCCCTATAAGTTATTTGAGACCATCATAAATACACCTGAGTGAAAAAATAATAATTTCTCTACCAGGAAGTTTCTCCTTGGTTAAAATTTATCCGACTCGGAAACTTTCGACAATCCTTTAAAAACTTAATTGAACTTCAATAAATCTAATAACCGAACCGTTATACAGGGGAACTTTGATAAAAATATTCCTCACCTGATAAGGGCTGCTTTTACTGATACAAATACCCAGCAGGTTTGCAACCGAAAACCGCGCCATTAAGCTTTGTATTTAATTCTTTCAAAACTTAGCGAAAGTTTTCCTTTTGGTTACGTAATCCAAAGCCACTTGAACACTAAACAAAACTTTCGTGGTAACCTTTCGCTGTGGATATTTGATATACCACATATTTACTTTAACTTATTTATGTACACACTTGTAAAGAAAATAAAAAAATAATAATTCCATTTTGGTTGGCATTGAAATTCAATTCTTTGATCATTCTTGTATGCTGTGAATGGCTCTATTCGAATATCTTTTTTATTTGTTCTTCTGAGGAAGACCGAGAGGGGGTGATTTTTTAATCCGAGGTAATTGAAAGGCCATCGATCGAAAATTGCTCAAATAAATGTCAAAATTTTTCATTTTTTGTTTTTTAAGCGTAATTTTCTTAAAATTTTCTTCCTCGCTTCGGTTAGGTTGGATTTTTTAAAAGTAGGTACATTTCTTTGGAGAAAATTCTCTCAAAAAGCACGTTTCTTCTTCTGTTCTTGTTCTTTATTTTTTGAGAAGAATTTTTATATGCGGGCTCATTAAATTCTTTTATTCTTCCAAAATTTCATTCAAAAATTCTGTTCATACTATTTTTTGTTTTTTTTTTCTTGAAATTTTGTTCTTTGCATTCGTCCATGATCTTTGTTCATAAATTTTTTAAAAATTTTTATTTTTACTCATGACTAAATTTACACGGTAAATGCATCAGATAAGAAAAAGAAAAATGGCGCCAAAGACTGAATCTTTTTTAGGTATTTGACTCATGTGAGCCTTCAATTGTTATGCATCTCGATTTTTTTTCAAATCCATACAGTTTTAAAAAAATTTCAACTCCAATGAAATTTTCTTTCTCAAAATCTTTTCTGAAATATAATTTTTTTTCAACTCTTAAATTTCTTCCTCAAATTTATTTTCTGGTACAAGATTTTTTTCAAAATTTTTAGAGTTACTAAAAATTTACTTACTTATTTCAACTCTAAAATTTCTATAATTCTTACTTATTGAAATTTTTTCTTTTCATTCTTTCAACCTTAAAACTTTTTAAAATGTGAAATTCTCTTGAAGCTTTTTGTCTTGAGTTTATCAACCTTTTCAATTTTTTCTCTACTGCTGACTCAATATTTCATTTTTCGAACCCAAAATTTTCAAAAACTTTAAATTCTCTTTATCTCTATAAATTTTTTCGATTTTTTAAAAATTTTTCTTGGCTCAGTTTTACAAAACAATTTGTTTACTTACCCTATCTTAAAAATTTCAGAGTTGGAAAATTTATATTTTCATAAAAATAACTTAAGAATTGAATAAACAAAAGACTAAAATTGAAAACAATTTTTGATCAGAAATTTCTGACATTGATGGTAAGTACACAATTTCAATAGGTGAAAAAGTTTTTGAAAAAGAAATTTCACAGTTGAGAAAAAATATTAGAGTTGAAAAATAAAAATGTTGAGAAAAATTGTAGACTTGAAAAAAACGTTTTCGGGGGGAAATTTTAGAGTGGACTCAATTTCATTATTAAGTTTTTAAAGCCAAGAAAAAAATTCAAAATTGAAAGGCTGTCATTTAAAAAATTTTGGGCAGATTGAAAATCTTCTAATTCTATTTGAAAAAACGTTGAAAATATATTAGTAATTAATTAATTAACTACAAATCTAATGGATTAAAAAAAAAAACATGTCTAGTATTGACGATTCCCATGAGTTGAACGTGAAAGATTCAATTGTTTGCACAATTTTTTTCATTTTCGTACTTTCCTGATGCAAATTTTGTGTAAGTGTAGTCGTGGGGCAATGATTTTCTACAAATTTCATTCAGGATCGTGGCATTATTTGAGATACTAACGGAGATTTGAAAATTAAAAATTTTGATCGAGATCGATTTTTTTTTCTGGGTCAAATGAAATTTTTTCAAGTTAATCCCAAAATTTTTCATAAAGACATTACTTTTGCAAATCTTGCCTTTCAACCTGATTTCTTCAAAAACAAAAAAACAAAAAAACAAAAAAAACACGACGAATAATCTTTTTTTGCTGTTTTTGTTGAAAAATTACTCTTGGTTCTTTTACGTTTGTTTTAGTTCATTCCAAAATGACTATTCTTATGTTCATTTTCTTCTTCATCCCTCCAATCTCAATTTTGATTCATTTTCGAAAAATTCAAAAAATCTCCCTCCTACGTAGGTACAATTTTCGCCTAAATTCTCCGCTGAATTTACCAATTCATCACTCTCCCAGACCACTGGAGAAAATTCTAAAACTGGAGATGCTTTTGAGATCTATTCAAATGGAAAATCCGCAGAGAAATAAAAACAATTCAACCTTTCACGTGTCGAAAAAGTACCACTCCACGGGCTGAAAATTTATAACGAAAATCAGCGCATGTTTTCGCGCCGAGCTCGACGGTCCATTAGCAAAATGAATACATATAATGAAGAACGACGCCGTAGACGACGCTTTGGCCACTATAACCCTGACTTAGCCGATCATTTACTATTTAAATGAGCGGTAAAACAACGCCAAAGATCAAAGGTACAAAGGAGAAACCTCAACCAGTGATAACATTGTGTTTGTATACCTACGGGATATTGTTTAATGTGACATTTGTCAAACAAAGCATTCAATGGAAGCTTTCAGCGCTATATATATGATAAAACATGTCACAGAGAACGAAAGAAAGAAGTAGAAAAAACCTTTAATGCGGCCGAGTTTAAAATTCAAGAGGCGAATTGTCGCGTAATTTGTTCAACTGGAACGTATTGTGCCTAGCTGGGCAACGATAAAAATTACTCAAGTAAGTTTTCTTCTTTCTCCCTCGATACAATTTTAAAGTCCACTTTCAACAGGTTAGTTAACCCTTTTTGTGGTGCGCCAGCGTCGTCGTAGGTTTTTTTTTCGTTTTTCTTCTTTTTCGTAACCGGAATGCTATTACATAAAACCGCACTTTAAAGCGTTCATGTTTTATCCTTATTTCCCCGAGGTATTCGTAAGAAAGGCACGTTTGTATGATTGTGAGCTATCAGCACATATCGTAAATGTACAACGAAGTTAGCCAAATATAGGCGGTGTTTTTTTGTCGTGGTCGATGAAGACGGGCGGAAGTGGAAATACGAATGAGATGAGTTTGAAAGTTGTGTCGGAGTTGGCGTGATTTGAAGGCAGAATGATTGGAAGGTTATCCGTAGATCGACTTATTTGACTGATATCTTCTTAAAACGTTTACGTGAAACGTGAAAGTACGATAAATTGGAGGGCTGATCAAAAAAATCTTGGATTTTGAGAGAAAATGGTAAATTAGTTTAATGCATGGAAGACTTCCCCAAAAAATCTTGAGTCCCCAGCTCAAAGGAAATTACGATAATTTTTTATAATTTCCAGGTAGTGTTATCTGCTGAGTGCCTACCTCAAAAATTTCCTTAACAGATGGGATTAAGTTTCTACATTTCTCTGGACTATTGATCTAGAAATTAACAATTTTTTGAAATGAAAACAAATTAAAATTTTTTTGGGAGGGGGGATTTTTTTAGTACTGCTGTCTGTATTGAAATTCTTTGAAAATCATGCAAAAAATTTAAAATGTAGGTGGCAACAATGTCAAAATGTTTTTGGATAAATTTCATCAAAAATTATTCTTGAAGGCCAAAAACTTTTTAGCTTGATTTTGAGGTGTTTGAATAAGAAATTTCAATTTTTGAAAATTTAAAAAATTTTACTTTAAAAATTTTCAACTTTTCAATCTTTCTGGTAGAGAACAAAATAGAAATTGAATGGCAAGGTCAACAGGGAGGAGTAGAAATACCAATCAAATTTTTTTTAGGAAGGGTGATCGAGGTTTCTAGCTGACAGTAGGTATTTCCCAAAAGTGCCAAAACTCTTCTTCATTCGAAAATAACCTCAGTTTAGGATCCTCCAGTTTCATGTCTCTTTGAGCTAGGAGAATCAGATTTTTTTTGGAAAATCCCTCATAACAAAAAAAATATTATTCATTAGTTTGATAAAAATTTTTTTGGTTAGGTTTGGTAGAAAGTTTTTCAAAAAATCAGTTGGAAATTATACAAAAATTTTGAGCATTCATTGTAAAACCAATGACATTTCAAGATTTCACACATGTGTAACTTTTCATCCTGTTCCTCAAGGTTTAGGTTTATTGGCATTCAAATTTTAATTCAGTCAATGTCACACACATAATTATTTCACCAAGAGTAAATTTCGAATTAATGTTAATGAATTTAATCCACAGCTACACCTACGTACTGGTACAAAGTTCCAGAAAAGTTACACACTCGACTATATTTTGAGTATAAACTTGCAAAAGACATGTACAATAATATACATATATCTTTCGGAAAATCTAGAATGATAAAGTTGGCAAACTTTACACACATATGACTTCTGTACTTACATACAACGTTTGCGAAGTCTCTTTCATGGATGAAATAAATTTAAAAAATTAAAATAAAAAATACTCGTAACTTCGCGACGTTATGATTTATACATTCTGTGCTTGTCTGGTCTGCGGTACATTTGTGTCATTGTTTCGTTCGCGTCGAAAGTTTTAAATCATATTTTGAAGTAGAATAAGCATCCTATCGTTTGTGAAATTTTACGTTAAACAAAAAGAAATACCCGCGAAGTTGAAAAAAAGTATGAGAGAAAAAAAAGAGGATTATTTGCAAAATACCATCAGCTTGTTATTATTCTTGAATGGAAAATCATATTAGGGTAAGGTTGCCCAAATCGTACCACTTTTCAGTTTTTCGAAGCTGAGTGAGATACAAATGAAGTTTGACCAATTTTTTTTTCACCATCTGGTAGGTTGGTCCTTTGCGCACCTTTTGACCCAAGAACGAAATTTCCAACTTTAAAACTGCACCCATGGTTTTGATTCTCGCAAAGGTCTTCAAGTGGTACGATTTAGGAGACTGGTTGCCTAAATCGTACCACTGACAAAATATGTAGAATTACTACCTTTCAATGCCTCCCAGTGCCCTCCAATGTCTCCCATCAACCTAAAAATACTCATATAAGTTCCCTATTCACTTATACATAATTTTCGCCCCTCCTCCCCCTCTCCATTCGTGAAATAATAGGCGAATATTCTAAAAATCAATTATTCCTTTGTTTATTCCATTTTATTTTCTAAAAAATGTATATTTTCCATTTGTAACTGAAAAGTTGAAAATAATATACAAAATTCATGCAAATAGACATATACATGTCTTCTGCTGACCATATTCTATTTCCGACGTGCAAAAACTGGTTTAATCTATAGAAAAAATTGGAGGTACGATTTAAGCAACTTCGACTTTTTTGAAAGAAAACCCAACTACTCAGACACAATCTTGTCAAAAATTTTCGTACGTATCTCAAAAGATAGCTAAAATGATACAGTTTTATATGAATTTAATGCCACTAGCAATAATCACTTCGTTTTTTTGCAATACTCTGAAAACGCATTCTCAAATTATTATATCAGGACCCCGTTTTTTTTTCTTTTGGCGATAAAAAACGAGCTCATGGCTCAAAATGCCTGGTTCTTTCATCAAAAGTCTCAAAATACATAATACTATCATATTCCATCGGCAGAACACGCTAAAGAATGATTAACTAAGAGAAACCACTGGTGGTACGATTTAGGCGGCGGTACGATTATGGCAACTTTACCCTAACTATCATTCCGTAAGAATGTTTTTCTTTACAATGAATGTTTACGAGATGGAAAAATAAAAAGCAAATAAGCCCTTGAAAGAATACTTTCCTGTATAAGTAGGTATAGTTCTTAGATACATTTAGGTACCTTAGAACTACAAGAAGCTATATTAAGGTATACGTATTTACCGCAAATGAATAAGATTATGGTGAAGATAGCGAGATTTAACTTGGTTAAGGTTATTATAAAATTTCATTATCAAGCACATATTCGAATCACATTTTAAAACCCTTTTTGAAAATTACTTCTACCCAAAGTAATTTAACTTAAAAAAAAATTACATTTGGAAATCATAAATATTAATATAAATTTAAATAGAGAAATTAATACAATACCTATGATTTGAAATACATCTGACCCTGCCGAAAAAAAGGCCATGTGTAAAAAAAAATAGATGTCTTTTTTTTACGCGTTTGGCCCAGATTTGGCGTAATTTGGACCAAAAACGTGAAAAAACATACATAGATTTTTTTTTACACATGGTCCCTTTTTTCTAGCAGGGTTACATATATGTAACTGATTCTATCATCATTATTTTCGCAAAATAAAATAATTTTCATACGATTCCAGAAGGCTTACCCAATAAAAGAGCTTCTAATTATAAAATTCAACAAGGAACTTTGAAGTGCTTGAATCTGTCGTTTCTTTGAAAAATAATGAAGATGAACTATTTACAAAAGTCGCTTCTTGCCGTTTCTTTGAGAAACGGCAATAACGATCATAACTCAGTACTCTTCAACTAGTTTTCTTGTATTTTCCTTGAAAAATGATGAAAATTTACCGCTTTGGTGTACTTTAAATCCATCGTTTCTTGTCGTTTCTTTGAAAAACGACGAAAACTACGAGTAATGAAACCTTTAACCATCGTTTCTATCAAAAAACGACAGAATGACTGATTCGAAGCATTTAAATCCTTTGTTTCTTGTCGTTTCTTAGAAAAACGACTAAAACGATAACTTTTTTGGATTCTTCAATCGTCGTTTCTTGTCGTTTCCTTGAGAAACGACAAAATCGATCATTTTTAAGTGCTCTAAATCTGTCATTTCTTGTCGTTTCATTAAAAAACGACTAGGACGATCAATTTTCTGGAATCTTTAACCGTCGTTTTTTGTCGTTTCTTCAAAAAACTACCAAAACGATAACTTTTTTGAACTCTTCAACGTCGTTTCTTGTCGTTTCCTTGAAAAACGACAAAATGATCATTTTACTAGAATTTTGAAGTGTAGTTGATTGTCGTTTTTTCAGAAAGCGACAAAATTGATGGTTTTTATGTGCTCTAAATCTGTCGTTTCTAGTCACGACAACGATAAATTATTTACAAATAATTTAGATCTGTCGTTTCTTTAAAAAACCATGAAAATCGACTTCAAATCTTGTGGTTTCCTTAAAAAAAGAAGAAAAACGACTGCTTTGAAATATTTAAATCTGTCATTTTGTGCCGTTTCTTCGAAAAATGACAAAGATAAACTGTTTACAAGTATTTGAAAACCGACAAAAAACTCCGGACTCTTCAACTGTCGTTTCTTTTTTTTTCAACTACAAAATTTGACGAGAGATAAATCCATCTCTGGCTTGATTTCCCGACGGACCTCAAATTTTTGACGAGCTTCAAATTTGAAAAAGTTATTGAAAATAATTTAAAAAGGTCGAATTGACAACATTGGCAGTGAAGTTTACCTGTCTAATATCGACTACCTGAAACCAAATTTTTTGAATAATCTCAGGAATTCCGGGACTCCAATTATATCCATTTTTTTTTTCAATTCATACAGGTGGTCATATGAGCACACTTGATGAACCTATCCTTTTGGAAGTAAACAAACTTGATTTTTAGCTGTCCAATGTTAATTTGAGAATTAAAATTATTCTAAATGTTCCTGATTCTCAAGTTTGATAATGTTTGGTGGAAAAATACATTTTTTTCATAAAAAAATCACGTCATTGATGGAACCAAAGCTTCAAATTTCAAAACCACGCTAAAATTCAAGATAACAATTCAAGCATTTGAAATTTTGAATGTTGAAATCAGAATTTAAACATCGTTTGATTTTAAAGATTGGTGGAAAAGTGTCAATGAGGAAATCAAAAGGTGAAAAATTAGCAACATCCTTTACACTTTTCCAAAAAAAAAAAAAAGCTCGAAACGATCAGTCCAAATACAGCGAAACGTTCAGACAAATTAAGGTCACTCCAGTCAGCTTCGTTGTGCAAAAAATATTGTACTAATTCCTTAAAAAGAATATAGGGGCAACCTACGTAACATTTCAGGCCTTTAAATGACAAAAGATTCAATTACTTTTAGTCGTTAACCTACCCCTTCGATCATACCAAACGACACTCGTTCAAACTCGGTGTAAAATAAATTGCCTATTCACTTATTTGAAGGAAACAGATGTGTTTTTTCGAAACTTGCCCGTATTTAAAACGCACCGAAATTTTTTTTCGAGTACCTGCTACCTACATAGGTGTTGGTTTCACATAATGAATGAATCCTTCTCACATTGGTTTAATTTCGGTGTACCGTCTAGCGTCATAATTAAAATCCCATCAGTCAATTAAACGACCTAATGCGGACATGGTTGTTACCGAAATAAGAAAAATTACTGCGCCAGAAATAAGGAACACCATTGGTTAAAGACTCGATTAGATTCATCATCGTAATAAAGCTTTCTCGTATGGTACGCTTCGTTTGTTTCGAGGTATTCCGTTAAAAGGCAGCAGCATTTGGTCGAATGTAATTACCAAATTAAATACACGATCGAGTCTTTGCGATAAATTAAGGCGAATTAATTCGTCGGTGTTTTTTTCCCCCAGCCACGAAATCAATCTCGTTTGTTTTTCGTCATTAAATCCCTACTAGGTGAGTTCTTCGCAGAAAATCCTGCGAATGTGGTGAGATGAACCAACGAGGAAAAAAAATCGATCAGGTTGGTTGTAATTTAAACTGGCATAATGCCAAGTATTTTTAATTACATTTTCTACATTATTGAGGCAATTTGCGTCGTGAAATACCGCGAGGCGAAAATATGCAGTAAAAGTGCGAAAAAGGGAGCCCGAATTAATAAGGAAGTTTTCGAGCACGCAACATGTACATAAAAAAGCATAATATAATTGTATTAGGCGTATAAAAGCTCGCATTTAGACAGGTACCTGTGTCAGGGTTGCTTTTCTGTCACACCGGCGCGGCGAATTCACATAACGTTGGAATATATCCAAAATACATTAGCGACGAGTAAAGTTTTTCGGGGTAATATTTCATGTCGGCGAGATTTCGCGTTATAAACGTCGAACTTCAAACCTCACTTGTTGATGTTGGGAAACATTTAAGGTTAATAAAACGGCGCGCCGGAGAAAAATTACAAACGGAGATAATCGCTGCAACGTACTCGCTTAGAATAAAATTAATCTTTATTCTCTTTTTTTTTTTCGCCGCCTGAGCCAGTGCTTCATTAAGAAACGTAACCCGAGAACCCACGCAGTCGAACAAAACAGCCCTCGGGGAGTAAATAAAGATAAATCGAGGGTATTCTTCATCATAGGTATTAATGCCGAACGAGAATATTTATCTGCGACTTCTTTTTCTGTGTACTGTCTCACTTATTATAAAATGCTTACCGCAGCCAGCAAAGGCATAAAGGAAATGTAGCGTTCAGGCTGCACAAAGTGGAACGAGAAAACTGTACGATGATATGACATCAAAAGAGATATTAGAACCTAACGTAATACTGTATGAAATTTTCCAAACAATACTTTCAAATTTTCTCCTTCAGAAATAAGATGATTTTTTTTTTCCTTCAAGATTGACAAAATAGAGTAAAAGGGTTCTCTATATTATTTCTTCATTGTGTTCGCAGTATGGCTTTTGAAAGTGTAAGAGAGACCTTTAAAATTTTTTGTGCTTAAAGTAGGTCTTGGGTAGTGAAATAAAGGTCAGTGAGAAATGGATTTCAATTTTTAAGTGCTATACAACGAAAATGTTCCGGGTGAAGAATTATCATTGTTTTTGGATAAGAGAAAAAATTTCAAATTCGGAGTATATATTTTTTCGAAATATGTTTAAACCGAAGTTGAATCGAAAAAATGGAGAAGGAAGCTTATTCTCTTCTCTAAGTAGACAGAATTGCAGTTTTCGACTAAAAAAAATCTGATTTCAGATAAAAATGAATGAAATTTTTTGAGGGGGAAAAATTGAAAAAATTGTAGGTATCTCTATTACAAAAATTGATAAAAAAAATTCCATCTCAATGTAAAAAATTGACGTTTGTAGTTGAAAAAAATCTTTGCCAACCATTGACCTCTGCTGAGAAAATTTTTATTTTGGATTTTCAATTATTTTTGATTTTGAGATAGTAAAGTAAAGCACGAATTTGTTGAAATTGAAAACTAATTTCAATCAGTTGTTTCATGATTTTTTAAATTTCAGTGTGATTAAATGCATTCATCAATCATTAATTAAAATGATTTATGCAAGAAGTTGATCAATTTTTGAGTTTCAAAATTGTGCAGGATTTGGTACTCTTTTTTTTGAGCCGCAATTGGATACTAAAATTTCTGTTGCATTTCTTCAATTTTTCCATTTGATTCGAGAAATAATTCAATTACTTTACAGTTACCAGTTTCTAGATATCTAGGTACGTTAAATCTATGAACTAAAAATTAATTTCGATCATTAGATAATAATGTTCGACTATAAAAAATTAGGTTCAATCTGTAAGTGTCCAATTGCCGCTCAGACAAAATTTTGAGCCACATTTGATACTTAGAAACAAGGTTCTCAAATTTTTCGTTTTGAAATTTAATTTAAGAAAAAAAAAACTTTTTATAATTTTCTTTATACTGTTTCCGAGCAACAATTGGCACTGAAATTGTAAATTGGCTCTGAGCGTCAAACGGACATAGTTACCAATTGAGAATCAATGGACACTTTTTAAAAAAATCGTGGAGGGGAAGGTATGCTACTCACACTCAACATGAAAATTAATTTTCATGTGCTTTTTCAACTTTGAAAAAAGTGAGCCATAATTGGTACTTTACCTCTACACAAATGAATTAGAGGGTTTACAATGCATACTAAGTTGACAGATGTATGTAAAGGTGGATCGTTGCTATTGATGGGTAGAAATAGATAAAAATAATATTGGCTATGTAACATTTTTACTTCTGCTTCTCTAATAAATGAGTACTTCTAACACTTAAAAATTAGATATCTCTAGGTTCTGTATAACAAGCATCCAAACGTGGGATAATAACTTCTTTATTCTTGTAATTAAGAACCTTCATTCCTTTTGATAAGCTGAATTGAATTCCACAAGTATTCCATGTCAAATTTATTACCTAGTGATATGTCTTCCATCGTAAAATCCCAATTAGGCAGGAATTGCAATAACACTTCAGAAAAACGTGGTTTTCGAATTTGGTTAACATCCGATTCCCATTTTTTATCAAATGCTTTTTTTAATGTGTGCTGAAACATCCATCCCAATTTATATGCACGGGCCATTGTAGCCGCGTAATGTTTATGAAAATTTTCTAAACTAGAGTAGTTGGGATCCAGTTTATGAAGACTCCGATGTTTCTCATAATAATCCTTAAGTGCCTTTGTCATTTTATCATGGGAATCAATATTAACTTGCGTGTTACCAGATGCCAACTTATGCCACAACCAATAAGTAATAAATATTGATATTTCCATAGGAGCCTCGATCAGCACTTTTTATATAATGATTTTCAAATCCTACGGGGTACTCAATTTTATCTTTAGCCTCTAAATTCTCATGTTTCAATTCAAATAATTCATAAGAATAATCTGTAGTCGACTTCATGTGCGAAAGAGCGCAATCAAATAATTCAAGATGAGTCTGTAACATAAAAAAATATAACCCATTAAGTACCTATATCAAATTATGTTTTGTTTAAAATAAAGTAATGAGTTTTTATTCTATTTGTTCATGCTTACCGCTTTTTCCACATACATCATAGCTCGAGTAAACTTATTCAGTATGAAGTCTGCATTGCTGGAGTGAGCAGCTGCATTGCTGGAGTAAAAATAAATCAAAGACGACATTTTACTTCGAACATTTTCATCGAGTCCATTTAAAACACCCAAGTCTTTCTTTGTATTTTTATCATTTGTGTTCTCATTTGAATTCACAAGAACGTTAAGATTCAGAAGGCATAGAAACCCCAATAACATGGTTTTTTTCTGATTTTCAGAAATTCTGAAACACAAAGTATTTTCAATTATTTTCAACTGTATTCAGCAATCAATTTATAGTTATTCCTTATTCATAATTTTCAATACACTATACAGAGTGGAGGAAAATCTGATTCAATAAAATCGAATGATTTTTAAAAAGGAAATCATTTTCACCTTGAGAATATGGATTTAAAATCAAATTTATTTTCGATAACTTCACAAGTCTCAAAGCTCAAAATCTCATATCATGTTGTGTGGTATCACTAGAGCTGTAGTAAAGCCATTTCTATAAAAATTGAAAGGGAAAATTGGAGAAAATTTTTAAAGAACGGATATAGATGGATAAGGGGTTGATTACGCCACTGGAAAAAAATTCTCACAAAATTTTGGACCCCACAGCTCTTCCTTTCGGAGTTGAGGTCAATTTATTGCATTATTTTTTCAGAATTTTTATAATTTTAACAGAAGTGAAGGCACTTTCCCGTTCTTTGGCCGATTAATCCTAAACATATTTTTGTAATCTTTTTAACATTGACCTGTATAAATTTGAATAAAAATTGAAACAAAAAATATTTTTCTTAGTAACATTTTACATAGTCTGGAATCAATTAATGGAAGGCTATATAAAAATTTGGTGCTTATTTTTGATGTTATTTGATTTCATTCGAAAAATTCACAAGTACTTTAACTTATCCAAATTAAAGAAATGATAATGTTTCTGAAAATTGCACCTTTTTAAGACATGAGCTAAGTACTTACCTAAAGAAATTAGTTTGCTGTAGCATCTTGATGTGTCCTGGTACCTTACCTACACAGAAGGAAGTATAGGTACACATAATTTACCTTTATTCGATGCGAAATGAAAACCAAACTGGCCACGTTCAATGACACATCGATAATGATTTGGTGTATTTAGAAGCTCGATGAATTGAAACCCGTATAAGTATCTTATTGAATAGATAAATATAAGGAAAATGAGAATTTTTGCGATAACCTCATATGATTCATTGCCTGATTGGTTGATTCCAAATACTTCGTTATTGGAATTGAATTTTTTTTACAAGTTTATCTGTTTGAAGAGTGGTATCAGTATTAAAAATGAGATGTAAACTCTGATTAAATTAATTAATAAAATACCCAAGTTTGATAGCGAAGTACCCATGAAAAAAAAAAACATGATGAAATTATTAATTCTAATAAATAATCGAAATGTCTTAATATGCCATCAGGCAGTGCAGTAGAACGGCGAGGGGATGGGGAATAGAATTTCGACGCTACCGCTAACGCCTATTATTCTGAGACCAATAAACTAGGGAATTCGTATCTCTTGATATCGAAAACTATTGCACCATGCACCGATTTCAAATGTAAAAGCGTAATTTTCAAGACCTCGTCCAGCTGATCAATCTCATTAAAGCTGTACGATTAGAATTGAATGAGTACAAGTAGTGTGGTGCGAATATCGAATATTCGCTATTCGAATATCTATTCGATGAGATATTCGATATTCGAATAGTATTCGAATATTTCAAATTGTAAACATTTCAATTGTTTGGATTTCAGCAAAGTATTAAAAAAAAAATTATTTTTTAAAAAAATGAAAATTAAATTAAATTTTTGGAATATTACAGCTACTAAGCGTTCAATATGTTTCTAAGCGACCAAAAGAACTACTTTTTCAATGTTTCGCAGAATTTTAACGGGTTTTAATGTTTTTGAATAATTTTTCATTCGATATTCGAATACTATTCGAATAATCGAATATTCGATATTCGCACTCCCGTTATTCGAATACTATTCGAATACTAGAATATTCGCACCACACTAAGTACAAGACCCTTGAAAATGGCGTTTTAGCTATGTTTTTCTTCTCTTTTTCGTTGCGCAAAGTTTCAGAATTGTGAAAATTTGAGTCATAGGTAAAACAATCACTGTAACTAAACTGTAACCGAAACTAAAACCTTGAAAAAAATTAAATTGTAATAATTTCGTAATTTTTTTTTGTAAAATTTCAATAATTTCATAAATCAAGGTTGGGTTTTGCTGCTGCTCTTGGTGCTCTTAAACTATTTTAATCTAGATAAAAACTGGTTCTGGTGGTTCTGGTTAGTTTCAAAATTACTATATATTCTAGACATTGTCATGGGGTGGTTTTAAAATTTTTTTAGAGGGAGAGTTGAAGTAAATGTTTTGGATGCCAATTTTTTTTGGATTTTCTCAAAAAGGGGTTTGAATAAGTATATCAAAAAAAAAAAGAAATATGAAAGTGAGACGAATTTGAAAATGTGTAGTAAAATTCACACTGCTTGTGAGCACGTAGGCACAAGAGAAATTTGAAGAATCAAAATTGCTCTGGAAGAAGATTCAAGAAAACTTTTAAAAGTACCAAAATTCTACCCAGATTGTCTTGAAACTCAAACATTTCCAAAAAAAAAAAAATGAAAAAATGATCAAAAATGGAATTTTATCACCCAAAAATGACATCGGCATTTATTTTTCATTCCTACTACATTTTTCAAAGATTCTCAAACATATTATTACTCTTTTCCTGTGTTTTTCTCAAAATAAGTATGTAATTTAGTAAAAAAAAAAAAAACACATTTTAAACAGTTTTTTGTTTAATTTAATAAAATTGCTCAAAAAAAAGGGTCATGTAGCCCAGCGATAATTTTCAGGAATTAAAATCCATATTGATTCGCATTTTTTTGGAAAAAAGTTTTCAAAGTTTTTTTTGCAAAAAAATGTTCAATATTTTTTTTGGAAAAAATTTTCAATATTTTTTTTCAAGTTTTACAGCAAATTTGAAAAAAAAAACTTCAAAAAATGAAGGTATTTTTTCAGAGGACCTTTTAATAATAGATGAAAATGCCTTTCTGGGTAAAAAAACGTCTATTCTAAGACCATTCTCAATTACTTATGAAATTTTTCAAACGTAGGAAGAAATTTTAAGCAAAATGGCGGGAAAAGTAGGTAATTTCGGAATATAAAATTTTCATCATTAACTTTGTGTTACACTCATATTCAACTCACAAAAAAAAATCGGGTCAAGATTCGTTCTCAAAGAAGACTTCGTTTCATAACTTCCTGTAAATGTTCAGATTCCGAATTTCCTAGCCCATTAACCCCCGCCCTCCTCCTACCACCAAACTATCAATATTTAGCAATCCTTTAGCTCAACCCGCGCCTACGGTTATTATTGACGCCGGAATGAAAGAAATTCGACGTTTATTACTTTCCATACAAACCAACTGTATAGCAGTTTCACTCTAGAATAAAAGACCGACAAAAAAAATCATTAATCAATATTACCCCGTATTTGTCTAACTGTGAGTGGCTCCCATTCGAAAAAAAAATTGTATACGTATACGCGAGAGATATTTTAATTCCATTGACTCGTTGCGACAAAGATTATCAATCTTTCGAGCCGAGGAGTGAAAAAAAAATTGAAAAGGGGGGCTTTCTGTCACCTACATTTAGTCGAACAAATTAGGTGCGGTAGAAATAATAGCATTACGATGAATAACGTTACCATAAAATGATGTATTTCCATCTCGAAGTGTTTATTTTCCAAAGCTCGTGATTTCGAATGTATTGAATTTTTATCTCGTGCATGTGTGCGAGCTTTTTTTTTTTACATCTTTATTATCCCCTGTGAAACTGATAAATATTCCGGCAACGTTCGCCATGGTGATAATGATTGCGTTCATAGGAACGATGTAACATGCATTACGATGTTTTTAGATTAAACGAAAACAGTCTTGTTAAAACCTATAGTCTGCTGCTTAGACCCAAGCCCAGCCATCATAATGTAACGTATTTTTTATAATTTAAACATTACATCGGATCGGGGCAAGATTGTAGAACGCGATGTAATTTATCCCATATACGAGGTTCCGTTATTTGATGATCCGAACGCTTTTAAAATAATTTATCATAATTTATCGGAAGGCAAATTGCCCAATAAAAATCATCGTTCGAATTTTTATTACTGCATACGAGTAAACGGGCGTACACAACACGATGTGTTTATTCAATTTCAAGCTCGAAACATACGACGACCAAAGTGGTGGGTAATTTCAACTCGACGTTGACGCCCATTCGATCCAAAGCTTCTCAAATTTTGCCACCGAATATTTCTTTTCTTTTTTTTTTGAAAAGCTACGTAGAATTTTCATTAAAACTCGAAAACGATCGCAATTAAGAAATCTAAGCTCGAATACCCGACTCGTAGAATTTTATCAAAATGGCAACTCTTGGTGCCGCAAACACGGTATAAGTTTAATTACAACAAAGCAAATAGGTATCATATTGTTTACATTCGCGTTGATAACTTTCGCGTATCATTTTTGCGCAACTTGTTCTAAAACAAAAATTATACAAAAAGTTGGCGGGCGTTTGTAACGCAGAAAATCATCATCGCTTATGCTACTAGAAAATAACTCGTTAGCGAGCTTTCTGCTTTCGTCATTTTTTCACCATACAACAAATTCACACCATAGAGATTATTTCAAGTGTTGCTACGTCATTTCCTTCCGTTACATTTTTCTAAATAAACGTTCGGATCGGCTAAAATCAAAATTTTTTCGACTTGACATATTATTTCATATCAACTCTTATCTTAGCCCCATTTGCTTCAAATGAATCATCGCCGAGGAAAATTTCGGGGTGAAATATTTCTAAACCAAGTCGAAGCCTTTTGTTTATTATTTGCAACTATACGTAACTTGACGTACATTACGAAGAATATCGCTATGTTTGAACATTGAAAATTGTCGTCTTTTATGCGGCGAACAGCGAGTGTTTGTTTTTCGAGTAAATTAGTTTGTTTCGAAACGAAGAATTTAGGCTTTAATTTCGTTTCCCTTGTTCGTTTCTCGGTATTAAAAATTAACGTCGATGAAGAAATTCCCCTACCGCGATTAATACGACGTTTGTGCGGATTTTACTAACAGAATAAAGCAGTAATGAAATTTGTATAATTTTCGTCTGATTTCGGAGCGGCGCGGGGGTCGCTTTCGGCCATGTTTTTCGAAATCGTGAGCCGAATTTGTAAATTGTGTTTTTAAATGTGCTGTTTTTGATACTTCTCGGTATTTTTACGGGCATGGAAATATGGAAATTTAGTATAGATTTATCTGCCTAATTTGTAAATTCCAGCCTTATCCATATCAGATGGGAGGTCCAAACTGTGGTCGAATGAGTTGGGAGGGTAAAACTCAGGATCTTTTGTGCTTCATTTGTGCTCCATTTTCCACATATCGCCCCTCTGATGCTAAAGGGTCTTAATTTCAAAACTTATAATAAATACATATATGAACTATTTGATAGTATTGGGCGATTATTAATCAATTTTTCAGCAGACATAATTACAATATCGATTGTTTTTTTACTTCTCAGTTTTTAGGCTAAAATTGGAAAAAAATTTTGATATCTTGCAGAAAATTTAGAATAAATGTTTCTCAAAAATTTTCACAGCCCTCGAATTTTCTCCAATTTAAAAAAAGAGTTCAGTAATACCTACATTACTGAAAAATATTAATACGTAATTGATTTAAAAATTTGCAAAATTAGATTAAAGCGCCTATTTTTTCTAAAATTTTACGCTGTGACCGATTTTTCTTAAAAATTTGCAAAAAAATTTCAATTAGGTGTACAAATTTTGAATACCAAATAAGAAATGACACGACCTTTGCAAAAAAAAAAAAAAAAAAAAAATGGTTAAGCATATAAAAACCACTAATTCACAAAATTTGTACGTACTTACCTACTTGAAAAGAAAGTGGGAATCAGTTCATATTAAATGTATCATACTTACGCCAAAAAAATTGGAATCAATTCCCTTATATTTTTACACAAATTTTTCTTTAGGAATCAATTCATTTACAGCCGCAAAAAACTGTATACTTGAGTTTTTGAATTTCGTAGAAGAGATGTTGATTTTTCTAGGCTGTTTCAGTGTTAAGAATGAATTTTCAACTATTATTTTTTTTTCAAAATACCGCGATTTTCAATTTTTTAAATGGAGTTACGACCTAACACAGAAAATGTTTGGAGTTACGCCCAATTAAAAATTTGTGTTTGGAAACAAAATAATTGAAAATTCATTCTGAGCACTGCACAAAAGCATATTAAAATCGTCACACATTTCACAAAATTAAAAAATCATGAGTAACATCGTTTTTTATCATTTTTGTAAAAAGTCAAATTTTCGATTTTTTGCCTGTTTGCATTTTTGGTGGAGTTACGACGAAAAAAATTCAAATTTTTCGGGATATTGAGTTACGCCAACATATCTTTTTTCTAATTTTAAGGATTTGTTTGATGTTTGAGCTGAAATGATGTTATTACCAGTGATGGAAAACTGATAGTAGTTAGGTACAGTTCCAGTTCCAAACACCAGTTCCGAAATTTCATTTTTTTTTTTTTAATTTTTAGAGATGAAAAAATCCAAAATTTTCTGCAAAAATTAAACTTTGTTGTTTTCCACTTCTTTTTAAAGTACAATTTTTTCATTTTTCAATTCAAGTTGAATAACACAAAAGATTGCTGAAAAAAAAAACCTGAAAAGTAATATTTTCTAGAAATTTTATGGCTGATTTCCTGAGTTCTGAATAATTATTCGATAAAAAAGTTGAAATTTGAAGAACGTTTGCAAGGATGTTTTTGATTGACTAGAATTTTTAAATTTACAACACATTTTTTCTTTATTCGCTTTTCTACATAAATTTTTAGGGTTCGTTTGAGGTCGATATGGATTTTCAATTTTTACTAAAAAAAATTTCAAATTGAATATTGTGCATTCAAATTTTCCACTTTTCACGTGAAATTTTCAGTTGGAATTTTTGCTGTTTTTTTATTCCATTTGAAAATTTGTTGACATAACCTTGAATTTTTCGAAAAAAATTCTGGTGTGTAAGGTGTAATGTAAGAGAAAATGATTTTAATTAAGTGAAAATTTTATATAAAAAAAGAAAAATTTCAATTTACAAAAAAAATGTTGGAACTGGTATAAAACTAAAATTCATTTTAGATCCAGTTCCAGTTTTCAGATGTCAGTTCTCATCATTTTAGTTCCAGTTCCAATTCCAGTTACAGTTTTTCAGTTTTAGTTCCAGTTTTTTTTTCAGATTTCAGTTCCCATCACTGATTTCTGCAATAATTGTACTTTTGATTGCTCTGGTATCATCGCTGATATTCGCTTCTTCAGTTTAGATTTATTAATTTCTACGATTCTTTCAGCTTGATCAGTCGAAATAAGAAACGATCGGGAAAATTCAACTTTTTTAAAAATATTTTTTGATTTTTTTTTTTTTTTTTTGAAATTTTTAATGAAATAATCTGAAACGACTATTTAAAAATTTTGAAATTCGTTCATCCAACGTTTCGAAAAATCTCTACTCAATCTTAATTTTCTTTAATTTCACTGGGAACTTGAAGTACTTTTGGCATGAAATTTTACTCACCTGAGTAGAGAAATTGAGTGAGAACGCCATTTGGAAAAATTATTCCAAAAATATGACAAAGAAATGTCAAAATGGCAAATCAAAGCAGACAAAATTTTGGCAAATACAGATTCTTACACTGAAAAAAACAAATGATAAATTTTATCAAAAAAAAAAAAAATAATAACGTGTCTCAATTCATAAAATTTGGTAAAATCTATTCTAAAAATAATAATAGGTATTAATTGTGATATTTGGTAGGTAAAATTTATTGCATAAAAATAAAATTTATTATAATTGATTGATAAATTTTTAATGCATATTTTGAGCATTTTTTTGGAATTGGGACTCGTTATTATATTTTCTAATAAAATTTATTCATTTTTGTATCATTTTTCATTTTTCTTTTGTGTGTACATATTCCATGATCTTGAAAGGAATACCTCTTAAAAAAGAATTTATTGACACCCATTAATCTTGAATTGCGAATTAAAATGAGAATGACTTCTCAATAATAACAAATTTGTTTGAAACAACAGGACTTTTTCCAAAATTACGTTCTTCGTTGTTCACTAATAAAACAGTAAATGCCTTACCCATAAATAAGTAATAGGTACTTACCTATATTTAACACATACGCGCCTTTTCTTACAGGAGAGATGAGATTTGAAGGAGCTTTGTGGCTCGAAGCTCAAACCATTTTCAAATTCGCAAAACCCTATTAATTTATAATCCGTACTAAATAAATCAAATTTTCATGTTATAGGTACCTATCTTTGAAGTATTCGACAGAGGTGAATCGGAAATGATGTAAGATGCGTTGGAAGCACAAGTGTAGGAATGTTGATGACAATTCGTCGGTGTTAAGTAAGTGGAACACATTGTGATATTTTTCCTGACATACAGTACGTAAACTCCATTACATAGGTACCGACACCCAGCATTCATCTACCTATACGTTGAAATACCACTCGAGAATCTCAAACGCAAAACGTCTACATCTTTCATGGACAAATTAGAAATGATTAATAAATTATAAAATACGCTAAGAAAACGCCAACGACAACTGGGTAAACGTAGGTATTCGAGGGTATAACATCTACACAAAATGTTCATTTCGGTTGAACTATTCGGGAAATGTGATCAATGCGAACGTGTACAAATAATTAAGAAAGGAGGCGCATAATAAGTGAATATTTAACACCTATTGAGCACGTTTTCGCGTTTTCGTCAGCCCCGGCGCGGCACCCAGCGAAACTACATTCGCACGCAATATCGAGAATTCAAGCGAAACCTTCGTATAGCTTGATTGTTGTTCGAGTTGATAATAGTTGCAGCAAATGTGAAGAAATTTCCCAGCCTCGGTCTTACAGTATTATACAGCGAATGATTCCACATCGCGAATTTCCTCTCCGGCTTATCGTCGTGATTTAAATTCAAATTTAATACGTAAATGTTTGGGAATTACTCGTACCTATGAGTAGTTTCGTTAAATACAACAGCTGTCATTCTTGTTCGTGTGTCTTGTCTCCGGCGTTAATTATATTTAAATTATTTATAACCGTTTTGAATACGATATTTTTTTTCCATTCGAGGACTCGCGCTTATCTCGAAACCCATTTTGATGATTTTTTTGTACAGTTATTGTTTTCGAGTTAATGGAAAATCTCGCCGTCGCGACGTGGCGTGGCAAAGCGAAGATTTTCGTCAACGGGGGTATTTTACATTTCAGATTAGCTGACGCGAAATACAAAAGAATATTAAATTACGTTGTCTTTATCGCATACCCGGCTGCATATTGGTCGATGCGATGGTTGAATGGCGATGACCACTTGTCCACGGTATTAACTCTTTCTCCTTCCATCGTATTTCATTCCAACCGAAGCACAGTGGTTCTTAAAATTGTTATGTATATTTCGAACAATAGGTATCGGTGGTTTTTTATTGTATCAAAAATCTAGATTTTCGCAAAATAGAAGAGCGATGTGCGAATCCATTGATGAGTGATGAACCTGATGATTTATGTTTTGATAATGCTTAATGCCACCCTCCCCCCCGCCCGGAAAAAATTGAGAACAAAATTTAAGAAATTATAATATTTTGAAAACAATTCTGGTTTTTCGCGTTAAAAAAAAATAAGTATCGCGAAAGTAAGTCTCATGAAGTGAATAAAGCAATAGAGTGAAGTCTTGTCTGAAATTTTGTTTTTGAATGACCGGAATTGATCCAAGATAATTACCTTAAAGAATCAGAAATTGGCGTTCAAATTAAGGTTATTCTCTAATTCTACTCCTTCTACACCTAAGGCTGAAATTCAATTCAGTGTCAACTGAAAAACCAATTTTCAACACCTAAGGGTGGTTACTATATCCAGGCTAAAATAAACTTCATGTTTTTTTTTTTTTTTTTTGGTGTAAAAACAAACGGCGGTGAATTGAAATCTTGAAAAATTTTGTTGTTTGAATTTACCAGCTGTGAAAATACATAAAAGAGTATGTGAAGTGAAGGCTCTGTGAATTAATTTCTAAAGAAAATTTGTGTCTCAAAAATTTTTTTGAACCCTGAATTTTTGGTTCAAAATGTTTTCCCATAATATCTTTTTCAAACGACTCTATAATTTCTTTTGAATTGACTCTTTTCAACTCTTCATTTTTTTTTCAAGTACCCCACCTAATTCTTAACAAAAAATTTTTTTCAACTAAAAATTTTTCAGATTTTTTTCATGTTTACACTTTTTAATATTTTTTCTAAATTTTCTTCAATTTTGAATTTTTTTTTGAATTTTTTCTACTTTGGATTAATTTGATTTTTTATTTCAGCTCACGATGTTTTTTCCAATTTTTTCAAATAGGTATTAAAATTATTTCCGTGGAATTTAAAAACAGTTTTTCAGAATGTGTATCACTGTATCTAGTTGATTCCTTTAAATTTAGAAACTGTTTGATAGGTATTTTGGATAAAAAGAGGCGTAAAAAATTTGAAAATACTAAACAAAATATTTCGAGGAAAAAAAAATCAACTTTTCTATAAACAGTTTTAAAATTGAAGCAAATAATTTTGAAAAAATGTAAAGGTAAAACAATTCTAAGACAATTTTGGGTTGAAAAAATCTGAAAAAATGTTTTGAAGAAAATGTAAGGATTTAAAAGAAGTTCCTTTAAACAAATTTGGAATCAACCTTCGAGAAAAAAATTCGCAATTTAAAAAAAAATTGATACTACGAAATCTTGGGTTTGAAAACGTTTGAATTTGAAAAATAATGTTGGATTTCCCTCTTCGTGGTATTTTTTAAGAAATACGAATTGGCTAAAAAAGGTCCAGAATCAATTTGCACATAGGTAGGCAAAAAAAGAGAGAATCAATTCAGACGTTTCTAAATTCAAGAGATGAACGCACCAACTTCTGAAGTTGATACCTCGATGGAATACCATCTTAGCTACAATTTTGTTTTTGAATAGCCAAAATCGGTCGAGAAATACAGACTTGAAAAATCATGAAGAAATGAGGAATTGAATAAATCTCAAGTTACTGATTTTCTAAATCTGCCATCTGAAGTTTAAGTTTACCTGGGTCGATTCAAGTTTGATAAGTTAAGTACCTACCTTTTATTCCGTATGGTAGGTAATTCAAAAAAATACCCGTTTTTCTTACGTAAGTATTTTTTTTCTTCATTGTTGAGGATAAAAGTACACTTTTGCCCCAAAATCGATGGTCTGCCTGGGTCATACTCCAAAAGTTTGTCAAATTGGAGATTTTTCGGTGGAATTTTTTGGATGCAAGCCACTTGAAGCCAAAAAATGGAGAATCGAGGGGAAATTGTTTCAGATCAATACCTTCGAAATTTTGAAAAAACTTCGAAAATCGTACATTTTCTGCCTGTTTTTACGATATTAATAAACGATTCGAATCGTTCCCCCTCGCACCAGCATCACCTGCCAATAATAGCGTTATAATTAATATAGAACGTTCGGATATGTATCCGTTTCATAGCAGAATATTTCAAGCTTAATGGATCGTAAACGTGCGCCGAAAAAGATACTTAAATTTTTTTCGCTATCGCGGTTATTTTTCAAATCACCTCGATTGAAGGCGTAAAAACCGCGACGCAACCTCGTCGCAAAATTTTCGGTGATTTTGAATAAACCGACGATGGCGGCGCAGCACAATACACGGCGTTTATCGTCTACTTACTTAAATATCGAATCATGTCAACGAATATATTAAGGTGAAGAGACGACGCCGTGTCGTAAATTACCAAAACCCGAGCTTGTCTACTTTGAAGCGTATAAAAGTCAGTTATATTGCGCAAAAAATGACAACGTCGTAACTCGCATTCTAATTTCGGATAAACGCGTCCTTTTAATGCAAACCATCAGCTGAGTTTGGTAAATGCGGCGTAAATAACATTTAGAATAATTAATTAAAAGGGGTATATCGGCGGGCGGAATTTAAAAGAGTCGTGTCAAATTTTAATCGCTGGTAATCGTACTGAACGGATCTTTTAATTAGGTGTAGCCCTATACTTCGACCGCAATATCGGTTCGATATAATGATTGATATTGCCAATAAACATTGGCATAGGAACGAGGCGACTATATTTTGGAAACAACTTGCAGCTTTATGTCTGCGATTATACTGATTATTAGTTTTATGGAGTTTTGCTTTTGGTGCGTTGGCGAGTCGGTGGCATTATGAGTTAGGTATGATTTTATAGTCTCTCGTGCTCGGAATAGCGTTTTAAGTGATTCGTATCGTATGTCTACCTTTTCGTATTATAATTTGCTAACGACACGAGGCTCTGAATATGGTTTACTGTTTTCTCTGGCGATTAGTTCTATTTCGTGGATGGTAAACAGGAAACACTTTCGAGATGGGTTCTTGTGCAATTGGCAATTTCGAAGCAATAAAATTCAGCCTTGAAAAATTTTCAGATCACAGTATTCGTTAGATGAGAGATAGGTACAGAATTTTTATTTTCGCCAACATTGGAGAAAATAGAGTCATTGAATAGAATGAAAAATGAATTTTTTCCCCGAAAAATAAAATTTTCAAAGAAGAAACTTTTTTGCTAAAAATTTGTGTTACCTATTTTTAAAGTTTTAAAAGCCTCGAATGAGCAAAATTAGAATTACTAAATTGTAAGCTTGGGATGATCTCAGAAAAAATTCTTGATATCTCAATATTTTTTCTAATTTTTGAGCTTGAGATGAGCTTGGGGTGAAATTTCATCCCAATATTCATTCCAAACTTGAGTATATTTTTTTCGAATTTTTATGCCTGGGATGAATTTTGATACCAATATTCATCCCAAGCTGATTTTTGAATTTTCAAGTCTGAGATTAATTTTTAATGACATTCAGTCCCGATATAAATCCCAAGATTTTTCTCGAATTTTCAAGACTGGGATGAACTAAGGATGAAGTTTCATCTCAATATTCAATATTCGTCCCAAGTTGATTTTCGAATTTTGAAGGTTGAGATAAACTTTCATTTCAATATTCATCCCAAGATTTTTTTTCAAAATTTCCAGGCTGGAATATAGATTTTAATCCCCCATTATTATTAATCCCAAGATTTTATCGGATTTTCACGGCTGGGATTAAATTTCAGCCCAATATTCACCCCAGGATTTTTTCGAATTTTTCAAAATATTCTTGGTACTTACCTATCTAAACTTAATTGAAAATTTTAAAATAAAAATTCGACTTTTTAAATTTGTCACGCATTTTATAAACCTAGAAATTGATGTCTTGTTTAGAAATATACATTTTTTGCAATGCAGTCCCCTCATGAGGGGATAGGGGCCAATGTCGAGGAAATGGAACGAAACCGTTTCCAAGAAACGAAAAAGGATGTCAATTTAAAGAAAACAGAAACGAAAACGAAAATACATGTTTTGAAAAACGGAAACGAAAGCGGAAAGGGGAACAAAAATGTGTTTCCGCGTTTCTTGAAAATTGTTCAAAATTTTTTGATCTTTTAAAAACTAGAATGCATTTTATTCTCTATTTTTTGTGCTCCAAGTTTTCTTCGTAAATTTTTTCTTCGAATCATTTTTTACCCTAAAATATATTCAAACCCAAAATTGTTTCAGAAACTTTTCTAAATTCGATTTTTTTCGTGAAATTTTTCCAACTCAAATTTTTTTCAAAATGTTTTCAAACCAATTTTTTCTCAACATTTTTTAAATCTCCAAAACTTTAAACTTTTTCTTATGTTTCTCAATTTTTGTTTTGTTTTGTTTAGGTTTTTCTTATTGTGATTCGTTCTAATTTCTTCTGCTCATGGTCGCTGAATTTATTGATTTGTGCCTACTGCTCTGTTCATTATGATTTATTTTCGTCTTGGGAATTTGTGATTAATCGTCATTGGAAACTTTACGTCAAAATTTTATTTAGGTCAAATATTTACTAGGATCGAAATTGAAAATGATATAAATTTTAATCACCTGACTTTTTTCCCCACCAAAAATTAAACGAACTTGACAAAGTAGGTAGGTACCTACCACTCAAATAATGAAAATATTTTTTGAAACATTTTTGTATCATCAACTTTTAAAATAAATTCAATTTTTTTTTTAACCTTAACTGAAGTACATATCTTAAGGTGCACTAGATACCAGACATCGAACTCGTCGAGCTAATTTCATAATACACTGTATTGATACGACGTTGGTGTTGGTTTTACTTACCTATAAGCTACTACCTATGTAGTAAAGCTGATATAATGAACAGCTTGTTTTAATAATCTCTCTCTGCTCTGAGAGTCTCGATGGCATGGCAACGACAACGCTCGATTTTTTATTTGCTGATACTCGATACTGTGTCACTTCTGCTAGATGGAGAATTTTTCACATTTCGATATTTCCGCGTAGTCTGGTAATTAAATGAAGTGGGTATTACAAGTGATCTGTAGGCTTTTATAATACGAGCAGCTACCTTTGTCAGTTTGAATATGGCATCTTGAAGTGGAAGCGTTGGTGCGATAAGAGTTTATATAATAATTGTGCGAATAACGGACCTAGCCGCCGGGCATGTATCTGATGTGTTTGTAAGGGTAATTTAGCGTGAAATTGACTTACCACGAGGATACGTATAATATAAACAGGCGTCTCTTTTAAATTTCATTATGTACTTTGGAATCACTAGTGAATGTTGCCAAAAATGTTTTCTTTTTTTTTTTGAGATGATAGAGACTTTTTTTTGGAAATGGAGCGAAAAAATTGGTAGATGGAGCTGAAGGGTTGATTGTGAGGTTTTCGTTTATTCGTATGGTCTCTAGATGAAAATGTTCTTATTTTGAAATCCAAGATTTTTTACTGTTTGGTCATAAAAATTTAAGAAGCCAAATTGGATCAAGTAAATAGTTAAACAGAAAAGTCAACGTCTAATTTTCATTGAAAAATTCACCCAAGATTCAAAGAAACAAACTTTTCGAAAAAATCAAAAATATTAATGATATACGGCCCAAAGTTTTTATTCAAGAAAGAACCTTCAGTCTTTCACCAACTACCAACACTAATCCACATAAAGCAAAAGGGTTGCCTGTATGTGAATTTTTAAGGAGCAGCTCACACACTCTGCTTGAATTATCTGAAATGGAGTAAGTTTGAAAGATACAGTGTTGCCAAAGTTTCAAAATTAATAAAAATCCAACATTGAAAATTTTTGAATTGAAAAATTATTGAAAACTAACGTGTAAATGGTAGGGAGTGGTGCGGAGAGTGAAAAAGTCATATGCATGTTTTGCCCAACTCAACAATTGAAGGGACAATCGGCCTTCGAAAATAAGTATTTTTTGAAATTAATTGTTGTCAATTTTTTTTTTCAATTTCTGCCTCTTTAAATATTGAGTTTGGCAAACTATGTGTACCACAATTTTATTCTCCACAGTCCACACCCCTCTCTATCATAGGCACATGTTAGTTTTGATTTATTTTCGAATTCAAAAATTTTGGATTTTCAATTTTATCAATTTTTAAATGTTGACAATACTGTACTTTTCTAATCAGATATTTTTAGCGCAGGGTGTTTTTTTCTTTAAAAATCCGCCCATAAGCACCTCCTCTCCCCATGCGGATATGTGGCGGACAGTTGACGAAGGTCCCTCAGGAAGAAAATGTTGAAAAAATGAATGTAGGTACCTATTGCTTTAATTTTAACAATTAATTTCACTCGCTTTATTTGGAAGTGTTTGGTAGGTACTCGAAAAGTTTCCTCTTACAGAAGTTAAATTTTATGATGGGGAGCATATTGTTTGAAAATTTAAATTATTTGGAAACGAAAATTTTTCTATAAAATATTATTACTTTCTTCCAGAAAATTTTGATGGTATGAAGCAAGAACGTTTTCACTTTCTCTTTTCTCCCAGTCTCAATGCAATTGATCAACAGAACTTGATCACTCAGCTGTCTCACATTGTAAATTCAGCAATACCCTTTTACGATACTCAAAGGTTAGGAAAACTTTAAGAAAGATCTTCTGAAGCATTTGAACAAAATCAAGGGAAATAAATTTGGAAGAAATGAAATGGAAAAATAATTGGAGGTGACGAAAGGCAAGGGAAAAATCATATCTAATGAAAACTTCGAGAAACCTAAATTTTGAAGTTAGATAATAGTTGGAATCTGAACAGGTTTTTTGTTCTAGAAAATGAATTGAGACATATTAGTGAATAAATAATTTTAAAAGTTTTTAGAAGCTACTTGATTTTCTTTTTTTTAGAAATTTCACTTGGAAATTTTGCAAAACTTTATGAAAGCTTTTCTCAAAATCTCGCTAACGATTTTCCCAGTTATTATGAGAAGTCATTCGACGATTTCTTTTATGAAAAATTCTCTCACAATTCAGCGAGAATTCGATCAAAATTTAATGAAAATTTTCTCAAAATTTCATTGAAAACATTCTCAAAATTCTATTAAAAATCTTCTCAAAAATTACCGAAATTCGCTCAAAATTTTATGGAATGTTCTCTCAAAATTTAATTGGATTATTCTTTCAAAATTTTATAGAAAATTTTCTCAAAATTTGACAAAAATTTCTTTCAAAGGGTATGGCCGGGTTAGGGGTGAATTTGGCCCTTGCTCCGATTTTCACTTTAACCCCCTCAAGTGGCGCCCCTTGATGTAAAAACATTCTAGAAAAATTTTTGACTCCCCAACCCCCTCCCTTTCGGAGATATGGCCATTTTATTGGCTGATTTTCAAGAATTTTTAATTCCAACGGAAGTGAACGAAATTTTCTGTTCTTTGGCACAAAGTTACATCTAGTAGAGGTGTATTTGCGATAATTTTTTCAAAAATTTTGGTGCACTTCTTCATGTTTTTTCGGCTATTTGAAGTTTTCAATCGTAAAAAACACCATATTATAATTGAAGAGCGACCACCCTGGAAAAATTACTAAAAAACGTGTTTTTTTATGTAGAATTTCGCTGTGCATTCGGTTTTGGTCGATTCTTTGAACTAAGGGCCGAAAAATGCGAAAAACCGTACAGAAACGTTGTTATTTTAGCAGATTTTCCAAATTTTTAGCGTTTTATACAGAAAGAAAAGGTCAAATGAAAAAACCATTACCATATTCGTGTTCAGCAGGTCAAAATACCCCGATAGACACCCTTTTTGCAAGCGTTTTGCTTGAATTTTCAAAATTACCTTTTTTACTGATTTTTCATTGTAAAAAAGCTGGAAAATGGTGAATTTCGAGACTTCGAGTGAAACAATCGCGAAAAAAGTGTTAATCGGGGTATTTTGATCCACTGAACACGAATATGAGATTGGTTTTTTCATTTGGTCATTTCTTCCCTGAAAATTCACCATTTCTAAGTTTAAATCGGGTCTTTTTGAGCAATAAAATTAAAATGCAAAGTAATTAATGCAACATTCTTATTCTGGTTGAGGGGGTCAAAAAATTTTCTAGAATGTTTTTACATCAAGGGGCACCACTTAAGGGGTTTAAAGTGAAAATCGGAGCAAGGGCCAAATTCACCCCTAACCCGGCCATACCCTTTAATGGAATTTTCTCTCAAAATTTTATGGAATAAATTTTCTCTCAAAAATTTATGGCAAGGAATTTTTCTCAACGTTTTATGGAATGGAATTTTTTCTCGAAATTTTATGGAATGGAATTTTCTCTCAAAGTCTTATTGAATGGTATTTTCTCTCAAAATTTTGATGAAATGGAATTTTCTCTCAAAAAGTTTTTTAGAATAGAATTTTATTACAAAATTTTATGGAATAAAATTTTTTCTTAAAATTTTATGGCAAAGAATTTTTTCTCAAAATTTTATGGAATGAAATTCTCTCTCAAAATTTTATGGAACCGAATTTTCACTCAAAGTCTTATGGAATGGAATTTCATTTCAAAATTTTATGAAATGGAATTTTCTCTCAAAATGTTACGAACGATTTGAATTTTTTCATGATATTGAAGTAGGTACTTTTAGAACGTTTCTAGATTTCGGTACGTTAAATGTATTTCGTCACCAGATCCACGCTACGATGGAATTCTATAAACGTTTCGGAAATACTCTTCGAATAAAAATCTCAAACCCGGCCATCCAAAACCTGCTCCGAATTCACTCGGAATTGAAGTAGACGTCATTGACGTCCTCCATCACATCCCTATTCCACACAACTTTCCTCTTTCTGGCAAGAGAACGACAAAGCACAGGCCGAATTATTCGATTAACTCGGACCCCTCGACCCGAGCCTACAATTCGTTAACATTTGACTCTTTACATATAAATTAACGCGATATTCGCACGAATGGGCAAACTGTTGAAACGGTTCTAGGTTACCATACCATCTATAACGACGTCATCGTGTTAATCTATTCGCAGAATAAGTACTTACGCTGCTAAAACACGCCTCATCAATTCCATCCATTTCCCGCAGCCTCTTATTCGCTCGTCAACGCCGCCGACACGGCCAAAAAACCAGCCACCTTTGTCAAACAAGTGTTTCGACTGCGAAGAAAAGATTCTGCCTATGATACGCTCTCGTACCGAAATTCTCCAACATCTACCTGTGCAGCTCAAAACGGCGCACGTAACTTTCCGCAGCTTTCACGACGTGATTTCGGAATCGAGGTTAAATTTAAAACCGGAGCTAAATTTAGATTAATACCGTTTTCAGATGAGGATTCCGTATGACAGATTATTTCCCAATCGACGTCATTGCTGCGGTACATTGTCATCCAACGAAATTCAAACGATTGGGTTTTTATCGCGATGTCCGCTGAGACCTATCGACAGATTTTACCCTTTTCTTATAATAATTCTCGTTGATAGAATGGAAATCTCGACGCTAATTATGCCAAACTTCAAATCACCTTCGATGAAGGGGATGGGGGCGGTGAAAATATACGAAAACTAAATTCAACGGAGGCATTTTACGTTGCCCGGCCGAGTTTGCGACGGTGTAAAACCAACTCTACGACCAAGACGTTTGGTAAATTAAAATTCATTGTCAACTCTTTAATGAAGTTTGAAAAAGCAAACTTAAAGGTAATGAAAATTAGGCTTTGTGAGATTACTTTTTCACGCCGATGTTTACATAGGATTTGTACAGAGATGCCGGTGGCATCGAGGCTGCCTTTGCTGTCCCATCGCCAACTTTAAATCTAGACTTTTATCATGGTAAATTTTTGTGCACCGTGGACCTCCCCAAAAAAAACCACCACGAACTCGCCAAGGTTATTTTTTCTTCTGCAGAAAAACATTGCACGGAGTTGTACATCACGAACGGGACGTGATTAATTATGAAAGGTTTTTGCATTGTTTTTTCTACCAAGCGGTTTACCCCTACTATCCGGAGAGGTTAACTTTATTAAAGTTTTTCTCGCGAGAACAACTTGTAATAAGGGTGTTTTTTCACCTAAATGGACGATCCAACCAGAATTTCCAATGTTGCCCGGTTTTTGTTCGGATCCCCTTGAACTCTTTCTCGTCTGGTAATCGCGACCAGAATATGGCTCGAATCGCAATACCCGGACGATTTTTCCTCGCCGTACATACGATGAGATAAAACGCATTAACAATACGTCATAAAAGTACCAAAAACTTTCTCTCTTCGCTCGTCAACCCCTCACACATAATTAATGAACGCGTAAAAGTTTCGCGGTATACATATGATTGTGTTTGTACCATTAATCTCCGCGCCTAAAATGAAAGAAAACTCGTACCTATACATACAACTAGTATCAAAAAGTACCCAACACCCCAACCCCTGGCCTATCCAGCCCCAAATCTACGTACGTTCAAACCCTGCTCGCCTCCGAAGTGAATTCCGAGCTATGTCAACTTTTTAGATTCTTCTGCGTAATAAGAATAATTAAGAACATTTAACTGGCTGTTTGAGTTTATTATATAAACTTTCTCTTCCACCACCTAACCCTCATTGCATGTTAACTGCGTGATGGATTTAAATGGTATCTCGACGAACGTCGAGAATACGACGATGTTACGAATTGTTTGTTATTCTCGAGTGCTGTGTATTCATTTTTTTTTTCCAGTTTTGTTTCACGAAGATGAAAAATATTGTATCTACGTTTTTCACCGTTGTTGACTTTGAATTTTCTCAAAATCAGCAAACGTTTTGCTTTTTTCGTACCTATAAAAACGAAAAAAAATTATCGATGAATTTTACCCTCTTTGCTTTCTGCATCATCTTTTGCTAATTTATATTTGAAAAAAATTACAAGTAGACGTAATCAACATCGTTGTAAACAACTTCCTCGGTGTGTTTATTTTATTCGTCGTACCGATGTAACGGGTAATAAGTTGGAATTTATATTACGAATATTATAAGCCTAATTTTAATGTTCGTTAAACATCGTCGCAACCACATTCGAAATTCTTAAAAGCTCATCATCTCGGTAAATAATCAAACAATCGAGCACTCATTTTGCAATACGAGTTTGTGTTTATTCAACATTTAGCCCGATGCTTAAGAGCGCGTAATTTTATAAGGCGAAAAAAACAAAAAAGGGGAATAAATTAGGCAACTTGTAGAGCCTACGAAAAATTTTATTGTTTAAAAATGTATTAAGTGGGTACGTAAGTAAGCATATTACGCGTGAATGATTTCTCATTAATGTTTTCAACGGGGTTGTTTTCTTTAACGATGTCCAGAATTGTTTGAAGTGTACGAGAAAATGTTTTCAATTTGTGTTTAATAAAGAGAGGATCGTTTGGGATTTTTTTTTCTTGAAAAGATGTAATTAAGGGTAGCCGCCTTCTCAAATTTATTCTTGAAATTGAAAATTTTTTTATTTGAAAAAAAAAACGAAATGAATTTTAATCAAAATAGGCTCGGGGAAGTTTTTTATCATGAGTTCAGATTTTTCAATTTTTTTTCTAGCCGTTTTATTTGTAATTATTTTGGTTTCACTTTGGTGTAAACTCATTTCTCAACTTAATGATAAGTTCCTTACTCAACTATACTGCTAACTTCACTAATTCAACAAAATTCTGCTCTCATTTCCCTCGTGGCTTGTGGAAAATTAACATTGTTGAAAGACAGCTGAGAGAAATCGATGATGTAGAATGAAATAATATTCAGCTTCCTATTTTCATCATGAAATCCGTCCCTGAGTAGTTAGATACAGCGAAGGGCGAATATGTCTACAAAGAATAGAAATAGTATATTATGCAATGAGGGAGATAAAGTGATTTTCGACAAATTTTGAGGTTTATTGCCCGAGCGAAGCGAGGGAAATAATTCAAAATTGTCGGAAATCATTTATCTCCCGAGTTGCATACGATATTTTTCGTTGTAGTGTGAGTAAAAGGCGAGTTTGAGCACTCGAGCGATTCGCGAGTGTGAGTAAAAGTGCACTTTTACTCACACTACAACGAAAAAAAATTTGCGGCAGGCACTTGTATTTTTATGAATATTGAAAAATGGATTCAAAATAGGGTTAAATATCATAGGAATTGTAGCAAAATCTATCAAAATTCAGAGGAAAAATTTTTCTAACTGAATGAGTATTGGGTAGGTACCTTTTAACCTAAAAAAAATTCTAAAAAATTCTCATTTTCTCGCTTCTCATAATACAAGAATAAAGATTTGTCTTTTAAACCAAAACTCTTTTTTTTCATTAGAAAATTCAGCAAAATTTTTTGACTTTTAGCAGATTTTTTCTGATTTTTCAAAGAATTTCACTGATTTTTTGAAGAATTTCAGATGATTTACCTACCGAACTGAATTTTCATTGAATTTCCGCCGATTTTCCAATAATTTTTTTCATCGTGTGCTTCAATAGTTTTTTTTTACAGATTTGTTGCTGTGCTGCAACTCTGACTGTTTGACTGTTTTCCATTGGTATTCGGCAATTTTTACCGAGTAAAAATGAGAGAGTAGATTTTTAGAATTATTTTCACAAAATTTTACACAAAAATTATTTTCTACAATTTTTGTTGAGCAGGCGTTTTGCATAAATAATTTTCAATTTTCCAGCCTACGTAATTTTAAACAATTTTCAAGTACCATCGACCAATTTTCGTATCATTTAAAGAAAATTTTACGCCATTTCGACGACTTTAACGACGCTGTAAACACATTTTACGACATTTGCGCAAACTTTCGGCAACATTTCAATGATATTTTAACGATTTTTTACGACACCTTTACCTTTGAATAGGCTTATGATGTTTCAATAATTCTCTCGATATTTACTACGATTTTTACGATGGCTTCGATTCTTGAAAAAAGTTTATTTTCAAGAGTTTCTCGAGAAGAAAAAAACTGAAGATTTGAATCAGATGTTCTGTTACAGGGTATTTAAAGTTTAAATTTCATTACAAGTTTGAAGAGAGACTTTTCAAAATCGATCGCGATCGAAAAATGGTAGGGATTACGAACTGAAAATTCCCCTTGATGGTCAAAAAATTCCATAATTTTCAAAAATTGATAAAAAAAATTGACTGGAATCGTTTGAGGTGACTCGAAAAAAATCATGAAATTTTATACACTTGCCATTTCCTTGTAGGTGCGTATTTTGAAAAATGGCCATAGTTCTTCAAATTAAAAAACAAAAATAATAAATTATATATTTTTGCTCGATAGAAACTCTCAAAATTTCTGCTCAAAAGAAGACCTCTATTAAATAAATGAACAATTTTTTTTTTTCAAAATTATCAAGCAAATGTTTTCAATATTTTATCCAATTTTGGAAAACAATTTTGAGTCACACTGCAGAAATCAAGCATAAGGTAATTTTTGGAACCCCTTAAATGAAAATTTCTCAACTTCTTGACCTAAATTTTTCATCATTCCGAAATTTTCTCGTTTCGAAATTGAATTTTCTCAACTTCATAAGAAATTTCTCCCTGTTCTTCGCCCTTCTTGCTACATCCAACCTCCATCGTCATACATTTTGTACAACTGACGTGAAAAGCACATCAATATCATTTTACAGTACTTCTATCAAAACTATCCATAATTCCATGAAATATACATCGCTTGAAACGCAAGCGAATCCGAAGATAATCAGATGACGAGACACTCGGCATTCATTAGAGCACCATTTACAAGACTTTTCTCTCACAACGAAAATTACGATACTCTAAAAATAATAATTTCCTTTTGAAAAGTTTCAGTTTCGCCATCAACGCAACCGATGCAATGATTGATTGAAATACGTACAATTATTTGTACAACTCGTATAAAATATCCATCTTCACGTAGAGACGTTTCCACAGCGATACAGAAATCTTTACCCATTATACGACTAATTTATATAATCGCGAAAACGAGACACGTTTTTATAACAATTTATAAATTTAAAACTTTCATCGTCTCATTTTGACTGTATATATCACACGGACACAGGCAGCGTCATAAAACAACGGCGAAACAACAATTCTGGTGGAAATAAAAACCTGCAGAATTAGATAAATAAATAAAAACTTTATAACAATCATAACGAATAAACTAAAAGAACGGTGTACTGCGAAAGAACGCGGTCGCGCGCCGGACGCGAACGGATGAAGAATAAATTTTTATTCTTAGCATAATACCGCATTAAATAACTAATAATGAAAAGAAAATTCCACCATTTATTATGTTTCCTCCGGCGAAAATATTCGCCAAAGGTTTAAAAGTTGAGAGTTTGAAAATGAGGTAGACGTGCAGGGTGTTTCATTCGAGGTGGTACCTCCTTCAGTTCAGTAAACTGGCTATTCATACTGGATAAAGATATGTTGTTTTGACCATCCTTTGGATTCCTGGAGTTAAATTGATTTTTTTTTTTTCATTCGTAGTATGAATTTTTCAACATTTTTTCAGCTGTTTGATAATTTATTTTTATTATCACAGGCAACTCCTCTTTTTCAGTGCAAAAAATTAGAAAAAGTAGGTATGCAATTTTTTTCACTTTTTTTTTATTTCAAGTTTTCGAGATTGATAATGTAACTACTCTTTCACTTAGTTATGATGGTTTAGAAGCATATTATTATCAAAAATATAATTTTTGTTTAAATTTGATCTAGATATTTCCTTAAAAGATATACAGTTTCGATAAGAATGCTCCTCCTGGCGCAGAATCCCCCTCGCCAATAAACAAGGATTATTGGGTATAAAATTGATTAAAATTCAAATTAAAAATTTTCTTGGTTTGATTTACAATTTTTATCAATTTGTAGTTGATTTTCTTACCTTATAGAGAAATTAAAAAAACGAAACCCCACTTTTTCTTTTATGAATCAGTGAAATTACTTAATCGAAAATCACTGGAAAAATTCAGAATTGTGACACAGTAATAAATCAGTAAAAAAATTCACTGAAAGTCAGTAAAATATCTGAAATTTCTTCAAAAAATTGGTGGGATCGTTTGAAAATTCAACGAAAATCCACTAAAATATCTGTCTTTTTTCAGTAACCTTTCACTTATTCACTGAAAATAGGAAAGTACGATATGTATACTTATTGCTTATTTCACGTAGGTACCTACTTTCATGAATTGTTTTTTTTTTTTTCAAAACGTGCTGTGGTCATAAGCTGGAATTAAGGTCAATACCAAAACCTCATTTTTCAAAAATATGTTTTTCGTTGATTTTCAAGATATCGAAAAACACATTTTCTGAAAATGGACTCCAGATCCATTTCTTTAGTACAAATTTTGGGAGCAGTCCAATTTAAAAAATGATTCATGTTTTCAGTGACAAATCTAACGAGCCCAAGAAAGTATTTTTGAAAAAATTTCTCGAAGGAATTTTTTATCTAGCCACCAACGATATTTAATTTAATTACAAATGAAAAAAATATGTCCTAAAACCTCCACAACTAAAATTTAAGCTATCCAAGTGAATGAATAGATTTTAGCCAAATTTTTGAAATTTTTGCAATAAAAAATATTATACCGAGAAAAATATAGTTTTTCGCCAAAATTGATGAGAACTATGCATAAATATCGACCTCTCAAATCAAAATTTAATTATTTCCGGCCATTTTAAAGATTCCAGCGCGATTTCAACTTTTTCCAGTATTTGCAAACTCCTCCAAGAGCTATACAGAATTCCGGAAGCAAATAAAATTCGAGTTTCGGCTTTCTTTCGACTGGTTTAGCGCAAAAATCTATCGATGGTGCAATTTCCAAGCAGCCGCCGAAAAGGTGATTGAAAATACATTCTTGGCATTCTTGAGAGGTGTTTGCCTAGAAATTGCGCCAAAAATTCATTAAACTGTAGTCGAGAAAAAAAAACAAGAACTCGATTTTCAGTAATTCTCGTAAATGTGGGTGACTCCTGGAGAATTATGAAAACCCTGGAGAAACTTGAAATCGAGCTGCAGTATCTAGAATGACCGAAAATGGTAAAAGTTGGATTTAGGAGGACGATATTTAGTTAAGTATCATCAATTTTAGTGAAAAATATTTTTCAGTATGATTTTTTTCTGAAAATGTCCGATTTAAAAAATTTCAATTATGGATTTATCAATTTGGAAAGAAGAAATTTTGGGTATGGGAGTTATGGGAATGATTTTTTTTTTAAATTGAGATTCTGTTTTACTCAGGAGCAGACAGCTCAAATAGTTTCCTTCTGAGATTTTATGCGAAATATAATTTATAGGGATTTTCCCCTCTTCAGAACATTTTAATTTTTTTTTCTAAAAAATCATTATTTTTTTGAAAATTTTCCATCCTTAAAGATTTTAAATAATATGCAGTCAAGTAGGAGAAAAAAAACGTACCTATAGATACTTACTTGGGGAAAAATTTTATCAACTTTTTTATAACCTAGAACTTTTCTACTAATGTTTAAAACACAAATTCATTATCATATTTTTTCAAAATTATTATTTACGTTTCATATGAATTACCCAACATCTTTTGGTATCATTCCCCCCTTCCCCCTCCGAAAGCAGTTAGATATCCGAACGGGTTAATTGATCTCATTTTTTTTTGACAAATTGGGAATTTATTGAGAAATCTGTGATTTTTGACTCGAAAATTGGTCAAAAATTAACAATTTTGAACATAAAAAGACTAGAGGGCAAAAATTCTTTGAAAAAATGCTGTTTAAAAAACAAAAAAATTGCACTTTTTCAATATTTTTGCAATAAAAAAATATTTTCCGAGTATAGGGGGGGGGGGGGTTAAGCCCCCTGAGCCCACCCCGTGGGTGCGCCCATGGCCAAATCTGAAAATTTTGACTTTTTCTTGACTTTCTTAGCATGGTCTGGTAGACACAATATGAAACTAATCCTGTTTAGATATCCAATTTCCACTTCCAAGTGAGTTTCGACCAAACTTATATCAGATATCAACTAATTGGTAAATTCAAATCTTCTCTATTTCTTCCACTCTTTTTTAATTTAATGCAATGAGTTTTTAAAAGCGTGCTTGTGCCATTTAAATGAAAATAAAAATAACACGTATAACTATCGGTGATTTATTTTGGAAGAAAATTCAAGAAAACCGATCTCAAAAAACCCGAAGAAAGAAACCTTCGAATACGAACCAAGGTAAGTACATTACACCTCACCCTACAACCCATGGCGACATGATTGGCACCCGGAATCTGGACCGAATTAATAAACTAATCGTCGGATTAGAGCCTAAGATGGCCGGCTCTGACACTAATGAAATTATTATTCTGAATTTAATCTGCTTAAACTCCAATAAATAAATATTAGCAAACTTTTTCGACGTTTAATCTCCAAAGAGCTTCGATATTGGAAAATAGTTGGCAGTCCGATGGGGGAATATCATCCGGCTGAAATTAGCAGCAAGAATGATCTCGAGAGATGATCGTCGCACCGCATATCGCATCGGTAAAAGCAAATACCTCGTATAGCGGTTTATTTGTCGTCCGTTACCACTCACTTTTGTATGTGTGGTTATCTAACAAACGCGCAGAGCAGGTTGGGAATTTAATATATTTCCAGACGAGGGCGGCCAGGCCGAGGGCTTTTTCCATATTCACCGATCGAAAATACCTCGACGACAAAATATCTATACATAATAGTTGACTGAATAATTCCTACCTTTACAAAATTTCACTATAGCGATATCTCGTCTCGTCGAAACTCATCCGCGATCAAGTATGCAGATTTCAAAATTCGAAACGTTCGAGTGTAAAGAAAAATAGTTTCCAATTTAGAATGGATATCTATCCAAGTAGTACTTTTTTTTAGTCGAATTTTTTCCCAATTTATGACGACGGTGAGGTCAATATGTGGAAATGTTTATATGGGGTTGATTTTTAATTGAATTTTTTTTTAGTGCTCGACTATACGATTGGTCGTTTCGTTTTAATTGCATTCTTTGAAAAATTCTCTGTACTGGCGGGAACAAAATGCTGAAAACGATTAAATTTTATATTTCCAAGTATACTCGGGTAGTTTCTCGGTCGTCATTAAGAGAACTTTGAATTACGATTACAGTAGTTTCAGAACATTATAATTTTTCATAGTAACGGCGTTTAAACTTTTTATAATCTGATTAGCGAGGTTATATATACGAGATTAAATTATGATTTAATGGTCGTCCTAATAAGTACAACTTTCTCTCTTTACTTTTCTCCCGGCCGACGTATTTTTGGGGGCGGAATTTCTCGGGCTACGCCGACGATAAAAGCTTAAAACATTGAAACGAATTTATTTCTATAATTAATAAATTCGCTGTGTGTAAAGTTTATACTTATGAACGTTGTCGGTGAATACGCGTAAATAATTACTATCTGATTATAAATTATAAAATCGTTATACGCGGGTTAAAGTGAGTCTAACCAGGGTAAATGGTTCGTATTTAAAGTTCTCAGACATTCGAACCCATACAAGTTTCACTCAACTAACGATACAGTGGATTTTTTTTCCACGAGGTAATTTTCTCCGTATCGTTTGGGGGCAATTTTTTCACAACTCATCATACCTTTGATAATATTAATATCTCGAGGTTTTTTTTTTTTCCAGATACCAAAGCAGTTAATTAATTATGCGAGATCTCATTAGAACTCAGGCGACGGAAGGAAGGACGCGGAAGAAGAGCTCGGGAAGGTATAAAATTCGCTGATCGCGTAGCGGATAATGCTACCGAAAGAAAAAACGTTATCCGCACAAGCTCAGCAGATTTTGTTCCTTCGATATCGTCTCCTTAACGAATTAAAATTTTCCGGCCGCTCGAACGCGCCTATTTGCGATAAAAATACAAGACCGTTCAATCGTACAATTTCGCGTTTGTATTAAGTTACCTGGTTTAATACGATTTGGTACCTACGAGTTTCCGAAACTCCATTTTCGACCTGGAAGAGAAGCGGAGCTATACCAAATAATACGAAAACTCTAAAAGTCAAAATTTACAAAACTTATATCTGCTCTCTCTCGTAAGAAGTTCGTGATATATGAAACGTCTCGAGAACTTTGTGAAAATGCTTACATCACCGCGAAATAGGATTTAAGTTTTTACTCTCGTACAATGTATTATACACGCACACAGACTAGATACAACTTTTGCCAATTTACCTTTCTCTTCTTACTTTTTTTCACCTCCTAAGGTTACGTTTTGGTTTTAAGAAAAGATACATCTGAATAATTAAAATGTAACGGTGGGCACGGTGACGCTGCGTTTTAATGTGATTAAATTTTGCTGTATTTTGTTATGGTAAGCTAGATTTTCATCGGCGGTGGTCGTCGTGCGTTTAGGTATCGTAGTTGCGGTGGTTTTTTTCTTCATTTTGTGTAATTAATTTTAAGCTGCTTTTGTCATCTCGAGATCAAATTTTGTAATTGGTATTAAAATTATTGGTTGGCGGAATTGTGTTCGTTTTTGTAAGAGAGAATAGATAATCGAATAAATGTTTTAATTGTGTTGGTGTATTTTTATTATTGAAATGTTTTTTTTTCTTGAGATCAGGTGATGTAAAATAGACCGAAAAATGTTCCAAAATATACTATAAGCTCAGATTTAAAAATTAAGTCGAAGAGTCAAAAATTGGTTTTTGAGTCAGGCTCTCCTTTAATAATACTTGAAAAACCAATTTTTGACTCCTAAGAGTGATTTCTATATCCAGACTGGCTCACGCATGTAAACGTGTGAAGGCTTGAAAAACAAGAAGAACAAAATTTGGATGCTTGAATTTAAAAAGAATAGAATCAAGAAACTCGAATTAATCAGCAGGCAGAACTGCAGCGAACGAAATGACTCAGGTAGTCTGAAAATTCTGAATGAACAGAAGGGTTATTCTATGTATTTCAGATTATTTTTCAATATTCTTATAAAATATGTTAAAAACGGAAAGATTAATTTTTAATCGAGATTCTGACGATGAGTTTTGAAAAAAAAAAAAAAATGGAGATTAAGAATTCAAATTTTTCAACAAATTTTGATTCGAGTGATTGTCGAGACTCGAGAGACACAAATAGAAAAAAGATGAAATTTATTTTTAATTTTCGACTTCTCAAAGCAATGGGAGGGTGATATTCTGGATCAATTTAAATTCTACTTGCAAAATTGTCAATTTTCGCAAAAAAAATTTACTGGAAAATATTTAGGTACCCGAAATTTGAAAAATCGTACTTTGATCAGTCTATTAGACCAGTCAATCGATGAGGTGATCCACGTTTTTTTGAGGTGGGGGGTGGATTTTTAATTAATTTAATTAGTGATACAAAAATTAATTCAACAAATTAATTTCATCTACATTTTTAAATTTTGAAATGATATGAAAATTTCAATTTGGCAATTTTGACAATTCAATACTCCAAGTTTTAACTATAAATATCTATATTTCGTTGAATTGAAAGAAAAATAACGATTAGATGCTGAAATTAATGTTATTGACTTTTTTCAAAACTAGAGAGCGTTAAACTTTTTTGAAGGCTCCAAATATCTCGAAATCAAGTTTAATGAATTTTGTCAAAAATAGAGAGTACCAAATTTTAGCTATTTTCATATCAATTAGATTAAATTTTCATATTTTTCCCTTTGGCACAGTGCGGGGTGGTTCTATATTTTCAAGAATTCGTCAACTCCTAAATCTTGTACAGAAAGCTTTTTTTGTTAGCAATTTTGATATTTTTTTGGTTCGGTTCAAAATTTCATTGCTGATAAGGGCATCATTTTTGTCAGCTGTTGAAAACATTTTCTGATCAAATAGGCTTACAAAGGAATTAGGTACTTTGGGGCATGTCTGCCTTAAATTTGAACCAGAATGAGATGGGATTTCTCAGGGGATGTGAGCTATCTAAAAAGTTGTCTACTGACCCCGGCTTGATTCTGAAGTCAAAGAAGAAAGTTGATTTTTGACTCTACCTTGACTCAGGAGTCGCTTAAAGACCTCGAATCACTGATTCCGACCTGGCTCCGGAGTCCAGTCAGAGGTTGGAGTCAGTTTGGAGTGATTTTGACTTTGAATCCGAAGTCGGAATTGAATTTATATCCTGACTGCTGATTCCATCACGACTTCGGAGTCGATTTATAACCTTGTCTCTCGACTCCAACTTGACTCTGGAATATAACTATGGCCTTGATTCCCTAACTCCCGAGTTGACTTCGGAAATAAGCCAAAGTCGAAGTCGGAGTCAATTTGGAGTCAGTTTAACTTTGACTTCGGAGTCGACTCTTATTTTCTGGGATTTCAAAAACTATTTCAAAACTTTCTTTAGGTAATCAAAATTGTAGCTTCTCGGGTATATTTTTCGATTTTTCATAAATTTCCAAATATTTAAAAATGCAGCATTCAACAATTTTCTAAAAAAATTTTTTTGAACCAACATCAATGAAAACAAGATTTTAACATGTTTCCACCCTTACCCCCTCGCCTCAAAAATAATTTTCACAATTTTCAGTCATTCTCACCCTCCTATTGCTTTGAGAAGTCGAAAATTAAAAATAAATTTCATTTTTTTTCTATTTGTGTCACTCGAGTTTCGACAATCTATTTTTAAATTCTTCCATAAGACGCGGAATCCAATTTGAGCAGTTAAGAATAAAATTTCCTTTCTTTTCCAGTAGCTTAGCAAGAAAATCAAAACTTCGTCGCGATTTCCTAACGAACACGTAACGTTATTTGGAAGTGTAAAGAGCTTAGAGCAAGAAATAGAATCATGTTAATAGAATTGCATAACTGATTCGCCGTAAATATGCGTTTGTCTTGTATTTACGGCGAATTCAATAGGCAACTTCAATAACGTAGTACGTACCCGATGAAAAAATTTTAGATCAAATCGTATCAAATCATATCTGATTTTATCAAAACAGATAAAATTTGATCTCAAAAATGTCCTAATCAAATTATATCTAATTACATCTGATTTTTTTTAGATATGATTTGATCAAATTAGATGTCATTTGATCACATCATATCAAACTGGATCTGAACCTTCAGATGTGAATTGATACAATGAGATATGATTTGATGTGATTTGATAAAATTAGATTGGGACATTTTTGAGATATGATCAGATCTGAAATTTTTTCATCGGGTAATTCTTAGCTATTCGTGCGCACGCGCGAACTTATCTCCACACGACATTAAAATTAACTTGGAGAGCTAATCATTTTTTTTCCTTTTTAGAGTACTATTTTCAAATTTGAAGCAATTTTCAGCCTGACACTTTCGATCTCTGAAGAGCTATCAAAATTTTAAAAAAGAGCCAAAAAAATAAGATGAAAGCAGAAGAATAATTGTGCCAGGATTTGTATTTTCTTATTTTTTTCAGAAAAATTTTCATTTATTACCCTAATGATTAAGTACATTTTTCAAGAATTTCAGAAATTGATTTAAATAACTGAAATTGATTTCTTGGTTGAGAGAAAAAAAATTTCAAAAAGCATCTAAAATCGAAAAAATCAGTTTTAAATTTTCAAATTTTGGCTCTGAAGCATAAATAACATTATTATTCTTTCAATTAGCCAAATTTTGACCATTCGTCGTAGATGGATTGTAAAGTTTCTTTTGTTAGTGCTTCTGTTGCTCTGAATCAAACCCATCACATCTTTTAATAGGTATTTCATGAAATTTTCGAAAAAAATCCAAACTAATTGATGATTCAAAAAATTGAAATGAACATTCCGAAAAACATTTTTGAACTTCCATCAAAACATACATCCATCTTTAACCGCGTATCCACTTATCCAAACCGACTCTTCTATTTAAAACTCGAATCAGCTAAAATTTCAACTCATATGCTTCGTTTGCTACTTTAAATGACACTCGAGGGCCTCCCCGAGTACCTAATTCGCCTTCCACGAGCAATTATGGTTTTCAATAACCTGATTAAATAAGCAGACATCAAAAAGCGGCCGGACTGTTCAACATAAGTTGCGACGAACGAAATAAACCGCAAGAGTCAAGGAGATTGATCAATATAAAAGCAACCATCTGTCAAAGGTTAATTGACCACGTCTCTACATTCTCGTGACACGCTTCGTCAAAGAGACCTGTTAACGCGTGTGTATGATTTATGACTCGTTCGACATCTACTCCGCTCTGCTTTCTTTTCCCTTTGAGACACGAATTTCGATTATTGTCGCAAACTAATTTGATCCTTTCAAAATGATATCGTTCCAATATTAGATATAACTTATACCAGCCCTCAGCCAGCTACGCCGAAGCCGAATACAAAAATCACGAAGTGTGAAATATGAAAAATCCAACTTCTAATTCGAGATCTTTCGTATATTTCGAGTTTAACGAGAATAAGAAATATTCTATTTTAACGAATACTCGACAATAAATTTATATACAAAATAAGCAATAAAAAAGTCCGTTATAATGGCAGCCTCGCCTCCTACAGTCGTTTTACGAACGAGAAGAAAAGTAACAACATCGTCGAGAGTTTTTTTCCCCGCCGAAAAAGATGGAGAAAAAAAACGAGCCTATATAAAATTTACAACAAAATTTTTAAATGAACTTCCATTGTGAAGAGCAAATCGATGTGGAATTAGTTGACGTCGAGTGAGCAAAAAGATATTATTTTTATACGTCTTCGATATTACGTTATAGGAAAAGGAAACTGTTATATTTACTCCGATTCGCGAACATATAAAAATTGAACTTCTAAATCGTCGCTATCATATCGCATCGTGTAACAATGAAACTAAATTTCGCAAGTCCGCGTGCTTCGGTCATAAACAGAAGGAAAAGCCGTCATTCGAAAGAAAACAATTATAAAATAGCTGTCCGATGTTGCGAATTCGTAACGAGATGCTCGACGATTTTCGTAAGAGCAAAGACAACAAAATGACAGCGAAATGGAATTACCACTCGAGTTAATCCAATACCCCATCTTTTCGGCTTAAACGATAAGCGATGTAGAAAAATAATGTGAAAATTTAATAACTTCTTTTTTAAATATTCACTTTCAATTTCCGATTTTAATCTTTCGAGACTGGCGTTGCCGTTTCAAATTCGTAGACGTCGGATGTTTTTTTTTCCTCGCTCGCTGCGATATTTTCATAGAATACTCCTCAGAGCCGGCTTATTGATGATACGGCTGGAAATGTGTACCGACGCGACGCGACGTTCAACAATCCGGCAACGTTTTGTTTTTTAGGAATCACTAACGCCACCGCGTCGCGTACACTTCGTTGAATTAAAATTTAAAATTGTTTATATTGTGAAAGCGAAATTCACTTTTTTGCAACTTATCGTACCTATTTCCGACATATTTTAATTTTACTAAGTACCATTCCGCTTTAAAAAAACGCTGATTCTCGTTGATGTTTGGAAATGGGCTGCGCGCGGTATCGTTGGTACGAAAATTATGGGGTTTTGGTGTGATACCATGTCAAGAGAGAAATTTTCCTGCGTTGTTCGTGACTGTTGAATCAACGGCGTTGATTTGATTAAAGTTTGCTTTTTAGAGCATTGGGTGATTATTTCTTCGAGTTGAATTCATCAGTATACGAGGTAATTTTTGAAAATAATTTAAAGGTGGAATAAACGTAACGTTAGATATGTTGTTTTTTTTAGTGAATATTTTAACCAGGTGTTAGGCACATGTTGCGTCACGTTGGAAAATTTTTGCGCGATTTTGTTTAATCGAGTCTATTTTAAAATCTTTGGGTTCTATTAGGATACGAATATCAAATTATTCGGTGTGGATAGGGGAATTGAAGTAGTGTTGGGCAATATCGATAGTTTTGGACTATCGATATTCGGACTATCGGGTAACCAAACTATCGATAGTAAACTATCGAAGGCATGAAACTATCGATACTATCGACGATACTATCGTGAGCTCAATTTTCTTCCTTTTTTCACTGTTTTCTGCCGTTTTCCCTGGGTTTTCCATCTTCTTTCCTATGTAAATTCAGCAAATTGTTTTTTTAAACAGTTTTTCAAGCTTTGGCGTGACTTTTTTGCTTGAATTTTGATATTTTAGCGTATATTTGAAGTCAGAATTAGGAAAATTTGCGAAAAATTGCCCAAAATGGGCCAAAATTGCATGATTTTCGTTCAAAAAAACTATCGATACTATCGATGAAACCATCGATATTTCTGACTATCGAAGCAAAAAACAAACTATCGATAGTTTTCGATAGTTGAAAACAAAACTATCGATACTATCGACGATAGTATCGATGGCTGCCCAACACTAAATTGAAGTTGGAAAAGAACGAATTTGTCTATTTTTGGCGAAAAATATTATCGCAAGATTTTCAATGAAATGAAACAAACCAGTGCGAAATGTTATAGTTAAGAAAAAATTTTGGAAAATGAATTATCGCCTGTTTTTCTACTGTTTGCTCAAAGTTCTGAAATCTGTGAAAATCTTCGAGTGTCGAGCAGAAGTCATGGATTCGAGGTCATACATTGACTCTGGAGTCAATTTAGGGTTAGATTGGAGTCAAGAGTCAAGGTCATAGATTGACTCCGGGGTTTAGAGTCAAGGTTATGTATTGATCACGGAGTCAAGAGTCAACGTTATGTATTGACTTTGAGGTCAAAAGTCAAGGTTAACGTTTGACTGGGAAGGGTTCAAGAGTCAAAGTATAAGATTGACTTTGAAGTCAAGAGTCAAGGTCATAGATAGCCTTTGAGGTCAAAAGTCAAGATCATAGATTGACTTTTAGGTCAAGAGTCAAGGCCATTGATTGATTTTGGGGTCAAGAGTCAAGGTCATACATTGACTTTGAGGTCAAGAGTCAAAGTCATAGATTGACTCCAGGAGTCAAGGCCAAAGTTTGACTGGGAAGGGGTCAAGAGTCAAAGTATAAGATTGACTTAGGAGTCAAGGTCATAGATTGCTTTTGGGGTCAAGAGTTAAGGTCATGGATTGATTTTGAGGTCAATAGTCGAGGTCATTGATTGACTTTGGGGTCAAGAGTCAAGATCATAGATTGACTTAGAGATCAAGAGCCAAAGTCATAGACTGACTCCACTGGTCAAGGGTCAAGGTCAACGATTGACAGGAAAGGGGTCAAGAGTCACGGCATAAGATTGACTCTGGAGTCCAGAGGCATAAATTGACTCATAGACTCCAGAGTAAAGAGTCAAGGTTATAGATTGACTCCAGAATCAAGAGTCAGAGTCATAGGTCAACTCCAGAATCAAGAGTCAATTCAGAGTCAAGAGTCAAGGTCATAAATTGCCGATCATTCTCTCTTTTTCTTCGAAAATTTAACCAGTGGAAGGGGAGGGGTTCAGGAAACTATGCCCACTTTTGAGTCTCAAGAGGACTTCGTTAAAATTCCACCTTTCTCGTGAATCAATTTTTTCTCCAATTTCAAATTATTCTGAAAATTTGTCCAAATGGATACATTCGAACCTTTTTGAAAATTGAAACAAAATCAGGGAATACCTCGAAAACATTTTACTTGAAGTAAGTAGGTAATAATTATTATTAATGCTTTTTTCTGGCCTATTTTTTTATTAATTATTGCTGAATTTTTCGAATGTGAATTCATGGAGAAAAATTGTATTTGAAAGAATCCTTAAAATGAATATTTTTACCATAAAAAGCACCATCAGCAATTTTTGATCGCTGAATCAATTTTTAAAAAATGTATGTACTTATTAGCTAATCAGATCTATAGTGCTACAAAATTCCAAAAATATGTAAGCTTAGATTTCAGATTTTTCTTAATTTTTGAAAAATTATGAGCATGGGAAGGGGTAATATATATTAGAAAATCGCTGTCGATAATTTTATTTTGCAAAATACAATTTTTTCACTTTTGTATCAGTTTCAAAGATAGTCAAAAAGAAGTGAAGAAAAAGTCGAGAGGGTAAAATTTCGTCCAAATTTTTTCGAGGTCTGAACACTTCTCTCTATCTCCTTCAGTCAGAATGAGATCCGTTCACTAACGATTCATCAGATTTACGAGCAAATTATTTCCGAATAATTTTCACATAGTATAGAAACGACGCGACGCGACGTTCAAAGAATGATTAATTTTTGAGTACCTACCTACCTATCTAATTGAATGATTTTGAAATTTTTCGCCAATTAAGAAAAAAATGTTCTAAAAATGTCAAAAAAAAAATGAAAATTTCTGATCTCATTCTATTCTAATTGCGTACATCATTTTTGACTATTTTTTCAACCCAACTATCTCATTTATCCTTAAAATTTCAATCTGATAATACGAGCCAGGAGAATGCTTTCTCAAAAGCCGTCCCATCATTTCCATCATTAAGTACCTACTTTTTCCTATAGCATGAAAAATATTTTTTTCTCATTTTCAATCTAATACGAGATAAATCTATATTACCAGGCATCAAACCTGAATTTTCCTTGACGAAAAAATAATAATAATTTTGCAACCTTCGCTTTGCGTTGAACTCCGGAGAAAAAAGTCGTTTGGAATACGTTCTTCGATGAGGGAAAAAATAGCCCCAATCACACCGGCATCGGTATGGCAAATAACCCGGCGGGAAATGTATTTTGAATATGGTAAAAAGTATAAAGTAGGTAGGTAATACTAAAGTCGATTAGGAAAACGCTATTCAAATCAATAGCGAATGCAATATCAATGGAAAAAACTTTAATTGCCTAACGATAAAAAAAATAACCGCCTTCGTATTGAAATTTCTATAAGAAAACGATTGAATGGCTGGTGAATAGAAAACCAAGGTAGGTAGCTACCTACACGTACAAAAAACCAAAACAAATATACTTACCCTTATAGGTATGGAAACTGTAGGTTAACGATCTCCATTACCTACGTGAAACGATGAAAAACGAAAATATAGGTACAAGGTGGGAAGGTCGAGGGTACCAGTACATTAAAACGTACCGGTATTTATTCGGGCGTTTATAACACGACAATAACGAATTTCAAAGATGAGAGAATTAAAAAAATAATGGCTTTTATCAATACATATACCGAGAGCGTCGGGTCGTCGTGTCAGAAATGTGAAGAAATACCTTCTTGTACACGATGACGTCAGCAAAACACATCCACTTAAACGACTCGACATCAAGATGGCAGATATGAAGAAAGAATGTGTAGGTTAGGTATAAGCAGGGCTACAGATCCGCAGAAGAGGTGTTTAACCCTCGTGGCATATTTCGAATTTCGAAACGTTTCTTTCTTTTTTCTTTTTTTTTTTAAATGAAATTTTTCAATTCTATTTTTTTCCCAACTACGCCACCTGTACGCGGTCCAAATATTAAACACGATATCGTCCATTTATCTTATGGAACCGACGCCGCTGCGGATGCTACAATCGTAATGCAAATTATTCCACCGAACGTTAGAGAATATAAACCGGTGCTTTATTAATATAAAACGATCGGGTTATTTGCTTTTCTATTCCGAGTTTAAAACGAAATCTCGTCGCAAGGGAAATTAGATATTCATTTTAGCGAGTGAATCTAAACTACGATATTTTTTTCGCAATGCAACTCTTTTTTTTTCCCTCGATGAAAAACCTCGTACTACCCGATGGTTGTCATTCGACGAGCTTATATATCGTTCACATGGCGAATAAAACACAAATCGGAGGAAAAAACTGCGAGGGTTCGTGATTATTATACCAAGTTTGTCGTTCGTCATTCAAGTTATAAAATCATTTTACCAAAACTTTCTCTGTACCGATCGATTTTACGAGGGTAATTAATCGACTGAAATTGGCAATTTACGTTTTATCACTTTTCTAAACGATCCTTTTATTCGAAATAGGCTGACGTTGGTGGAGGATTTTTTAAAAAATAACGACAGCATTCGATGGTATGGATTTTGCTAAATGGAGTCAACGATAGGGAAAAATTACAAATTTTTTTAACGATAGGAAAGAAAGAGTATACTTTACAGAAGAGGTATCCAAAATCAAAGTAAAATTTTGACCAGAAACAAAAATAAACTAAAATTACATACTTATATCATTGAAAAATTCAATATCCAAAATTTCAAGCACTAAAATTTAGCTTTTCGAATTTTGATGAATTTTTAAAATATAAAATTGAGTACTTCATTGCCCTTAAAAATAGCAGAATTTGATCAAAACAACGAAAAAAGTTCAAATGGTATATACCATACTCTATTTCCAATCTCACAAATTGATTGGAAGCAATTTCAAGATTTTTTAGAGTCTCCAAAAAATTTTAAAATTTTAAATTCTCATTTATTCACAGAAAATTTTTCTGGGAAAAATTTTTAAAATACACTCACCAGAGCTCTTACTGAAATAAAAATATGAAAATTAGCAGATCTCCTAATTTCAATTTTCTAGATCAATTAGAGGCTGTTTCAAGACGTTTTGGAGCCTCTAGAAAATTTCGAAATTTTTGAGTTTCGGAGTAAAGCCCATAAAAATGGTGCATATGAACTTCAGCTAATATAATCCCAGATTTCCAATATTAATGACCTATGTGATGGACTGAAAAGGAATTTTTCAAAATTAGCAACTTCATGCTCAAATTTATATTTTTTGGCCAAAATTAAATTTTTTCCTGGAAAAAGTATGTCAAAAAATATGTACTTCTTTGAACTTGAAATTTCAGAAAATTAGGTTATCAATAATGGATATCCGCTGATTATGGCATTGAAGTTCGTATGGACCATTTTTATAGGCATTTTTCCTGCACTAAAAAATTCTAAAATTTTTTGGCGGCTCTGAAACATTTTGAAACTGCTTTCAATTGATTTGGTAGGTCGAAAATAGGGTATATAATAAATTTCAGCTTTTTTCGTTGATTAGATCAAATATTCATTTTTTAGGACAATGAGGTTATTTTGAAATATTTCCAAAATTCGAAAAATGAGTTTCAGCACGTGAAATTTTGGATGTGGGATTTTCTTATAACGTATCTACTTTCGATTCATTTTCATTTCGACCAAAAATTTCACCTTGGGTTGGAATACCTCTTTTGAAATATTAAATTTCACGGTTTTTTGGCTTCATCTGTGAAACATTCGCGAATATTAAAATTTTCAAAGTACTCGAGCGCTTCAATTTTCATTTAAACTATTTTCAATTAACTTTTACCAAAGAAAATACTCTTAAATAACATAAACATGGCAAAAGATTTACGTGAAAATCGTTTTGCTTTTAACGAAGAATCAAATATAGCGATAAAATCTAATAATTTATTTCCTCCGATTCCGTTCTTAAAAGGTGAGAAAAACGTGCGGATGGCATTATAGCGTATAATAAGCAGCACTACGCCGCCATGCTCGTAAATCAGATTTGTCCTCTGAAAAGTGGCAAAGAAGGAAAAAAAAAACTAAATACAAAAAAAGAGGCAGCTCGTGAGTCGTAAATAAATTACTCGTAGGTAGTTTGTTTTTCTTCTTAGTAAAAAATTTATAGCCTTTAAAATGATTTTTGCGAAGGTTCGACGAACTTAACCAAAAAAATCCCTATAAGTAAATCATATACCATACGTATGTTTCGATGAAAAATTTACATTCGCGAGAGTAAAAACATTACGCCGCAATGGATGTTGTTTAGTTTAGGTAAGTTATATGTACTTATTTGGAAATCTGATAGGTTTTTCTTTGTTTTCGCTTTTCGGCAGCGTATAAGCTACTTCATCAATTTTTATCTGAATTTCGACAACTGACAGTTTTTCGGAGGAAAAATATTGTTTTTAGAAATTCTTTATTCTCGAGTATGTTGAATCGAGGGAAAAGGTAGATGAAATTTCAACGTTAAACAATGGCGTGCTCTCGATGAAAACGCCGAACAATAAAGATCCACAACGTTTTAAGGTTTGTCTGTGCTGATATGGTAACGTAATGGGGTTTTATTCGAGTTCGATATAGGTGTGTTTCGTCTTCGTACTGCGCAGATTAATTTCTCATGTTTAATTATTCTTTTTTTCAAAAAGAATGGTGCGAATTAGGGATGAATCTGTGATTCATTAAAGGATTGTTGGATTAAAAGGATACATTGGAATAGCTGAATTGTCATACAGATTTTCTTAGTAAATGGGAAAATTGGGAATGCATGTTTTGAATTAAAAAAGAGAGTCAAAAAAACGAGCGAAAACTCAAAATGTTTTTATTATAAGATAAAGAATGAAAGCATTCAAAAAAATTCAATTAATTTCGAGCTGAAAAGTTCACAAAGTTGGATTTCTAAGTTCCTCAAAACGAGATTCATTTATTGGTAAAATAAACTTAATTCACTGAAAAATATTCAAACAATCCGTAAGTCTACTTACCTAATAAAATAAACTTGAGGCATAATTAGTACCTACGGTGAAAAAAAAAAACACTGAAAAAATTTCTTTCGATGGCAAAACCCTCAAAATCAAGAAAAGAATTTGATTTTAATTTTTTTTTGTTTTCTTCATTTTTGGCTTTGTTCTGATTTCTGAAGTAGGTACCTATTTGCAAAATTCCAGAAATGCCCCATGAAAACTGAGTTGAAGCCAATATGAGTAAGTAATTCTTTGTAATTATGTATCATCAGAATTATCATGAAGATGAATAATTCGACTCCTTCATGAATCATGATGTGGTGTCCATCTAAAGTGATTTTTAACAGTTTTAAGGATTCAAAAAATATTTTCAAGTATTGGCGTATCAAGTTTTTTTTAACGTGGATATTTTTTTTCTTGGGTGGTGGGGGGTCATTCCAAAATTTTTAAGACGCTATTTTGCGTCACGCTAAGTCAAAAACTTATACATTTTTATATTTTCGAATATAACGTGATGTCAGAACGTCAGAAGCTGACTTTTGAAAACATAAATTTTTATATTTTCAAATTCAATTTATTATTTATATCAGAAAGTCAGAAGATAAAATTCCTGGGGGGAGGAGGGTTATTCCAAAATTTTTATGACCCTATTTTGCGACACCAAATTTTGCGTGACTAAAAGTCAAAAACATGAATTTTTATATTTTTAAAATTAACTTAAAGTCATCCAAAAGTCAAAAACTTATAAATTTTTGGTACTTCCGAAATCAACTTATTGTCCAGATTATCAAAAAGTCAGAAGCTGAAAATTGACTTGATACCTATTAGAAAGTCAGAATAACAGGGAAAATATCAAAGAGCTGAAAAAATTTTTAAAACAAATGTTTATATTTTTTAAAAATTAACTTGATATTAAAATTCAAGATGAGAGGAAAAAACATATCCATGTTTTCACCATTTCCTTTCAAAGGGAACTTTACTTCATTTTTTTTTTGTAATTTTGGATTTCACTGTTGCTTCAATAGAATAGAAAAAGTGATTAAATCATCTCCATAATCTGGAAGATCTGTATTGAATTGAACAATTTTTGTGATAAGTGTCAACCTGGCTAAAACTTCGAAAATCGAATGCGGATTTTTTAAAAGGATTTCTGGCGAGATATTTTTACTTTTCTTCACACAGTATTCTTAATCTATGCTTTCCCTCCCCTCCCCACACAAAAAAGCCCTAGAACGTTCTTACCATCACATTAAAATCGCTTTGCAATTTCCTCGCAAAGGCCTTACAAATGTCTCACAGAAACTGCCTTATTAATAATTAGTCTCTAGTTTCTCTGTCCGATTCTGTCTTCCTGTCTTTGTCATTTTTGTCCGACGTATGAGCGTTTTTCCACAGAATTCTGTAAACCATCCCAACAAAAAAATCCTTACGCATGCATAAGGCAACCGACTTTTCGATTTGTGCAACGTAATATGGAGTATTTCATGAGTCAAGGGCCCATTTGGCACCCGTGGCAACATTTTTTCGAAGTCTTAATTATGCAGACGTTCATTTTTCTGATTTCCAAGAAAAATGTAGAGATTCCTTCTGAAAGTTTTTAAAATCATCAAATCGAAAAAACTAAGACCAAATTTGGAATCAGACTATACCATTTTTCAAGTCATTAGGTACCTACCTAAAAACAATTCAAATTTCAAATCTTAAACCTCCATTATTCTTTCAAGAATCGTGCCCTTTGAGCAAAGGATTCCACGGAGACATCGGTTCAACTAGAAAAAAATCGAGTCATGTCGCGACATCTTTTCGACATTCTAAAAAAAAAAGTAGCAAAAAACGACCACCGAAGAACGAATTCAATTCAACCCACACACACACGTACCTAAATAATTTGATCTGTTGCATTCATCGACCAACACAGCAATCTGCAACCAGACCACCAAAAACTTACCCAACAATACTCACCCATTTAATTTAAAACACCGAAAACATCCAAAACTCACATTTCAAACGACTAAACCGCCCACAAACAAATTCCCGCATTGAAAAACCTCCAACACAAAAGGCAGTACAAATTTCCCAATTGCCGCGTCCATGCTCCCGCTCCGTATCATAGGTAGGTATCCTAACATAAGAAATATTCAACCTACAGCTATTCGCACATATCTCATCTCATCGCAAACATGGCTGTTGAAAGAGTATTTCAAAAACTACCATGTTTACTTTCTGGATGAGTTAATTCTGAAAATTGGTAAATTTTCGCATTAATTAGTCAACGGGTAATTGGTAAAGTGAACAGCGTTTGTTCAGCAATCGTGTCTGGCAGACTTACAATAATTAATGCTACGGGGAAAACGAATGGCCATAAACGACAGACGCTTTCATAGCGATACAAAACGCTACACAAGGTAACATTTTCTAGAAGAGAAAAAAAAACGCCAAAAAAAACACACTACGAAACATAATTAAAACAAAGTTCATTTCGTTAATTAAATTTTGCATTCTGAAACCGAATTCCAAATGTTTGCGCATCGGGCAAGCCTAAAATTTATCGATGGACCAAACCTTGTGCAGCTTTGTAGGTAATTGACGCGCAGTTACTGTTTCAAAAAGCCTCAACATTATATCAAACGATGAAATGCACGTAGAAATATCAGTGTACCAAGGATACATTTTTACAGCTCAATTTCTGAAAAAACCTTTTTTCAATTTACCATTCACAGGATTTAATTTTAATATGAATCATACAGAATATGAAATGTTTGAATCACACGTGTCAACTGCAGATGGTGGTAATACGAGTAGCCAAGAGTACTTTCCTGGTACACTCGTTTTACTACAACGAATGCTGATAATATTTCAACCTTTTATTTAAAATGCAAATATCCCCACAAAGTGTTTAATTGCAAAGCAGATGAGCTGGGAGGGCAATTCGTTCGAATTTCAATTACTCGTTGGCAATATCGTCGCATCATGTGTTGATAACACTGAAACAACGACGATTGGTAACCGCAATGTGTATTATTAATTTAACACCTCTTAAAACCAAACTTCGTTTTAATTTCGGTGTTTTACTCGTTTCATTTTGTCATCACAAAGTTCACCTAGCTCGCGATAAAAACCAATTCCAGCTGCGTTAATTGTTAGGCATGGTTTTTCTGACAAGGCAGGTATTCAAATATCGAAAACAACGGTAAAATGGGTCGAAATAAAAAAATATCGGAAATACAACATGAAAAGTCTTATATCCAAAATTTCAAAGAATTATGTTCATTTTTTGAATTTTTGAACATTTTTGAAGAGAAAAACGACCCCCCCCCCCCTTCGCCGTGTAATACAGTAATTTCAAGTTTCATCCAAAAAAATTTAGCAGGAAAGAAAAAGGTTTGTATGAAAGTCTTGAAAAAAAAATAGGTAGGTACCTATGAATTTCAACATGCTGGAGTTTTTTCAAAATGAGAGAGTGTTTTATCCGGGCGAGAGCGCAAAAATTTCGGTTTTTCAGCTGTAACTTTCAAAATTTTTCACTTACAAGAAGTTGAAATAAAAATTTTAGAGCATTAAAAAATGAACAATTTTGTTATTCAGAATTTTTTCCTGAGACGTCAGGAGGGAGAGTTGAGAGCTTCATTAAAAAATCAATTTTCAAAATTCTCCATCAACACAAATCATTTCCAGAAATTTCTTCGATCGGCTTGTAGGAGTTATTTTGACTAGGGTATCTAAGGCCAAAAAAATCTTTGTTTTTTGATTGATACCCACCTATTTATGGGAAAAGGTAGGTATCATTTTTTCTATGTAACAAACCGCAGAATCCAGACTTTATTATTTTTGTGTTAAATTACTTTCGTTTTCTGTTAAGCAAGAAGCTTTAGTTTTTGAGACATTTTCCATAAGATAAAAGTTGAACTTTGAAATTTTGATTAAAACATCTCTAAATTTTTGCTTAATCGAAAAAAAGTAAGTAGATACTTACCCAAGTAATTGTACTGTACCAAAAAGAAATTCTATGCCGTGGCTGCAAATTTACAATTTATTCATTTTTTTTTTCGTAGAATTCTTTTTTTTTTTGCTTGGAAAATTGACTTCAAGTTTCAAAAGTCATCAAAAAGTGTAAAAAAATGTACCTACAATAAAAGATTCGAATTGAAAGAATTGTCAACTTGTGACATTGAAAGTCAATTTTCTGCGCAAAGAAAGGGCTCTTCAAAATAATTGAATAAAAAATGAATTGTAGAACGTAAAATTTTTTAATGTAACAATTGGTTTTTTCCCAAGTTGAGCTTTTGAGATATTTCAGTTGAAAGTTCAACTTTGTTTTCTTTAAACGTATTTTTCTCGAAAAGTTGATTTTGATCTGTGGTCTTTTTTCATAGACCACAGTGAAATAAAAAAAATGTATAACTGAGCCCTCATCTCAAAGTGGACAGGGGGATTGTTACCTGTAGAATAAATCGAATTTCTCCCAAGAGTATCTCAGCTACAGTGAATGAAAAATTGGTTCAAACAAACATTCTAGAGCGTTGAAAGACAACAATTTTACTTTTTTCTAGGTAGTTTTTTTTTTAGATGAGCTATTCCAAAAAATAATAATAATCGAAAATTTTATGTAGGTACCTACCTTTGGGGGATTTTTGTGGGATCTGGAAGTCGTTAGGTTTTTCAAAAATGATGTTACTTGAACCTTGAACTTTCAGCATTCGTCCTTCAACCTTGAACCTTGAACTCTCAACATTCAACCTTTAACCGATTTTTATAATGATTCAACTCTTGGACTCAAATTGGGTTCTAAATGGAGTTCAAAATTCGAAATTTCTCCAAATTCGAACACACAAAACGTATCAAATCAACTTTGGAATTTTCAAAGTTTTTAAAATCAATTTTTTTTTAGAAATTCAATTTGAGTTTCATAATTGATAACATTGTAACAATCGTCAGAGTCTCACAGTTTCCTAAAATGAATTTTCGAAAAAAAATTAGGGCTCAGTGTTCCAAATGAAAACGGTCTGTATTGAATTGAAAACTTGGTAGGTATCAGGGTTCCTGGTCGGAAAAAATTTTGTAATCTGAAAAATATATTTTTTTTTTAAAATAGAAGTTCCAATGAATACATAGGTACATATTATGCAGCCTGCTATTAGATAATACACGTTTTTTATGAGCTTTTCTTATTTTGTTCTGGAAAATTTAAAATTTTTCTGAAAGTTTGAAACGTTTGAAAACCATTCCAAATCTGTTTGGGAGGTTTAAAATAGAGTATAATAACAATTTTATTTCTATTTTTTTTTTTTTTTTTTTGTAAATTACAGAGTGATGATATGATTTTAAATGATAAATTCGACAGAATTCAAAAAAAAAAGTTAAATATTTTATAGTATCTAAAATTTTGAATGAGTATGGGTTTTTGGTTATGATGTATTTTTGATGTATTTTTTTCAAGTCCGAATTTTTTCAATGGTTGAGACACTCTCTATAGAATAAATACCTACATTATTTCCTAATAGGCTTATTGATTTTCCAAGACAAAAATATAACTTAGAATATTTCTTCTCTCATACAGTTTTGATGGACGATTCACGATTGTCAAGCTGAAGCAAAAAAACAGACAGATAAATTAAGCCAGATCACCAGTCTGGCTTCCATTTTAATGCATGGATATCCATTTGCATACGTGAATTGGGATTCGATCTATCAACGATACGAAATCGAGGTGCCACCTTCGAGTGCAACGTCTCGGAGTCCATCATGATACCAACGAACGTGATATCATTCATCAATAAAGTGAGTCTGACAGTTTTTTCCTTATTTTGATTTTAACGCCGGTATGACGACCTTTTCGTAAAATCAGCCAGATTTTGAAGTCGTAGATTTTCAAACCTCCGCCGGAATTTTTTTTCGTCGCCCATTTAGCAATTCTCAGATTGGGGTAAATTTCGGCGACGAAGCGAAAATGTGTACATAGGATTGCGTTTATCTACGAATCAAGATGGTTGAATTTTTATAAAGTAAGATACATAAATTTGGAAAGCTTGAAAACGAAGCTGTGGGGAGAAGGGGAGATTCACAGCGCCGAGTAAAAGGGAATGTTTATGCAAATTCGTTCGCATCGAGAACGCCATACTTTGCTATACCTCCAAAAAAGGTTTTTAGGTCAGAGCTCCCTTATGGCATACTCAAGTTTTAGCATAGAAGTTATTTTCCAAATCGTGCAACATCACAACATTTTGCAAAAACTGTGAAATAATTTCATATGTTAGTTGAGCATCGTATCGTAGGTATCCCGTATACTAACCTCAGATACTACGTGATTAAACTACGCCACCTTGGTACGTATTACGCTCAATATTTTTACCGGTACACCTTTTAATCCGGCTTGGCATAAAATCGAATACCGGATAAATTTCTATTCGTCGTAATGCCGGGGTCGGGGGAGTCGCTTTGTAAAGTATCCGACCCGACGCCGAGTGGAAATAAACGCAAAGAGTAATAATGCTTCATTTATAAGGTTTTATAAACCTCGAGTGGACGTTTTCGCATAATTTACGCCTAAAAACCGGCCATATTAGAGCCACACACTGCGATGGTGTCTGGACTCCGGCGAATCAAACGTTTTAAACATTTAAGGAGACCTTTTTTGTCATATTACCCAATATTTGAATAAGTGGCCGGATGATTTTTCGATGATTAATTAAACCTCCTTCTTCGGCTTACGTACCTTTCGTATGCTCGAAATCCATTATTACTCGTGCATCGTGCCTACCTTTTCGAATACAAAAGGCCCCTCGCATCAGACAATAAGCCGACGCTGCGCAGATTTCGATTAATTATGACGTAGGTCTAAAGGTATAACTCGCCAGGCTTCGAAATGGAATCATTCCTGGAAAAAAATCACCGCTGGATGTAATTCGAAAATCTCCTAAAAACATCGTTTTATATTATAAATTTTTATCGGATTTAACCAACTACGGAAAAAATCGTCTCGAAGGATATAAAATTATTTATCAAATAAACGAGATTAAAAGTTTCGAAAGGAAGAAAGCTCTACGAAACCGGACACACAGATAAACGCTGCTGGATTGTCAAAAGTATATAAACAAAAAGTCGCAGATAAATCAATTAATTTATCTTTTCCGAATACGTATAAACAGCGAAAGAAAACTTTGAACAGGAAAAACGCTGTGAAAGAGCTCGCGTACTTTGGCAACATTCGCGATTATTGTTGATATAGCTCAAACTTTTCTATACGTTTGAAACATTTAAAACGTGTTGCGCGAGAGAAAGAAGTATTTTTTTCGGAATTTCGTGTAAGATGTGTGTATTGGAAAAACAAACAGAGGAGATTGAATTGAATTATGTTTATTTTGAATTTCATGAAATAATAACGTATAAAAAGGTATCATTGATCTTTCAAAAGATATTCCACGTTTTGAATGGTGAAAGGTTCTTGGCCTTAAATTCGGAAACTTTCCATGTGCCATTGTTCGATACAGATGAAAAAATTATTTTGAGAAAATTTACCTTTTTCTCTTTCCCTCCGGGGATATCTTTTAAATCACAGAACGAAAAAAACATGTCTAAATTGAAAGAAAAATTCTGGACCAATATCAAAGGGATTTATTTTAAAAAATTGAGTGAAAATTATGGGGGGAAAATTGAGAAATAACCTCATAATCAGACTTGAAGAGTTCATAAAAAATGACACCTCTTTGAAGTACCAATCTGAGTGATAGGTATTTTTTTTTTTGTTGAATCCGGATACTTTTTTCATTTATCTATTTATGTATTTTATTTATTTCTATAATATGGAAAATTTTGGTTGAGAATTTAAACATGGAAATGAATTAGCAGACCATTTTTCAACTAAGTATATAAATCATATGACAGTCTATTTTTGAAAAAAAAAAAATTCAAAATTACTTAGTTCAATTATTTTTCCTTGAAAAAGAATTAGCTCGATTATGACGTTTGTTCAAATTTTTCGTTCAAACTTGAAGTTCACTAGAGAAAAGTAAATTTTAAAAATGACTGATAATCTGAGAGACTCGAACAAAATTGGAATAAGAATCTGATATTCTCACATAGGTATCTTTTTCCTGTCTTTTTCAAGGTTTCATTTGAAACTAATCGATTAATCAGTCTTGGTTTCGAGAATTTAATTCGACCGAACGGATAGTTCGATTTTGAACTGCGATAGTTTTTTATACAACGAAAGGAAAATTAAACCGACGACGCAATGAAGGATGCTTCACCGAGAGTGTTCCTTTTTCATTTATTTCTTCGTATTGAGTTCAAAGCTATGGGAAGGATATTTGTGGCTCGAGTATTTTTATAGATAAGCTCCGAACGAATGTAACAATATTTCTTTTCCTCTTCCAGAAGGAAAAAAACAATTGGAATTTGAGTTCCGTGTGGACATTTCTATCAAGTCGTGTAATAAATTGAAATACGAGTAGAAATCTTGAAAAAAGTAACCGAGATGCAATCTGGGCGATTCTCGGGTGTATGAAATGATCCAATATTTTTTGAAAAGATTGAATTATGATGAAAAGGTGCTGAGATAGAGATTTTAAGAAATGGGAATAGTTGACTTAGGGATTAAAATATGTGATGGTTCGCAAAAAAAGAAACCTCAGCGGTCATTTTATCGAAAGGAATTTTTTTGGATTGGAGTCCAGATACCCTAAAAAAATCGATCAAAACTATCCCAAAGGTTCCCTAATTTCAAAAATGCCCAAAAATTGAGATTTAGTACAAGTAGGTAATTCTTAAAATTTTATTCAAAAAAGTTACAAAAAGTTCAATTCATTAAAACCAAAAGTCATTTTTTTGATTCGGGTTCATCACGCAATCCGAACTCAATCATCACACAAAAAAATAATAAAATACCAAAGGTTTTCTAAAAATGGAGTAAAAACCCCTCAACGTAGCAAGTCAAACAATCCATACGAGAGAAAAAAACCACCGATAAAAATTTACGACAATTTACGCGTCTTGAATTTAAATTAGCATCGGAGTCTTCTCATTGAAAATTGAAACGCTTCGAAAATAATTCAATCTTCCGTTATTAAATCGACTATACTAATGAAGATTTAAACTTCGACTGTTAATTCACCCCGCCAATTGCACGTTCAATTTCAAACGTTTGAAAATTTTATTTGCTTTTTCAAAGCGATGAAAATACTGCGTGGAAAATCTTACTCGATTTTCATCCATATTAAGGTGAAAATAAATAGGGAAAATTATACGAAAATGAAACCATATTTACAAAAGTCACACCTACGAGGATATTTAGGTTGGGCAAATTGCATAAGTAAACGTTTAAAATCGACATCGATTCCGACGTGGGCGTGATTGTACCTTCAAAAGTTTGTTATTAAAACATCAAATTTGAAAGGCGAATTTCACCGCTGTAAATTGAAAAGGCGAATTTTTCGTCGAGGTCGGAATTATTTATCGTTTGAAGGTGCCTAATAACAATATCGAGGCAAAAATTAAGAAGATTTTAATTAGGAAATATGGACTTTGGAATTTTCACGTTGCGAATATTACAGGGACGAGATAAGAGAGATGGTCCTCCTTCCCACTCATATTTCTTTTAAAAAAGTTAGAAAATTTTGGTGTCAATCGGCATAAAAAAGCACGAAATAAGTAAGAAAAAAATGAACTGTTTTACACCGGAGAATATCACAAAACATTTACTCAAAATTAATGGAATTTAAAAAATAAAATAAAATAAACTACGTACCAATTTATTAACTATCCATTTTTCTGATCGTGGTCCTCTTTGGGCATATGAAGTCTATTAAGAGAAAAGAGGGTTGAGGATTCTGTCTCAAAATGAAGAAAGTTCAGCTTTTGGATGCCTTTTTTTTTTTTCAAAAATATTCGCCATCGTATCGCCCAAACTCGAGGAATTTACAAAATTCATTATAAAAAATGAAAATATGAAATTTTTCCCTCTATCCCAGACAATTGAATATTTTTAAGCAGAAAAAATTTGTCCTTCTCATTTAGCAGAGGACTTGTAGGCGATTTCAAACATAATTTTCAAAAAAAAAAATCCTTTCATTTTTGGAAGCGGAGGAGGATATTAAGAAAAATATACCTAGTTCTTTTTTCTTTTTTTTTGGAAGATGAAGAAGTAACACGAAAAGAGCACTTTTTTATTTCAGGAACTACAAAACTGGTGGACCTTCTCTTCTTGTTTTCAAGAAAATGCGAGATGATTTTTTTTTTTAAAAAGGTCGAAAAATTTTCATTTTCTCCGGCAAGATTTCTGCCCAAGTTTCATCTTTGAGTACACAGGTACCAACAATGAATCCAACTCGCTTTAAACCACCTTTAAATGCCTCAAAAAATCAACGTGCATACAATTTACATTTTATGCGATTGACATTTGCGAAAATATTCAAAAATAAAACCGGGTCGGCTCGACTTCGGTATCGAATTACACCGAAAACACATTTTTTTCGTCGTCTCGCTGTAGAGACACGATGCGGTGACACACTAATACGAGGCCAACCAAAGAAAAAATTCGATTACACGAGCCCAAAAAAAAATGTTCGGGCATGAAATAACATTATAAAAATCCGACGTTATCAAGTAAACATGAAATAAAGACAGATGTAAGAGAGAAAGAGAGAATGGGAAAAAACAGTCGACTTGTCGAAAATGGCTTTTTTTGGAGCTACAGTCGAAATGTGTTTACACAGTACACTATCGCCTCAAACTTTTTCGCCGGGTTAAAAAAAAAAGTGCTAATGTACTTCGACGAAATCAAAAATAGAATAAAAGGTCCTTGTGTTTTTTTAGTCGTTATTTTTGTTCGAGCCACAAAGAGCCCTATGGTTTCATTTTTACCAATAATTCAGCCAACGAAGAAGGCAGATGGCAAATTAAAGGAGAAATGAGGGAGGGGAAATTCTTAAAATTATAGCATTTTTTCCTTATCGTGCTTTTTATCGTGAAATATGTACTTCGCGAAGACTCGGTAACTGAGGTATGGAGAATTAAATTTTCCTCCGCGCATTCGAACACAGGTGTATTTTAAACGATAGGTTAGCGTAATTTTTAGATTTTTTTTTAGCTGGACAAACTTTTATTGCGAAAAAATGTCAAAGTCCACCTCCTAAATATTGATCTACCCCCCCCTCCCTCCCCCAAAAAATGGAGTTTCCTTCTCCATAAGAGAGGTATCCCAAAGGAAGATGTTGAACTCAAACCAAAAAAAAAAAAAAAAAAAAAACGAAAGTATCTCACAAAAGAACCTTAGGTATAAGTATCTAATATTTCAGATGCTGAAATTCATTTTTCAAACTTTGGCGAATTTTTGAAATTTCTAGATACTTTATCGCCCTGTAAAAGTCTGTAAAACTTTGATAAAATCCACGAAAAAATTTGATCCTCCAAATTCGATTGAAAGCGGTTTCAAGACGTTTCACAGTTTCCAAAATTAAAAAAAAAATATCAGAGCTATAAAAACGCCCATAAAAATGGTTCATATATCGTAGATTTCCAATATTGGTGATCGATTTGATTGATTAAAGAAGAATTTTCCGAATCTGATAATTTTGAGTTCAAATACATAGTTTTGGCAGATAATTTTACTGAAAAAAATTTAAAAACAGGCTCACAACGCACGCATTCATTGAAGTAAAAAATGAAAATTGGTACAATACCCTAATTTTGCCCTCTCGAATCGATTAGACGTGATTTCAAGACATTTTGGAACCTTCAAAAAAATTTTAAAAGCTTTCAGAGATGGAGAAATGCCCATAAAAATGGTACATAATGAGTTTCTGCACCTATGAGCAGTTGATAACTAATATTAGAGACCTATTTGATCGATTGGAGTGGAATTTTCAAAAATTCATGACGGTGATCTCGTGTTCAAGTACACATTTTTGGCCAAAAACGCCAAAAAAAAAATAAGGGATTAAAACTCAAATTTGCAAATTTTGGAAAATTCTGCTCCAGTTAATCAAACAGGTCACCAATATTGAATATCCGCTGATCATAAATGCTGAAGTTCATATGGACCATTTTTATAGACTTTTTTCCCGCACTAGAAAATTCTAAAAAAAATTGGCGGCTTTGAAACATCTTGGAACTGTTTTCAATCGATTTGGCCGGTCAATAATATGGCATATGCCAAATTTCAGCTTTTTTCATCGATTAGATCAAATTTTCATATTTTTAAAGACAATGAAATAAGTTTGAAATTTCAAAAATTCGCCAAAATTCGAGAAATGAGCTTCTGCATCTAAAATTTTGGAAAAGGAGGTTCTTTCGAGATGAAAGATGAATTTTTGATTTTTTTTCGGGCTCATAATTTTATTCTGATAGTTGAGAAATATCCTTTGCTAGACAAAAATTATAGGAAATTGAACACACACATTAAAAGTTTTTTACTGGCTTACAGTGCATCACGAGGAACTTACTTGACCAAAATTTTACCCTTTAAAGTTGGCTGGAGCAGGGGGTGTCATAAGGTTTTTAATTCTGAAAAATCGCTCAATACATCGAAAAAATTACATAAAATTTAATGTGAGAGACAGAAAAATTGAAATAACTTTGGGACGTGATTTTTTTTTTTTACCACGAACTACATTCTCACCATAGGCCATCTGTAGAAAAAGTAGTTGCCTGATCCTACGAGAAACACTTCGAGGATGACATTACACTCATACCTTACCAGGAAATTTTTCGATATTCAAGCTCCATAACTCCTCCTAAGTCAATTTTTTGGTTATGGAAGCTGGAAGTTTCTTGTGATGATCTACAAGCTTGTGATTTTTTTTTGATATATCACACCTCGAATAGTTCTCTTATGAGCTACTTTTTCTTCGAATTCTTTTTATTCGGCTCCTGGCGCAGAACCCCCTACCAAATATTGCATTGCAATACTCAGTAAAGTAAAATTGAAGCGTAGAATATGAATTTTTATGGATTAATGGACAAAAATACCTCACGAATGTCGCGCTGAATTTTTTTATTCGGCTCCTGGCGCAGAACCCCCTACAAAAAAATGCACTGCAATATCCAGTAAAGTATGACTGGAACAGAGAATATGAGTTTTTATGGATTAATGAACAAAAATACCCCAAGGAATGTCGTGTTGAATTATTTTTATTCGGCTCCTGGCGCAGAACTCCCTATCAAATATTATAATGCAATATCCAGTAAAGTAAAATTGGAACACAAATAACATTCGAGTTTCTATGGATTAATGAACTATTGAACAAAAATACCCCAAGAATGTCACGTTGAATTCTTTTTACTCGGCTCCTGGCGCAGAACCCCCCTATGAGATACTATATTGCAATATCCAGTAAAGTAAGGCTGGAACATAAAATTATGAGTTTTTATGGATTAATGAACAAAAATATTCCAAGAATGTTGTGTTGAATCATTTTCACTCGGCTCCTGGCGCAGAACCCCCTACCAAATATTGCATTGCAATATCCAATAAAGTATGATTGGAACAGAGAATATGAGTTTTTATGGATTAATGAACAAAAATACCCCAAGGAATGTCGAGTTGAATTATTTTTACTCGGCTCCTGGCGCAGAACTCCATGTCAAATATTGTAATGCAATATCCAGTAAAGTAAAATTGAAACACAAATAACACGAGTTTCTATAGATTAATGAACGAAAATACCCCAATTTGGTCGAGGTAGTTTGCCATCTGGAACATGTTGCTTTTTCGGTATGTTTATCAGATTTTCATTTCGTTGGGCTAGAAATATACTTGGGGAAAAAATATGCCACGAGGAATTCACAATGCTATAAATTTCATCGACTTAACCGCAGCTTGACTTAAATACATAGGTACATTGCGATCAGTAAATTAAAAAGATAGATTGTCATTGCTCCGTGCCTCGGTATGTATGGTTGGCTGGGAGTAGGTATAGTGCTAAAATAAGTGCACGTCGCCACCGCTGCGCCTGAATGCTAAACTATACCAACTCTAAGAGAGCGAAAGATTAACGACGAGAAAGTGGTGCGTTTTGAGTAAAGTTTAGCTGAATAGCACCTGTGTGCATCCCCATAATCGATATAGAACGACCCCGGTACCATACCTCCGGCCTTGCCATTGTTAACGTTCATACCTTTTGCTAGCTGTCGCTGATGTATATCGTTGCCGAATATCTACCGCCGCTCCGCACGTCCTCCTTCGTCCTTCTTGTCCTCCTCCGCTTCTCGCTCGTTTATGAAATACCGATAAAAACTCTGACATTGCCAACTTTTAGACTTGCTTCCATTTGACGCCTTTTGATTTTCGTACACTAACATAGCAACGAACGAGGAACGCAAAGCAACAGTTTGCTTAACGGCTTTTCTCCTTATTCGGTCGTGTCATCGATTGAATTATTAATTTCATTAGTTTTGTCGCGCGCGCGACACAGCGAAATTACGGTCGAACTGGCTGGCGTTTTGGAAATAACTTTTTAAACGCCGTGATTAATTGCCAATTTGGCAATTTCTGACAATTTAACGTTTTAGCCGTTAGGTTTTGCTCATTCCTTTCCCGTCGTACGTTGGCGTATCGAGTAGCCCCAGTCCGGTCGACTGGTCGATTTTCGTCGCTGGGTTTCAATGAATAGCCGATGTAGGGTTTATTTTAGAATTGGGGTAAAAATTATCCGCGTGAAAGGGTTTTTCTTGCTGAAAAGAAGTGAATTAAGGAGGAAAGCGGAGAATAAGGAAATTTCTTGAGTATATTTTACAAGTCACGTTGAAAACAATGTTGCATTTTTAATGCGAAAAGTGAGCTGGAAAGAGGTTGGCGAAGTTGGTTTTAAAAACTGTGTCATTGTACTCGCTTTTGGCCTTGCGGATGGGTATTTTTTCGAGAAATTTTTTATCGGTTGAAAGTGCAAAGTTGTTTTTAATTTGGATGTTTTAGACACTGAAATCTAGATCAAGATTTTTACAATTTTACCAAACAAAATCTTGAAATTTCCATCAATTTAGGTTATATGCAGAACGTGAAGTGAATTCGGGATTATTTTCGGGTTGTATAATTTTCTTGTCAAAGACATGGTCCATTCAAACTTGAAAATGAAGACTTTTCGTTGTTAAAAAAAATAAATAAAGTACCTAGGTAATTATGAAATTGGAATCATTTCCCAAATATTACCAAATAATTGTTGGAAGAAGAGAAAAGAACCTTACAAAAAAATTATTACATATTATTTTTTTAAATTTCTAAAATTCGACTTTTTTCAGAGTGGCATTTTCAATCAAACCGAGAAAGTTTTTGTTCGGTCCAAAAATTCTGAAAAGTGGCCATTATTTATAAAACGAATAATTTTTGTTGAGGGGAAGGAGAAAGGCATAATATATCAAGTGTTGAAACTTTTGAAGAAACCGGTTTTTTTTTTCGAAAAATATCTAAGTATACTTGAATTTTCTCTAAAAATTTCATGGCTTGGAAATATTTTTCAAGCTTTTGAATGATAATTCCAAAATTCTGCAATATTTTTAATCTGATAAAAAACGTCAATTTTTTTCCATTGGGATTTCCATCCTTCATTTCTTCAAGTTGGTACGTTTAATGGAAAAACAATGGCGTCTTTTTTATGGAGTTTTCCAGATCTTTCATCTTTTGAGCACAGATTATATTTCTCTTTTTTTAAGATTTTGTTTTTTTCAATTAGGTATGTATAAATATCTTCATGAATCAGAAACGTAGAAGAAAAATTTTAATTTTTGAAAAAAACTGTTCAATGTATTCTCATCTTTTAATTCATTGAAGTTTAATCAAATTCACCAATCATCCCACAATTTTTCCAAACTTTGAGATTCGAGTGATTTTTGCAATAAATTTTCACCCAAAAAAATCATCTTACAACTTTCCCGAAATTTTGAGAATGGGATAATTTTTAGGATGAATTTTCATCTCAAATCTCTTCCAACGATTTTCTCAAAATTTCGACTTTGAGATAATTTTTGCAAGCTTTTGAAACTAGGATGACTTTTGGGATGAAAATCAATTTCATCAATTTTTCAAACTTTGAGATTGGTTCGAATTTTCATCCTACAGCTCATCTTACAATTTTTTCTAGCTTCTATGACTGGAATGGTTCGTTCCACAATTTTCCAAGGTTTAGTGGCTAAGTTGATTTTCAGAATGAATTTTCATCCCAAAAATCATTGCACAACTTTTCCGAGGTTTTGAAGTTTGGATGATTTTTGTGATGAATTTTCAACTCAAAATTCATCCCACGATTTTTCCGAGATTCTGTGGCTGGGATCATTTTTGTGATGAATTTTCATTCGAAATTTCATTCCATGATTTTGAGATTGGGATGATTTTTTCGAGATTTCGAGGCTGGAATCATGTTTGTGATGAATTCTCATTCCACATAATTCATCTCACCATTTCTTCCGAATTTTTTAGTCTTAGATAATTTTTGGGACGAAAATGAATCCAAAAATTATTCCACGATTTTTCCAAACTTTCGAGGTACCTGAAATCAAATTTTTGGACTCTCTTAATTTTCAGCGTACAAAAAAAGGTTGCAATTTTTCAATAATTTATTGAGACTAAACGGGTACTTGTCTGATTTAATTTTTGGAATGATTGTACTGCATGGGTGAAAAAAAAAATGAAGGATTCCAATTGTGACGCGTCCAGTGATACCGCACCAAAGGTTGAAGAAATCAATTTCGATTTTATTTTGGAAATTTGGAAAAAGGGATAAATTTTTGAAATTCCAGTTTTCACATAGTTTCATAGTATCCTAAATCTCAAATGCATCCTGGTTTTCGTTTTTTTTTTTAAATACGTTTTTAGTGTTATTTTAAAAGTACATTTCAGATTTCAACCCTTCATTGATCTGCAAATTTGTGTGATTTTCAAACAATTATTTCTTTCATTTTTCAAAACATAAGAATTTTTTTCCAAATGTCTTCCCTAAAAAAAGTGCATAAATAATAATTATTAATCTTCACTCACCCAAATCCAATCCCTCCATCAGTTTCAATTTCGTACCAAATTATTTCCAGATGAAAACGGGTAACACATATAAACCGTTAATAACATACGACTTGAACCTTGTACTCGTATTTATACCCTCGAATACGTGGCAATAAAAAATAATACGAGTTTAAATTGAATCCGAATCATAAAAATATATAATCTGCCAGATTTATAATACCGACACAGCAAAGCTAACCTTCACTTTGGAATACTGTGCAATGATGGCTTTATGCTGGAAACTCCCAACGGTACACGAGCCAACCGTTGTTTACTCGTACCCGTTATTTTTTCATCATCGTCGTACCAGCCACCGTGACTAATTGTTTTCGGGATGGGACGCGAGGTGAAAAATTCCACACGCCGATGTCTGTCGCTGTAATCGACTTAATTTCCACTCGAAATTCAACAACGAGAATAAACAAATGATTAAAATACATCTTGGGCTAAAGAACGATTAACAAGTTGTAATTAATTTCATCCTCGCGCGCCAACCGCGTCAAATATAATACGACCATAAAAAATCCTACCCAATCGATAAATTTAATTACGATAATAAAAAGCTTGAAATCGAACTGGAACGAAGAATGAAAAAAAAAAATACTGAAAGGAACCTTCGGTGAAAAAAATTGAAAAAAACTTCCATAATACGATTACAACGGTGGAAAAAAAGTTTATAATTTCACAAGCAGCCGTTTAAACGAATAAAGCAGCGAAGAGAGGAAAAAAAATAACCGAAAGAAAGTGTCAAGCGGCGTTACTTCGACGCAGGAAATCGTTAATTTGTAAAATGAAGTAAACCGAAATTCAATGAAATGTAATTTAGCAAGGCCAAGTATACGGCAATTCCTACCAGCCCCGTTCGGTTAGTCGGTTATGATTTATGTCATACTTTCGTAGCCGTTTGCCGGATTTTGACAGCTGTTGCGCCCTCTTCTCGTAAATTTCACTTTCAATTCTACGCGAACGAGCCACTTGTTGGCGGGGATAAAGGTGGCAGCGAGAGAGAAAAAAAGCTGCGTACAGCGAAAACGCCGCACCGTGGTGAGAAATTAACGAGCTTTTATTACGGATAATAGTATATTATGCAATGAGGGAGATAAAGTGATTTTCGACGAATTTTGAGGTTTATTGCCCGAGCGAAGCGAGGGAAATAATTCAAAATCGTCGAAAATCATTTATCTCCCGAGTTGCATACGATATTTTTTGTTGTAGTGTGAGTAAAAGGCGAGTTTGAGCACTCGAGCGATTCGCGAGTGTGAGTAAAAGTGCACTTTTACTCACACTACGATGAAAATATATTTTTTACACGTAAAAAACCTTTCGTATTCGGCTTGTAATCAGCGACGACGAAAAACGTCAACCGAAGCTCGGCTTAGAGAGCTAGTTTACTGCATATTATCTTTAGGTATTCCATACGCGGTAATTATTTTAAACGTTATCTGGCTCTCTCGTATCGTTTAACAAATATCGTAAATTACTCGGTTTCGCGTACGATACCGGTAGGTACTTCGAAATAAATTCGTCTCGGCAACAAACGCAGATCAATGAGACACCCAAGTATTCTCCAGAGCATTGAAAAGACTAATTTACGTTATACCTTTACCTCGATACCTACGTGTGTGCGAAAACAATCTTCGTGAATTATCGACCAATTTTCTCTCGGTCGTTTTTTTCCACCCTGTATCTGGCCAGGTGAAAAATTCTATTCGCGAGTGTTGCTGTACGAGTTGCTTTTGATGTGGTGTTTTCGATGGCAATGTCAGGGTTTTTCTGTGGAGTATTTCGACCAGAAAATATGAGCTGCGTTGTTTTGTCACACCATCGAATACCTTTGGTATTTTTTTGGCACGCGATTGTCGAAAAATTTGAATAACGTGTTAGTATTATTAAACTTTTCTATAATTATGGTTATTAGGGTGGTAGGATTGTCTGAGAGAGGCCCCTTTCTCCTGGTCTAATTTTTCTTAGTTTGTGGTGACGATTTTAGCGGATTGGAATCGATTTGTTGTGCTCGTAGGTACGTAGCATGAACATAATTCTCCGCTGAAATATCCCTATTTTGATAGAATTATAATTGAAAAGAATTATTTAATGAGGAGACATGGGCATTGAAATTTTTTATGGTAAATATTACCTTTTGACCTTGAAATAAAATGAATGAGAAGTTAAATTAATTAAAAATTGAATGAAATACCCAAGTATATCTATCGAAGGGATAGAAAAAAATAGGATACCTATGTTGAGAAACACTGAAAATGCACGTGTTTGAAGACAGTGTTTTTATCTGTATCGACGAAGGTAGTTTATGGCTCCTGTTTACAAGGCCAAAGTGTCCAACATGCTCGTACACAGGATGAATATCGAAAAAAAAAGTTATAACGAAAATGTGGTATTTTGAACTTGGCCATCATGAATTTTTGACGATTTCTTGGCTGTGGTTCTGCTCAGACTACTCTATTTTTCACGTTAATAGTTAATTCCAAATAAGTATCGACTTATTTTGGCTTTTAATACGAGGTTGGTTTATGAAATGAATTTTTAAAAAGTTGGTATTGTGGGTAAATTGCATTTTCACAGATCAGCGAACAGAAAGGTGGATCAAACTTTGAACTTTAACTTTTTTAGTTTAAAAATTAGATAGGGTTGCTTAAAAGTTGAGTTTAGACTTTAAAACAATGGATAGAATTTTCGTTTCTTATTTTCAGTCGATATTCAACCTTGGTCATATCGCACTTACAAAGTTGAAATTCAAAAAAAAAAAAAAAAGGAAAAAATAGTATTAAAATTTGATGCCTATTTCTTATTGGAATTTTTCCCTTTTTTGTGCAAGTTTAAAAATTTTTTGTGAAAATTGTGAAATTTTGTGCTTGAAAAATACTCGATTAAAAAATTTTAAGTCTGGTTTTTTGAATTCATTTTCATTTTTCAAACCACTTGCTGTGTTTATAATGTGCAGATAAATCACTCGTGACCTCGTCATCACCTCTGATTCGCTGCTGAAACTGCCTAGTTTATCGATTCATGTTGTGAACGGCGTACTACATAAGAGAATATGGCCAAATTTTTAAACAACCAAGATTATTTTGAATGTGTATTTAAATAAAACTTGAAGAATGCGAAGGAAGATCGAAATTTGGTTTGAGATTTTCAAATATATACATATTTATCTACCTGGAACAGATGAGAATGGTTTTGAAAATAAATATCGAGTGGAAATTATATTTTTCAGAATTTTCACTTAAAAATTACTAATTTAAAATTTTCTTTCAATTTGAAGATTCTGACATCTTCAAGAGTTTTTCAAAAATGTAGGTATTTTCAAAGATTTATAAGAAACGAGAAAAAGAGAAATACCTGAGCATTGGTAATTTGGATTCTCATAATTTTAAAAGTTTCATAGACAAAATTTCTCGAATAGCCTCGTAGGCTTTTTGTTCATTAATCCATTGAAATGTATTATTATTCCATGTTCCTATCTTACTTTACTGGGTATTGCATTACAATATTTCGTGTGGGGGGGGGGGAGTTCTGCGCCAGGAGCCGAGTAAACAGAATTCAACACGACATTCTTGGGGGTATTTTTGTTCATTAATCCATAAAAACTCATATTCTATGTTCCTATCTTACTTCACTGGATATTTCAATGCAATATTTTGTAGGGGGTTCTGCGCCAGGAGCCGAATAAAAAGTATCCAACGCGACATTCTTGGGGTATTTTTGTTCATTAATCCATAAAAACTCATTATTCTATGTTTCAATCATACCTTGCAATGCAATATTTCGTAGGAGGTTCTGCGCCAGGAGCCGAATGAAAATAATTCTACACCACATTCGTGAGGTATTTTTGTCCATTTATCCACAAAAATTCATATTCTATGCTTCAGTTTTACTTTACTGGGTATTGCATCACAATATTTTGTGGGTGGTTCTGCGCCAGGAGCTGAATAAAATCAACTGTATTTCGCATTTCTGAGATCTTTTTGTGCATTAATCCATAAAATTTGAGATCATATGGTTTTACATGTTCCATATTAGGCAGTGATGATGAAAAAATGTTGAAAAAAAATATTATTGAAGCATAATTTTTGCTTGAATACAGTGAACTATGATAGAAAATTCCAATAAATAAAGTAAGAATGGATTTTTGGAAGAATTTAGGTCAGAAAATTTTGAGTTGAGTTAGCGAAATAGAAGAATTTGCTATGTCTTTTTCACAGTAGAAATTGGTACTACATTTTTATAATTATAATTTTCATAACCAACAAATACTTAGGTATCCATATATTTAAAAAAAATAAAAATTCAAGTTTTTTTCGCCTTTTTAAAAATATTTTGTATTCATTTAGACTTTCTATCAAAACTAATCCGATGAACATGAATTAACAATTCAAAAAAGCTAGAAGCGATTCTTGATTTCACTCTCGCTGAACCGTAAAAAAAATACATTTTTTTGTTTCTGCCGAAGGTGCTTAAAAACTTTATAATTTGGCCATAAATCTTTTCAAGAAATAAACCCATTTAATTTGTTGAAAACTTATTGCAGCAGTGCAGTCAACTGAAATTTCATGGCATTTATGAAATTATAATGCAGTTGGCAGCACTGCTTTAATTTTTTTTGAACATTTTCACCATTTTTTTCACTCAATCGACGTAATTTTGAGGTGGTGAAGAACGAGATTCAAATTCAGTAAAATTTCTAGAAATCTTAATCCTCGATTTCGCGATCAGAAAATTTTCAACCCTCTTGGAGAAGACAATGAATGATATTCAATTTCAAGATCAATGAATTGGGAAGATTGGAAGCTTGAATTTCAATTCTTCGGACTACGCTGGTATAAATAAAATACCGCAAAAAATTAATTTTTCATTTTTTTTTTCAATCTTGGAAAATGGAAAATTTTAAAAATATTTACCACTTTTTCGCCAAAAAAACCTGACGATTCTACGAAGTCTCCGCCAAAGTATTCCGAAAAATCGACACGCAATCTTCAAACATCCCCTTTCCATCCACCATCCCACTCCCTCAAACCGTGAAATCCGATCATCCGAATCGATATCCGTCAACAAAGAAGCGAGAAATTAATAATTAAAACGGATCCCCTCGTCGTTGCGAAAATCCTCCAAGGTCCGATATTCGCGACGCGACAGGCGGAAAGGCTTCGCCGAGTAAATATTTTCATCTCGCGGCGAGCTAATTTAAAAGTAAAAAATTGCATTTATCCTATTTACAAGTTGGATAACTTTCTAATCGCGACGTTATATTTTTATGATAAAATTATTCCATATAAAAGCTGATTAGCGTTGAAAAGTCAGTCGAAAGTAGTTAAAAGATGAAAATTTCCCGATTCTCATTTGCATATCTTGAAAACAAACAAATTAGCCGATGCTCCGAGTGCTATAAAATTACTATCCCGAGGAGAAAATAAAATATGTAAATTTCATTTATTAAATATTTATAACGATCGAGCCTCCGAGCTCCGAGGGGAGAGGTAAGAAAAAAACACAAAATTGGCCGATAATAATCGTCGTCGATGGAAAATTTCTTATTCTTGTCGAGATCGGTCGCGTGGTCGTATAAAAAAATTATACACTTAGGTCTACCGAAGGTAGGTCTTTGTCGTGGTATCAATTTCCGGGGCAAATTGCTCGTATTATCATCGTCAAGGTTCGGCATACGGGGGCGAGCGACGATCTCGAAAAAGATGAATTTCAACGCGCCATTTTCAAACACAATCGCCGGAGCTTATTCGTATTAATTTTTATTTCATTCGTACGTATTTTCGCCCGACATACCCATATACATACCAGCCTCACGTTTACCAGCAGCTTCGCATCCGTTTTTTGAACAAGTGCAAACGATGACATCATCAATCAATTACAATACGTCATCAATCTTTTTTAATGTAACTTCATAAACTGTTGTATATTCGGTGGACGGTATACGCAATACAGTCATAAATCATAAGAATACCGGGTGACGGTTCAACGATTGCCCTGTTCATATCTATAGTGGTAACCGCCCAGCTAACAAGTTCATAAATAATTTAAAGGCAATAATTTTTTCACGTGTTTTTTTCACTAAATATCTCCCTCTGGCCTCCCCATAACCCGATGCCACAGCTACTGTCAATTTTATACTCGTACAAAACTGCGCGAAAATTAACTCTTTCAATTTTTTATCCTATGGGGGATTTTTTCACTTCCCAAATCACAATACGTATTAAACGTTTTGTATTGAAAGCTTCCCAGTGCACGCCTTTTTACTGCGAGCTCGAGTGCCCTTTTTTTCCCACTCTCTCGATCAACACGAGCGTTGAATTTTAATAAGGTACCAGAAACACGTCGATTTGAATTATCCCCAGTGTTCCTAATATCTTCGAATTTCACGTTGTTTTTCATTTACGAGGATAAAGAAAATATGGGCGTTATTTTCACGAGGCATAACTTTACATCTTGATTTATTTAGCTATTTTTACCATTTTTTTTTTTTTGGGTTAGGTACGTTGTTAAATAAACAAACACGCATCGAGCCTCGAATATTTAAATATTTCTCGGCGTGAAATCTTATCGAATTTTCGATCTCGAACCGTGCGAAAAATCGAGCAAAACAAGTTGGAATTTAGACGACAACGAGGAGAAATTTGCCATATAATTGTACCAGCGGAAATATCCGCCCTTTGAGTGTTTTTTTCTTTTTCAATTGAAAAATATTTTTAAATACAATACTTTCAATCTGATTTTGTTTAACATTTGAAAAAAAAACAACGAAGAAGTGAATATAAAATGTTTGAAAAAATTTCTGAAATTTTTGAATTAGGTAAAAAATTTAATGTCTTGGTAAACGGAATTTTTTAAAAAATTATTGATTTCCAAACATGCATGCATAAAAAATACAGGAGTGACAATCTTCGTATAGCAGGGTGTGAGTAGCAACACTGTAAAAGTGACTGGCACCATTCTGAAGCATATTTGGCACCATTTAGAAAATGTTCGCTTTAAAAAAAAAATAGTGGTATCAGAAAGTGGGGTAATAAGAGTTCACTGAATCATCCCACCAGAATTTTCAAATCTTTAAAACATAAAAAAAAAAAAATGCTTTTCTTGACATTAAAAACAAAATTTTTTAAGGCTTTGATCTCGTTTTTTGTCGGGCATGAACAAAACTTTAATTATTAGAATTATTTCAAGTGGTAGAGAGAAAGTGGGCTCCTTTTTGCCCCCCCCCCTCCACGAAAATAATTTCAGTACTTCATAAATATTTGTAGGTACTCATTTACTCAATTTGTACCTCCCAAAAAATGGCTTCCGATGCCAATGAAAATATCTACTAATTAATAATTTGCCTCTGTTGGCTTCGTAAAGCACTCAAGTCAGACAGAGACTGGAAACTGCACACTCGGTGGTCAATTTTTTTTCTTTTTACAAATTCCTACTTTATAAAATTTCAAAATCATCCCTCGGCCCTGCAAAAACGAAAATTAGGTAAAGACATACGAAGGAGTGTCACTCTAACTTCTATTTTTAATTTCAAAAATTTATCCGGTTGACCAATTTTTTAAAAGGGGTTACAGAGAAGAAGGTTTGATGGGATTTTAACGTTTGAAAAACATTTTAAACTCTTGACCAAATTTTTCCCTAAATTGGGTGTCTAATTGAAATTTTGTCTTATGTATTTCGCTGAATCTCTGGCTTCCGGAATCCGGAACCTGTAAGATGGAAATTTAAGCTTGGAAACAGGACTTTTCCCGCCGAATCAAGTGCGAAACTGAGGTTGAGAGAAAACCCCTCGGGCTCTCAGTTGTCGTCTCCTATCTTTTCTAGAAAAATGACCAAAAACGTAAATTTTAGGATCCATAGAAGTTGACGTTTCCTGAAAAAAACGAAACGAGCAAACATTCTTCAATCTTAAAAATTCACGTTTCCTCCAGTCTTTTGAAAAATTGCGAAGGAATGAAAATTTTGGAGTCTATTGAAGTTGTCGATTCCAAATTATTTCAGGATCCAAAGGGGAAAATCCCTCTCCCACTGGGAAAACAAAAATTGCAAGAATTGGCCGGAATTTAAAAAAGAAAACATTCAAAAATATTCATCTCGACGAAAGTGGCATTTCGAAGACAAATAGATTAGGAACCTCTGTGTTGAATGTAAATTCAACATTCATTTTTCCATGGAAATTTATTTTTACAGAATTCTTGACTATGGTTACAATGTCATCAAATCTCAAACTGAAAATTGTACATATTTCGAGGCAAATTAAAAGTGAGACTCCATTTCAAACGCCCCACCCATTCCAGGCAGAAAGTGAGAGTGGTTTTAATCAATTGAGCTCGGCTTGTGCCCTCTTGTGCTGAAATTATTTTCGTTTGTTCTCCCCCTACTCCTGAAAACGTTCATAATTTATGGTGGAACATCAGAAATTCTGCCTCGTCTCTTCAATATTGAGGGATGGGAGTGGGGTGAATCGAGTGTGCTTGGATTTTGCTTCTTTGTGCCGACATTATTTTCATTTGTGTTTCCTTCTATGAATGTGGCATGGCATCTGAAATGGTACCATGGGCCACGCCCATTAAGGATGGAAGGATGAGAGTAAGGTCAATTGATTTTGTTCAGTTTGTGATCTTTTAGGCTGACATTTGGTCATTTTTGATATTTCCCAAAACAAATTATCAGACAAAGGATTGGTACTGTTATAATTTTTATCAAGACTTCTTTTTCAAGGTTTTCAAAAAACATTTTTGATGCTTCACCCTTAGAAGGAATAGAGCAGAAACAAAAATAATGAAAAACTGAACAAAAACGATTGATTCCACTCCCACCCCTCAATCTTGAGTGGGCGGGGCACCATTTCTGACGCCCAAACCTATATTAATTTTCAGGGGACGAGGGTGAGCACAAATGAAAATTTCAGCTCATGAGTGTGCAAATCAAAGGCAATAGATTAGGACATCCCCTCCTACCCTTTGAATGGATCAAGAGTCATTTTTTGGTCCAAATTTCGGAAAAATCAGTTCACGAAACGAAATGTGATTGAATTACAAACCAAAAAAAAACGAAAATTCCATTTAAAATGTAAATTAAGACGTAGATATGTAGACATAATTCGATGTTTATTCGCTTTTTTAAAATTCCATCTCGATATTTGGAATGCTTCGCCAGCCAAAATTTCAACGGTGTTATTTTGTTTACGTCGTGGAAAGCGAAGAAAAAAAATACCGAAGGCAAAAAATTTATCTCATAATCTTTGGGAAAAGTTTCTAACGAAATTACTCTCGCTTGTAAGGTTACGAAATTAAAAATATGGCAAGCCGACGCCGAAGCCGAAACCGAAGCGGATGCGTTGTGAATTTAAATACCGTACACGTCGATTAACTCGATGAAAATATATCCATCATTTGCGGTATAGTAATTGCAAACGATGGCGAGAACGTGTTTTGTATCGTTAATTAAGATATTAATGAATTTCGAGGATATCTATCGTATCTATCCCTATATCGTTCATTGAAAAAGCCCTTCTCGCTGTACGCATTGAAAAGTAAGAATTCATTTAAAGATGTTACTCTCGTATATAGCACGACGAGAGCGTCGAAAAGTAAATAAAAGCACGATCGACGATCCGGGCACCCTGCACCCCGTCTCGGCGTAGTCTCATCAAAGAGATTTTTGATAAACCGCACCAAAAAGATAAATAATCTCGATACGTTGGTGACTACTTGAAAGATTCGCCAGCCAGATTAATTCGCTCGAGTTACGCGAATTTTCCCCAAATGCGGAGCCAGAGAGGGTGGCAGAAAAGAAAGAAAATTTATAAAGATTTAGGTACTGCGAAAGCATGTTACCGATGACAATTTCGGGTTTCAATTTTCCAAGGTAAATCTATCGAATGAGTTTTCTTTAAATGTTTAAAATGGAGTTTCGATGTTATCAATTTTCAGCGACCGATTTTTGTAATACGTATAACAATTTGTCTCCGGGTTTTTTTCCATTTCGACTTGGATTCACAAACGTACGTAGACAATGCGATGTCGCGAATTTTTCAAATGTCGATGTCGGGTGAATAAACCTTTGCACTATTCTGCGGATATTCGAATTTAATTCTTTGTTAATCTATATCTTTTCTGCGGTGACTGCATTGTGTGAATTTATTGAGGGCTTTGGGTTCAACAATTCGCCCTTCGTATTTTTTCTTCGACATTACCATCGATGATTTTTATCTAAAATTTCGATGGAATTTTACGAAGTCGAAATTGTGTATTTTAGGAGGGTAATTTGAATATTCGAAAAAGGAAAAAAGGTGGGAGTAATTTCAAAGAAAAGTTTGATCATTTGAATGCTGAATTGTTCAAAAGGAAGCCATTAATAGAATTTTCATTCATCATTTTCAAATGTGCGAGGGGGACAAAATTCTAAATTCGTAATCAATTTAAACGATTATTTCTACAAACAATAAAGTTTGGAAAAGAGAAATTAATTATTCGAGTTCGGAAATTTGTATAGAAAAATCTAATCGTCAATGTTTCAGTATTTTGAATTGAAATTTGATACAGATCAAAATTTTTAATAGTGGGTAGATATGTACAAGTTATTTTTATTCTTCTGGGATTTCTTTTTATGAACACTAAAATAAAAAACGGAAACTGTAACTAGAAGGCGAAAATAACGAAGCAGAAAAGAGATGCAAAATGTAGAAGTAACTGAAATTGAAAAAACGAGACTTGACGACAAAAATGAAATAAAATTTGGCATCATTTTAATTGAGTCTTATAATTAGGTATCAAATTTTTTATTGCTATAATTTTCTAAACCAGGAATTGAAAATGGGAAATTTTGCCTTGTTGACATAGATTATCTTTCCCTTTCTTATTTGTCACCTTTTTTTTAAATTGGAGTGGTACTAGAGAGGAGTGCTCGGAAACTTTTTCAGATTTTTTTCGATCACCTTATTGACCTTGAATTTGACTTTGAAAATTTCAAATCGCCTTGGAGTGCGCAGTTTGAGTCTTCTCCATTTTTTTTTTTTCAATATTTAAATTTATTAATGTATTTTAGAGTTTTTGAGGGGGTAAAAAGTGGCCAAATGTTCAAAAAACCTCCGTAATGCATCATTTTTGTTGCTTAAAATCATTGTTTTTCTTCAGTTTTTCATTTTCTAGTTTCCTGCTGAAAATATTATTCACACTCCGTGTCGGGGGGGGGGGGGGCTTGACGCTTCAGCTCACCATTTCCCATCTCTGCTTATGGATGGTGGTTAAAAAATATTCTAGAATTTTTTTACATCATGCAGGGGACAGCATTTGAAGGTCTGAGGGTATTAGATCGAAAATCAGAGTGAGAGCCAAATTCAGCTCTTATCCGGCTAGACCCTTTGATCAAAATATTTCAAACAGGCTCTTCGGCTATTGGTGATTTGATTCCCAAAGAAAAATTCGTGTGTGGTATAATTTGAAGTTTTGCTAATTTCTAGAGAATTTCTCCATTTTGGAACCAAAAGAAGCTGAAAATATAAAAGAATAGACCACAACGTAAAAATTTAGATAAAATAGGAGGTTTATTTTTGCAACTTTTTGAATCAATTTTTCATATTTTTTAGAAATGTTTCACAGATCTTGATTACTTCAAATTTGAGAAAATTCGGGGTGGGGGAAATTTTAAGAAAGGTTTCAAAAAACATCTCACTAGGTATAAAAATTTTCAAGAGATTTCTAAAAAAAAAAAATGTGAAAAATTAGCAAAAAACACACAAATTGTTCTGGTCAAAATTGGGTGTAAAATGATTTTTTAAAAAAAAAAAAACATTTTCTCATGTTTTAATATTTTGAAAATTTTCATCCACTGAAAAAAGTGGGAATCAATTCGTACTTGGAAAAAAAAAATGGAAATCAACTTGCACTGTTTTTAAAATCTGCGAATCAACTCACCAGCTCCCGGTTCTTCAAAGAGGAAAAAATGAAAATTTGGTTCCAGAAGGTATTCTTCTGAATCCATTTGAGGAGTGTCGTTGCAAAACGCAACATCTCTGAAGACCTGATTTTTGGGAAATCGCAAAAAAACTGTCATTCAAAATTGGGTGGGGGGGGGTTTGGCTCGGGGCGGTCTCATTGGAAAGCTTAGGACCCCAGCTACATGTTTTGGGGTCATTTCGCACTTGTACCTCAAGGAGGGTTGGAGGGGAGGGGAGCAAAAAAAAAAGATGTTGCGTTTTGCAACGAAACAAATTTTTTGTTGCGTTTTGCAACGACACTCCTCATTTCTTGGGTAATTTTGATCGAACCATAATCCAACTCAAGCAAAATTTTATTCCTCTTTTTTCCTTCTTCACCAGGAACATCAATTCTATGGGTCTTTGGGTCCTCCTCCTTTTTTTTTTCATGTTGGAAACGGACTTAGGAGATCAAAAAACATGCATTCTGTTGCTACATTCGAGAAATTTGAATTTTTTTTTTACAGAAACAAATAGAAGAGACATTTGAATTTTTAAAAAAGTGGGCAAATTCTTTGAAGAGGGAAAGAGAAAAATTGGAACCGAAGCCTATTTTTTCTAAATACATTCTAGATCAATAATCAGTCGTCAAATTGCTTTTTAGGTACAGTCTGAGCGCACGTTCGACTACACTATTGGTTTTATAGCCCACTGAGTGACATTTTCACCGTCGTTTCGGTTAAAACAGGCTATAAATAAATTTACGATGCGAATCGTGATTTTTGACGGAGACCTCGATCAAAATAAACGATAAAGAAAATCTAATTCGACAACTCTCCTCTGGGGAATAGGTACTTGCGAGTCGAAAATACCAACTTCTTGCCACCGTTTTATTAGAGCTCGTATCTTAATTAGCCTGTAGCTCTAGGTACCTAAGCGTATATTTTTATTCGACTTGCCGAGTCAGCTTAAATTCTCGAGTACGCGAATTATTCGGCGAAACGCTGGAATCTCGTCGAGTCTCTCGGTTTCAGCGGTAATTTATGGTACGGTTTGAAGTGGCAAGACACGTACGTAAGTGGTTGTGTACGTATTTCGAAATAAGCGTCATAAAGGTAGACCGCGCCTTAAGGTGCGAATATTTATACGAATCGAGTACGAGTTGATTAAAACGCTCGCAAGGTATGAAAGTAGGCGAAAATAAACGCTCGCCATTGTCTTATTATCACGTCAACAATTTCCATTATAGATTTTTCCTCGTTCTTTTTTCTCGCCCTGCTTCGTATCGTCATACTCGAGCTTAGAGAGATAATCGATATACGAACAAAAGAAAGATCAAAACCAAACGATGGAAATTTCTTAACACGACGTAAATTCTGATGGTGAAAAAACAGTAGAAAAAAAAACGCAGGCCGAACACAATTTAAAAACAGCTTTTTGCTATAACAAAAAAAAGATAAAAAGTTTACAGGGTGAAAGTTGAAGAGGAGGGGATTCATTTAAGTCGATTCTCTTCTCTTTTTTCTTGTTCGTTTTCTTTTTTGCTACACGAACGTCATAAAACGGCTTTTAACCTGTTGCTTGGAAAATTTCCTATGCGTTAGTCAAACAATTTATAGCCACCAAATCCGTACAGTCGAGTGCGACCACGTACCGTACGTTTTTTCCATTGACCTTTTAGTTGGCCGTAAAATCTAGCTCGAGAGTTTGTTGTATTTGTGCGTACGAAAGGTACAATTCAGCCACGATTTCTTCTCGCCGGGTTTCCGCCGAGCTGCGAATTTTACACCGGAATAAGTAGCCGGTGCTGGTAGCCAACCCGCCCAGCTTAGCTCTCGTTGAGACAACGATGATGCTCTAGCCGGCAACACGCGCAGCATTTTTAATTATACAATGGTGTCGGCGGCTCTATCCGCGCCCGTCGACGCGGTAATTTGCAAAAAATTAAGCGAATCTATAAAAACCGCCCTTTCTGCTGTGTTTTTCTTAATTTTAACCCCTAATTTTAATTTTCTTCGAGAGGCGAGACGAGCGTTGCGTTGCGCTGCGTGTATCGCGCCGTCGTTTGAGTAATTTCCTCTAATTTAATGAGAGATTTCATTCGTAAGCGGGTATAATTTTACTTAAACATCCATTAATTTGAAAAACAAGCGAGATAGCGCGATTAATCAGCCACCTTAACGTTTATGGCGCTCGTCGAGGCGTCGTCGTAGGTCGGAATGTTGTTTTCTTTGTTCAGCGCCAAATGAGCTATATTAAATAGATAAAAGCTCGACGTGATTTTTAATTTAAATTATAATCGCCGGCCGAGATGCCGAATATTTTTATAGGATCGGTTGAGGTTGCATTGATGCGGTTTGAGATGATTTGAGGATGGAAGGGGGTATTGTGGGGTTTGGATCAGCTCATCTGGGAGTAGGATGAGTAAAGCGAATGGTTCAAAATATCAACAATGGTAGGTAGTCAGAGAAAAATATGGATTTTGTGAGAGAAATGGCCAAATGATAAAGTACTTATTCTTTGGCTGATGATTTCTCAATTGTACTAATCTTTGGTTTTGGGCATTAATTGAGAAAGAAGTTGAAGATAATTTACTTAACAGAGAATAACATCATTTTTCACGTGATGCAGATTCATTTTGTTTTCTTACAATTTTTTCATTTTCGAAGCGTCATAACTGATTTTAAAAAATTCTTTAAGATTTAAAATTATTTGCCTACCTATCTTTTAAATGCTTTTTTAATTTTATTTCGAATACTCTATTGAAAAATTTGCCCAAAATTTCCCCTCTTCTCAAGTTATTCAATAAAATTTGGATTCTAGGAAGTTTCTGAATTTGAATCAGTCAAAATTCACCGATTAATAAGACAAAAGTGTGCAACTGAAGAAATCGGTGAAAATTTTACCGATTTAATCAGTGAATTTTCATTTTTCAATCGGTAAAAATTTTAATTTACTGATTGAATCAGTAATTATTCGCTGATTTAATTAGTAAATTAAAATTTTTACTGATTCATTTCTGTAGTTAAAAAATTTACTGATTCAAAAATGAAAATTCAATAATTGAATCAGTAATTTTTCACTGATCGGCAGTCAAATTTCACTGATCAACAGTTGCACATTTTTCGCTGTTTGATCAGTGAATTTTCAGTTTTTTGACTGATTCAGATTTAGAGAGTAAGTATACCTGCAAAATCTCAAAGGTGCAAGAAAGAAAAAATCAAAATTTTTCAACCTAGATCGATTTTTTTTGCTCTAAAAACATAATTTTTCAAATTTCCAGTTCCGAATGAAAATTTTTCAATATCTCAATTTTCAAAAATTGTCATTGAGGTACCTTCACAAAACCCTCATACCCTTTACAACTCTCAAAACCCGCTATAGAGTTCCCCTCAATATTTTACATCATAAGGTTGCATCAGTATTTTTGAACGTCCCTCACATTAGTTAAAACTTCGATTAGTATTTAGTTGTGTCTACTCAATTTGATTTTTTTAAAAATAATTCCTCTCATTACATAATTTTTTCAATTTACAAAGAGCAAATCATTGTTTTTGAATTTTTTGATTGATTGAAAATTTGACCAACTAATTTTTGAAAGAACTCGGGTCGAAACATTTTTTCGAGCACCCTCTTCGATTAATTAAAAACCAGAATGATCATATTTTTGAAACCCATGATCACTTAATTTTATTATACCCCCTTTCATTCCCCAAATGCGTATTTTTGCTAAAATTTTCATTTTATAAATATTTATTTAAATTAACAACTGTGAAAACCCATTCTTTGATCTTGAAATTTTTAAAAAATTTACATTCTCTCGATTTTTTTCACGCCAAGTTCCTTAAAATGTTTTTAACAAGATTTTTCAATTTTTTTATTCTAAAACTTTCAGAGCTGAAAAAAGATTTTAGAAAAACATTTGAGCTAAGAAAAAATTAGAATTTTGAGAAAAAAATTCAAAAAGTGTAAAAATTGACCATTGAGAACTATTTTTAAAAAAAATTGAAAAAATATTTAATTTTGAAAGAAAATTTCTAGTGTTAAGGAATGAAAAATATTTATTTTGCCAAAGTTGGAAAATTTTTACACCTATATACCTGGAAAAAATTGAAGAAAAAAATTTCAGACTTCGTAAAAATTTATTCCAGAAAAAATTTCGAAGTTGAAAAATATTTCGAGGAAAAATGTAAGAGCAGAATGTTGACTGTTTGCTAAATTGAAATTATTCACTTTAAATAATGATATTTTTCTGGCTTGAAATTCTAAATTTTGTCATATTTTTAAAACTAATTTTTTTGGGAAGTGGGGAGTGTGAACTTACCCTTTTAATTTAATTTTGTCGCAACGAAACTATCCAGTTCCAGCCTCTTATTAAGCCGAAGTTGGACTATCCATGCAGAATCGAAATATTCCGCGAGCCAACAACCTTATTAACCGTATTAAAAGTGCATGAAAAATTGTCCCCTCAAAACTCTTTCATTATTCATAACTCGAACCGTATAAACGAGACATTCCGTGCGATACCCTTTGACGTAAAATAATTTTCGGCTACGCAAAGTTTTTTTCGGTAAAATTTTTTCAAGCTCGAAACTCGCCCAATGACGACCCAGCCCCTCCATAATTACAAATGGATCGAATATTTCAACGTTTAAATAAACCGTAATTATTTTTATACCCATCACATTTCAAAACGTATTCAGCCAGTTAAATAAACTTAGCCAGTTTACAAGGTACTCAGCCTTTGCACAAAAATAGCCGCCTTTGTATTTCCAAGAAACGATAAAACCACAAAAATAAAGTTCCAAAAACCCTTCACATCGCTTGGTAATTCCGTCCAAAGCCACGTTTTCTTATATGGGCGAGAATGACCTCGAAATAGTTTAATTTTTCACTTAAAAAGTTAATGGCGTAATCTTATTGCGATTTCTTGGCTATGGTCTGCTTAAAAATTAAGAGTTAAGCCTTTAAAATGCCAACATCGCGTCTAAGTTTATTCGCGACAATATTTTCTAACCTTTAAAGGTCGTAAGAGTAATGTTTCGCTTGATTCTAGTAAATAGAGCCAGACATATAAATGAAGAAAAGCGCTGAAAATAATCTGATAATTTGCTTGATATTTGATCTTTGTCGGTATAAAAAAAGAAAGCTCGTCGGTATTTTCACACCGTTGATAAAAACTGATCTCACGGTTGGCGTTGTATTTTTCCAAACATGGGATTTTTTTACTCCAGCGCAAACTACATACTTGGAAATTTCGGTTTGGAAAATGGTTTTGTATTCTGAAACAACGATAAAGCGGGTATCCGCAGGCGAAATTTTTTTGTACAGATGTCAAATTAGAGAATATTTTGAAGCAATGGGACGTGAAAATGGGTACCTTGGAGACACGAATTTCGCGATGAACTTTATTTCACGGTATTGCTAAAAATTTTGTCAGGTTCTCTTCTCTTTCGTGCTTTTTCATTTTTTTTTTCCATTCGTATTATCGATTATACGAAAAATAACCTTGCAGTATTTTTTCGATGGTTTATGATAACACAGCTTGGTCTCGCGTTGAAACGGTTGTGGCTTTTGCACGGAACAAGGACCGTAGCGGTTATTAGAGTAGAATATCCCCAGCAGGTTTGTCAACGTATTATTAGGCGACGATTACTGGTGAAATTATCGCAATACACGGTATGCCGACGAATGACGTTTGGTGGATTACGAGATAAATCGTTTTGAATATCCACACGTTCGTGTATTTCGTATAGGACGGCGACGACGACGACGAAAATATAAAATTACAAAGCTAACGACCATTTTAATTCCTAACACCGCAGTGGTGACTAACTGCAATGCGAACGTTCATAATTTGTTTGAAAATTTTATTAAAATTCCTTTTCGACTTGGAAAGTCCTCTCGTTAATATCTGCGTTCCAACTTTAAGCCCTACAAATGGCCGCAAAATTACGTTTGAATAATTTACCCACGACCGGCAAGCCGCCCCGATCTGAAAAACAAGTTGAAATCAGCATGGTAAACGTACACTTTGAATATTACCAATACGATATTTTCGACCGCGAAAACGCTTTATCACATGGCCAATATGCTGCTCTCTTAATTAATGTTTAATAAGTTGCGTATACGGGTTGCCTTGAATTTGGCGACATTGTCATGTATTTGCGGCGTTAGGGTATGTGATTTATTTAACGCGGAGTTTCACGGATTTGCGGCGGTTCAGATATGCAACTTCTTTAACTTGTATGTATGTTACCTTGAGAAGTCAAGTATGCAGATTTAACGTAATAAAAGTAGTGCATTGCTGAACGGTGGTTGGCAGTTTTCAAGGTGAAATGAGAAAACCGGGGAAGGTTTTATTCGTGGTAGAAAAGGGAACATTAACTGTGGAAGTTTGGAAGTGAAACTTTTTTGAAAAATTATTCTAAAATGGCGACAAAATCTTAATTCGAGTTGTAGGCGAGATCATTGGAAAATGAATTTGATCTACTTTGAAGTGATGCGTTGTTATGGGTGTTTTTTTTGAAATCTGATTCGAAGAGATGAATATGTGACCATGCTGGAAAAAGTGAGCCTGTTTCACGGATCTTCATAGGTTGATGTACGATTTTTTTTTTCAAAGTCCACATTCCGACGTTTTTTTTTCTATCTTCAAAATTTTTCTTGACGAGGTCTAAATTTTTTACGATTTTTTTTTCAGCTTCAAAATGTTTCTCAACGATGTCTAAATTTTTTACAATTTGTTTTTTCAACTTCAAAATTTTTCTCGACGTGGTCGAATTTTTTTTCAACTTAAAAAATGTTTCTTGACGTGCTCGAAATTTTTTTTCAGCTTTAAAATTTTCCTTGACGAGGTCTAAATTTTTTGCGAAATTTTTTTTGCACTTCGAAATTTTTCTCAATGATGTCTAAATTTTTTACAATTTTTTTTTCAACTTCAAAATTTTTCTTGACGAGGTCTAAAATCTCTAATTTTTTTAATTTTTTACGAAATTTCTTTTCAACTTCAATTTTTTTGACGTGTTCTGAATACTTTTCCAAACTTTAAATTTTTGTCAAGGTTACAATTTTTTAACAAAATGTTTTCAACGGTCACTGCAAATTTGTAAAACAAGCCCAGTAGTCAGGTCAATTCTTCAAGTGAAGTTAAAAAAAATTTTGAAGTTGAAAAAAAATTTAGACATCGTTAAGAAAAATTTTGAAGTTGAAAAAAAAATTCGTAAAGAATTGAAAAATTTAGAAGTGGAGGGGGGAAAACGTCGGAATGTGGACTTTGAAAAAAAAATCGATCACCAACCTACGGAGATCCGTAAAACAGACCCACGTTGCCGAAAAGAATAAACCTTGGGCAAAAAATCGATGTCTTTATTTTAATGTGTTTGGTCCAGATTTTGTGTCAGTTGGACCTAAATCGTGGAAAATGAGACATCGATTTCTTTTTTACACAAGGTCCCTTCTTTCCGACAGGATCACATACTCAATTGCTCAAAAACCCATACTCATGAATAACTGAACAGTTTTGTCGTGAGAAATTATTATTTTTTTTCGGAGAAGTTCCACAATCATTGGAAATTTTAAAAATTTTAGATGGAAGAGATACCCATTGAACTTAGTTTTAAAAATTACTCATCTGTTGGAAAACAGAATTTTGCTCTAGAGTCAAAAATATTTCTAAGCAGTTTAGATCTTTACGCAGCTTTGCACGCGTTTTTCTCGTGTGTTTTTTTTTTTTGAAATTCATGATTTTCTAATTTTTTAAATTTCCTTATCTCATCGGAAAATTGACCTAGGGTACTCATTACTCAAGTACTCATCCAAGTCTGAAAGTGTTCGTTACGATAATTGAATTTGATTTCTTTTAAACTTCTCCTGGCTTTTAAAGAAAATTTTATTCGGTATTCATACTCTTTTTTTTTAAAAAGAAAAAAATCAATAATTGTTCTAAAGGTAAATTTATCTTTGAAAAAATTCAGAAACCATACGGTCATCCATTATTAAGAATTTAAATTAATTTCTCTAAAATACGTTCTAATTACAATTTGACATAAATGAAAAATTGATTGAGAAATTCCATACAAATACTTATCGGAGAATACCTAACACCACAATTTGAAATTTTTCTATAATTTTAAAATTTGTCCAACATTTTAATGAAAGTTTGGGAATTTTTTCATTTTCCTTCAAATTTTTCATCCAATCATTTCCTAATTATACTTAGGTTGGTGGCGGTGGTATAAAATTTTGAATTGAACTCGAATCCTAACTGAAAAAATATTTTATGGCAAAATATCACCTTTTAGAATTAATGGGATTCTAAAAGTGTCTAAGTGTCATTTTTTCATAATTGACTTTTTAACAATTTTGAGTTCCACTCTTTGATTTCAAGATAAAAGTTAAGCCCCCCTTCTCGAATTGGAGTATAGGATCCAAAACTTTGAAAAATTCGTTCCTCGTATCAAAATACCTAGCTCTTAGACTGTCTTATTAAAAACGCAATCGAATACTCTGCATATTATTACAATATTCTTGACCTAAACGTACCATTCATGCCTGAAATTTTTCAACCGAATAATTATTAATAGAAACCATACTGCAATGGTACGTCAAATTCCCAAACACACTCGACACAGGTACTCGAATAAATCGTCCCAAATGAAAAAAAAAAATCAAAGAAAATTACAATACGTTTATCGCGACATAAACCAACATCTGCTCATGGGTCCGAGCTCGAAAAAAAATAATCCTTCGATTGCAACTCTTTGTACACAGAGCGGATACACCGAAGAGTTTTCAAATATGAAAATATTCTCATTCCTTTGAACTTTGCAATCCGCTTTCACATAGTGTACCGACCGTTGAGAAGTATTATAACTCGATACTCGTAGATATACGACATTTTTGCATTTTACTTCGAACCAGCGACGCTTTCATCCTTCCAATATTCATGGTATAAAAATTGTTCCACATAATCGGACAGGGACACGTATTATATGGAGTCGTGTATCTACATATAAGGTCGTCTCGTACCGTATAGAATTTCAATCAAAATCAATACAGATTTTCAATCACATCATTTTAAAATAAACCTGATGTGGGAATTATAAACATTTTCAAGTTGGAATGATTGAATTTCAGTGCGAGACCATTCAATGAGAATAAAAAAATCGATAATTACTCGATATCGTGAAATAAAAGTGAACCTAAATCGAACTTTTGATTGATATATCTTTCGATAACGTCTCGCCCGGCGAAAAAATCCTTCAAAGCCACGTACCTATAAGCGGAATGAAAGCGAAACTCCATCTTGAAACAATTGATAACGAATAAAGAAAAACGAGAAATTCAATCTATCACGAAGTGTTTCCAAAAGCTCGTAACTTTTATAAAAAGGGAACGTGGGTATACGTAAGTATAATACACAAAAGCCGTATATCTTGTTACTTGAGACTACACAGACACAGTTGTTGCCCGGATCTTTCGCTGTGACGGGTTTCGTTAACATTTCACATAATCATACCTTGATACGTACTTAATGCGGAAATTCCAACGGGTATTTTGGCTAAGTAAACAAAAGCTGCGGAATGTGGCATTGTAAGCACAAGTACATACCTAGACTTGAAGCAGACGAGGCGTGTAAATTAGATCTACATATTACGGTTTTCGCAATCCACAGCAGGGTATGTTAAAATAATAGTAGGCAATTTGAAATTCAAGGTGAAAATGAATGGGAAAAATAGGCACGTGTAGTTCATTCGAATATTACTACGAAAAAAAGGTTTCCGCTCAAAAATGTAAAGCAATTTTACGCCTGATTCTTCAACTAGAATACATTTTTTTAAAAATAGGTATAATTAATAAAATATGAAATAATATATTTACTTGGTTAAAATTTTAATCGAAAAAGAATCTTTGATTGAAAAATTTCTCGAAATGGGAGGGGGTGAGGGTGAGAAGTTTTTAATTTTCTGAAGTACCTACACCCATTAAAAATACTGGAACTTTTTTAGTTCTGAAAAAATGAGTTATTCTCTGCAGTACCTCAATAAAAGAAAAATTCAATAAATTTCAAATAATTTTTTTAAAAATGCATGATTTTAAAAACTTTTTCCAATCAATCTCAATGAAATTTTCAGTCAAGCCGCATGATTCTTTCATTTTTGATGGAATCGTTCAAATCGTTCACGAACGAGCTATTCAAATAAATCTGGTTTCCGAACAAATTATTCGTAAAAGAATTATTTCCCATCAAAATTTTCGCGAACAATTCATTTTTAGTCAAATCGCATTCGTAACCAACTCATCGATTATTGGATTACATATTGGCACATGATTCTTCGTTTTTGATGAACTTGCTCTTGGAAGAAATTATCTACCATCAAATTTTTCATAAACTGATTTCCATTGGAAAAATAATTTGAAAACTATTTCATGGTTAACCAAGCAGAGGGACGTACCGATAGGGGGAGGAGAAGCTTCCCCGGGAGAAAAATTTGAACATTCTAACACATCAGTTGGAAGAATTGGATATTTGGGATTAACTTTTTAAATGAAAAATGAATAGGTACGCAAATAAATAGTATTTCAAAAATTGGGAATAAACAAAATTTTCACTTATTAGTTGGGAAAATTAGTCGTTTTTCCAATTGAAAATTGATCACTCTTCCTGAAAATAAAATGATTATTTTGAAAGTTGGGAATCGGAAAAATTTTTACTCGTCAATTTTCGGGACTGTTAGGTGAAATTATAGAGCTGTAATTTTTTCATTTTTTATTAAAAAAAAAATAATATAACACTTGGTAATTTAAAAATGTTTACTCGTCAACTGGCAAAATTAAATATGTAGTTGTACCTAATTTATCCCATTTTGTGAAAAAAATCGAATAAAAAAAGGATATTTCAACGCGTTGAAATAATGGTTTCGGCTCAAATATTTTTTATTTTGGAAAAATGACTAAAAACAATTATTTTTAGGTATGTTGAACCCGTCGTTTCCTGTCGTTTCTTAGAAAAACGACGGTTTAAAAAATTTTCAATCCACTGAAATGACAATCGAAATTGAAAACCAAACGTACAATAAATTGGATTCCTTTCGTTGAGACAAACATTTTTGCATGTTAATTTTTGATATGTATTTGGGTAATCATAACGATTTTTTTCTATAAGTAAGGGGGAGGGGGGAAATTTTCCCCTTTCAGATCTGAAATTTTTTTGTCGTTTTCTCAAGAAACGTCAGGAAACGACAATTTTGATGAATTTTATTATTTTCTGTTAATTTTTAAAGACTACCTAAAGAATGTTCGCATCGCGTCGTTTTTTCAGGAAACGACAAAAGGGTCTGGCCGAATAAGGGGTGAATTTGGCCCCAGGCTGGATTTTCGTTTTAATCCCCCCAAAAGGTACCCCTTGATGTAAAAAAAATCTGGAAAAATTTTTGACTCCCCGCCCCCCTCCATTTCGGAGTTATGGCCATTTTATTACCCGATTTTCAAGAATTTTTAATTCCAACGGAAGTGAACGAAATTTTCTGTTCTTTGGCATAAAGTTACATCTCGTAGAGATGTATTTATGGAAATTTTTTCAAAAATTTTCATGCACATCTTCATGGTTTTTCGGCCATTTGAAGTTTTCAATCGCAAAAAACACCATGTAATCGAAGAGGTACCACTCTGGAAAAATTACTAAAAAACGTGTTTTTTAACGTAGATTCACGTCACGTATTCAGTTTTGGCGATATCGATGCAGCAAGGGCCGAAAATCGCGAAAAACTGTACAAAAATGTTGGGTTTTTAAGCATTTTTTTCAAATTTTGAGCATTTTGTGTGGAGAGAATTGACTAAACGAAAAAACTAACGCCGAATTCGTGTTCAGCGGGTCAAAATACCCCCATAAACACCCTTTTCGCGATCGTTTCATTTGAAGTCTCGAAATTGTTTTTCTCCACCGATTTTTCATGACGAAATAATCTGAAAAAGTGAATTTCGAGACCTTGAGCAAAATAATCGCGAAAAGGGTGTTAATCGGGGTATTTTGACCTGCTGAACACGAATATGAGATTGGTTTTTCCATTGGATCATTTCTTTCCTGAGAATCCGCCATTTTCAAGTTTTAATCAAGTCTTTGAGCAAAAACCTGAAAATGGCGGATTCTCAGGAAAGAAATGATCTAATGGAAAAACCAATCTCATATTCGTGTTCAGCTGGTCAAAATACCCCGATTAACACCCTTTTCGCGATTATTGCTGTCAAGGTCTCGAAATTCACTTTTTCAGATTATTTCGTCATGAAAAATCGGTGGAGAAAAACAATTTCGAGACTTCAAATGAAATGATCGCGAAAAGGGTGTTTATGGGGGTATTTTGACCCGCTGAACACGGAATTCGGCGTTAGTTTTTTCGTTTAGTCAATTCTCTCCACACAAAATGCTCAAAATTTGAAAAAATGCCTAAAAACTCAACATTTTTGTACAGTTTTTTGCGATTTTCGGCCCTTGCTGCATCGATATCGCCAAAACTGAATACGTGACGTGAATCTACGTTAAAAAACACGTTTTTTAGTAATTTTTCCAGAGTGGTACCTCTTCGATTACATGGTGTTTTTTGCGATTGAAAACTTCAAATGGCCGAAAAACCATGAAGATGTGCATGAAAATTTTTGAAAAAATTTCCATAAATACATCTCTACGAGATGTAACTTTATGCCAAAGAACAGAAAATTTCGTTCACTTCCGTTGGAATTAAAAATTCTTGAAAATCGGGTAATAAAATGGCCATAACTCCGAAATGGAGGGGGGTGGGGGGTCAAAAATTTTTCCAGATTTTTTTTACATCAAGGGGTACCTTTTGGGGGGATTAAAACGAAAATCCAGCCTGGGGCCAAATTCACCCCTTATTCGGCCAGACCCTTTATGGATCCCATAATTTCATTCTTGGTTAGTTTTCTAGAAAAAAATCACAATGTACTTAATTGGAAATTCTAAGAATTTGATTTTGGGATTTTACAAATTTGAGTTGGGATTTTCATAAATTCCCCTCCCCCTCCTCCTGGAAAATGCCTTTGGTACGTCACTTTTGAAAAATTAGCAACGTTGCATGTGATGAATCAGTTTTTTTTTTAAATTAAGAATTTTTCATTTTAAGTGAGGAAGACCGAAAAAAATCTATTTGAGCAAGAAGAAAAAATTAGAACATTTTTGAAATTCTTAATTCTAGGTTTCATCAATAATCCAAACTTCGATCAGTGGCGATTTTGGAAAGGAAAATCTGAGGAAGTCTGAAATTTGAAAGAAACAACATTTTTCAAAATTTTTACTCAAAATTTGAATATGTTCACGTTTCTGGTATTTTTATTACTTTGTTGAAGTTTCTTTCAAGAAGATATTTCTTCCAAACGAAATGATCTTGTTTTTCAAAATTCATTCTGAAAAACAAGATGTTGAAGAAGATCTTTGGAATTTAGTCATTTTTGAGTTGAACACTTTTAAAAAAAAAGATTCTGTAAAATGTTTTTCCTTGAAATTTCTTCAGCTTTGAAATTTTTTCCAATAATTTTGAAATTTTGATTTTTTAAAAAATGAATTTCAACTTCATGTTTTTAAAAAAATTTTATGAGTAGGTAAATAATTGGAAAGAATTTTCAAGAACATAAAATTGAAAAGCAAGTAGAAAAAATCAAATTTAGATTTGAAATAATTTTATTGAAGAAAAAATTAAAATATTACAAATTAGGTAAAATTTTGAAAAAATTACGATTGAAGTGATGGAAGTAATTTAGACTTGAAAAAATTTGGACTCAAAAAAATTGGAATAAATTGGAACTTACATGGTTAAAATCTTGTTCATGTTCTGGTTCCAGGATAGAATGTAATTTGATGTTCCATTTTTCTGGGCACATTTTACCAAAAAATTGATACTTGAAAATCTCAATCTTGGAAAAAAAATTGATGGAAGTCTGTCTTCCCTAACTTCCTTTGGAAAATCTCCTCTGACTTCGATAAAGTACTTTTTTAATAGGTTGTATTGAAATTCATCCTCAATATTTTCGATGATATTTTCACACTTTAATATTGCAATTTTTCGAAAATTTTTCATAAAATCACGTTCCTCGAGTTGGATTGAGATGAATGATATGATGTTGTATAGAACTCCAATTCTCCGCTGCTACCCCCACCCCTGAAAAAAAGTTGAAAAAATTTTACGTAGATTTTTCTTATTTGTTTTTAGTTTCCTGAAATCGCCGATTCACTCACTAAATATGAATCAGCAATCGTACATCAGTATTCTGAAAATTTATTCACAAATTAACAATCATCCACCCAAGCCGAAAAATTTAAACAATAAAACAAAACTACACAATGCAAACTTCAGCGACAAACAGATCGTAAACCGGGCTACCTATCAACCTATTATAACAACCAATAAACGCCATATGGAGCAACTATTCCTCATACACCTATATTAGAATGTAAAACACCCTATCAATTACCTACTCGTTATTGCCAACTGGAAACATTTTCATCTCTAAGCATACCATTATGATTATAAACGCATGTAAACCTAATTTACGTTCTACATAAACCTACCCAACTATCGAGCTAATACTAAAAGCATTATACAATACTGCGAAGATGTAAACGGATTAAACAGATCGGTGGTTGTAATTGAAACTTATGACCACGAAAGGAGAAAGTGACTTGTTGCTGGGTAGTTGATAATGAGCATTTATGAACGTTTGCTCGACACACCATTACAGTCAAAACTTCTCCCAGCACCAAATTACAAATTTTTCACGCTTCAAAAGTTTGATCGAAAAAAGAAAAACATGGAGCAGATTATATTCGTACTTACTTATTAGCGTATGCGATATAATAGAGAAGAGAAAATTATTGTCAAATTACAAAATTTTTCAAATGTAATACTTTTCGCAAAACTTTCTTTTCGTCAAGGGTGAAAAATATATTAAAAATTTCATCCGTATAGGAAAAAAAAAAAAAAAAAAGAAAAAGACTACTTCGCTATACATAATATCTCGTGTTTCGGTATAACAAAAATATATACTTACGGATAAAAACCAAAACAAGATTGTTAAAGTTGTTATAAAGTATGGAAGAAATTTTCATAGATGTAAACCTCTTCAAAGTTATCCTTTTGCCATTCATCTGGAAAGAAAAATACGAGAATGTTTTACTAATTCGTTTTGGCAAAAAAATTCGCATTTTATTGCGATATTTTTTTCTCTTTTCTTTTCGCAAGCCAGCATTTTCCTGATACGCTGAACAATGCAAATAAGTAATAATTTGTCTATTAAGCTATTCAGCAATAGCGAAAGAAGACGTGATTTGCAAATACAACCGTGCTCGGTTAAACTGAATACTATGTTTCAATTACGTACGTAAAACTTCAATTAAATCTTTTTCCTTAAACTTTTTTAATTATTTTCGTCTTCTTTTTTATTTTGGAATTAACAAATTTCGTCGAGTTGAATTTTCACCATTTTAACGCGTTCGGAGAGAAAACACGAGTTGGTTTTTTTACAACAAAAAACTTTTGGTGAAACCTCATCGAATTTGTTATTGGTGTTTAATTATTTCATAATAACAATAAAAAATAAAAAGGTTTTCAGAGAAAAGATATAGTAACTGTCGAGTGCAATTATTATTTTTATATATTGACTTACATATCCATTCTCTTTTAAGTATCAAGTAGGTACAATGGAAAAGGTAATTAAAGAAGAAAACACGAACAAAAACCATAAGGAAACGCTCGAGATTTATTAATCACTGATACAAATGATACAGACATTCGAAACATGGAACAAGGAAAAAAAAATGAAAATAGATAAACTGGGTACCATTAGGTTTACGTATTTCGTAGGTATTTACCCAATACTTTTTCTATTATATCGTTTCGAACTCAGACAATAGTTTTTTTTTTTCTGTAAATACATCGTAGAAAAGCTCACAAAAGAACGGTTTACATTTGTGGATGGTGAACAAGTTTTGTATACAATGTCGATGTATTAGACCAACTCTAGGAGAAAAATTATACGAAAAGTTTGGAAAGATTACTTAACATGGGGAAATTTTCGTGGTCTCAGCTGCGCTGATCTGAAATTAGAAATGTTATAGATTGCGATGTCAAAATTTTGTGACGGTACCTATTTCGTAGAAGTGGCGTTGAACAAATCCAACAGTTGGATGGAATCGTAATACGAATTGTTTTCCATTATTTACCTACTTTTATTTCGGAATAATTGCGTTGGTTGAAGATGGTTGAAGATTTGGATTGCTTATTCAACAGAATGCACTTTTTAAATAGGTAGATACGTATCAAATAATTTGGTTGGTAAATTGAAATCAATAGACCAGTTCCTAATTACCTATTTTTTTTACCCCTAAAACAATATCTAGCTTCAAAATATCTCCATAAATAAGAACTTTTTCAATTTTAATGTTCACAAAAAATTTTTATTTCAATTTTTAATTTTTTTTTAAAAGTTCACCTAAGTAGATTTTTTAAAGATTTTTTCCAATTTTTGAGTTGATAGAGATTTTGAAAAACAAGTTAATTTTTTTTCAACTTTGAGGAAACGTTCCAAAATTATTGAAAAAATTTTCGCAGCTGAGAAAAATAATAAAATTTGGTAAAATTGTGTTAAAAATTTTTACAATTTGAATTTCTTCAATTTTTTTTGATTCGTATTTTTAAAAATTTCTTTCAACTCGAAAAATGTTTCCAATAATTTAAAAAAAAATTTCAGCTAGGTACCTATAAAATTTTTAATTGAAAATTTCAGAAAATGCCAATTTTAAATTTTTAATTTTTTTAAAGAAAAAATTTAAAAGGGCCCTGCTCTTCAAATTTCATTAAAACTTGAATAAAAAATAAAAAATTAAAATTGGATTTTAAAAAAATTACTGACGGAAAATTTTGAAAATTGGATAAAGCTTTGAAAAAAATTGAATTTGAAATTTTGGATTTTATTGAATCTTCGAAATCTCATTTGCGAAAAAAAATAATTAGGAGCTATTGAGAAACAGTCTTCGTACCTTTTTTCCCTCTATTTTTCCAATAACAGTGATAACTGAACAAATACCTCTATATTTGATACTGTAACATATTCGAGTTATTTGTACGGAAACATTCAAAACATGTTGAAGATGTTTACCAATAAAATAGAATGCATACTTTATACATACATTTTCATAAGAAGAAAGTTTCCAATAATACGTATAAATGTTGTACCATCTGAAGCTCAATCGAAGAAATATTTCTTACGGAATCTTGCATATGTATCTAACCTTTTCATTTCATCTTTCCGGTAAACATTCTTGAACCTTGCGTTAGGAATTTCAAAGTTATCAACGATCGTTGAATTTACGATACACACAAAGTATCTTCAACCATTGTGATGCTAAAAGCATTTCCAACAGATGAGAGCACCTTTAATATGTAAACAACTGAACGTACCTATTTGTAGGATTTATTATCCACCGGTGGACTATTTTCCAACGTTTAGCTGGTGTTCTTCGCACTGGTATTCGTAGATATGGAATTGGAATCGTTGAATTCGACAGAATGCTGGAATTTGAGAAAACGAAATGCCATGGTAAAATCTGAAAGTAGATTAATCCGATGCTATGAATCATCTGTATTTCATATTTGGAATATTGAGGGAGAGACGTGTAGGTATCATGAAATAGGACCCAAAATTAGTCAGAAATCACATATTTTTTTTTAATTTTAAAATTTTCGAATCACATTTGTAGAAATGAAATAGTGTAGTTAGATAAAGGCAATTCAATTTCAGTAGCTAAAGAAATGGTGTTTTTTTTTAGGGGGGGGGGGGGGGCATCTCAACTGCAAAAACGTTTTCAATGATTTTGGAATGTTTCCTCAATTTTTTTCAACTTTGAATTTAAAAAATTCAACTTTATGCTTTTCAAAATCGCTTTCAACTGAAAAATTGACAAAAATCTGAAAAAATATGGATATTTAAATGGTAATTTTGACCCTAACTTGAAATTGATCCTCGGGGTCAGAAAGGGTGAGGCCAGAAAAAAAAATTCCTAAAAGATATTGTCTTATTTTGGTGAGGTAAGTACCTATTTAAATACTCCCATCTTTTTTTTTGAAATATTTTGACTACAGATGCAACTTTCAATTTCTTGTTTATTAGGAAATAATATTTTGAGAGCTTTTCTGTTCAAAATTTCGGTGTTTCGGGAAATTGTATTCGAAAAAATGTATGAGAATTACAATATTTTGTCCAATTTTTAACGTTTTTCTGTTCTTAATTCGAAGAAACGGCCAGAGCCATATCCTCGCACAAAAAAATGGTGCTTGAAAAAAATGCATTTTTACCTATTTTTCCAGCAAAGAAGTGCACAAAAATTGAAGAAAAAATTACCAGATACCTGAGATGTGAAGAATTATGCTAAAGGGTAAAAAATTCCCTGTAATTTCATTGAAATTAAAAATTAATGAATATAATTAAAAAAATTGGTCATATTTCCGAGAGAGGCGAAGGGGTGTAAATTTTTCCAGAATTTTTTTCACTAAGAAACATCATCTCAGGAAGAATTAGAATGAAAATTGAAGCTGGGGCCGATTTCACTTATTCTATTCAGTTACACCCTTAGATGGAATTTTTCACAAAATATTTGGCAAAAGTTGAAAATTCGTACAATTAGGAAATTTATTAGCGAACAATTTCGTGTCATTCGACTCAAAATTCGATTATCTGTCAACAGCGAAGTAGGTACAAGAGTTAAGCCATTCTTTTCGGATGTTTGTTTGGAACTTGAGAATTACACGAGATGTATTTTTTTCTATTTTCCGAGGTTCGTGCGTAAAACCCATCTATTTTTGTACCCTGTTTGGGAAAAATAATGCGTCGCGTTAAAACAATGTTTTTCAAACACCAAGGTATTTATAACAAACTGTACGTTACGCCGAGGCAGCTCGGGCTCAAGAAGTAATTTCGGCGATGATAATTTACCATCGGTATATTTTTCATTTTTCCATCCATTGTTCGCATCACATGTAGGAGTTTCTTGTTTGAACGTCGGATTAGAATTTCATTCAAATATGTAAGTACCTACGTACCTCGTTTTATTTTACGAATGAGGCTACATCTGTAAAACTTGTATAAATATAAAATCGTTTAAAAATATACACGTTCGTTGGCATCAATGGAAAAAATTTTGTTTACACGTCTGAATTACAACGGTGCGAGTTGTATTTTTTTTTCGAAAATTTCGAAATGTTATTCGCATATTGACGTCACAATCTCGAGTACCTATTTTTGGTAATCGCCTACACACTTCGAAGAGGCTTTTCATTCCATACAGAAAGGGTATGGGGAATTTCCTATTCCGGGTAAATTTTACATTTATATTATGATTTAATTTGAGTATAAATTCATCGCGTTCATTTTGTAATAAAATACTCGTACATATTTCCGGGGCAAATTACGTCAAAGTGATACGCACAGACGAAAATTTCGAGACTCGGTTTTCGTGGTATTTTAAAGTGTTTTGATTGCTTCTCGTCTGCGCTTTGGAAAGGGTTTAGAATAAATTAAAAGGAATACTTTTTGTACGCGTTTTCCCAGGCACTTTTATCATCGGTTACGAAAATCAAATAATTTATTCGTTTGTTAGTCGTCGCTAAATTATAATGGAATTCGATCAAACAAACAATCGCGTTATTAACAAGTATTCGGCAATCGGCTTCGACTTCGTTGAAAGAATTCTAATGAAAAAGATCCTAAAATTTTAGGATTCGACGAGGGAAAAAAATGGAATAATTTTTACTTCGTCGAACCGTATCAATGGCTAATTGGGAGTCATCGTGTGAATATTTCAATGACGATATTTGAACCAGGATTTTGGTGAAATTTAGTTTCATAGCAAGATACCTATCTAGTTATTGGCGAATTGTAAACTTCGGTTAAATTCGTATTAATAATTCAATGCGTTGTTTATGAAATGCCTTTGAAATTGGTACCTCGTATCCTTGCCCTAACACTTGGATTTCATAGTTTGTATCGTCGAAGTGACCAACAAAAGAGATTTGTTCGATTTCAAACCCTCCTTTGGTCGTTTGTAAACAATTCTTTCTCGACGGGTTTTCGTCACTTTGGAAAATAACGAAGATATAACGAGAGCAAATGAAGCGAAATCTCAGTACATCGGTTCAATCGAGTAATCCAATATGGGTATAAATTCAAACCCATTATGTACCTGATAACACTATTATGACCATAAAATGGAATTTCGAATTGAAAATGAGCCAAGCATAAGGCTAACAACGGCCATAACAATCGCGTCGAATTCGTCGAGGTGAAATTACAACATTAACTTTCATTACAACATTTATTAGCACGGTCACGCGAAATAATAATAAAAGCTGCCTCGATTGTAAGATGATCATTAATTATGGGCTGCCATATAAACGTATATACGTAGACGTACCTACGTTTATATCTGCGAACTTTTTCTTCTCCGAATGAAAATTGCAGGTTCGAATCCAGCGATGAGTTTCGCATTAGTTGTGTGTAAATTAGATCGATGTATTGAAAAGACTGCGAGTAGTCTATGGTATATGATTTGACGATAATGTATTCGTACGCTGCCTATCCTAATCACCAATAAAAGCGTCATTAGGTTCGCTGAGTCGTAAATATTGAAAATCGGAAGCAGTATAATGTTTATGTCGATATTTATACGACGCGTATATTTTTGAAATCGTTACTAAATATGACGATGTCATTGGGAACATGTGCTTTTCAGCGGAGATATTGTAAAATCGTTAGAATCGTATTTTTTCCAGTTATGTATTCCATTTTGGGTTGGTTTCTGAAGTTGGTGATGATAAAATGAGATGAAATTTAGGAGGTGAAGCTGTGATTTTTGGGTGGTTCGAAGAAGCGAGTGCCATTTTCCAAAAATGCAAGGATTGGGTTTTTGAAAAATGGTCGGGAAATTAAGATTTTATCAACAATTCGTAATTGGGAGGGTATTAAGAAATTAGGAAATTTTTTCTCAACTTTTTCCATTTTTGTTCTCTTGAAGATTTTTTTATTACTGATTTTCCTCCGCTTATCGCCAATTTTATTGATTTTTCTATATCCAAATATATTTTTTCTTTCATGATTTTTCAAAACTAAAAAATTCAGTCGACATAGTGAATTTGAAGAAATTATGATGAATGTGATTGCGAGATGATTTTATGTAAATTGTACTATCAGTGAAAACTTCTTCCAATCAAATCCAGTTTTTCAGCCATCAAAAATCTGCCTAGTTTTGAAAATACGCAAACAAAGAAAAACTGGGAATGCTCAATACTTATTCTTATTGAATCAATTTTCAATATTTTGGTTCTTTAAAAAATAAGTATTGTGGGAAAATGAAGAGATCAGGGTCGGATCGACGGAGGGTCTAGAGCAATAGGACCCATTCGTCTCCTCTAAATAATATTCACAAAATTACTTTTCTTTTTTTTTAATCGAAAAATTTAGGTTTTAGTGGAATATTGAAAAAGTGGGAATCTTTTGAGCCAGAAAAATTGTAAAAATTATGCAAAAAATTCAAACAATTGAAAAAATATCATGAAATTGAATTTTTAAATTCTTGCTCCTTAAAAGGAGAAAAATGAAAAAGAGTTGGTGACAGATTTTCAAAAAAAAAAGCAAGAAAAAAAAATGATAAGAACTGCTTTTACTACTTAGTGGCGAAAGAAAAATAGTGGGTGAGGAGAGGAGAAGGGCTCGTCAACAGTTTAGATTTTTCCCTCTCCGCCAAAAAATTTATCTGATTCAGTACTATGGTCGCCAAGTATGTATTACCATTACCTAATTCCAGAAAAGTATCTACAAAAAAATGAAATTTTCCAATCTCAATTTTTGTAAAAATTTTGAAAACACCATTCGAAAATTGTGGATTTTGATTCGGAAATAATTTTTTGGCCCATTAAAATTTTTTTTAACCTCGTCTGGTGCACTTGGTTTCAATTTTCGGGTTATGCTTCTGCGGGCCTCTAATACTGCCAATTTCGAAACAGATGTCTGAAAAGAAATTAAAATTAAAAAAATCATTCAGAATTAGATTGGTCGCTCTTCTTCTCTCCTCGTATATTTTATCATGAAATTTGAAGAAGTGAAATATTTTTCATCTAGAAAGTTTATATAAAAATTAGAATTCTAAATAAAATAGAAAAAATCGCATTTTGGGTCAGAAAATTCAAAAATTCTCCCAGTGGGAAATTTTTCAGTTTTTTATCCCCTTCTTTCCTCTCCTTCCATGATAAAAATTTTAGGACTTCGAAAATTCCTTTCAACTCATTTTGGAAATTTCATTTTTAACTAATAAATCTGAGTATGAAAATGCGACAACCATTGCTCGTTTCACATTTTTCAAAAAGTGAATGTTTTCAGTGATAATTCGCTGTATAGACATAAACCAAGGTCAATAAAAAATTTCTACCATCAATGATGAACAACTTTCAAATATAAAGTTCAAAGAAGAGAGTTCAAAGGTCGAAACGATAATTTGAGATTGAAAAAATTTCATGAGAACAATAGACGAGTAAGTAGGTATTTACCGTATTTGATGATTTTTTTTCAGTTTTTTGATCGATTTTAATTTCTGTATCTGCATAATTATCTATTACATACATTTTTTTCTCAACGAAACACACTTTTTGGAACCAACTTTGAAAAAACTTGATAATTTTAAAAGTTAAATTTCTCGTGTCAAACTTTCGGACGCTGTGGTAGGCAAGAATCTTGGAAATTTTTTTCACTTTTGGAAAAATGAATCAGAAGGAATTTTATTTTTCAGACGATCTTATCTTTTCTATACAACTTGAAAGTGAAATTTTTGAGATTTTTGCAGTGGTTGAATAATTTTTTTTCACTTTTTCAAGTTGCTTTGAATGAGTTCGAATGGCAGAAATTAAATTTAAAAAATACTTTCTAGTTGCTTCAATCAAATAATTTTTCTAAAAATTCTAAACGTTCCTTTGGTATTTTTATTAATTATGTGGTTGAAAACATTTTCCATTTCGTTCATTGCTTCAAGATGGCGGACAAATCAAAAGAAATCATAATAAATACATCGATCACATGCGAATACACTTAGGAGAAAAAAATAAAACATTTCGGAAAAATATTATTGGTTTCGTATATAATTTGCTCGTCGTTATTTTTCGTTTTTTGTTTATGGAAGAATTTTTTTACGTCGAAATACATCGGAATTTGTGCGAAATAATGCGAAATAAACAAGAGACTGCGTAAGGTCATTTTTTCCCACAATGCGTTGTTTTTCTGATAGGTTCGATTTTTTTTCGCCAAACTGAACGTGAATGGGTTGCTTGGGCAGCATTTTATTTCTCTTCTTTTTTTTTCTTTCAAGGTTTTGTTTTCTGAGAGGCAACGATACGTAGTACTCAGTGAACCGAATGAGGGAAAAAATGTTAATCAATATTTGGCCCTTATTTTGTCGTAGGCGTGAGTTGGAATTTTTCTAAATTAAAAATTTTCTGAATTGATTTTATTTTAATAAAAAAAAAAAAAAGCAAAACGTCCAAATTTGTTTCCAAGAGGGTACCTTTGTTGAGGTTTTTTTTCGAGCTCGTTTAAAGTATTATCTAATTGGCGAGTTCTGCTTTCGAAAGTTTTCACGTCTTCGTCAAATTATCATCAGTGAAACGATTCAAGCTTGAAAAATTCTTCAAAGGGAAGTTCGCCATCGAACAAAAAATTCTTATTTAAAATACATTCTTAGGCCTTGGCCGAGAAAAAAATTCACCCTATTGAGTCAGTGTTACCGATACATAAAATCTTTTATAAAGTCTCGTCGGGTATTTTGTTCAAAGAGAAAATTAAACTCGAATTTCCTACTTAAGAAAACAACTTTCTTAACAGACGAAGAAATTAAAAGGAAAGAAAACGTTAAAAAATGAAAATTGAAGCTCACGTCTGAGCCCTAGGTCTGGTATTTAGGTAGCTGAAGCAACAAGGGCAAGCAAGGTGGTTGGGAAAAAAAGATAAAACTAATGAGTTAGTTTAAAGTACACCACAAAAGGCAATAATGAGAGAAGAAAATCGTGACACGAATGTAATTATAAACGTCATAACGAATATTTGCACGATTTCGCGTAATATTGCGGTTATTTTTGGACACACCGGTTAAAGTATACAACAAAAGGCGCGATGGGAATGGGCGTGTGAGAATACAAGAAGAGAAAGTTTTCCATCATATATCATACGACCAAACGCGACTACTTTCAACTTTCAACGTTTATGGGACTAAACTAAACTTTTGGCGAAAATTTTTCTAATAATAGTACATCTCGCGCGCGAATTCCTCGCCAAAGAAATGGCCTCGTCGCCTTTTGCGAATGATAATTTTTCTGCGGGATTTTTCCTCCCTGTTCATTTTACATGTTAACGAAAGTTTATGTTTTAAGGTACCTAAGGCGACCCAACGAAAAAAACCTCTCATTCCTTTCAGGTGTGCCCGTTCTCCTTTCCCTCTTGAATTCAGCATAAGAATATAATTCGAGTGTGTGAATGTTGAAAAGTTACCCTCGCATTTATAACGCTTCGAAAATAATAATTTAAATTTATACCTCGAATTGAGAACATAAATTTTAACCAACGGTATTTACATGTTGCCGAGTATATTTCGTTTACATGTCGACGAAATGTGAGAGGAAAAAAAAACCGACGACGAGACACATAGGTATGGTATATAGCGGCACTTGTGAGCGAAAAAGATTAAGCTTGGAATTTTACGTGCGGAGTATATTTGGTACTGGTAGAATAGATATTATTATGGTAATACCCTTGTTGGCCTAAAGTTCAAACTTGACACATACTCGGCGTGATTTGGAAAAATACACGCGGATTTATCCGCAAGGAAATATGGCACTTTTGTCGCCGTTTTACCAAATTTCGTGCTGAGAAAAAGTAACATATCTAACTTTGTCAAAGATGTTGGTAAACTAGTTGTTTGACATTTTTTTTCGTCTTGGTTTTGCATAAAAAATGAAGATGGCATATTTATTTCAGTAAAAGTATGTGAGGGACAATGGGACATGACTTGAAAATTCCCATTTCTTAATAATTTTCGTTGCTCATCCTTATGATGAAAACTCTGTTTAAAAAAAATGAAAACTTGAACTAAGTGATTATGATCAATGAATGTTCACCAGTTTTGAAGTTTGATTTTGTAGGTTTTGTTTACCTATTTTGGATTAAAATGTCTAATTTTTCATAAGACGTAGTATGAGTAGGTATATTTTGTCATACCGATTTCGACCATTCCTTAAATTTTCAGAAAATTTCCTACATCATCATGGCTAGAAATATATGTTTCCGAGTTATTTTCTTGTTTGATTAGAAAAAAAATGAAAACCTAAATAGATTGAAAAAAAAAAAACGAATTATGTGCCAATAGATCAAGTTTTTGATATTTTCCAATTTTATTTACCCACGTTTTGAACTTCAGCTGATTTAGGAATTTAAGTAGGTATAAATTAAATTATTCAAAAAAAGAGGGGAATATGTTGTTATGATAGAAGAATCATTTTTTAAAGACACCCCTAAGAATCAATTCTTGCATATTAAGTAGGGATGCTTTTTTAGATCACGAAAAACGAAAAAATTGTAGATTTTTGAAATGGCAAAGAAAAGTATGTAGGTAATAAATAATTAAGTGAAGAAATTTGCTCAGAAGTTCACAAAAAATCGATAAATTATTGAAACAAAAAAAAAAAAAAAAGAAATTCAAGCTCTACACTTGAAAAACTTATTCCTCCCCTTCCATTCATTTCATTCATCTGCTATCCAACCTCATGTTTTTGAGAGGATGGTTACCAGAAATTTGATGATCAAAAAACTAAAAGTCAGGGGAAAGAGATTGATGAAAAAAAAAACAATATTTGTCATTCCTTTCAGAAAATTCGTCATCATTTGGGTAGGTAAAATGCACAAAAAAAAGAATTTCGTTGCATAGGTACGCCCCGATATTTTTTCTGAAAGTATACTTGATGTATCTTTTTCTTCACGCACTTCCCTATTTATTCAGTAAAAACAGAGAAAATCTGAGAAATTTGCAGGGCATGCATGAATGATGTTCATTTAAAGCATCTGCTATTCAAAGGAGAGGAATGTCAAAATTTATGAAAAAATTAGCAATAGGTACCGATGTATTTTACGCGAAAATTTCAAAGTGGTATATTTGACATAAATGTCAAAATTGACGTATTTGACACAAATGTCAAAATTGACGTATTTGACACAAATGTCAAAATTGACGTATTTGACACAAATGTCAAAATTGACGTATTTGACACAAATGTCAAAATTGACGTATTTGACACAAATGTCTAAATTGATGTATTTGACACAAACGACAAAATTGGCGTATTTGACACAAATGACAAAATTGAAATACTTGACACCAATGTCAAAATTGATATGTTTGACACAAACGACAAAATTGTCATATTTGACACCAATGTCAAAATTGATGTATTAGACGCAAATATCAAAATTGATGTGTTTGACACAAATGTCAAAATTGACGTATTTGACACAAATGCCAAAATTGGCATATTTGACACAAATGTCAAAAATGACACAAATGTCAAAAATTGGCATGTTTGATACCAATGTCAAAATTGAAATACTTGACACCAATGTCAAAATTGACATGTTTGACACAAACGACAAAATTGTCATATTTGACACCAATATCAAAATTGACGTATTAGACGCAAATGTCAAAATTGATGTGTTTGACACAAATGTCAAAATTGACGTGTTTGACACAAATGTCAAAATTGAAATATTCGACACAATTGTCAAAATTGACACAATTGCCAAAATTGAAACATTTGACACAATTGCCAAAATGACTTAGGTAGGTATTTGACAAATTCAAACATCAAAATTGGCATTGGATTCACCACTTGTGTCCTGCACACATTTTGCTTCATTTTGTAACCTTCATTTTTTTTGTTTGGGATTTTATTTTTTCTTTGTGATCTTTAACTTTTGATTTGAGGGATTTATACCTATACTTGATTTCGTGACGTTTAATCTCTTGATCGCAATATTTGTCACAAATGTCAAAATTAAAATTTTAAAAATGACAAAACTTGGCACATTTTGAGTATTTATATCGATAATTTAACAAATTCAGTTAATACACATTGGTTATTCAAACCTCACGTTCTGCGAATTTATCAAAATTGAAATTAACATGTTGGTTCATTTGACAAATTTTCCATTAGGTACCTATTATTGAAATTGTGATCTGTTGTACAATTTTTTTTGAAAATGGTAAGAAAACTTGAGCGATAGGTACTTATTTGAAAATTATCAGATTTAAAATTCACCTGAATACGAGTCTAAACACAAAAATTTAATAAAATTCCGAGCCTTTAGCACCGCTACTTCTTCATTACAACAATCGTTAGCAGTTTCACAGATCTTATGGTTGTGCACCGTTGAAAAAAAAAAGTTATCTAAAGATTTTACAGCCTCTTTCATCCAGAATCAGTCATTAAGTTCCAACTTAATTGTTGAAAGAAAAATAAAGAGGGTAAAAATTACCTCGGAATAATCCACATCACTACGTACAAAACTTTTTCAATCAAACCGTCGATGAAATAAAAAAAAAGTAGAAAAAAACTAATCCGAAAAAATCCCATTTCCTGCCACAAAACCAGTCTATACAAAGGTCAAAATTTACCATTCAGCCGTAAACGATAGGAATTTTTTTTTGGTAACCCGAACGATTAATAGTTTATTCTCGAATCTTTTGAAATTGCCAAGCTGAAGAATAGGCGAGGCCTAGAATCGAGGAAACCCTCGCCTTCTTCAACACACGTTCGCATGTTCCGCAACGAAACGTGTACGAGTAGGTACGTCAAGAACAAAAACTCTATTCTCTTTATCGGTATCTAATGAGCTTTATTAAGAGATATTCGTGGTCTATGTATACATTACACGACCACAGGGTATAGAGTACCATTTTAACCTTTTCTTCTTTCTCTGGTCGTACCCCGACGTACGCTACGTATATTACACAAAAGCCACGTAATAAATATTAACGTTTGTGGACGTTTCGCCTGCAAGAATTCACGCTTTCGAAATAAATTTCGCGGTCGTTCGTCGCCCAGATGAATAATACGCCACGTCCCGATGAAATTTATGAATAAATTGACTCGGGTGTATAAATTGGATTCTTTTCTGCTCGGTCTCGATGCAGGTATAGAGGTACACGACACGATGAGTAAATCTGTACCGAGTATGAAAGTTAATATGTAAACTAGCGCCTTTGGCTTCTCGAAGGACGTAACGTAAAAATACCTTGACGAGATTTCGCTTTTGTACGTTGGTAAATTCATTCGGTTAAACGTTTCCCCCTCCTCGCCCCTTGCCACATTAATGAATATATAAATTAAAAATACGTTGCTAAGATGTCGGCGGTTTTTGCCATTTTTTCTTTTTCCCCCTGCCAGCCAGGTACCTCAAATTAATAACTTTTCATCAACGCGTTACTTATTCCTACGCAAAATGTTCCCCACTGTTGTGCCTAATATAAGTTGGGAAATTTTTTCTCCAAGCCGGGAACGATGACGAATTAATATGAAATATTCACAACATAATTAAAGTAACAGAATATTATTCGTTGAGTGAACAGAGGAGGAGGGAAAAGCACCCTCGAAAGCAGTAAAACGAGCTATTGTGTAACCAGTTTAATTTAGGTACCTTCTCTTTTCGACGCACATTTGAGTGCAGATATGAGAAAATATATACCTCTTAGCGATTCTAAATGAATAAATTTTCCTGTTCGAATTTCCGCAACTGCCTGCGTCCGTTTTGCAGCCTGGATGGTTTGAACGGCGACGTAATGCGTATTTGTCTTGAGAAAATTTTCAGCGAACGCGACTTCCGCTCGTTTAGCGCTTTATATTTTCAAAAATTCGCCCAAACTAATTGGCAAAGAAGGCGGAAAATTAACAAGCCGACGTGTAAATTAGCTAACACGAAAATACGACGAAGACGACGTTCGAAGTCGAACGTGCGCTGAAATCGGGTTCACCGCGACAATGATCAAAATAATTATTTTACTTTCTGCCTTCGTCGTGTATTTTACATTCGACAGGCTTCGTATTTAACCGCATAATAACCGAAGAGTGCCTTTAGCCAGATCTTCGGTTCATTTTGAAAGTATAATGAAATAAATCGGCGTTTGCCTTTGAGGTTCGAGGAAATCGACGATGCGTGAGGAGAAGAAAGGCCATTATTTAGCCTTTAATCGAGGTTGGTTTGAGTTGAATTCATAGATTCCTAAGGAATTGTTTGGGATAATCAATTTGTGAGGTGTTTTATCGATAAGCGGTATTATTTTGAATGAAAAGTATTGATGATTTTTTTTTTTGTGTGAAATGTTGATGTTTCTATTGAAAATTCGAAAGGAAATGAAATCTCTTAAAATTAAGCCATACTTTTTTTTTGAAAACTGAATTCACGCAGAAAGCATGGGGTAAGAGTTGGGAAATCGTATTTTCAACTTCTTAAATTTGGATTTTTGTAATTTAAACAACGGTTTGAAAATTGAACATACTGCAAAAAAAAAGAGACATTTTGAAATCATATCAACCCCTCTTGCAGTTGAAAATTGTAACTAGGTATACTGATTTATGATTTAGGAATTTTCTGACGAAAAAAAATCCAGAAATTGAAAAAACGATTGTAGGTAAATTATATAGGTACCTATTAGGTATATTCTGACCAGTGTTTGTAACGAAGATTGGTGATTATTCAATACTTGCTTACCTATTTAGGTTTTTTTTTTTTTTTTAACAAACTTTTCAATATTTTTTACAATTTTTACCCAAAATTAAAATTGGGTTGAGACTATAATTTCATAAAAGTGCAAAGGCGCACCGAGAAATTAATTAAGGGAGGCACTGAGGATTTGAGAAAAAATGGAGAAGGGTAAAATTTCAAATTAAGTCATTTTTCACTGATCTTTCTGTTACCTAAAAATCATCAATTTTTTCTGACAAACAGAGAATTTATTGAGAAATTAGTGATTTTTGATTGAAAAGTTAGTCAAAAATTGTCAAACTTTAAAATAAATTGTCTAAAATACTGCCCGAGCAAAACGGGGGCGACAATTTTTTGAATATACTTTGAAAAGAAAAAAATGCACTTTTTTTACATTTCTGCAGCAAAAATTTTTTTTCCGAGCTTATGGGGAGAGTGGCTTGAGCCCCCTGAGCCCCCATCCCTGGGTGCGTCTATGTAAAAGCAGTCTGATTTGTTTGAACTATTTTCAATTTCATAACTATTATCTGTATTATAGCGAAAAATCATGTTTGCTGAAACTAGAAAATTTATTTATTCAGGGATTCTCAAAACATTAAATACCTACTTATAGATACGCGAAAAATGAAATTTTTCAATTTGTACCTATTTTCAGTTCTTTTCAATTTATATTCTCTAGATTATCTTATAACATCAAATTAAGTAATCATTTAAATGGGCATCATCAGCGTCAATGAAAAATTAGCACCAAAAAAGAGCATCTAACAATTTTTAAAATTGGAAAATAATTCAGCCCTTTTTTCTTGACACTCACCCCCCCCCCTCAAAAAAACGTTTCCAGCTGACTGAAATTTCAACGAGAAGAGAATCTTTACTTGGTAAAAATGTCTTCCCCATGACTCAACTCTCATGTTTAAATTTCGAATAAATTCAAAACTACATAAATCGAAACGTGAACGAAAATGAAAATCTTCCCCACCAAACTAATAATCTTTTTTTTCCTTTGAGAATTTCTCAGAAAAATCGAAAATAAAAATAAAAAATTGTATTGAAATGGTCATTTTACCATGAAAAATCATTATGATTGTTTTTTCAAAGCTGAAGAATTGTTGGAAAATTCTCTGTCGAAATTTTCTGGGTAAAAGTATCCATATATAAAAACTGCATTTTTTATCGATTTTTCAATTTTAAAAAATTAGAAATGACGAACAAGGTGATTCTTTCAAATTGTTCTGAAAAATCAAGTACATACCTAAAAGAGCGCAGCTGGATCCAGTGGATGTGAGCCCAGGTATATTAGAAACCATCCATAGATGTCAAAAAATTATTTTTGAATAATTGGCACTGATTTTCAGTCTCTCATAAGAAATAGAATCAGATGAAAGGCGGAGGAGACCTCAACTCAAAAATCAATTCCCCAGTTTCTTACACCTAAGGGTGGTTTCCATTTCCAGGCTCACATATTTTTGAATATAACCTTTGTAAGTTTCTGGAACCTGAAATCACCCTCAGAGGATAAAAACTTATTTTGAGTTGACCCAGATTTTGAGCTCTTGAAAGGGAGTAGAATCAGGGAGAATTTAAACGAACTCCACCTCTTCTGCAGTCTTCTACCACTCCCACCTTCAAAACATCAAAGCTTCAACGAGTTTATCTAAAAATAAAAAAAGTGTCACAATTCAACTATCTATCATATTTATATCATTTTTGAACAAAATTTTTCGATTTTGTTTTTCATTTTTTTTTGAATATTATTGAATTTTAAAACTGGCTGGAGTGGTGTGATGATTGAGTCAAAGGGTGAAAATTATAACTAAATCTTTTCGAAATCTAGACACATTTTAGAGCTAGGTACATTTATTCGAGTTTTAAATGAAAAATTTAACAAAAATGATCCATTTTATTGTGCGAATTTAATGGCTTGGCTCGGAACTCCTAATGGATTTTGAAGAAACCATAGGCGCACCCAGAAATTAATTAAGGGAGGGGCTGAGAGTTTAAAAAATAGGGAGAGGGGATCAAATTTCAAATTAGTCATTTTTCACTGATCTTTCAGTAAAAAAAACATCAATTTTTTCTGACAAATTGGAAATTTATTGAGATATCGGCGATTTTTGACTGAAAAATTAGTCAAAAATTACCAAAGTTTTTTTTAAAAGAATGACTAAAATACTGCCCGAGCGAAGCTTTGACGAAAATCTTTTGAAAAAATACTGTTTGAAAAACAGAAAAATGAACTTTTTTTATATTTTTGCAATAAAAAAATATTCTTTTCGAGATTAAGGGAGGGGCTCGAGCCCCCTGAGCCCACCCCTTGGGTGCGCCTATGGAAAGAACTAATTCATAATTTTGAAATTGAATTGAATACATTAGACGAATGGTGTTTTTTCATCAACGGAAGAGGAGAACCTCAAATCATAGGCCAATTTTTATAATTATGAACATTTCGACGAGAAATTCTTAACGTAACTCGCTCATAGCCGTTGTTTTCGAACCGATGCTAAATCATTGATGTATTCGGGGCGTTGTCATCTTATCAAATTATTGTTTATTAGACCACGATGACTCGGTATTTACTCGCGGCGAATATAAACAATTTTGTAATACGATGCACCCTCCGAGGAAGCCACTCGGGGAAGATCTAATCGCGCTATTAGAATAAAATCCAATTTAATAATACCCGGGCTAATTCGAGCACATTTGTTTGTACAGATCGTAGCAGTAGACAGCGGCGGATCGGACGAAAATGAAAGCTCGGTTCGAGGATTGCTACGGAATACGCTGATAAACGCGCAAGATATAGGTAAGAAGAAAATTGAATCTTGCATTTATACCTATAAAAAGAAACCGTAGACCTAAGTATAATACTCGTATCTGTCTATCTAGCTATATACGCTATATCCAGTAAAAATACATTTATAGTGCCCGATATTATTTCATTTTTAAAATAACACAGCGTCGAGCATTATCGTCGAATTAGTTGACACGTGTATAGGGATTTTTATAGCCTCGATTACTCGGTATCGAAAGGGGATGAGGAAAATCGAGCGAAAGCGTGTACAGGTATTTGGCCAAATGTAATTTATTTTTTCTAAAAGAGAGAAAGAGGGAAAAAAAAGAAGCAAAAAAATAATACTACGAAGACGAACATGCGGTAAAAAAGCACCTCGAATAACACCGCAGCTAACTGGAATTTATTTTTAATGAAAAATATCCCGCGTCAAAAAATATACGATTTTCTGACGCTATTACAGACAGGCGCACTTTATCTTTGAAAAACATCTTTAGGTGGAAAAAAAATATAAGAGTGAGAGCGAGAGAGAAGAAAACGAATAACGATGTCGTGTGAAATAAAAATTGATACGAGGGATAATCAGAAATCGATAGGAAACCCAATGTCAGGAAATTTTTATCATTACATTTGACTATACATGTGTAGCATTGGGGTTTTTTCACGACTATATTACGAACCGAAAATGAAATCGATTTAATACGACTGGGTAAAAAGGCCAAATAAATTGAAGGCGAGGAGAAAAGGATTAGTTGGAGTGATTTTGCATTTATAGTCGAACTTTTCCGGAAAAATAGGGGAAGCAGGTGGAAAAATTGGGGGAAAAATCAACTCATTGATAAAGAAGTTGGTTGATATTCGAGGGTGGTTCTGGTTACCTAATGGCAATTAGTTTTATTATAGTATTTATTTCGGTTCTGTCATTTAATATTATTACTACGAAACGCTGTATACGAATGTAATTTTGTACATTCCGAGTATTTCGAGGTTTATTGGGCGGAACAAATCCGCAGATATAATTACGTGGTTGTTTGTTAACGGCTATTTTACTAGATAGCGTTCTTAACGCAGTTAACCGACGTTTTGTACAAGTGTATAGGTATAAAATGTATACGCAAGTATATAGGATAGGTGTACTGTACTTTACTAATTTATCGTACGTATAGTTTTCCAAAGCTGTAGTATAGAAATTTTCAATTTAATTGATTATTTATGGCGTATTCGTTACATTGGGCTTTGCCCGACTATGAGAGGGATATACGTCGCGATGCCATGTCTGCGTACGCTTGGGGAATGTCTATTCTGCATGTGTATAAATACGTGTATAGTATATGTTGTTTTTATCATTAAAATCGGCTTACTTAAATATCGTTTTGGGCTAAATAATAATTTTCTGCTAACGTAAGCTCGTATCGATGTGCGTTTGTTTGATGAAATTTAAACCCTAATCTTTCTTGTTAATTTAACGAATATGTAATATGATTTAATTCGTCTTTATTGCTCGTTTGGTCCGGAACTGAGGGGGATTTGGGTGAGAGACGAGGGAGGCGTTGGGCTTGTGTTTTATGACTTGGAAAAAAATTATACGAGGGGATGAGCTGGAAATTTGTTCAATTTTTTACGATATGGGAGCTCGTTTTTGTCGAGTGATGAAATATATCGTGTTGGGGAATCATTGAAATGTCAGAATGATCGTAAAAATTGTCTAGATATGGTTAATGTGGTAAAAATGCATAGAGATATCGTAAAATTTGGCTGAAATGGTGTATGAAGATTGCGTTTTGAAATCCCCCGATGAAATTTGACTAAAATTTGTTACGAACTTGAAAAAAATAATGAAAATTGATGAGATGAAGTCTATTTTTAATACTTAATGTAAAAATCGTTGCATAAATGACGAAAATTATTCGAATAAAAGCAGAATTTTTTAGGATTTGGAAGAATTCCATTTTTTGAGGTATTTGAAAAGTGATGTTGATTTGATTTTCAGTAATTTTTATTGCTATTGTCGTCAGATATTCTTGATTTTTTTTAGTTGTAACATATTTTCGTCATGAATTTCAGCGGCATGTTCAGTGAAAAAGGGACTTGGCGGTGAAACAGATTTTGAAATAAACGAGTTTCTCCAATTTTTTGCAATAAAATTTGAAGTTTTTGTACAAGATGCCATTTTAACAGCTCGTTTTGCATAATTAAGTATGGATCTTGGAGAGACTTGATCGATTTTTAAGGGTTTTACTGTACTGAATCAGTCAAAAAGTATTTTCTGATAAAATGAGCCCCAAGGTCCCTTTCTTTCTGAACGGTCACTAAAATTATTTTTTTTACCACTTTCAAGGTATTTATTTTAACGAAGTGTTTTAAAAATTTAGAATCGCTGTTTTGATTTTTTGATTTTTTTTATTTTTTTCATAATTTTTTACTGTATTTTTTTTCTCATTGTTTCATGATGTGATTTTTAAGAGATTTAAATGGTGGTGAAATTTTGATTTTTCTCTTGAATCGATTACTTTATGGAATTTTTGTCTGATCTAAATTCATATAGGTACCTTCCTTAGTCACTTCTTTTTCCCATCCCTATTCACACCAAAAATCGTGAAATTTTTGTAATTTTTATGAATGTTGAGGAAAGGCATGTCTTTCAATTTTTTAGAAATCCAATTAGTTTATTCAATTAAAAAAATTTGAATTCCGATTTTTTAAATTATAACTACTGTTATTAGAAATCATATTTGAAGAATTTTAAAATTTTTCATTTCCCTCCCCCCCCCCCACAAATACCTACTTCTAATTTGAATCGCAAGATCTACTTTTTCAACGTGGAATACCTACTAATTATAGTTGGGAAAACAAACTGGGAACCATGAACCAACATATCGTTCATCAAAAATCCATTTTTTTTCAACAAAAAAAATCGTCAAATGTGGCGAAATATTGAACGACATTTCAATCAAAAATAGAAATTATACGATCAACTTTTTTTAAACTCGAAAAAAAGTGCATTGATGTACTTAAAGATGCTTCAAAATCACTTCTTCATTCATTTAGAAAAGAAAAAAGAAAATCGATCACCTATTAAAAATTTTATTTCTACCAATATCTTGATATTAGAACGTCCTGAAAAATCCTGAAAATGCCAGCACGATCCAAAAGGCCATTTTCTTCGTTTAAAATTTTATTTTTTGAAAATTATTTTTCAGATTATGCAAAATTTCACTTACTATCAACTATAGATAGGTGGATTCTCTTCAAAAATTTTCCTCAAATTTTCTTACCCATTTGAAATTTTTTGAGTTGTTTTTTCCTCTAATGATGGAACAATTTTAAATATTTCATCTCGCCATCCCCTCTAAAAAAAACACTGAATGATGCATCATTTGCAAAAATTTTAAAAGCGATGGCTAGTGAATTAAAATTTCCACTCTTTGTTTCGATTGTATATTTTCAGCACCTCCCTCGTATTTCAATTTTTCAGGAGTCAAAATTTGAAGAAAAAAACTATACTTAGTTTGTTATGTTTTCGAAGAAGCTGAATTTGAATTTCGATTCTGTTTTGGGATTTGACCCCTCATCCTTCAACACTTCAATTTCGAATTTAACTTGAGAGTTCAACACTCGTGTATCAGCTTCTCTTCATAAACAACAAATAGTAACTTTAAAATTCATCGAGTTTGAGCAGACTTTTCCAAGTATATCGCAGTGAGACCTTTAAATAACAGCCTACCCGCCAACGCAATGTCTGTCTCGTTTTTTATTCGGAAAAATGTTATTGTTGGAGATTATTTCGCCTTTGAAACACCTACTGAGATGAATAAATTGCAATTCTATTTCAAATTAGTAATTTCATTACGCATTTCAATTCGTTTTAATCCGCTGGAAAATTAAAATATTCGACTATTAGCTCATCTTGCATTTCGCAACAAAATTCGCCAATCCCTTTGTACGCCTCCGGACCGGAAACCAGCTCTCAATCTATGTCTGCGAAATGAATTATTCAAATTTAAAAACTTTAAAAATAAATTTACCATTTTATTCTCGATGTTTACTTATATCCTACAACACTCGTATTTCTATGCTGTAGAATCGAATACTACGTACTTGGCGTTATTTTGAAAACTTCTATGGTAAATAAGCCTATATATCGAGTTGATTTGGCGCAGAAAAAATTCAGCGGTTTGTAAAGTAAACTTTGATACTAAATAAACAAGACGAAAGAGCATGAATGAGCGCAGAAGGGGTTGTAAGACGACGCGTGCATACGCCGGGGTAGGTATAGGGTTCCCGTGATATTCTTTGGGCTTACTTTTCGCCAACAACAACGTAAGGTTATCGATATTATGGCTTTTACTGCGTAATTACAACTTTTCTGTGGTTTAGAGTCGGAAGAAGGGTGTTTTCGGGGAGGGAAACGAGTCTAACTGAAGTTCAATATTGAGAAATTTTGCCAGAAAAAAAAATGTGTGACCTAGAAAAATATTTTTCCAAGCGAATTGGATTTTTTGGAGGGGGGATTTCGAGGTTAAAAATCTTGAAATTTTTTATCGTCGATAATTAACTGAAAATTACTCAATTTGGTACAATTTTGCCAATTTCCCGGGAGAGAGAGGGTATCTCAAAATTTTTTTCAATTTTCCAATCAATTTGATGTAGCTGAGGAAAGAAGGGATCTAGTTAACCAACTTTTGGCCACGACAGCGGAGTTTAAAATTCAATATTCTGTACCGATTACCCTCGGGATACAATGTACCTATTTTTGTCCTGCTGGAATACTTGTTGTTTTTTGGTCAGCAGCCAACTTAACAATGATGTAATATCGAAACCGAATGGAAATTTATGCACGTATTCGGGATCAACGACCAAAGAAATAGTAACCACGGTCGAAATATCTTTGCGTATTTGGAATAATACATGTGTATAATATTTTAAACGAACTTGGTCGTTGCGCTGGCCCGTTAAAGCGAGAATTATGACGTCAAAGCCATACGCGAGCCTAAAGTTTTCTCGTCGAAAAGTTTTTGAGAAAGCGAGTTTGGTAGAAGTTGAAAGCTCGCCGATGAGATTTTGTTTAATGTCGCCGTATACCGGAGCTGTTTAATTATGTCGAAAATGTTGTTCTTTTGCAAGATTGTTCTTTTCGAGGCGAGCAAACACTAAGAAGTATCGGTTTGATCGGGCGAGTAGGCTGCGAAAATCGACTGGCGTAGTCGTTTGCTTTTTCGAAGGTATGGTGTGGCCAATTACGCGTCGAAAAAGTTAGGTATTTGGAGTTCGTACGACGTTATTAATTAGAGAAAAGCGGAAACTAATTAAAAAACGTTTAACGAATTTAATAAGCGTGAAACCGATGCGATGCGACGATTCTGTGTCCCGCTGTTAGTTCGGCTTGTTAGGGCGATATTTGTGTAAGTAAATCTGTTGAAACGAAAAAGTTTTAAAAAATTAGTAACATTTTAAAAGTTTCAAACAAGATAACTGATTTTTTACCCCTGCTACGTTCTGTAGAGCAAACGTTTATTTGTCGTTGCTTTCTGTCGTCTTCTCTAATTCTGTGAAATTCGCTGGAAATCTCGTTTTGCTTCGCAGTGCTGCTCAGAATACGTGTCGTAAAAAGCAGATTAAATGAATAAACTTCTCTTATTAGCGAGAAAGCCTTGTTAGAGGGGTAGGCGATGATTGAAGAAAATTACCAAGTGTGAATTTAACGTATTGTCAACTTTCATTTGTCTGATTCACTAAATGTAAAATTCGATTTCTGTTTTTTTTTTTTTTTACTGTTTCAAATTTATTAAAAAGATGAATGGAGCTCGTAACAAGGTGAAAATGTTCTGAAAAATATGCGGGATAAAAAATATATGGATGAGGGGTTCTGCGCCAGGAGGAGATAAGACTGCAAAACCGATCAGTATCGTGTGTACATTAACTGATGATACATTAGAGTTATCTGAATTATGAACCTACATAGCCTGATTTCTAAAATATTGATACTGTATTTCATTTTATTTGTAATTTTTCTTCAAAATTGCTTCTCAGTGCAGATTTTTTCCGTTATTAACCAAAAAATTGTGAAAAAGTATGCTGATTGAAAAAAATATTCATTGTTAGTTCTGCGCCAGGAGGAGGTATGACAACAAAAATAGGTCATTCTTGATGCTAGAAAACCTTTTCTGATCATGTGATCTACCAAAAATTTATCAAGCTTAATGCTTGAAAAATTTTTCTGGTAACATGAGCTTCCTGCATTGTAAACTCACTTTGCACCTTGAACTTGTTTTATTTTCAAAATTTAGGGAGCATGTGTCAATTGATTTTTTTTTTTTAGTATTTTCCTTGAATTTATTCATAGGGTCGATATTTTCCATTTTTTAGTGAAAAAATATCAAAAAGTAATGTTCAGTGGGGAAAATATCGATGGGTAGTTCTGCGCCAGGAGGAGATAAGACGATGATAACTAATCAGTCTCAATGCTGGAAAAACATTCCTAATGATAGTAGGTACCGTGTTACCTGAATTGTGGAACTATTGAATGCATATGTGACCCTGCTGTAAAGAAGGGACTTAGTGTTGAAAAATCGATTTCTCATTTTACAAATTTTATGATCCAAATAACACCAAATCTGGACCAAACACATAAAAATAAAAACATCGATTTTTTTACACAAGGTCCCTTCTTTATGCCAGGGTCACATATGTTTGCCTGATTTCTGAAATCCAGACGCTCGGTGTGATTTTCCCCCAATTTTTCTTTCACTTATGAGAGAAGTATTTTCTATTAAGGTATCGAATGAAAAAAATTCAAAAAAATATATCAAGCTGCAAAAATATTGATAGTTGGTTCTGCGCCAGGAGGAGGTAAAGCAACAAAAATTGATCAGTCTCAATGCTTGAAAATTTTTTCTGATTACGCGATCCACCAAAATTTGATCAAACTCAATGCTTGAAAACGTTTTCTGATGATTTAAGCTTCTTGCAAAAACTTACGTTGTCCCTCATGTGTGTCTGATTTAAAAAATTTAGAGACTACTGATTTTTTATTTGTAGAATCGTTATTTTCCATTATTCAATGAAAAAATTTCAAAAAGTTATGTCGGGAGGGGGAAATATCGATGTTTAGTTCTGCGCCAGGAGGAGATGACTGATTGATCCACATGCTAGAATTTCTTTCCTGGTGATATCAGCTACCTGAATTGTTGATGTACTTTGTATTTTTTGCATGATTTCAAAAATTTGGGTGCTCGATGTGATTTTTTCCAAATTAGGGTGGGTATTCTCCATTATCGAAAAAAAAAAATCAAAAAATTATACCAAGTTGAAAAAATATTCATGGTCAATTCTGCGCCAGGAGGAGGTGAAGACCAAGGAGATTGATCAGATTCGATGCTCGAAAACTTTTCCTGATGAAATGAGCTTCCTGACTAGTAAGCTTGATGAATACGTTCATCTGGTTTCCAAAATTTAATGAATTCATTTATTATTTTTGTTACTTACATGTTTTATTAAAATTTATTCATAGGATTGATATTTTCTGTTCTCTGGTAAAAAAAATTAAAATGTTATGTTAATTTGAAACAATATGTATGATTAGTTCTGCGCCAGGAGGAGGTAAAAAAAAAATCAAAACTGATTAATCTCAACATTGGAAAACTTCTATACTGATGATATAAGCTGTTTACCTGAATTCTGAACTTCCACTGTATATGTATTTCATTTCTGAAATTGGACGGTCATTTCTTTACAGTTTTCTTTTGAAATTCTTCTAGAGGGCCAGTATTTTCTGTTATTAGGTGAAAAACATTTCAAAAAACTTGACTGAGTGGAAGAAATGTTCATGGTCAATTCTGCGCCAGGAGGAGATCAGATGACCAAAAATCAATCAGTTTTAATACTGAAAAACCTTTTCTGGTGATACAAATTTCTTGAATTGTCAACTTACTGGGTATTTTTTTTGTCTGGTTTACAAAATTCAAAGACCCCATTTGTGTGTTTTTTTCCGCGGTTTTTCTTTGAAAATTTACCTATTTGTCGGACAACTAAAGCCCACTATTGATTGTAAAAATTTTGAAATATAATCATGCAGAGTAGAAAAAATATCGATCGTGTATTCTGCGCCAGGAGGAGGTAAAAAAATCCAAACTGATCAATCTCAACACTGGAAAACTTCTACTGATGACATGAGCTACTTATCTGAATTTTGAACTTACAGGGTTAGGCATAATTATTTTATTCCTAAAATTTGACGGTCAATTTTTTTCAGTTTTTTTTTTTTTTTTTTTTAATTCATCTAAATGTCCAGTATTTTCTATTCTTAGATGAAAATCTGTCAAAAATCGTTATTGAATAAAGAAAATGTTCACGGTCAGTTCTGCGCCAGGAGGAGGTCAGACAACATTAACTAATCAAAAAGATTCAATTTACCTACACTTTTTTTTATATTATCCAAATTCCCATCAAAGTAAAATTTTTTATTCAATATTTAATGTTGAAAGGTCAGTCACTTCCTCTCAAACACTAAAATCATCGCAAAACCTCCCAATAACGAAATAGGACTGAAAAAAGTCAAATATATGCAACCTTTCTCTGATCGGATTTTATTGCTCTTCCTCCTGGCGCAGAAATTACCCCACTTCCTCATATCCCGATTTCCACAATTTTGAATTTTGGCAAACACCCATTCGCATAAGCTTATTGATTCTTTACAAGGACACCTTATATAACATTGGTTGGTGAAAAATAAAAAAAATACAACCGATATGGCGGATTATAAGGTACAGAATCCAACGTAAAGTGATATCTTCGAAATAAAGACCATTCCATTGGCCATACCGAAGGTACCCAGATCTACCCCGTAGTATTTCTATTCCTGGGTAATCTTGCGGTAAAAGATACTTTAATAAGGTGTTCAGAACAGTTTGTTTTATTTGTGCAGCCGTATCCAGGGTATTTTGTTTTTTTCTCTCTCGGATCCCAGAACCAAGGTGATTTCCCCGATGAATGGTGAAAAAATTGGATTACCTAGTCGAGTCGAAATATTTGTAAATGTGGCGCGATATTCTTATTGATTTTTATGCAGATGAAAGGCATCGGAAATACTTTCCAGTTGGAAGATTTGCTGGTATCGTACACGTATTATATGAAAAAAAAAACGCGAATACATTTACGAATTTGTTTGGAGAGAATGATTACGTGCGGTAGTAGGCGGATAGATTGGGAACTGCTTGGTGTTTTTTTTCCTTTCTAGTTGTGTTTTACGTATCAGTCACAGTTGCTTGGTTTTCTTTGTCAATGTTGGCCTGGTTGACGAGACTTTGGAAAATCCGAACCCGATACTCGACTCGAGCGGGTTTTATTTTAGAAAGAATCGAACGCGCTTATAGAAAGTTTCAAGAGGATCATCTCGTTATGGGACCTCCATATTCAAATGTAGTGGAGTGCGTTTTATGTTTAGAAAAGCGCCTGCGCTTCATGTGAACTTGGCAGTCCTAACAAATACGATGAAATTTATTACGCCGAAAACGCTCCTACCTATAACGAAGCCGATGGTAAAAATTATGGCAATATGCGATTTAAAGGTAGCTCGCCGTAGTGTACTCGTATAAAATACACGTAGCGTGTAATCGAAGATGTATAATATATTTTTTTTTATCGAGAGATTTCCTTCCATTCGACGTCGAGTTAACGAGAATATAAGGTACCTACGAGTATAACTTGTTGTCGCTGTTCGTTCTCGATGTCGTATTCCAACTAGAAGCCGGAGAAGGAAAAAAGAAACATTTTTATGATTAAAATAAATACGCTTTTAACGTGAAATAGGTAAATGCAACATTTTAATTATACACGCTGCAATTACACCTTCAGAAGCTCTACGAAGTCGTATACGTCGAGTGTCGATAACACAAAGCAGCAATTCTTCTCGCAATAACGTCTACGTAATCGATCAAAGCGTAAAAATTTTCTAGAGCAGAAAAATAGCAAGGATATTTTTAATTAAGGTTATTGTTTCCAAGTACACGAAACGAGAAAAAAAAGATACGATGAAAAAAAAAAGGCTCGTTTTGAAGAAAAAAAAACCTCCAGAGCTTATTTCCATTTCGCTACTTTAAAATCACGAAAATAATTGTCGGCTTTGAATTGTTATAGAAGCGAATAAAAAAAACGCGAAGCGAACGAACATTATAAGCGAGTATTTTTACGAGAAAAAAAAAGCAGAAGAAATAGAACGATGGCAACGGATAAACGATATCTTCGACTTAATGATGCTATTTTCTATATATATTTTTTATTATTGTGTTTTTGTATTATTTTCGCTATTGTTTTCGCCGAGTCTTGCGCTTTTTCTAAGTTTTACTCTTTTTTTTTTTTTGCAAGATGTGATTTATATTGATGTAATGTTTGTTGTTTTGTTGCAGTTACTTCGGGATCTAGAAGGAATTCTAGTTCGCCTCTATCAGACTGTAATAGCCCTGTATCGCCTCCTGATGATAAGTCGGCGACCAGTACCACGAATACTAGTGAAAAACCACCCAGGTATGTGGATTTTTTTTAGGATGGGGGAAAACGATTTTGATTAGGTGTTAAGTACAATCGAGTTGATGCAACGAAATCAATTAAAATAGATATGAAAATTTTTGTAATATATGGGAAAAAATGCCGAAGAATTGAAAACTGAAGTTTTTTTACCATTCTTTTTTACCATTTCGCCAACATATGACTCGGATTTATGCCGATTTTTCAGAATTAAGAATACTGAAGAAATATTCCTTGGTTGAAACGAATTTATTGGAGTACCTAACTAAATAGTAACTTGAATATCCTGAAACCAGAATGGATATTTTTTGTTGAAAAACCTCAACATATGTAAAATTATGACATAATTTTTTATTTGAAAAGAAAGTGAATTTCAATTTTTTAATAATGGGTGAAATATGATGTGAAATTCAATTTATTGTAGTTTGAAGGAATATTCCAAGTCAAAAAAGGGAATAGGTAACTCTGATTTTTAAAATCTCCCCCCCCAGTACTACACTATGGTTTAATAAGTATGGATTTCTTATCTACCTATAATGGCCAAAAAATTGACTTGAGGAACACTGGCTTCCATTCTAAAATTATCTAAACACAATAGGACGAAATAATATGAAAAATTCGATGACTCATTGCACTAGTGGCGAATTATGTAATTTTATGCCTCAGGTTAAATTTTTTTGCTCCCTTTTAATACGGGAATTTCACTCCTTTCCTTTTGTCCTTCCTTCTTCTCAAAATTTTGTGAGCTATTTTTCAAAAAGTAAGCTCCGAAAATCAAAATTTCACATTTTTGAGATCGAAGTTAAGAATATTTCCATTGATTTCATTCGATTCGTGAAATTTTTTATTTTTTGCAAAAATTGTTAATTTAAAAATATTGATTGAGTTTTCCAAATTCAAAAATTTTGTAGAATTTATTCAAATTTGCTGAATTTCTGAATGTGAGATTCCAAGGGGTGGGAAAGGAAGCACCTTCTTGTTGACTCAATTCACGACGATTCTAATATTCATACTTATTAAGTAAAAAAATTCATCAGAAGTTGAAAAAGTGAGACATTTTCAACCTTCTGGGAAGAAACTCCCCTCAATTTCCCCCTTTTTGGATGTAAAATATCTATAATTACTCGCTTTAGATATAATTTTTCTCAACTATTTAGAGATTGGAAAACAAGAAGTAGGTATATAGAGAAGATGGGTTAATTTTTTGATGAATTTTTCGTTCTTTTTTCTCGCACCTTGCGGGAAAATCCTTGCATTTTTTAAATTTATGGTCAAAGAATAAATAATCTTTGATTTAAAAAAATCTATTTTGCGCTGAATTCTTGTCAAACATTTCAACTTCAAAATTTACTAGTTTTCAAATTGAAAATAAAATAAAATAAAATAACGTCAAATTTCCACATCATTCGAAAAGAGGTAATAATCAAATTTTCAATTTCTTAGATGAATTTTCACACCTTCTAGTGCAATTTGAAAACACTGGGCGAAAAAAAAATCTTCCTAAAGTCTCCAAAAGAGCCGGAAATTGCAAAATTCTGGTTCAGCGAGTCTAAATTACACGAAAAACGATTATTCCTGTTGACTAAGCAGACTACAAGCTGATTCCACTGTTTGAAATATTTTTGCTGCTTTTGAAATTCCAATTCTGCCAAAAAATCTTACACTTGTTTTAGGTATTCACTAAAATTCCTCGAATAATTTTTTTAATTTTATTCTTGTAGATTTACATATGTTACCCCACCGGAAAGACGGAACCTTGTGTAAAAAAAAAACGATCTTTATTTTCATGTGTTTGATTCAGATTTGGAGTCATCTGAACCAAAAACGTGAAAAAAGATGCATCGATTTTTTTTACACAGGGTAAATTCTTTCCGGTAGGGTTGCATTATTCAAAGAGAAGCTGGAAAAAAGAATTTTCTGCTTTGGGAGTTGATTTTTACGTTACACAAAATATTCTTGAAAATGGAAAAAAGCTCGCAACTGGCTCAAAAGTGATGCATTTTTCATTAAAAGTTCATCTATGCACTTTTTTCCAATTTAACTCTATAAGTTGAAAAAAAATAGCAGAATCAGAATTTGAAACTTTTTTATTCCGTTCGTATTTTATTTCTATTAAATTGAAAAAATAAACAGGACTCCAAAAATAGAGCATTTTAATTTTTGGAAATGGTAAAGTGGAGGAGTGGGTTGAAAGTTCGTAGTTAATTTCACCGAAAATATACTTACCTACTTTGCTTTAAAAATTCTACTTATCTATTGACAAATTACTATTTTTTTTTTATTGTTTTAAAATTCATCAAAATTTTTTTTAAAAAAATTGAAAATCTGAAATAATTTGATATAAAGAGGGTTCTTGAACATTTATCATTTTTAAACCCCCAACTCATCTGGTTTAAATTTAAGAAAGTTATACTGAAGGATTCATTTACCTGTCGTAATTTTCCCGAGAAATTAGATAAAAATACAGACTTTTAAATACACGAAAACATTTAAATTTTCTTGAATGGAAATGTTATCTAATAATTTAAAAAGTAATAATACCTTCACCTCTCGAGAACGACTTTCGAAATCATTTTACTTGTAAATATACTTTAATAAAAATCTCACTACTTATATTCCAATTTAATCAGTTTAATAGTAAGTAAGAATACGGCAATATCACCCTTTTAGTCTGCTACAAAAAAATCATTTTACTACCTTCCCTTTCTTTTTTTTTATCCCTAAGAAAAATTCAGCGATCCGTTTGTAAAATTATCCGGTCTACTACTCGCGCCTGCGACACTGACAAAATATAGAACCTCGTGGAAAAATTTTTCAATTCAATTTGGTTAATTTTTTCTGCCATTTTATTTGCACGACCGGGGAAAAAAGGTCTCGAAGAAAAAAAATTCGTCTACTTGAAAAACTTACTCGGCGTAATAGAAAATTTGCCACAAAATGGGTTTAATTTTTTCCCTCGACAAAAAGAAATAACTATACGTAAGTATTAAAGAAAGCGAAAATTTCATTATAATGAAATTTTTGCCAACGTCAAAAAAAAAGTATGGAAAAACTCTTCAAAATAGTCTTTTGGGGTGAGAATAAAACGAAAACAACATCTTGGGGTGTATTTCATACTGTACTTAAAAAATTATACATTATTAAATAGCCGGATTTTCGTTTGGGAGCCATTGCGAAGAAATGAAATGCGGATATGGTGGCAAGAAATGTCAAAAAAATAATAAGGATAACTCTATATTCAGCAGGAAGCGACCCAAGCATCGAGCCTTAGGTTCTGGTTCCCCCCTCTTTCAAAGTGAAAACTTTCAGAAGGAAAAAGTCGAGATTGGAGAGGAAAATTCCGATACATTGGTATTGGGGCAGTCATTTGCGAGGCGATCAAATGGAACGGCGGTGTTGATAAAAAAAAATAATAAAGGGGAAATACTAAGGCCCGGTAGGTTTGTTTTAATAAAAAGCAAACCGTTATAGGATGAGGTATAAAGTGTGCAAATTCGTTAAGAAAAACATGTCAAAAAAAAAAGAAATAAAAGAAGGGACAATGAAGGAATTTACTATTTTTTTTTTTTTTTTTTTTTTTTTAATACTAACCAACGTAAATATTATAGTATTTCCGGAACGCGTATATCGATAAAAGGAGGTTACTGTATGGGCGATATGGCGTTATACGAGGAAAAGAGATGAAGCAGAAAGGAAAAAAAAAAGAAAACGAAAGCTCACGAAAGGTAGAAAAAAAAACGTAAGCGACAGATTGACGGGTTATCGAATACCCGAAGAAAACGAAGCGACGAGGTTAAACGAATGTCGATGCGGGAAAATACCGATGAAAAAATTTCTCTCTGGCATAACCTGTTGAGAGTATCACGTTTAAGAAGTTCTCTATTACCGGTGCAGTTGTACTTTTCATCTGTTGTATAGGAATATGGCGTGTATGTGAAATCGACGTCGGTGGTTATTGTAAAAAGAACCTTTTTTTTTTTCGATTTTTCGTCACCTCTGCTTTACTCGTTCAATTCCACGTCTGGCCAATACCAGGTATAATCCTACGATGTAGAATGGACATCGACATGGGCAGATTTTCAAAATATCTCGTATATATAAAAATTTAACCTACTTCGGAGTCCTCCATCTTTATTTGTATAATCGCTAAGAAGCTATGTCTTGGCTGCCAAGGCCATCACACGATGAGAGAAGAATTCTGTATTGTATTCGTAGGTCAAATAGATGACTTCGTAAGAGTGAAAAATTTTTATTCTCGCGAACAGGGGTTTTTTTGCTCTCCGTTCTTAATACGTTGTTGGCCGGGATTTAGTAGCCAATTTGGTATCCGAGAAAGAAAATTGTTTCTGCCGGATTACTCTTGCGTAAATGGTGTTAGTCGTTATTATCTGCGACTTTGCGAGCCACCGTTGGCGCGCCTTACTTTTTTCCGAAACGTCTACGCGTATACATGTTATAATACGTATACGTCGTTAAATTGGATGACTTTCGAAAACGCCTCCTACTTGTTGAAGAATTGAAAAATTCGCCTCATACGGTGCAGCTTTTGCATACGTACAGGGTGTTTCATAAGGCAGATGTTTCCTTCAATTTGGAAGGTAGGCAGTATAATGAATGTAGACTTACCCACTGAAATTGTAGGGATGGAATTGAATTTTCACTCGATATTGGTGATTTTTTAAAATTTCTGTTTGATTTTGAACTTCAATTGGGACTGATATTGTAGAATAGGAGGATGAGGTTTGGGTTGGATCAGCAAAACTGAAAATATCAAACAAGGGATGTTTTTAAAAATTTTGCTTTATATTGAAAGAAATTTGAGTGAAAAACAAGTCACAAGAATTTTTATTGAACTTTGAAATTTTGAGAAATGGAAATTTAGTTGAAGTGTCAGAATGTGATATTTATTACTTCATACCATCAATTTTTCAATTTTTCAAAAAATAAAAGGAAGAAAGAATATCTTTTTTTTTAAAAAAAAAAATCACCTTGTTATAATTTAAATGGCAAAATCATATTTTCTGACAGACAATAATGACTTAAGCGTATAGTGAATTAGAAATCTTCCAGTTGACTTTCAAGTTTCAAATATGATTTTCTGTCGTTCTACTTTCAAAAAATTTACCAAGACAGTTTTTATCTGAGTTTCGACATTTTAATAAAAAATTATAAAATTTAAATTTAGGTAGGTAACTAAAAAAATTAGCCAGATCATTAATTTTATTAGGAAAAGGTCAAGACTATTTAACAAAAATTCCTCCGAATTGATCAATTTGTAAATATCAAAGAATTCAGAGTATTTTTGATTTCATTTTTCGAATTGGTTTTTCAATAGGTACTTGCCTATTCCCCAGATTTCAATAAAATTAGGTACTTACATATCTTCTCTTTAATTTTAAATCAATGAAATGTCACTGAAAAAAATTCTTTGATTTTCAGTGAATTTTTGTCAATTTTTCACTGATTTTTCAAAAAATTTCATCAATTTTTCTACAAAGTTCGCTGATTTTTCAGAAAATTTCAAACATTTTACCGATTTTTAGTAAATTTTTACTGGTTGATTGTGCTGCAATTCTGTCTGTTTTCCAGTGAATTTTGTTTTCTGTCAAATGTTCTCGTTTCTCTTAAATAAGCTCATCCTTTTACATTTCCTGAGCTTAAATCGTAAAAAAGATGAAATATTCAAAATCAGTGTTTTCAAAAACCTAGATTTCAAATTACATATCAATTTTTTGCTAAAATATTACCCCCTTCCTATGAATAGTCAACCTCACAAGAATTTAATAAAAAAAAATTAGGTGATTAATCTAGATCAATGAACGTCAGAAAATAAAAATAATATTCAGTAATAAACTTCGCGATTAGGCGAAGAAAAAAAATTGTAGAACTATAAATTTCACTTTCATGTAGATGGGTATTCTAAAAATGCGAAAACATGAATTGATGTACCTTCAATTCAAGGGACTATTCTCTCATTCGGATTTTGAAAGCACTGACAGAAATTTTTTTAGTAAAAACTACTAAAAAAAAAAGTGAATCGTCTTAAGTGGGCTCCATTTAGTACTTATTACTATTTGGTATGGTAAATTTTACCATATGGTATAGTAAATTCTTCTACTATTCTGTATAGTAAAATTAACTACATAATATAGTAAATCTGAAATTTATACTATACATTGTAGTAAAAAGTACCACAATGTATAGTAGTTAGGTTTACAATTTTACTATATTCTGTAGTAGAAATTACAGTAATTCTTAGCATTTGGTGTGATTTACTATGTTCTATAGTAGAATTTACAATAACTTTTAGTAATTGGTGTACATTGTAATAACATTGACTTACCTTATACGTTGATGCTAGTTTATAGGAGCACGCCATCACCTCAGGTTGTTAGAAAGGTTCTAAATGTAGTACTTGAACCTGATGTCAGTAAATTTTTTTTCTCTTATTTGGATAATATTGGGGAAATTTTTTGTTTTTCATTATTTTATAATAAAAGTGAAATTTTAGGGCATATGATGGATTTAAAAAAAAAATTCAAATTCTTATTTTTTGGAATTTTTCACAATTTAAAAATATTGTTTGATTTCTTTACATCTTTATGTTATTCAAAATGATTTCTTATAAAATAATCGGAAGGATATCTTGGAGAATGAAATTGGAAAAATTATTTAAAAATTTAAGGTCAGTTGACTTGTGTTAGGATGGGATATTAATTAATTTGTTAATTTTTTAAAAACATTTTACCAAAAAAATGGTACCTATTTGAAAAAAATCTAAATTTCCAAAAAAAAATAATGGAAGTCGAACTTCCTAAACATTTTAGAAAATTAAACTTTGAATCTTTCTTTTTTCAATAGTTATAAACCAAACTCTGTAGGTATTTTTCTAGGGAGTAAAAAAACGAGTATCCCAACACAAATTTTGAGTCCAAACAAGAATAAATCAAAATTTCATTATAAAAGAACCCATGTCTAAAATTTCAAGTGCTGGCGTTTATTTTTTGAATTTTGACAAATTTTTAAAATTTAAAAATTTTACCCATCACTCCAAAATATAGAAATTTTGTATGATCAACAAAAATAGGTAAAATTTAGGGGTTTTTGGAGTCTTCAAAAAAATTTGAAATTTCTCAGTAGGTATTGGATAAAAGTTCACAAAAATGGTCTACACGAACTTCAGTACCTATAATTGTGAGTAACTAATATTGCAAACTATTTGATCAATTGAAGAAAGATTAACCGGAATTTGGTATGTACTTAATATCTAGAGTACAAATTCATATTTTCTGGCTGACTATTTTCTTAGAAGAAATTCAATTTTTTGACTAGAATATAACTACGAATGCAAAGTTGGGATCTAGAAAATCTTTCTTGAATCAATCAATCAGGTCACCAATATTGCTTATCCTGCATACTTATACCGGCCCATTTTATAAAATACCAAATACTATACCTAATATGTTGTAACAAGTACTATATAATTTAGTAATTTATTAACATTCCAATAATACTATAATATGTTGTAAAAAGTACTATATAATTTAGTAATTTATACTATACTGGGTAGTACACTCTATATATACAAAAACACATAGTACAATGTACTACACTTTAAAGGTTAAAATTACTAAAAATATTAGTAATTTTTACATTTTGTAATTAGTACTACACCCATATAGTAATAATTACAACATATTGCAGTACTTATTGGAAAATACTAAATTAAAAAGTAATTATTACCCCCTTAAATGAGTAAAAAGTACTATTCATTTCTCTCAGTGAGTAATTCCAAGAGGTATTCAGTCATATGAAAATGACACCAAAAAAAAGGTCGGCAGCAGAATTCCAAAAAATGGCGGAATTCCTTTAAAACCTCCCCCTTCCCCTCGTATGGGGTTTGGTAATAGCTTCCAGGGCTCGAAGAATTTCTTGTGATGTCCTTGTTCACCATACCAAATTTCACGTCTCTGCATTCATTTGATATTTACTCCCTTGCCATTCAAATGAACTTGGAGAAATGGAAAATTTCTAAACCAAAAAGTCATCAAATTGAAAAATAAAGATTTATTTGTTTTGACTTCTTAATTAGAGGTCATCTCTGAAACACTTGTTTTGAAGCATTTGCCTCGAAGCAAAACTTGAGAAACTTTTTCAAACACATTTCATTGATCATTTTTTATTTTAATTGGGTAGTTACTTACCTACTTCTCTTTTTTTCATTCCAACATTTTTCAACTGACTTTTTTTTTTTTGAAAATCTAAGTTTTGATGAATTTAGTCTTCAAAGAAATCCAATAATTTTAGTGATTTAATCAATTTTGTAAATTTTTAGATCAGTTCTCACTTTTTAAATTTCAGTTCATTTATTAACCAAAGAGAATTTTTGAAAGAACTTTCAAGTTTGGTACCTAATTTTTTAATTCATCTAATTTATACCAATACAAGATTTGTGTGACATCTTAAATGTTGATAATTTAAAAAAAAAATCAATCCCAACACTTAAGTACCTATTTTTTATTTTTTGCCAAAAAGATGCTTAATTTTTAAATGATCACAACAAAAATTGAAAGAGTCAGCAAGTAAAAAAATTCTCCTTCAATTTTCAAGATCGGCAAACAAACATACCTGTACTCAAAATACTCTGTCTACTTCTCGAATCGAAGGAGGTACTTCACTCGTGAAACACCCTGTATACATAAGTGAAGAAAAATTAAAAATTAACGTAGGTATATCATGACGACGAACCGAACGGAACGCGAACGTCGTCTTGTCTGAATTGAAAACACAGAGCCATAATTTAATGAACAGCTCGTAGCGTAATATACATAGAAAACGAGAAGGCGAACAGTTTTACTATATACAATGAAACCTGCTCGTATATATAATAAAACTCGATATGATGGAGAAAACTTACGTACGTTCGTATACTCTCGGTGTACTACGTAACTTATCTAAAAAACGTTTTTCATCTTCGAGTCTGCGGATGGTTTTATTATTATAGAACAGTGTGCGGTGGTAGAGTTCCCCGAGCCAACGTGAGTAACCGAGAAAGAAACCTATATAAGTATATAAGAAGTAGAGTAAAATTAAAGCGAACAGAATTTCCTATAAAAATGATTCATTGTGTTTTTACTGTATAAACGGGACGCGTTCGTTTTAGCCTCGGTGGAAATTTATTTTACTCGAAATATCTTTCCTCTGTTGTACGCACAGGAACAAGCGAAAAAAAAAGGGCGGAAAATAAAACAAATAAACATTGACGAGATTCGATAATAAAAAGATAGAGAGAGTTAAACTTTAGTACCTATAAGTTCAAATTTGCCACATCAATTTTAAACTCGTGTTGTAAATATGTTGAAAATTTTTTTCCAGTCTCGAATTAAATTAAACGTCGCGGTTTGGAGGGGGGCGAAGACAGGTAAGGGTGAAATATCGATGAAATAGAAGGCTTTTTTTGAGTTATGACATTATGAAAACAATACGACGATATTGATTTTTTAATAAAAATTTTAAATCTTGAGCGAACAGCGAAAAAAAGCTCGTACCTTGAAAAATGTGCGGTGAAAAAGTTTAAAACTGAAGGTAGAAGTTGCCTGATTTTTTGAAAAAAACAAATTGCTATTCTTAATAAAATATTTTCACGTTAAATTACGTTCATGTGATTTGAAATTTTTTTATAGAAGTTGGTAGGTGCATGACGATGAAAGGATATGAAGGTGGAGTGAAGTAATATCGGTGGCGGTAACTTTTTGGGCTTAATTTTTTTTTCCTTCGTGAGGAGACTGAAATAACCCGATGTTTTTTCTAGCTCGTGGTCGTGGGTTGCGAGATTTTCGACTTGAGATGCGGCCGCGTAGTCTGGGCGAGTTTTTTTTTTCAACGACGAAACGAGTTTGGTAATTTTTTTCACTTTTATTAGTGCGTGGGCTTTGACATATCGGGCAGGTTTTTAGGCTCTAGTTTGCCTATTGATGGGTTCATCGGTGTAGGAAGGGGAAAGTTTACGCGGACTGATGACTCTGGTCGTTTTGAGCGTATTAAACGACGAAATGGAAATTTCGAGATGGGTGTTTTTCGAGCATGTGTAATTTAGAGGTTGTAGATTAATATCTCGGTGTACGTAGGTATAGAATGGAGGTACGTAGACCTACGTAAGGGTTTAATACGTGCATGTCTCAGAATTCAGAAATACGTGCAGGTAGTTGCTTAAAATTCCACTCATTCCCTTCGCTGTGAAAGCTGATGCTCGATGGTTGAAGGATATTTTTTTGTTATGAAGGTCTACCTTTTTTAAATGTTTTTAATGGTTTGGAAAAAATACTGGTCACATTCATTTTGGAAATGAGATACGTTCGTTGTGAACGTTTAGAATTTTTTTGAATGTTGCAGAATCAGATGTAGGATTGAAAATGTTTTCAATGCGAAGTAGGAAGGTCAAATTCAGGGACGTTATTTGATCGTCTTTTGGATAAATTGTGAAAAACTGAAAATTGCAAAATTTTAAAATAATGTGAATCCAGGTGTATTTTTTTATTAAAGGGGAGAATTTCGATCCTTGGTATTGATTCGATGATTTTTTTTAAACGTATACCCAGTTGGAAATTGGTAAAATTGAAGGAATTTTTTCACTTATGATTGAGGATTTCTGAATTAATATCTCTAAAATTAACCTTACTCGAGGTATTCACTTGATAATTAGTAGGACAATTTGGGAATAATTTCAATAATTTCACGTCGTTTTTTGGATCTAATAGTAAAAATAATGCTTTTAAAAAACCTTTAAATCAATAAAAATTGATTTATCCGAATCGGTGACTCTAAAACTAAATATTCATCCTAATTTTTCAGTCAAGATTTCGATTTTTTATTTCATAATAATAAAATGAAGCGAGTCCAATTTCCTCACTCATGGTCCTGAAATCCTAATTGGACAGAAATTTGGAATATCGGGAGCCAAAAATTTAGAGAGAGCATTAAAACAAAAAAATTGACAAAATTGAAAAATTTATTTAGAGGTTTCAGCTTTTTCCTGCCTTTCTGTATCTCCAATTAACTTATTGATCGTTGCTAAACCATCATACATTTGATTACCTAAGAACCAATATTAAAATATATGGAAATACTCAAAACAGCGGACGTTGGGTTTATTTTACAGTTATCCTATTTGGACCTCGGAATAAAATTCTAGCGATTGAAATTTCTGCTTTGCCCAAATATGAAAGATGACAGTTTACTTTCCTACAAATTTTAGTTGGAAAAATGAAAATTTTTCAAAAAATATGAAAATTGTGATATTAGAATTTCTGTAGCATCCCAATTTATTCTTTTTGAGCATTTATTATCAAGAAAATAACTACTTCATAAATTTTCAAAACGAATACTGTGAAAAACATTTCACGAAATTTTGAAATGTTTATTTTCAGTTATTTTCGAAAAATTGCCATTTTCACCATTTCAATGTTTTGGAAGATACGGGAGAAATTTCGTTACCAAAAAGTTGCTCTGGAGAAGGCTTTCAATGATGAGAAATTTTTAACGCATAATGATTATAATTTGAAGGGAGACAAATAAAAATTTAAAAGCCTGCATTGCTGAGAGCATGAGAAAAATTTTGAAATATTGAAATTCTGCTTTAGGGGATATGCAAGAAAATTCTGTCGACGAAATTCTGCTCTGAAGGGGGTTGCATGTGTGAGTATTTTCTCAATACCTGCTTTATTTTACATAATGATGAATTTCCAAGACGACTTTGCATCCATCCATCCATCCATCCATCCATCAATGCTCATCATCGAATTCGAAATTTCCAAGGAAAGATCTGCCCAGACTAATCAAAAATAAAAAGATATTGATACTATTTTTTGTGCTTATTGACATATTGCTTCCACATATTTCTGTCTTTTCTGATTTAGTATTTATCTCGAAGGCTTTTCAATTTTGTAAAAAAATTTTTTGGATGTATGAACCAATCCTTAGAAGTTAAAAATTCGATTTTGATTTGAAGTTCATCCTTTATTGTATCCTTTCTGAGAGGCTCAAATGCAGTATCAACTCAAAAATTAATTTTTGACTCCTAAGACTGCGGTATGTCCAGGCTCACGAATTACCTGTCAATGGTTTTACGAAAAAAAAATCTTAGCAGCCATTTTTCTAAAATGATTACACATTTTAAAAATGTTCTTAGGTAAAAAATCAGAAAAAAAATATCCTCTTTTCTCTTCTTGAATAAAATAATCAAATCATTGCTTAAATCATCATAACCATTAATCCAATAAAAGTTGTAATAGCCTAACCAATGTACTTGAAAAAATTTCTCAAAACGATTAGATATTGGCATCAGTGACTGCATTTGAAAAAAAAACTATTTTTCATTTTTTCCATTCATTTTTTAAAACTAGAAAAAAGTAATTACGAAATATCTATTTTTCAAGCACTTTCAAATTTGAATCATATCTTCACTAAAACTCTGCATTTGATTACTTTTTCAAATTCTCAACACATCGTATTATTTCTCCATTTAAATATTGAATAAAACATTAATAAGGAGCATTATGGATCGTACAAATGATTCGTTTGAAGATCGTAAATGTTTCATATTATTTTTAAAATACGATGATTATGCACAGCGATATTTTCTAAAAATATGGTAAATTAATGGAGTTTTCTTGTAGGAAATTTAATTCGAAATAAGTTTATCGTTACGAAAGGGAAAAAAATTCAAAAATCCTTCTACCAGCGAAGTTATTAAACGTATTGTTACTGAATAGGGAATATCAAATTACACGAAAAAGTTCAATAAGTCGAAGAAAAGATTTTAAAACAATTTTTTTAGTCGCATTTGAAAGAAAAGTTGTGAAAATTTCCTCCAGTTGGATTTTTCCCTTCACACAAGTCCGAGAAAATAACCGAAGGTTATAATACTTTCATACGTCGTATATTTTATTGTTTTTCAACCTGTTGGTACATTTTTTTCTTTCGTTTTCGTGGCTCCGCTGGCTCGTATTCGCATCGAGCAAGATTAAAAGTAAATCGTACCGTGTAAATCTGATTACTCGACGACATATTTTATTAATTTCCACCCAGTAATATAAAATTTCCTTATTGCTGTCACCTACGGGTACCTTGTAACTATGAAAAAAAAGGAGAGAAAAAGTGTAGGAAATTAGCATAAAAAAAATTAAATTACTCGAAAAAAATACACGAAATTCCATTATCAAGTTGAACAATGAAAACAACGTTGTTGATCTCATTTCAAGCAAACGGGGAAAAAAATAAAAAACAGTCGAAAAAACAGTTCGAATGAATGAAACGACACGAGAGTACATTAATTTCCAAGGTAATAAAAATAATTCAAGGGCGTTTTGAAAGGTCGGGCTGCATTCTACGAAGAAACTAAGGAGACAGCAGTGTCAGACAGGGTGTCGAGAAATTTCATCATTTTAAGACGTATAATTTAAAATAAACCATCGTTTCGGAAAATTCGCCTCGTTTCGAATCGAAAGTGAAATTAATTCCGAGTATTTTTTTATCATCGTCAAAGTTACTGTAAAATTCGACGAACTGCATTGTCAAAAGAAAACACTAAGGTAGTCCCTAAATTGAATTTTTTTGCCAGTTTGTTTATGAAATTTCAAAATACACGTTCGAATTTCAAATAAAATATGCAAATTGTACGACGAACAATGGATATGGTGTTTTTTTGTCATCGTCGAATACGAGAATGGGAAAACACTCTTGGTAAAATTTTCTATTTTAATTGAGGCCTTAAAAATACATTCACAATGGTTTAGGCGAAACAAAAGTAAAAAAATTGTGAAAATTGCGAAACGACTGAATAATTTGATGTTTTTTATGTGATCGCCCGTTCTATTTCTCCATCATTCTAAATACGAGCGAAAGAAAAGGAGAAATCTTATACAATCGAAGAATTCGTCGAAAAGAATTCTATATAAGTGTCAAATTATAACGTAATTTATTTCTTTTAATTTTGCTATTTTTCGTCATTTTTTATTTTTTAATAATCGTCGCGGCGAAAATACGAACCAAGGTGGAGTTTTTATTCGTCGTGTCGAACATATAAAAAATCTTTCCTTTTCCTTATACTCGAGAGTTATTTTTAAGCGAGATTTTTTTCTTTTTTTTGCTCGCGTAAACGGTGTAGGTTTCAAGAAAAAAAGGGATATTTTGTTAATTTGTCGGTTTTCTCGCCGTAAATTTTTATAGAAATGTGTTTTCAAGGTAAATTTTATATCGAGAACGCGAAACTTGGAAAGTTTATAGGCAGGTATTTTTTTAATGCGAAGAATAAGGGAGGAAAAAAATCCCTTTAGAAAGATATTTTCGTTGCAAACCGAAAAAAGATTTTAAGAATTTAAAACTTTTCTGATTTTTCTTCCCACTCGTGTTTTCCATCTTTTTAATTACATTGAAATAAATTTAATTGGAGCTTAATTCATTAGAAAAGTTTTTTGCAAAGTGAGAGGAAAAAAATTCAACTTGAATCAGTTAGCATGTTTTGCTGAAAGAGGTAAAAAGAAAGAAGACTAAAAATTAATTTAAAACTTTCCCCGAAGTAGCTATCTTTCCTTCGGATGTTTTCATAATTTCAACTTGCCACGGTGGTGACTGTGGCCAGAGGGTTTTGAGGATGTATAAGGCGACGGCGACAACTGTGACGTATTTATTTTTCAGGTATCGATGCGATACCGCGAGTATGGTAAGTTTTCCGAGTATTCTACGTACTTACTCGTTTAGATGAAATTTATGGACTTGGTTGTTTAGTATTTGAGTTACGTAGCTGTATAGTTTTGCTGTTTTCTATTAATCTAGAGATTGATTAAACGCTGTGAGATAGAAATGCGGTGCAGCGAAATGCTGGTTTGTAATTTTATGTGGTGCAGCTTCGATGTTCACGATGTCATTGTACAAATGTAGATACAGTTTCGGTTTGGTTCAAAGATTTAACTGTTCCGTTTTCCATGTTATTGCAGTTGTTGGATGTGGTTATGGTCGAGAGTGGAGATTAATTTTGCTCATGTTTATAGATTTTTATAGGATAATTGTGAAATGAGCAAAATTACTGTATGGTTTATGATCGATGTGTATTATCATACAGAGTGTTTAGGAAGTTATGGTACCTACATTTTTTTCTAAAAAGATACACGATGGTCTGAATTATGGACACCAGATTTCCAAAAGTCAAAGAAAGGATAATTTTTATTTTTCTCACTGGAGAGATTCTGAGCCCAATATCCAAAATTTTAGGGAATGAAGCTGATTTATCGAATTTTAGCGAATTTTTGAAATTTTCAAAATTACTTCATTGTCCTGTGAAATATGGAAATTTGATAGAACGAAAAGAACTGAAATTCGATAGCGATATACCCGATATTTTTGACCTTCTAAATCGTTTGAAAATGGTTTCAAGACGTTTTGAAGCCTCCAGAAAATTTTAGAAAACTCATAAAAATGGTCAATATGAATTCTAGCAGCAATAATCGTATAGATTATCAATATTGGTAGCCTATTTGATCAATTCAAGCAGATTTTTCTGAAATTTTCAACTTCAATTACGAATCCACATTTTTTTCTGACAATTTTCCTGGAGGAAATGAGTTTCCTGCCAAAAAAATAAGAACTTGAATAAAAATCCGGAAAATTCTGCCAATCAAATAGACCATCAATATTGGTAATCCACGAAATTCATATTGTGGCCAACTTTTATGAGAGTTTATTCAAGTCCAGAGCTAGAAAATTCCTAAATTTTCTGTGGGCTCCAAAACGTCTTGAAATCACTTCTGATCGATTTGGAAAGTCAAAAATCGGATATCTATCAATTTTCATTTTCAAACTTCATCGTTTAAAATTTTTCCAGGAAAATTGCTCGTCAAAAAATTCGAACTTTGACTCAAAGCTGCGAATTTTAGCAAATTATGCTTTAATCGATCAAATAGGACACCAGTAGGGTATCTACCAAATTTCAGCTTTTTAGCGCGTAATATGTGCCTTGGGTATACTTTTGAATTTTTTCCAAGAAAATATTCCGTTTAAAAATGTGAATTTTGAACTCGAAGTTACGAATTTTGGAAAATTGCGCTCTAATCTATTAAATAGGTCACTAATATAGATAATCCGCGATTATAAGTGCTGAAGTGCATAAGGGCTATTTTTATGAGCATTTTTCCAGCGCTGGAAAAACCCAAAATTTTTTGGTGGTTTCGAAACGTCTCGAATTTGCTTTCAATCGATTTGGCATGTCAAAAATAGGGTATATACCAAATTTCAACTCTTTTCGTTGATTTAATCAAATTTTGGTATTTTTCAGGCTATATGAGGTAGGTATTTCAAAATTTAAAAAATTCACCAAAATTCGAAAAATTCTTTGCAGCGCCTGAAATTCTGGTTACGAGGTCCTCTCATGGTGTACTTTCGATTAATATTTGTTTGGGCACAAAATTTCACTTCGAGTTTGGGATACCTCCCTTGTAAGGGCATTATTAGTTAGGAGGGTAAAACTGAGGACGATCGTTTGTGCTTCATTCAGTGGATTAGCCAAAATCATTTGAATGAGAGGGGTCTAAACCAGTGATGTCGGAAGCTTTTTTTTGGCGGCTGTAAAATGAGTACAGAGATTTTAAAAATGAGAATTTTGAAGGAAAAAGGGGTAAAAAAAGAGCCTTTTTTGCACTTTAGTTTTAAATATGTAGGTAGTTCAAATGCCCGAACGAAACGAAGACAAAGCTTTGATAAAATCGAATTTTTTTATGTCTAAAAAAAGTATTTTTTTCAAAAGTTCTTGACCTTAAGGAGTCAAGGGTGGGTCCAGAACCCCACCCCGCGACTCCCCTGGCTTCATTTGTACTCCATTTTGCAGATATTTTTCACGGGCAGTGCCAAAGCTGAAATTCAAATTTATAAAAATGTTTTTTTTTTTTTTTTTTTTTAAAGAAAAATTATAAACAAATAGGTGGTCGAATTATCATTGAATTATCTACTGTCCTAATACAGTAAGTTACTCAGAGTTGAATTATGTTTATCAGGATTTTCAAATCTTCCAGGCAGTCACGATGATCTCTTGAAGAAACCTCGAATTTGTTCACATCAAAAAAAAAAATTATTTCAAGTTCTTACCAGGTCCATTTTCTTGAGAGTTCTTACATTCGAATTTTTGTTCACGCCTTGATTAGGTCGTGCTATTTGAAAAAGTGTACATTAGAAGCTGAGCAAAATTCATGTTTTCACTTGTATTATGGAAAGAATGAAATCAAATTTTGTTCAAATTTTGGAATGGAAATATTTTTCAAAAAAATAAACAATTTTTTCAATTTTCCCCCAATTTTATTTTTAAAAAATTCATAATTGCATATTTATCTGCTTCTTCGGCATATTTCCTTAATTTTCACTCCGACTCTTTCGCTCGTTTGCATCTTAATTTGAAACCCAATAAATCAAGCACCAGGTAAACAATATTTACGTAGGTAGGTACTTTAAACAACGAGGTACTTCTAGGAATAATCCGAATACCCGCTTGTAATCCTTTATTCCGGATACGTGTTTTTATTTTTTTCAAACGTAATAATAACACACGATATAATAATATGTAATTACGACTCTCTACTGACGACCCGTATATTGTTACGATTTAATAACGAAAAAATGAAAAGGAAATGAGAAAAAAAGTACGTAATTCTTTGGCAAAAAGGTAAAATTCTCGTACCTTAATGGCGTACGTTTCTAGTTTCTACAACTACATACCTACAATCCGAATACTCAGCTCGTATAATCATTCGATCCAGGTGTACTTTTTTCCTATCCTTTTAACAACGATAAATGTCGGTATGGGAAATAGCACATAATACGTAAATAGTCTACGTATTTCAACATTTTATACGTATTTGAAAAAAACAACTCGAGTAATAGAGCAATTAAAAAATGCGACTTGATCCTTTTTGCGGATATTAGATTCCCCGTATGAGGGAAAAATTTTCATTTATAACTTTTGCGAACACGTTTTTCAAATTTATGTACATTTTTTCCAACTTTCGTTGCAGTGTGCTCATAATACCTGAACCAAATATGGAGGAAAAAACCTCGTAAAATACTAATATGAAAGTTTGATTAAAAATTCAGCAGAAAAAAATTGCCATAAAGTTTGACTTTATTGGTAAAAATGGGATCGATTTTTCGGAGGCTTTTGTCGAAAAATACTCGATTTCGTATAGAAAAGCGTACGAGTTTACTTATTATGCGAACTAGAATGGAAAATAGGAGAGGAGAAAAAATAACGTGTACAGTAAGGAGCTTACTATGGTAATAAGGACTCCGCTGGTAAAATTTCTTGCTAAACATCTGTGCGAGAAATTTATGAATTAACGTTCGAGGGTTGAAAATTGGTGCAAATTTCAGGGATACTACGAGATTTACGGCGTAAACCGGAAAATAATAACGTGTATGTTGGGATTATTAACACTTTTGCATATTAATGATGGTAGTTAACATTTTTGAAAAATCTCACTCGTTGGTAACAACTTTGTCGGAATGTATGCGGAGGGGAGATCCGGCGGTTGTTTTTTTCCTACCCGTTTTACCAGTCGAACATAATGAGCCGTGGTATTTATTGTTTCGAGTAAACATACGAACACCCTGGTAATAAAAAAAAACTCCCCGTAGCTTCTGCCAATGTGGTGATAATTTAGGGTATTTTTTTTTATTACGATGGCATCTCGCCGCCGAGTACGAAGGCTTATTCGTTACCAGCCGCAAATAACGAGGTATTTGTTTTGTCTTTTTTTTTTTTTCGTTGCCGATGAGAAAAATGGTCTGTTGTGACATTTCGGGAAATTTTGATTGTTAGGATAGGTTTTTTTTCTGTACGAGGGTAAAAAAAAATAAATAAATTAGGCGAAGTTTTTATTCAACGATTCGGATTTATTTACTTTATTCGTTTTTTATCAAGTTGTAAAGCTTGTAGCCGTGATGAAAATATAGACTGACATGTCTTTGGTACTCGATGAGACGGCTACGTACGGAATGCTATATCAACATGTAGTCTCGATACACCGTGTGTTACAGACATAGCCAAGTTTTCCAACTTTGAAATTGTCTCGAGAAAGTTTACAAGGTTCGGAATATAAAAAAATGGAAGAAAATTCAATGTTAAGATGGTATGGTTCGCTACAATGAACTTGTCTTATTTGCGATTCGTTTACTTTTCTAACGAACTAGAAATGGACGGTTTTCAAAAATGCTGACTTGCTTCGAGTCTGAAGGGGGGAAAAAATCGAGAAAACATTCAAAAGTTTGGAAGGTGTCCCGCACGATGGGTGAATTTTTCTCCTCATTTAAACATTCGAATGGGAGATTGGAAATTCAAATAGATAGGTAAATGGTACATGCTTTTAAAAAGGTTGGTCGATTTTGAATTTCGGAATGCAGAATTGAAATTCAGTCATTGAAAAATTATGTGCCAACAATTTCAGTCGTTTAATTGCGTGCGAATCATCAAAATCTCCGAAATTTAGCTTCAGAGTAAAATTATTTAGTTCCAAAAATAGATAAAAATTGTTCTAAATGCTCTCTGATGATGCTCATAAACGTATGAAGGTAGGTACCTAATAACTGTATGACAATTTCGTGATTTTGGAAGAAGAAAAAAAACAGAATATTTGGTAGGTATTTCCTAATTAGGTTCTTTTAAAAATGTTCAAAATTTTTACCACGTAATCTAAGCAGCTCTTGAACTGAAAAAATAATGATGACCAAAAATTATCTATCAATTTTTTATTGTAATTTTATTTTTTAAAAAGATCTACAAGAAAGTTGCTTTTTCAATCAACAGAATTCAGGTTTCTAAAAAATGTTTTTTCGTTGAATTTAATGAATCGAGATCTTTCACATGTGACAGACGAGAGGTCATGAAAAGTCCTAAAATCAGTTTAAATTAGGTATGTCTAAAAATCAACATATGTTGAAAAAATTTGTTGGAAAAGTGAATAATTTTTTCGAACAATAAAGATTCTCGAAATTTTGTTAATTTATTTGAATAATTTATTGGCGTATGGAAAGGAGAGATATCATTCGTGTTTTGAGCGGTGTAGAAAATTTTATGAAAAAGAATATACTTACTTAAAAGCATGAGGGCACCCGGTGGGGGGCTCAAAGAACTTGAGCATTTCCCTTCATCTTAAAACAGAGAATTTTTGCAACAAAAATGAGAAAAAGGTGCATTTATTCGCTTTACAAAAAGAATTTTTCAACAAAAAAATTGCCTTAGTCTTATTATTTTGAAAATTATTGATTTTTTACTGATCTTCCAGTAAGAAACCATTAACTTTTCAGTCAATTCTCAATTTGTCAGAAAAAATCGATGATTTTGACTAAAAGATCAGTGAAAAATGAGTGATTTGAAATTTGACCCTTCTCTCTTATCATTCTCAAATTCTCACCCTTTCTTTTTAATTTTTGGTTGTGTTTATGCTTAAATGTCACAAAGAGTACAGCTGGTTATAAGTATGGTGAATCTGCCCTTAAAACCAATTTTGACCGCTCCTACCCCAAAAGGTCATCCATGATAAGAAAACATTCCGGAAAAAATTTCAGACCCCTAGCGCAAGTGTTTTCGGAAAAAGAGTCAAAATGTGTTTTTTTCAACGAATTTTTTCGTTTTTTTTTTTTTTTGTAGTTTTCCGCCAAATGTAGATAAAAATTTTGAGTTTTCTTAGATAGATTTTAAGGAGTTTGAGGTACCCTAAAAAAATTTTTTCAAAATTTTTGGGTCATTTTTTGCCGAGTTATGACATTTAAAAATTTTGAGCGGCAATTTTGCCTTGAAAGGTCAAAGGTACAATGGAACTTTTTCCCCAAAAAAGATGTGTCATTCATTCAATTAATATACCACAAAAATTTCAACCCATCTAAACTTCTGTAATGGTATTGATAATAACACCGTAAAAATATTTGAGATTTTTATTTTTCGGTCGGACAAAATTTTTTATGGTAATCAACCATCAAAATATTTTTATTTACCTATTAAATTTTACATTTTTCGATTTTCAGTTTTTATTTTCTAATTGAAAAAAAAAAAAACATCTATGTAGGTACCTATAATTTTAGTGGATATTTTTTTTCTGTACAAAATTATTCATTGAAAATTTCTTCACAAGAGATTTAATTCTCGGGTAAATCTGTCAGAACAGTTTCAAATTGTTGAAAACCAAAGATTTGTGAATTTTCAAGCAATCAGCTGCGATCAATGAAGACCAATGTTTTTCTTTAAAAAATATACTTCGTGAAGATTTCAAGACAAGTGTTTCAGAAATTTAAATTTTACAATTTTTCCAAGTGATATTTTGCATATCAGAATTTATGATAGATAGGTACTTAAAATATGTATAAAAATGATACCTACAAATTTTGAATTTAGTGTTTTTATAGTTGGAAAAAAATTAGTGAAGGGGGAACGTGAATAGTTGAACTCAAATTTTTAATTCCCCCCCCAAAAAAAAAAAAAATCATGAAAGTTTGGATTATTTTCATGAAAAATTTCTGGCTACGCCACTGAATTGGGGAGAGGCCAAGGATAAATTCCTTGTAATTTGGAATTTTTTTTGAGATATTAACTGAAAATCAGTGGCGTCGGAAAGTGGGGTGCAAGTGGTGCATTGCCCCCCCCCCCCAAAAAAACAGTAAAACGAGGAAAAATGCCTTTTTTGGGCATAAAATTTCCAGTTTTTTCAAAGCTAAGCTTCGCTCGGGCATAAATTAAATCACAATTATATAACTTATTTAAGGCAAAAGTGCGAAAAAGGTACATTTTTGCCCCCTCCCCGAAAATTCTTCTGATTTTCCAAGTCTTTGTAGGTACTCATTTTGCACCCACCCAAAAAAAGCTTCCGACGTCACTGCTGAAAATCATCTGATTGTAAACAAATGTCAAAAAAATGATAGGTAGGTTAGGGTGTTTCATTTTTATATGGGAAAATTTTTTTTCGATATTTTTGACGTGCCGCCCTCTTACAATGTTCATTAGACCTAGAAAAGAGAAAATACCAAAAATCGGTCCAAAAAAATGATATTAAGTGGTGGCGCAAGAAAGGTAAAGTTACGAATATGATTTGCCCGATGTTTGCATGAATCGCCGCGACCAACCGTGCTTTGCGCCACCACTTAGAATAATTTTTTCGGGGTAAAATTTTTATGGAAGTCTAACCTCATCAGGAGGAACAAAATGAGAGGGCGGCACGACCAAATTTCGAAAAAAATGTTACTTGAAACACCCTAAGGTAGGTACCTACCAACCATACTGGTTAAAAATCAACTAATTCGGGCTCTGTCTTTTCCCCCCTCTAATCCCAATATCTACTTAATACTAAAATGTTTTCAAAAATATGTATAAACCTTCATTATGAATTTCCATTCACGAATAAAAATTACCGTGGGAGTTGGAATTTCACAAATTAATTAGCAATCTTTGAAAATGATTTCACTTTGAACAAAGAATTCGTGGGTTTCCGAGATAAATTCGTTGAAACGAGACGTGTAGAAGTGCTGCTGTCTGAACTTCTCAATGGCTCGAAGTTGTTCACAAATGAAAGAATTTTCGTAGCTGAAAAATAAAGGCTGTAGTCCTGATGGGTGTAAATTTTTGCTACACTTGTGTTTGAAAAGAGCGACTATATAACGCTTATGTCTCGTTCTGATCGTTCACAAACAAGTACGTTTACCAAGTCGTTTGAAATATTGTTCGAAATAAACGCCGAAAGGCATTAAATCCAATAATAAGGTGGTTTATTGAATCTGGCCAACTTTTATCAGCCTACATGAAGAAGGTCTGTAGTATACATCGACGACAAAACGAATTCCATTGTATCGTCTTAAAGCTATCATTCAATACAAATTTTTGCAACGTGAAAAAAATTCCATCGTTGGTTTGAAATTCAAAAGAAATCGAGAAAAAGTACAAAAAAATAGACGAGTTTTTCTCGTTTAGGTATAATATGTATACCAATGTACCATAATATATCTACCTACTACGTACGATATTTTGCAAGCTTACGTATAATCATTTCTATGCATACATATACGATTTTATCGAGAATACACCCCCGTACCTCGATTCCTTCAATTCGGTATATACCTACGTTCAATTTACGCCATCGTATCGTGTCGTTCTCGCAACAGATAGTTATATTCACATTGAAGCCAGATTAAAAAGCGCGTGAATTGTCTAATCGAATGTTGTAAGCTTTAAAAAGCTATATGTCATTGCGCGATATACTACGGGTAATGTACACATATCGCAGCCAGAAAAGCCAGACGAGAGACGAATGAAAAAAAAATAGACGTATGGAATTATTTACATTCGTTTTTGCGTATGTCATTTTTATTGACATTATTTCTATGGTAAAATTGATGGTTTACTCCATGTGTGAAATTCCTCGCCGTCAATTTTTATCATACCGAGTTCTATTTTTAAAACGTCCACCATTTTAACGTTTGTCGCGTTACGTTACGGTGGAAATGGAATCGCGTAGGATTGCTCGTTTGATCAACTCGAGATTTTCAAATTAGCTACCTCGAGTGTTATAAAAATAGGTAGCATGGAAATACATAAATCGTGAATGGAAACGATTGGGGAATGAAGGTTGATCCTCGAAAATATTCGTGAGGTATTGAACCAATCAAGAGGACTGCGGAGTTGTTCGAGTCAAATGTAATTATTCGAGGTGACTGAAATTTGACGAGGGTTTGGGAAAAAATATCGAGAAAAGGAGGAAAATACTTGTTGAAAGTTTACCTCGAGGGCACCCGTACGTTAAACATTCAAGAGAGTCTTTGATACGTATATATTTTGAAAGATGAAAAAAAATCGAGTGTTTGTGGGTATACTCATTATAATTTTATATTGGCTCGAAATGTAAGGCGAATGTTCGAAGGGTTTGGAATATTCCGAGAGTATTGTTGCAAAAAAGTCCTGACGAGGGAAATATTGGAGGTGTCCGCATTCCATTGAAATGGGACTTCGAATTTTGGAAAGAAAAATTTTTTCAATTTTCATAGCTAAAATTTCAGCTGCCTTGTAGTAAATTTTTGAAGAATTTTTAGTAAAATTTGAAATCGGAGTGTTTTTTTAAAGAAAATTATGAGTGAGTAGATAAAATTTGCGTTTATTGGACTGGATTTAGAAAAATTTTGAGCTTCTAGCTCAAAGGGAAGATGAGCTAGGAGACCTGAAAATGATGCATTTTTGAAGAAAAAAAAAATTCGCTATTTTTAGTCAGAAACGAAACTTGGACCAACATTTTAGGGGTTGAAAATGCAAAATTTGTCGACTAATAAGTATTATTAAAAAGTGAGAAATTTGCCAAGCAGTCATGCTGAATTCAGAAAACAAAAATTCGTGCTTTTTGGTGCTACTTTTTCGATTCCAAGAAAAAATTCTTTATAAATTGCCCTCCTTTCGAAAAAAAAATTGAAAAGTTTTTAAAATTATTCCATTGAGATTGTTAACAACTCTCTGGATAAATGAGTAGGAAAGGGAGAGGGTTCATACCAGAGTTGGTGACCGTCAGAACTACCTAGGTACTCGAAAAATGGCTCAAAAATTTTGACAAAATATAGTGATAAGTTTTTCCAACCTTTCTAGAAACAATTATTTTCATCTACTTTTGGTAAAAAACGAAAAAATAAAGTTTGAAAAACACATTGATTTTTCAAAATTCGTAATTTTGAGTTGAAATTCGCACTTTTGAACAGAAAGTTTTTCAGGAAAAAATTCAAAATAAAATTCCAAAAATTTCTGGTGGCACCGAAACGTCTTGAAATCGCTTCCAATCGATTTGGAAGGTTGAAAATAGGGTATCTACCAAATTTCAGCTTTTTAGTGTATAGCGTGTTCCTTGGGCATACTTTTGAATTTTTTCGAGGAAAATTTTACGGTTATGGACCGTTTTCCCGAAGCCTAAATCCCGAACGGACATTTTCCCGAATGAAACATTTCACGAAGAAAATTTCCCCGAATCCTTTTTCCCGAATACCAAAATCCCGAATTCTTTGTTTCCCGAATAGAGAAAAATGGTTAAAATTGCTTTTTTTGTTTTTCAAACAGTATTTTTTTTTAAATTTCACTCGGGCAGTATTTTATTCATTTTCTTTTAAATTAATGATTTTTGACTGAAAGATCAGTGAAAAATGACTAATTTTAAATTTGACCCCCTTCCCGGATTTTTTCTCAAATTTTCAGCCCCCTAAATTATTTCTGGGTGCGCCTATGACTACTGCAAACTGAAAAAGTTCACTAATCTGCATCGATATTAATTTTTGAAAATGAAAATCCACCACAATTTCCCCATCGAAAAAAAAAACTGTCGAATTCAGATAAAATTTTACACCCATTTTTCGCTGATTTATAACTTGGAAAATGAATTTTAAAATGTTTGAAGTATGTCGTTCCACATCTCAGACCAAACGACCCCATAGAATTCGACATTCAATACAGATAATTTTCCCTAATTTCTTAAACTAATCAAATCCCACGAGAAATCGTGTATTCGATATTTTTGCGTTCGAGAAAAAAATTATTCGGGATTTCTGCATTCGGGAAAACGGTAATTCGAGAATTGTATTCGGGATTTTGGTATTCGGGAAAAGGGATTCGTGAAAATTTTTTTCGTGAAATGTTCTATTCGGGAAAATGTCCGTTCGGGATTCAGGCTTCGGGAAAATGACCGTGAACCAAATTTTACAATTTTTTTAATTCTAATTTTTTTAATTTTTCGATTCAATTTTTTTTATTTCAATTTTCTTTCAAAATTATACAGCATGAAACTCCAATTTTTTTACTTACAGCAAATTTTTCAATTCACATTATCGAACCGAAAATTTTTCTGGAACAAATTCAAAAATATGCTCACTGCACAGGAATCGAAAAAGTTTGAAAATAGGAGACTAAAAGAATTTTCTAGAGGCTCGAAAACGACTCGAAACCGATTTCAATCCATTCCATAGGTCAAAAATAAAATATCCACCAAAAATGTATCTAACTTAATTTTCAATTTTTTTTTTCAGTTTTCAATGTTTTGAAATTTCTTTCAATTCAGTTTTTTCAATAATTTCAAAACTTTTCCTCATTTTTTTAAAATTAAAAATTTTTAAAACAATTTCAACTTCAAGGACATACTTTGAACTCCAGAAAAGCGAGAATGAAAATTTTTGAAAAAAAAAATCCAAAAGATGAATTTTCTTTATTTTTTAAATTTAATGACTTTTTGAGAGAATATAAGTAGAGTATAGACCCATCACTCTGCATTCCCTCTCCTCTCATTGTCCCGTCTCTACTTTTTTTTGTTAGTACCACACGCTGAAAACTTCGGTCATCTCCTTCAACAAATGCAATTTGAGAAATTGAAAATTTTGGAAAATTTTCAGAGAAGTTCTGCCAATTTTCATAAAATTTAAGTTGAATTTTATGAAAATTTTGTCAATCAAAATGCAAGTGGATGCTGTGCCACGAACATTCAATAATTCGCCAAAATTCAAGATTATCCATTTCTTTTGGAATTTTTTTTTTCAAGTCTCGTTTTAGTCAGAGGATACTTCACAAGTTGTTCTCGCTGGTAGCTCAATTTTCCAACCTGTTGCCAATGATTTCCTAAAAATTGGGGGGTACTATACGAAAACTTTTTTCTTCCATTTCTATTAAAATTCTAAAATTTCATTTTAAAAATAAAATGAATAGAAATATTCAGCTTGCTCATCCAAAGATTCACAGGGCTCGAAAATTCGTGCTGAAAAGTTTATTACGAAGCTACAGCCGTGGCAGTAAAATTCAAATGGAATCTTCCTTGATTTTTTTATCATGTATTTTTTTTGATTTTTTTTTTTTACATCCCAGAGGCAATCTTATCCAGTTCAACGACTTCCATTCAAACACGAAAGCTTATGACAAAACTACCAGTTGAAATAATATCTGCACCTATCATGAAAAAATTTCCCCCACAACGTGGCGTAAAAAAACATTAATTACCAACTGTCAAAAAATAATAATTCAAAAAATGATGAAATTATTTTCATTCGTAGGACGCGCCTTGCCGTATAATTAAAAATACTCGAAAAAGAAATACGAGAAGCTGAAGGGGAAAAAAGGCTGAAAAACGGAATAAGAGAAAAAACTGAGCGAGTACCAGGGAGGGATAGAGTGAGAGAAGGCGGAGACGAAAAAAAAAGGTATAATTAATAAGAATATAATCCTAGGGTGTTTTTTTCTCGAGCTTTGCCATTTTTGTATAGGTAAAATGTAAATTTAAAAATTTTTCATAACCGAGGTAAAAATTTCACCGTTCAGTATCACACGATTGTCTTCTAAAAGGTTAATTAAAAAACTTTCTACTTTTAAAATAATCTTCGGGGCGCGCGATGCCGCCCGGCGAAATGAACGATGGCGGAGGCTGGCTGCGGAGGCAGGAAGGGGTAGAGGGTAAAGGCGAAATGATTAGCAACGTTTTACGCATTTTTATCAACTTTTTATCACCGAGTACTGCTTTTAAAATGATATCGTAGCACGCGGTATTAATTCCCGCTGATCTTCTTTTTAGAGTCGGCTAAGCCGCGCTTTTAATGTTATCTGGATGGGTGCAGTTTTGGAGGGAGGATTGGCGGAGGCAGAAAAAAATCTGTAGTTGTGGGATTTCGCGTATGACGACGAGGCTTTTTCGCCTACTCCGTGTATATTCGAGCTTTTGGGGAAACCTTTTGTTATAATACTTTTGCGATGCCGATGCAACGCCGACACCGCCGCGCCGTTATTAACGTAATTATCAAAGGTGGGCAAAAATTTCAGTCGTATATTTTGCTATTTATGTTCGCGCGTTACGGTGTAATGTGGGATATGAATAGGGTGTAAATACGTGTAGATGTGTGCTTGAGGCCGAGGGGCGGACGCGGGTCTCTCGATTTCTATTTTTTTCCCTTTCTGCATTCGCGGATGCCATGGACGACGGTACGTGCGCGATTATTAAAAAATAGTATAAGTATAGGGTGTTTCGTAAGTAAGGTCCAGCCTTCAATTCGGAGGGTATGTAGTTCGTATTGAATGGAAGTGTGAATGCTTGTTGATTTTTCGAGTTGCAGAGGTGAAATATTTACTTGAGATGTTTTCAATCAAGAGATAAAATGATAATTTTGGAATTGCATCCGGGACATAATTATTAAATTTTGGTTGGCAGAACTGGTATAAAAATTTTCCAAAGAATTAATTCAAATCCTATTTTTTCGACTAAATTTTTACAAATTTGTAAAAATGGTTCAAATTTTGATGCAATTGACAGCATTGCGATTAATTTTTTTGAAAAATTATATCAGAATTAAATTCATAAGTTTTTAGTGATCTAAACGTTGCGACTCATTTTTGAAAAAAATGGTTGAAAGATTTGAATTTGGTAGGATTGAAAATCTTAAATTTTATAATTTTGAAAAAATAATCTTAATTTTTATAATTTTGAAAAAATAATCTTAAATTTTATAATTTTGAAAAAATTTAGCCCGTGTAAATGAAAATTGGTCGGGAAAGCGGATAAATTGAAATTTTACACGGGGGGGGGGGGGGGTTGTAGCATCGGAATTTAAATATTAAAATTTTACCACTTGTATTACAAGAAAAATTAAAATTCCCCACTCATGGAAGGCAGGGATGGAAAAATTGGAATCGGAACTATAGAACTGATAACTGAAAAAAATTGAAGCTGAAACTGAAAAACTTGAACTGGAACTGAAATGATGACTAAAAACTGAAAACTGGATCTAAGACTATAAAATGAATTTCAGTTTTATTCCAGTTCTAGCATTTTTTTTTATGAAAAATTCAGAGGTTTGTCTACAAAATTTCCAAATTGAGTAAAAAACAAAAAACATTCAAAAATTTGAAAACTTGAATTGGAGAAGTAGAAAATTGAGGCGTTGAAATTTACTAACGCACAATATTCAATTAAAATTTTTTTACTAAAAATTAAAAAAACATAAAATGACCTCAAAGGAACCTTAAAAATTTATAAAGAAAAATGAATAAAGAAATAATGTGTCGTAAATTTGAAATTTTTATCCAGTTAAAATCATCTTCTTACTCACACTCTTTAAATTTCAAATTCTTTGTGGAAAAATTTAGGACTCAGGAAGTCAAAACCAGGAGTCATAAAATTTCTAAAAAAAAATTCTGCTTCCCAGGTTCCTCCCCCCTCCCCGAAATCTATTATGTTGAGCTTGAATATATCGACCCAGTAATTCTAAAAGTGTCTGAGTGCCATTTTTTTTCAAAAATGAGATTTTGAGTGTTTCGGATTCAGTGATTCAAGCTGCATCGATTAAAATTCAGAAAAATCTAAAATAATTAATTTAAACCTGTTCGAGGTGAGGTTGAAATCTGGAATGTCCATAAGTGCAATGCAAATTTTGTTACATTTTTTGACTTTCCTGTAAGAAAATCAATTTGGCTCTTGGACACTTTTAGAAATTAGAATTAATGGGTCGATTATAAAAATAAAAAAATTGTACCTACTTTGAAAATAAAGGGAAATGCGACAACGTTTAATTTTTGGAAAAAAAAATTGGAATTTTTACCCACCTCTTAAAATTGAAAAAAAATGAAATTTCAGAATTGGTATTTAGAACTGGAACTGCAAACTGGAACAAAAATATATTGAGAACTGAAACTAGAACTATAATATCATTTCAGTTTTCCATCACTGATGGAAGGTATTTCATTTCACCAACTTCAAATCTGAAGCAAAAATCATAAATCGTGTTGATTTAATTGAACCAAATAGTCCAGATCATCTCTTCAAAAAAAAAAAAAAAAAAAAAAAATGGAAAAAGAACTTAAAATGAGCTTTACGAAAAAATTAATCACTTTCCCGAAAATTTCGAAAAAAATTTCTCCATTTTTCACTTTTACTTTACCTAATTGATGGGGATCTAAAATTCTGAGTAAAGAAGGGCTCAGAAGACAAAAAATTGAAATAATTGAAACTACATAATTTGAAAAATATTTAATCTAGAATTAATTTTTAATTTTTTTCGAGTTTAGTTCAGTTTCTGGTTCAATTTCCAATTTCTAAAAATCAAACGTAGCTTTTAATTTTTTTTACCAAATTCTCAACCAAAATAATGATAAATTTATCCCCTGGCATTCGGACGATAGGCAATTATTCATACCATGACTTAATATGGATTGCCTATCCAGTTCATCGAAGGAGACACTTCACTTACAAAACACCCTGTACATACGACGAGACCAGCCAGCAGCAACATACCAGTACGAATGTACTTTTAACAATTTTTATTAAAAAATTTCCCCGTTACGGTCGACACGAGACGTAGGTTAAGGATGAATCGAGCTCGCATGAAAAAATAACCAGGGGGGATTCGATTAAAGCGAACGTGTTATTAAAAAAATTTCCAGTGGCGAAAAAATTTCGGTGTAATCGGACAAGCGTGTGCGACGCGACGAGAAAATGACACGAGAACACGACACGTAACAAGTACCTAGCCGTCCTGGCTGGTCGGATTCGGTCGGATGAAAAATTCAACGCCAGAGTATTACGTAATCGGCATCGGTTGGCTCGTTCATTCATTCGACATTATAATTAAGAAGTTTTCGGAATGCGCTGCGAATGCGCCGGGTGAGCTAAAAAGAGCGCAGGGTTTTGGTTTATTTCGCCTTTGAAAATGAGATGTTCGAAAAGAAGCATAGCAAAACGCCATAAAGACAAGAATGTGGATTATTAAATTCAGTTTATGAATTTTATTCCGCAGCTTCCACGAATACCGCCGCACCAAGAAACGAATTAATTTCCAAGATCAGCGAAAAAGGGTTTCTTTGACGGGCGTATTGTGTTCTTCTCTCGTACCACTACTCGTAATATTCCGAAGGATTTTTCACCCCTCGGTCCTCCCCATTTCGACTCGTTGCTTATCCGCCAGCGTGTGTACGGGTTCCCTATTACAATATTTGTCGCTAAGAGATATTTTTTAATAGAAATCGCGCATAATGAGAATATAAAGCAAGATGTTTAATTATGGTCGTAGATGAATGTTAATTATAAAAGGACTTTATGGATGGCGAATTGACGCGTCAACGAAGTCGTAAAAAATAAATAGAACTGCGTACATACGTTTTTCGTCGAGTTTTCGCGTCAATGTTTTAGAAATTCCAAAGTCAATGTATGGGTTTATCGAGAAGCCTCGACCCTTTACTGAACAACTGATGGTTTTTGTAGTTTATTTGTTATGAAAATTGTTCATTTGTTCAGTTATTGTTTGTTTAAAAACGTGTATACGATGTTTTTTATAGAGACTTTTTTTTTGTTACCTTATTACCAGACTTGCGAGTGGGGTCGTTGGCGAGAAATTGAATGGTTTTATTTACAATTCGAGATTGCTCGAAGAATATTTAATGTTGTAGCGTTATTTTTTTCCACTTTTGCAAAATAGTTTATTATCCGATATCGAGCGGAGTATTTTTTTCGAATTTTATTAATTTCCAAAACGTTGAGTCTGTTTGATTAGGTGGGGTATGATCGAAGGCTTCGATGTTGATTAAATATATCGGGGCGATTTGTTCGAATCTACTGATGATAACCTCCAGGGACACGAGTAATTTTATTTACTTGCGTGCAACGTACCTGAGGGAAGAAATCTCGTTAAAATTTTTCGAAAAATTCCCCATTTTATCTCATTAATCGTTGTCATAATTCGAGTCGGATTTTTTGGTTACGATTTGAATGAGGGGATGGGGAGCGGGGTGTAGAAATAGATTATGGATTAGATACTGATAGACTGGCTCCTAAATAATTTTTTGAAAAACGAGATTTTGACGATCCAAGTCCAAAGAACCTCTCCTAATAAACGTCAATAACGAACTTTAACCCAAAATGTTACTTATAGTCTAAAAACATCCCCCAAAAAATTTGGCTATCACACTTTTAACTACGAAATTTCAACACGCGATATCTCTGAAAGGAGTGGGTAAAAAAAATTGAAATTTTCACAGACTACACATTTTTCTGAGTTGTATGAATGAAAATTTTTTGAAAACTTTTGGTTCAAATTTCTCATTTTTTCTATGTTTAATTTTTTTTTTTTAAAAAAAGAAAAATTTTGGGGATAAATAACTAAAAATTTTTTATTGCATCTGTTAGGTGGTCGTGCATTACATTTTTTTTGCACTCCAAAATTGATGGTAACATGTTTAAAAAAAAAAATCACTATTTTTTAATATATAGGTATAGTAGGTACCTAGTAACAATTCAAGTATCTCAACTTGAAATAAAATTTTGAGCCAAAATAAGATTAAATTAAAAGTACATCATAAAAGAATTCCATTTCCACAATTTTAAGTGCTGAAGTAAATTTCTCGAATTTTGGCGAATTTTTGAAATTTCAAAATTATTTCATCGTCCTGTAAATCATAAAAATTTGATATACCTCATCAACGAAAAAAGCTGAAAGGTATATATTCTATTTTTGATGTCCCAAATCGATTGGAAGCAGTTTCAGGACGTTTCGAAGCCTCTAGAAAATTTTGGATTTTTTTCAGAACTGGAGAACAGCTTTATGAAAATGGGAAATAACATACGTACTCACATGAACTTCGTTATCTATAATAGCAAATCACTGAGATATTTTTGGACTGTAAGTAACGTTTTGAAAGGCCAATGTTTGAAATGAAATAAGTATACCTTTTTTTTTTAAAGCTGCGATTTTTTCAATGTCTTCAATAATTATAATTTTTTTCTAAATTTCATTCAACTTTGAAAATTATCCAACAGTAAATTTGTTCAAACGACAATTTTCTCAAAATGTTTCTGAATTTTATTAAATTTTTTTTTAATTTCTTCAAATAGACATAAATTTGAATGAAATTTTAAAAAACATGTAGCTGGAACTTTTTTTTTTAAGTCATTCAAAGTTTAAAAAATGAGGAAAAAAAATTCAAAATTATCAGAATTTGAAAAAAAAAAATAAGATGGAAACATTGAAAAAATTGATTCTTGTAAATATTTTACAAATGAAAAAAATTTCAGTTGAGGTAAAATCACCCTAAAAAGAAGCGAGAAACAGTGCGTCAAAAAGTGATCTTTATTAGATCATTGGATACAAACCGAGAACTATATTTTAGATACCTGCTACATCGCAGCTGCATTGATCTCCTTCAATGTATCGTAGTTTGGGTAAGATATGTTCGTAAGAGGGTCGAAAGACAAAAGGAAAGAGAAAGCGGTCAGTTTAGGGATGTGATGTAACCGGAAACACATGTGTAGGAATTCGAGAAAAAGATCATGGAACGTTGGTATAGGATTGGCGAGAGGAAGAGAAGGGAAGGGAAGGGAAACGGACAATACGCGGACAAAAACACCAAATATCGGATACATTCAAAAACTTCGAGAAATTACTTGAGGTTATTTTCTCGTATGTGATCTGTGGAAAAAATCGGATCTTGATATTTTGAGCATTATTGAAGATAATATTCTGAGAATTTAATACACATGTGTTTTGGAGCAACATATTATTTTGAGGTATTTTGAGATATTTTCAAAATTTTGTTTCCGCCATAAAAAAATTAACTTTCAGAAAAAAGTGGATCTTATTAGGTACCTAATAGGGACCTACCTGATATTTTCCCAACTTCGTTAGATTGTTTTCTTCAACTTTTCAACTTCATTTTTTTAACCACGTCAGAAAATTTAAAAATCACGTCAGAAACATCAAAAACGACCAAAAACATAAAACAATATGCAGTATAAAAATTGAAAAAAAAAATCATTCCCAATAATTTGGCAAGATTTCTTCAATTTCTTCCGACTTTAAAATTTTTCTTATTGAAAATTTATTTTAAAATTTTTCGACTTCGAATTTATTTTAAAATTTTTCGACTTCGAATTTTGCAAAAAAAAAAAAAAGGTCAATCTCTTATCTCACGATTTTCAAAATTTGTTCCTATGGTACTAAAAATATGAAAATTGAAAAAAGGTCGAAGCAGGAAAAAAAATGAAAGAAAATTTGAATTTAAAAAAATGTTACAATGAAAAATTTTCTAAATTAGATACAGCTTTGAAAAAAGTGAGATTATATAAATTGAAAAATTTTACGGTTGGAAAAAAGTTGAATTTGAAATAAATTTGGACTTGGATCGTTAAAATCCCACCCGCAGAAAAATTATTCAGGAGCTAGTTACCGATAGGGGCTTTGTTTTTCGATCATCATTCCAAAAGGTAGGTACCTAATTTCATAACTAGCGTTGGAAATATAGGAATCGATAAAGGAATACAAGTGGAAAAAGATATTCGAAGTACGGCAATGCCGATGGATAAATTTTTTTGAGCACCGAAATGGAATGAGAAATTGCTTTTCGTTTTTCGGGGTTAAGTTTATTGCGAGTCTGGACGAGCATACGTGTTCAGATTTCCTATTTTCGTGCTTCTTATTTTTCCTCCTTTTTTTTTTGGTTGAAGAAAAAAAAGGCCCGGGAAATAGAACGAAAGGAAAATTCGTATAGATGTAGGCTTTTTGTTCAGTGTAAAGAGGGGGTTTTCTTTCAACGTGCGTTATATGTTCGCCGCAGATAAAAATTAAACAATGAATAAGATATTCGACGCAGGATAAGTTTTAGTCGTACGTTTGTGCAGCGAACGAGTTCAACATGTGACGATAAAATTAAGATCGGTAATTTTGCCTTGGAAGTTGAATTTCGCCTTAACTTTTGCCTTTCGCCGCAACTGATAATTAAGCAAATTTTAATAAATTATTTTACTTGGAAATTAGCGTATAAAAGGATTTTCAAACAGGAGACGTGTGTAGGTAGGTGCTGTAATAGGTATTTGTTGCCCAGATACGAGAACGCTGCACGTGGCATGTCGAAAATCGCATTATAATGGAAGTTTATTTTCATCGAAATTTTTAACTTGGAAATCGAATCATGCGATGGATGGATTTAACTTGGTAATTTAATTTTATTTTACAATGAGTTCGACTTTCGTTTCGGTGTCGCTGTCGTTAGACGATGAGTTTTTTAGTTTTTTTGTTTTTTTGTCTCTTTCGAAATGAAAGCGAGGTGAACGATGTGATAGGCTTATAGATTGAAAAATTATGAAAAAAATTGTACCGAATTTCGAAAATGAAAATTTTTTAATGCACAGGATCGTATTAATAACATTCAATTTTCTCAAAACAAAGACAATTTTTTTCGGTTTTTATAAGAAAACAGCCCGAGAGAAATATTTTTAATATTTTTTCTACTTTTTCGAAAATGATGTGTTTTTTTTTAGTGGAATACAGTTTTGTTAGAGTTGAATAGTGAGGCATCTTATTTTAATAATGTTTGCAATTTTATACTCGTCTTTATTTTTTTGATTGAAAGTTGGCGCGTTAATAAAACACGAAAATGAAAAAAAAAAATCGTTTTTTTTTCTTTGTTGAAGTTTTACGTATTTAATTTTAAGGAATTCGAGCAGGTTTTTTTGCGTTGTAATATTATTTTCTGATTATGTATAATCTTAAAACGGTAGGCATTTTTTCAAAAAGAAAATTGATTAGGCTAAAAATAGAAATACTAAAGGAAAATTATTTGATGTTTTTTTTTGTCAAGAAGAAAAATCGAGTTGGAATTTAGATTGATTGAACGATTTTTTTTCGGAGTTTCAAGCCTACTTCGATTATTTTTAAATTTTTTTTACTACTCAATTTTTTCAATGTTGGCTCGGTTTAATTGAAAATCTGTAAAAATAATAAACTTCGTAAACTGCCGTGAAAATGTGAAAAATCAGTCATTGGAATCCAAAAGAAATAGTTATACCTGCTGAAAGATGTAATATTTTTAAAATTTAAACATTTTTTCAGCATGGTAAATTTTTAAGTCTCGGGAAATTTAATTTGCTCCATTCTGATTATCATTTTTCGGTGCAAAAAAAATTGCGTTTTTAGGTATCCTTCATTTCAGTTTTGCTTATTCTCATGACAATGCGAAATTGTGTTAAGATTTTGATCGGACGAAAGTGAAATTCCGTTTTCTAGTCAAGAATTTTCATTGACCCATTTCTCATCGATCTTTTTAGTCAAAGTCAAACCTATGCACTGATTTTTTGTAGGTAGATTCGAAATCTATCTCGAAGAATTCAATACGTTGGGCTGAAAAATTGGTGAAAAATTACAGATTTTGAATAAAAATTATTTCATTGATTCAAAAAGGCAGAATTTTACCTCGACTTGAATTTTCACGCCCTTTCTTTTTTCAAGCTTTCGAAGGTGAGATGACCTTTGAGATGATTTTTTTTTTACAAATCATCTAAACCTTTTCTTGAATCTTCGAGAACGAAATGACCTCTGACATGAGAAAAAATTTCACAAATCCCTCTTTCATGATTTTTTCTGGTGTATGATGATCTTTGAGAAGAAATTCATTTTCACAAATCATCCTTGAATTTTCAATGGTAAGTAAGATGATCTCTGTAGGTACTTCCACAAATCATACCATGAACTTTACATGGGTGCAATTCAAAATTGTATTTATTCACTGATTTGGTGTACTTACCTAAGTAATATTTAAAATTACATTTTCGAAGACTGATTTTTGGAAGTCTTTCTCTCTCACCTTTAAATCTTTTTCGCTGCACTTTTGCTTCCAATTTTTTCCAATTTGAATTTTTTCAAATTTTTTTAACTTCGATTTAAATTAATTTTCTTCCAACCCTGAAATTTTTCCCAATGATTTCTAAATTTTTCCCCAATTTTTTCAACTTCAATTTTTTTCTCAGTTTTATTCTTTTCAAAATTTCTTTCAACTTGGCAATTGAAAAATTAAAATGAATTTTTTAAAAATAGGTAAGTACATAAAATTTGAAAAAAATCAAGTTGATAAAATTTTAAAGTTGGAAAATGTCCAACTTGGAATTTGGATACAGTTTTGAAATAGGTACTGATAGAAATCTTCAAAATATTACATTTGAAATAGTTTTGAGCTTGGAAATTAGAATAAATTTGGACTTCGATCTTTAAAATCTCATTTGCGAAAAAAATGATCACCTACTTGAAGTTTGTTATCAAGGATATTTCTATTCTAAAAGAGATCAAAATTAAAGTCAGATCTTCCAATTGCGCTCAATTTTTCACAAGTTTCCTAATGATGGTCTAATCATATGTAAATTCATGATAATTTTCCTTCTAACTCTCAATGGGCTGGAGGGGGGGGGCAAGCTTTGTAATTTTTTCGAAAATTACGATTTTTCGCCAAATTATCCAACTTTGAAGACTCATATCTGAAGATAGGTTGTACTTGGTGGTGAAAGCTCAACTTTCATGATGATTACAATAGATAAAATGTACCATTTAAAAATCTGAAAAAATTTCAATGGGTAGTCCTTTTCACCCATTTTTCAGCCAAACATTTTCAAGACGGGATTTCCATTTTCCAGACCCCTAAGGGGTAGGGAATCCACAATTTTGACCAAAATTCAAAAAAAAAAATTGGAAAAAGTAAATTAACATGAATCAATTACTACTTATTTGAAGACGCTGATTTCAAATATGTACTCAGTACATCCCATCCCTCTGAACCCCCTATTAGCCCCCTTGTAGAGACAAAATTTAAAAAAAAAAAAGAAAAATAACGTGTGACCTATCGTTTGTTAGGTATTTGAGGGAGCTGAGTTCGAATATTGGCTTATTTTTTGGATTTGACACTTCAATGCCTCACTACCTCTCAATTTTAGGGAAAATTACCTATGTTGAGAAATCAAAATGACTTGTTGCATATCGATTCTCACCAATCTGAGGACGTAGAATTCGAATATCGACTCATTTTTCAATTTGACTCCCTTTCTCATGCTCTAAACGAGTGAAATGTATGATTTTTTGGAGAGGAGGTCGGCAAGAGCACAGGGGAGGAGTGAGATCAAAAAGTACTACCCTCTGTTTCGATCGATTCTTTCATTAAATAGGTATAAAACTCGAGCAACGTAATCAATACAACCAAGGATTAGATATGGATGAAAAAATTACTCGAAGGTAATTTATTTCATACATTTATACGTATCTACTTTGTGATATCATCAAAAAAATACATTCATTTTCAAATTGTTTTAAAAAAAAAAAGCAAAAAATATATTTGTTCGTGACATTTTTACTCCCACACAGGACAATTTCATCCTGCACCATTATGCTTGGTAAAATGCGATTAAATACTTCCCAGGGCTTGATATAGTAAAAGGCTGAGGGGGAAAAAAGCCACCAACCGTCGTCAACCTGGCTCACATACGATACTGGTGAAATTTAGGCTAAACAGCGTTAATGTTTTTGATAATGAATCGTCTGGTATATTATTAATTTGCATACGATCCGGGACTGGGAGCTGGCAGGGGACTTCGCCGCGTACCAATTACAATTATAATGCATGGGATGCGATATAGAGAAAGATAGCAAAGGGTATGCAGCCGCCTAGTCGTATTCGTATAAATATGGCGGATGCAAATTGCATAGAACGCCTTGAGGGTTAATAATGGCGATATACGTACATACGTGTTGGATTGTTGGTACCGGGGGAGGGGGGCAAAAATTGATGATATGCATAGGGTATACCTACGCGTCTCGTATTATAAGAAAAACACATTAGTACTTGTAATCTCATCTGCGATGATGACGAACGTTCGGTGTATGGTACGTCTATACGTAGAGTATATGCATTGATGTGAGAAAATGCAATAAAGCAACAGTATACGTTAAGTTTAACTACACACGACGTTATAGGTATTCCCTGCGTGGATACCCTTTGCCAAATATGGTCTGGGTTTTGTTCGACGATTCATATATCTACAGGCGAGACGTTCGGTTGATGTATTACCTCGCTCTGTGGCATAAGACGAACGGGACCAAAGGTAGTTAACATGGTACTAAATTATACTAATAAAAACGTTATTATTTTTTCTCGCAGTTCGAAGGAGCAGCCAGGAAGAAGAGCGGGATCGTGTCGTGTGTGCCTGAAAAGCTTCAAGCCGGAAGATTACTCGAGAATATGTTTCGGTTGTAAAATGAAAGTATGCGAAGACTGCGCTTCCTATTCGCAATTAGGAGAGAACGAAGATGAAGTAAGTGTTTTCTTGGCTTATTTTTCTTCGGTTAACCAGCGACGTGCACTGGGTCGACAGATGGGCGGATCGATAGCTGTATTGTGCTAGGGCGACTTTTAGGTATAGTTGGTAAATTTTCCCATGTTGGATACCTATACGAGTACTTTGGTTTACGAGAGTTTGGAGGGAAAAAAAGGTCTGCTGGAAAATATACCGGGGTAATTTTACTAATACGTGTAAGGCATCGTCGTATACGTAATGTAAAAAGTTGCTAAATAAATTTCAAACAATGCTCGATGACGTCGTTTACCGGTTTTGAATTTTAAAACCAAGCTAAGACCGGGGCGCGCAATTTAGAAAATTAAATTCGTCGACGGTGCCGAGAACGCCTAACCGAAGCCGCCGATTAATCTTGCCGCAAAAATTATATAAATCTTTGAAAATATTACGCCTGCGGTGGGCCACGTTGCGTTATTAGCGAAATCTACCGAAAGCTTGGTCGCAGCTAGGGCGATTCCAGGATACGCAATTTAATCTCGTGAAAGCATTCGGAAGCGGTGATTGAAATTTGTCGGGGTGTAGGATTTTTGATATATTCGCGTCTCGGTGGAATACCGTTGAAGAAAAGGCGGAATTTGGTTAAGGAGGGAGGGAATTGGGGGAAAATAAATGTGAAAATTGCACGTGCTTTTGAGCTGAGATATAACCAAGGTTTGCATGTCGATAATATCAGGTCTGAGATGAAGAAATGGAGAAAAAAAAATATTTGAGAATAATAAATTAAGTAGTCATTTTTTTTAGTGTAATGAGCTGCGAGAAATGTTTGAAAATCAAAATACAAAATTTAATAATTTTTCAACGTTTGAGACGTCGAGGTAAGATACCTCTCAAATTACCATTTCCCATCGTGTTGAATTATTTTTTGGAATTGTCTCGTTAAAAGCGAAAAAAATTGTAATTGGAGCTACTGCTGGCGAGGTTGAAAATACGAAAATGCCTACTTTATTCAAGTTTCACCTTTCCCTCCTTTCACTGATCAATTTGTAATAATTTTTTCTTAATTTTGCTGCTTGAAAACAGAGGAATGAATTTTATTCAGTTTTCGTATTGAATAAAATTTTGCCATCTTGAAATGGAATTTTTGTTCAAGCTGGGGGTAATCGAACTGAGAGAAGGTTAGTCCGACTTTTTTGACTTTTCTTTATTTAGACAGGTGCGAACGATTGAATCTTTCCTGTTTGATTCACGTGGCAATTTTTCTCATTTATTTTTTCTCCAAGCACATTTAATTTCTTCGAAAATTTCAACCATCATTTTCTCAGGACACTCTTCAATTTTGAAAGTTTTTTCTTGAAATATTTTATAACCCATATACTTTCTCAACAACTTACATTGAAAATTTTTCTGAACCAACTGTGAAAAATTTTGAATTCTTCAAATTTTTGGGGGTCAAAAATTTTCTCAACCCTGGTATTTTTTTCCAAAATACATTATTATATATAAATTTTTTTTCGAATCATCTTTCAACTATCAGGATTTTTGCAAAAATTTTTCTGCAAAATTGCTTTTCAATTATTTTTTAACGTTGAAAAAAAAAATATGTTAGTAAAATTGAGTTTAACGTATTTTCATTATGAGTCCTGTAATTTTTTCTCAAAATATAACTATTTAATTTGAAAAAATTTCGTTATGAATTTTGAAAAAATTTGGATGGGAAAAAGACTAATAACAAAAATATTTTGAACGTAATTTTACCATTAGAAAAATAATTGAAAAGCAATTTTTCAGAAAACATTTAGGAGTTGAGTTGAGAAAAATTTTGGTAAAAAATTCCTGAGAAAAAACCCAACAGTAGAAAGATGATTCGAAGAATTTTTAAATTTGGGGAAAAGTTTTAATGTAATTGAAAAAGTATAAGAGTTGTAAAATATTTCGAGAAAAATCAATAAAAATTTTCGAGTTGAAAAGTATCTTCAGAAAAAGATACTTTGAAATTTCTTTACCGCTCTAAAATCTAACTTCCACTGAAAAAACTAGGTTAAAATTCGCTATAAAATCGGTTGGTTTTGGATTCTCGGACCAGTTTAATATACCTTCTATCTTCAGTCGAAGGGTGGTCTCTTTTTTAACACCAATCAATAGGTAAGGGAACCTTTTTTTTTGGTAGAAAATCAGCAGGTCAGAATTCTCATTTCGAGGGGTAATTCAATTCATAGAAACTGTTTTTTACGAATAGCTTTCTCTTAGTTTACACGAGTATTTTGCATCCATTCCATTTCAACTTCGTTCCAACTCTTTTTAAATCAAGGCCAGTTGAAATTAACTAAAAGAACTCGCAAATTCAGTATTCACCAAGAAGAGTCCATGAGAAATGGTGATTGAAAAGTCGTGAAGTATCACTATATTTTATTCAATTTTTTTCAAAAAATGGGTAGCGAGAAAATTACAGGATTTTGGAAAAATAATTTTAAAAAATATTACCTATGCATATTTTTAAAAAATTATAAGTACAAGTTTTTAAAACTAGTTTTTCAAAAACTTCAAATTTTTTGGGAAGTTGTCTGTTTTTTTCAAAAATGTAACCAAAAAATATGAGAAGTGATTCTAAAATAATGCAACTAGAGCTATTGTACATGAAGTTGGAACTAAAAATTAATTCGAATTTTCCGATTTTGTTCCAATTTTTCCTGCTCTATATAACTAGGTACCATCGCATCGTATACCTTTTAATCCTGCAAAGAGCTTGGGAAATTTCTCATTTATCAAGGCACTTGTAGTGGCACTCTCGAATGAAATTTTCAAAAAAAATTGAGTTTTTTTCATAAGGAAGAGGTCATTAAGGAGTATAGATGATTTTTTTCTAGTTGGGTTACGTCCGTCCCTTTTTATTATTTTTGAATATGTAAAGGGAAATATTCACAATTTTTCCCCCTTTTTTTTTCGAATTTTTGCCTATCATTATCATTTGTATGAAAATACACTGAAGTAGCTAACATTTAAAAAATGGAATAAGATCATTAGTGTCATCAGGGGGTCACCAACCCATTGCCATGCCACTAAAACGAAATCTAAAATTCTTGATACTTATTTTGAAAGATTGTTACACTTGAAATAAATGGAATAAGTACCTAAATCTATTTATTCTACGAATGTTCATTTTTCAGCCAACGAAAATATTCAGCTTTCCTTTCCTTCTAGAAAAAGTACGATCCCTTATGCTCTCCTGCTATTTTCAATTCTGGAGGCTCTACTGAATAAGGTTATGCGAAAATAGCCATGAAATCTGGTGCAAAAATTTACAACAAAAACTCAAATAGTTTTCATATCCAAGATTCGACCATTTTTCCTAATTTTCGTGTTTCATACCATAAATTATAAATAAATTCGTCATTACCCGAAAAAATTGCAAATCGCCGTAATATCTTAGCCACATATCACCCTTGAATCTCACCCCAAAAAATATTCATACCAGCCAATCCTCGCAACAACTGTACGCTGCAAAACACAATTTCATTTCCTTTCATAACATAAAATTAATCCCAGCATCGCGGTCACGCTCATATAATTTTCTGATTATCGAAACATTCAATTTTATAAAATCACCCGAACACACGCGATTTCTTCTATCGCAGAAAATCCTTCGACTCGACGGTACGAGCGAAAAACCCAAATAGTGTTTCATCGTATCACCTTTAAAATCCTTAAAAATGCAAAACGACCGGGTAAAAAACTCGTACCTACGCGTAGATATATACTTCTCAATCGGCAAGTTGGAAAATAATTTATTCAACTCGAAATAATAAATCAAAGGGAATCAAACATGGCGTAAAACCTCGTTTATTATCCCATAATCGGCTTATATAGTGAAATGAAACTTCATTTTAAATCCCGAATAAAAGACATGCTAAAAGCTATTTTACCTATATACCTACTCGTATTTGTAACAGTGGATTTTTGATTAAATAAAACCACCATTCTATGTACGCATTTGACATACTCGTACAAGCGCCAAAATTCCCCCTCGCCCCTCCCCCTAAATTACGTAAATAGCGATCTATTTTCGTACAAAAGTATATAAAAAATGTAAATGTAAGTACACGAGTAACAGGTATTTTTTAAAGCTGAATTTATTTAACCGATTTTCCAATATTTTCCATTCATATTACTTTTTTTTTTGTTAAAAATCAACACAGCGTGCCAGAATTTCTCTAAAGAAAACAAGAATCCCGAAAACAAAGCGGTTGTAGCGTTAAATGCCCCGCGAATTTTTTCCCGTTACATTTTGATAAAATTATTTTCTCCTTCAGCTACGTCGCAAGTCAAACGAAAAGTCCAACTTGTAAAATCTCTAATTAGCGCAAAACCTAACGGGGCAGCGTTCTTGTTTCAACAATACCCCACTTCTAATTCATAACCTGGTACTTTGTTTGTTTGAACTTTCCGTTCGAAAATTTCATAACCAAATAAATTATTAACGGGGTGAAAAAAATTGGCTCTTGACGGTCTCTCGACATTTCGCGTTCATCACTTTTCATTTTTATCATCCGAGTCGTCAGCGGGAGAACACTCGTCGCGAGTAATTAAAAAAGAACAAAGTTGTTGCAAAAACGAAATAATTGCAAGGTGAAATTAATTTTTATCATTGTAATTCGTCTCCGAATTAAACTTGTGTGTTTGAGCGTTCGAATCAACTACATCTTCTAACTCATTATTTATCTACTCGAACCGTTGGCAAACGAAAAACAACTGCTTTTACAGCTGTATTTTCCAACCATTTTAGTTTCGCTTTTAAACAGAAAATAAAGGTTGGAAAATGTACTCAATTGGAAATTTAAACGAGCAACGATGAGTCAAAAATCAGAAAATTGAAGGAAGCTTTCGAAATATTTTGGGAAGAAGAGACGAATCTTGGTTGAATTTTATGTGCGAAATTTTGCCTATTGAAAATCTTTTGAATAGATTTGGAAATGGTTTTTTTTTCGTTGGATTATGGAAGGATGCGGTACAAAATGGAAATTTAAACTCTCAATATGCTTATTCAAAAATATGAATCAACTTTTTAAAAGAAATCCAGTAATTTGCTCTTTCCAATTTTTTCTTCAAATTTTTGAAATTTCCACTCCTCCCCCACCCACTCCTAATTATTAGGAGAAAATCCTCCCGTATACCTACATCTTACTGACTAATTATTGCGAAAATTTCAAAATTTCTGAGCCACTTTCACCAAAGATATGAAATGTAGATTTTTTGGCAGATACCGTCATAGTAGTTTGGTTAGGGTGGGAGAAATGAAGTCAAAAAAAAAAATAGATTTGGGTTGGTCTTTCATCAAGACTGTAGACCAAAATTCAAGTATTGAACTTTTTTGGGTAGCTCAAACCATGATGAGTCAAACTATAAATGAACCTTTCAGTTTTGGATCATTTAAAAAAAAATTGTCGAATTTGGATCTCATCTAGTTTTTTGGCTATCATAGGCTGATCTAGATTTCTTTTATAAGGGTAGATATAAATCGCCAACCTGGACAATGGTAGAAGATTTATTTTTTGAAGGGGAGGGGGGTGAAATATGAGAGATTAATCATAAAAAAGGACCTCAAAATGTAAAATTTCAAATAAGTACATTCAATTACTTACTTAAATAAAAATTGATCCACTCAAATAATTCCATTTATCATTTTTTTAAAAATAATAATAATAAATTGAGTTCGTACCTAAGCATTTAGTAATCTAAAAAATCAAAGTGAAGTAAAAGAAGCACCTACGTTAAAATTCTGCTAAAAATATTGAAAAATTTGGTTCTATTGGTCGCTTAGAAAGATATTAAACTTTCTATGGTTGTATGATTCAAAATTTAATTTATTTTAGTTTTTCTAAATGTGGCTCAGCCGGAAAGAAGGAACCTAGTGTGAAAAAGATCGATGTCTCATTTTTCTCGTTTCTAGTCCAAATGACATAAAATCTAGACCAAACAAATAAATGAAGACATCGATTTTTTTTTTTTAACAGGGTCCCTTCTTTACGGCAGAGTTACATCTGAAAAATTTTTTGATGCTAGGTTCAATGTGCTTACTTTGCTGAAATCCAAACTATTATTTGAAAAAAAAAAAATGTTGACATGCATTTTAGAACTCCAAAAAATAATTCCTCGATTATTGGTGAATTTTTTGTAAAAATAAAATTGAACGCTTCAACGTTTGATAAGGACAATTCGACATCTTTTCTCCCCTCCTCATTCTCTTAAAAAAAACTTTGAAAAATCATGAAAATTATCAGAAAACTTGTGTAAGCACTAGGGTGGGCCGAAAAAACAATTTTTTCGATTTTCAAAAACATACCCCCCGCAAAAGTTGTTGGCTGATGAGACGTGAAGAATAAAAAAAAAAAAAATTCAAAATCAATTCATATCTTCCGAAGTTCCGATCGCGCATTGGCATTGAAATTTTCTAAAATTGGCTAAAATCCAATATTTTCAAAACTTTTAGAAAATTTTGAAAAAATTTGAAATTCATTTAAATTTGTTTTAGAGCTTATCTAGTGACTATTCAAACCAAAAAGCAAAATTTTTTGAAAAAAATTCATACTTTACATCTTTTTTATATTTCTGCTATTTCTTCGCATGAAGAAAAATCAAAAAAAAATTATAACACGTTGATTTCTTAAAAAAAAAATGTGTTTTTCGGTCTATGTGGTCACTACATAAGCTCCAAAATAGATTGTAATCAATTTTGAATTTTTTCAAAATTTTTAAAATTTTGAATTTTTGCTTATTTTTGAAAACTTTAACGCCAATGCGCGATCGGAAGATATGAATCGATTTGGAATTTTTTTATTTTATTCTTCAAGTCTCATCACCCAACAACTTTTGCGGGGGTATGTTTTTGAAAATCGAAAAAATTGTTATTTCGGCCCACCCTAGTAAGCACCTATTTACTTATTGTTCAATCTTGTGTGGAGATTTGAGACAATCAGAAAAAAAACGACTTCAAAAAATAAGTTCCCTACTTTTTGGCAATTGTTTTTCTAAAAATGCGATTTTATCAAAAAAAAATTGGACCTCCGATATAAGCAGCCCCACTTTCCCTCTTCCTCAAAAAAAGCATACTCCAAACTTTCTCAAGTTGTAACGTTTTACATTAAAAATATGCAATAAAAAATTACAAAATTTTGATGATTTTGATTCTAGGTGGAAGTATCAGTAAGAGGGTGCATATTAGGAGACCTCAAATCGTAATTTTAAAATCATTTTACCTCGAACTGGGAAAATCCGACGTCAAAATCAAAAAATATTTTTTAAAAGAACTTGAATTGTGCTATAAATTATACCAGTTGGAAAATTGAAATATCTGAAAAATTTCTAAGCAAAATAATTATAACGAACAGGAAAAAAAGTTGAAAAATCAATTTCTGTTTTTCTGCTTTATTTGTTTGGGGGAGGGGGGAGGAGCTTGTGGGATTAAAGTTCCTGCATGTGTACTCCATCTGTGGCATTGAAAATAACTAATTTAATTTTTTTCTGGCAGGTAGCATTCAAGGCTATTTTATCTTTATGAAAAATTTAGAAAATAGAAATTCCAGTGGCTCTCATATTTTTCCATAATTTTTCCAAGTTAAGAATTGTGAGCAAAAATCTGAAAAGTCAAGCTCACCTTAGAGCACAGTTAATGGTATATTTCATAACGAGGGAGCAAAAGTGGTTTTTTCTTTGAGTTATGAACGATATTTTCTCTCATTGGAGGAGAAAAATGTGAATTTAAACACTTGAGCGTTTCGCGAGCGGGAGGAAAAGTAGCGCTTTGCTCCCGCTATAAGGAAAAATATAATTTTATGGTATGTTGAACCTAGATATATAAACCACTTTTAGGGACCAAATATTGCTTTTTGAGTCGAGATTTGTCCCTCTTCTGATTTTACTTCTTCAGGAAGACCCAAACTCAGTATCAACTCAAAAATCAACTTTCGACCCCTGAGAGTGGCTTCTATATCCGGGCTCACATATGAACTTTGAATTTTGAACGTATTATGCATTCGCATATCGTTCAGTGGTTTTTTCGCGCGACTACGATATTTCATTCCGTCGACAAATTGCCCTGGAAAAAGGTGCGCGAAGCTATTCAAAATGAAAATTTATCGGAACGTGCCACTGACGGGGGAATTTTTCGATATTAATCGACGATACGAAACGCGATCGAGCTCGAAGAAAAGGACTCGACTGGGCGGCGCGGTGGCGTTATTAATAATTAATTCGAAGGAAACGAGAAAGTAGCTTAAATTTAATCTGTTTTACGAGCATCGCGAATAAGACGCATCGTAGGATAACCGAATAGAAACGCGATTCGATTTAGGATTTTATTAAATTACGATCGAGTTGCCAGTCGAACGTACCAATAAGATCGATGAGCAGCATTGCGGGGTATGAGAGCCGGTTAAAAAGTCGTTGGCGCTTTAAAATAATGCCAAAGTTGACGCTGGTTTCAGCTCAGTGCGTCGTAATCTTAAAAGTATTTTAACTAGTAGTTAAGTAGGGTAATTAGAATATAATTTACGTATATTTTCGCAGTCGCTGTGGTCGTGTAGCGTTTGCAGACGAAAGCAGCAAAGCGTACAGCAATTAATCGTAGCTCAAGATTCGACAGATAGTTTACTAGACGTACCGATCGTAGACACGTTACAAAGACGACACTCGGATATTAGAATCAGTTCGTCGAATTCAGGCTCGAATATACAATCGCTAGGGGCCGGATTGGCACCGCCGAGATCGCCGGAGCTTCGAAGGCATTCCGATGTATCTCCGGCATCGTTAAAAGAGCTAGAAAAAGTAAGCAGCGTTGAAATATTTTTATTATTATTGTTACGTCGCCGGTACCTTGCTGCTCAAGAATTGAAAATTGAGACCCGAAAAAAAGTCGTCGAAAAGACGTCGGTTCGGTGAGTTTTTCATTAAGGAAAAAATTCACTTCGACGAACCGAGCTAAATTAATAAGTTTAGGTATTTTTATGTTTGGCGGGGGTTAGAAAAAATTCCCAGATACCTTTGGCGAGAGTAGGATATACCTAGCAGAATTATCATATTATTAGACGAGATTCATTTTACGTAGTATAAATATATTCAAAATGGCGAATTATTTGCATTTTTATGAATAATTTCGGGGGCCCGAAAATGTCGGATAAATCCTCGCATATTAGGGAGCTTTGCATTCTAGTAGGTATATCCTGTTCGACCGCAATGAGGCTTTTGTTGACTACCGAATTACGAGGATTTTGCGCGGCGCCGACTCCGGTTAAGGTTGCTTCTCTAGTTTATTACGGTTTATGGCCGCTGACGAGCGAGAGATAATCAAAAATACGCGAAAACTTTACCGAAGACGAAATCTACCGGGAGGGGGAGTAGGGTTTTCGTATTTTGGTCGTGTTTTCTTTTCAAGTATACCTATTTAGGACTAGAACCGGCATAGGTGAACAATCTGATGGGTGCAGGCTTTGTTAAAGGTTGCTAGTGAAAAACGCGAAGAAATGAGATGGGAGAGGGAGATGGAATGGAGGCAGAAACAACGCAGCTCGAGGTCCGGCTCGTCTTCCGGACCTAGTCAACAAATCAAGCCGCCCGGTCCGACGTCGCCGTATGATCGAAGACCGTCGACGAACGAGAGCATGTCTTTCAAAGATAAAGATAAGAGAAATATAGGTAAGTGAAGAATCGCTTGTTGTGGGTAATCGGTTGTATAAATATCGATGATTTTCAAATTTTTTGGATGGTATTGTGCTTGAAAATCAACTTTTTTTCGATTTTTTTTGAAAAAAAGGAATTTTGTCGAGAGATTGAGGAGAGGTGTGATTGAAAAATTACGTTGAAAATCAAATGCATAACTTCGAATTTTGTCTGGTGACGTTTTTTACCCTTTTGTGTTACACTTGGTGAGATTTGCTGATTATGATTTTTGGGGGAGGGGATTCTGAGTCCAAGGATATTGGCAGTGAGTGGCTCAACGCAGAGGTGTTTCAAATTTTGAACTATCAGGAATTGTTTGTCGGGTAAAAATTTTTTTCATCGGCTAAATATTTAAAAAAAATTTAGGTTGATGAAAAAAGTGTTCAAACTGACTTTATGAGTGATTGATGGGGGGGGGGGGATTGTAACAAGAAATGTGATAACAGTGTTTCTTGTCTTCAGAATTGAAGGGCTGATAATTTCTCAACAATTGTTTTCAATTTTGATGATAGACAAAAAGTGAATATCACAAATTTTGAAAAAAAATTTTTTACTACGAGACTTACCGCTTAAAACGTCAATTTGAACAATTTTTTGTAGGTATTAGCAATCACATACTTACCTTTTTCTCGGGTCAAAGTAGAAAATGCTGTTTGAAGTTTAAAGGATAATTTTGAATTTTTTGTTGAACTTCATTTTTACATTTTTTTTTTTGACAACTTTTGACACTTTCAAGTCAATTTCCTGGGTCAAGAAAAAGTTCAGCGAAAAAAAAAAATGGAGATAAATTATAGATCAAAAATTTACATTCTCGAGAGTGCAGTTGATTTTTTCTTATTAGATTCAACTGTCTAGATGTAGGTATCATTTGAAACATCGAAGTTCAACTTTTATACATTTTAGGGATCAGACAAACTGAATTTTTTCGGAATTGATTTAAATCGATTTTGTATGTAGCACTTAAAATTTATTTAAATTGAATTGAAAGTTCAATTCAAAAAAGCACGATGAAAATTGAAATTCATGAAAAAAACGATGGAATTCAAGAAAAAGAAATATTATGAAAAAATAAACTTCTTTTGAGGATAGAATTTGGAATTTCAAAAACTTATTTGGCTAGTAGATTGCAATTTTTCACATTTAAAAAAATAATAATAAAAAACTCTGAAAATGAAAAATTTGATCAAAGTCGAATTATTAAATTCAAAATCGGTGATCGGTTTGGGAGGCGAAACCGCTTTAAATCCAATCCCCAATATGATTTATTAAAAATGTGTATCTAAAAATTGAGCCTCCTTATTGGACTCTACAAAAAGAGTCCAATTAGTCTTAAATTTTACACTCCACGAGTCATGTGTTACTCATTTTTTAGTTTTTTTTGTACTCTGAAAATCGGCTTCAAAATGTACATCAAATCTTTATCAATTTTTTTTCAATTTTAGTAGATACCAACATTTTAGAATAATTTTTCCAGTTTTTTCATCATTTTTTTCATTTTTCAATTTCTTATCAAAACATGGGTTGGTCAATATTTACACATTGACATTTTAACTTTAAATTTTGATGCACTTGCCTTTTTCCCCATTTTTTTCTCATTTTTTCAATTTTAAAATATTTAGTTTTTTTGTTTTACTTTCTAAGTACTTTTTCCGATTTTCTTCTTATTTTTCAACTCAAAACTTACCCCACTTTATGAATTTTAATTTAAAAAATTTTTAAATGATGGAATTTTTCCCACATTTTATTCGTGATCAGAGCAAAAAAATAAATACAAAAATCGCTCTTTAAACTTCAGAGAGTATTTCAAAGTCTAAAAATATCGACGCGAGATTTCTAATGAACTGTAATAAAATTTGGAAAATATGGGCCAAAAAAGTTTTCCTAGCTGTTTCAGTCACCCACTGAGCAAGTTCATTAAGCAAAGAAATCTTGGAATTTCAGGTACCTGGGTAGGTAGGTATCGCTGATTTATAGGAACAATTTAGTGAATTGAACCAAGTGTAACGTACCAATGTTTACAAAATTTAGTGTGACACAGAAGAGTTAAATTAGGTACATGTAAATCATTTGACGATATTTTTCATCTAAATAATAATTAAAGAGACGCGAGCACAATAAATTTATTATAATTCAGAATGAAAATGGTGAAAAAAGCACTGCCAGCTCACGAATATATCGAATTAACCAGTCGAGAGAAATAAAATAGTTACCTAATTATAAAGTTACGACAATACGGTTGGTCTAGTTATCAGCCATATTTTTAATTGTATGGTACGTGTTCAACCGCAGCACGGGCGATAATTTGCACGTAATCGAGAAAATTAAAAATTTTTTCAAATAAATTGTTAATCAAGAGCGAGCCAAATGCTTGAGTATATTTTTCAGTACTCTACTCTGTCATTATCGTAATATAGAGTTACGTATTAGTCACGCAAAACAGCGTTGTGTATTTGATGAAAAGCCAATTCTACTCGTAAAGGAATTGTGTTTACTTTTTTTTAAATGCTCGTTGGCTTTAACTTTTATTTATGTATTTATTGATTTACGGATTGCATAATTATTTTGATAGACGATAATGCACCAGAACCAAACGAATGCAATAGACGCTCAAGTAACGCACCCAAACCTATTCCGGCAGCTTTACGGACACGTAGAAAATCACAAGTGCCGAAACAGCACAGCTACGATGACGAAATAAAAAATTTAGGCAAAAAGTCAAGTTCAAATGTGTTAGAATCGAATAGCGCAGGTATAATTAGCTATAGATGCCAAGATAAGATAGTCGTATAGGGGTGGATTTTCACTGGTGCAACGATGAGGGAGCAAGTGTCGTGTCAGTTTTTAGCATTCTAGGCGATATTTTTTTTGAATTTTGTTGATTGATAAAAATAACTGGCAGAAGGTAGGTGAAAGGGGAGGTAGGAGTATGTACAGATTATTAGATTTAAAATCGAAAATCAATTTCCAGTGGTGAATTTTTTCGTTTTTTTTAAGCATCCAAAATTATCAAAAAATTGATTTTTCACCAGAAATGATCGTTTCTTTTCTTTTTGTTATCAAAAAATAATTGTTGAGTCAAGAATAGCGCAAAAGTCGTGTCAAGATCTCAAAATAATTTGGTAAAAATTTTCACCCTTCGAATTCTGGCCTTTGCATTAGATAAGCATTATTTCTAAAAAAAAAAAAATACTTAGGTACCCATCAGGGGTGCCGAGAAACGTGAATTCTTGAGGAAGTTTCCTCAAATAGATTTTTGGGGGGGGAACCTCAAATCGATTTTGGGGGGAAATCACTCCCTCTTCAGAAATTAAGATTACTTCTCAAATATTAATCCATAACTATAATCCTTCGCTGTTTACTGAATCCCTCCCAACTGCGAGTCAGTCAAGACCAATGGTTCATGAATCATGATGATCCTTGGTAGGATTATAGACCTATACACAATTTTTTTTAACGATAACTGTAACGTATAATATATGTTACACGCGCGGGGTTTCTAACGGTCAGTATAAGTCAGTATTTTTGACTAATTTACTCAAAAGGTCAGTATTTTTTTCAAAAATTCTAAAAAAAAAACGAATTTTTCCTTGCAAAATTGGAGATTTGAAGATTTCACTCCTTTTTAATACTTTCTTAAATATTAATCAAATAATGAAGAAATGTTTAGCTTTGGAATGCATTTTTTTTCAAAAAATTTTCGCCCTCGCTTCGCTCGGGCTTAGTAAATTTACACGATTTAATTTTCAAAATGGTATGAAACTTCTTTCTTTTCAACATAGAAAATCTTTTTTTTTTAGATGAAAAACATTGTCCCTTCTTATTTATCAAAGGACTCGGTGATGATCACGATTGAAATTTTCAAAAATGTTTCATTTCTTTTGGAAGGAGATCAGGGTTTTCTAGAAATAAAAATAGACCTCAAAAAATGCACAATTTTATTTTAGGTACCTAATAATGAAATTTCAGAATCTGAGATCTCCTTCCAAAAGAATCGAAACATTTTTGAAAATTTCAATCGTGATCATCACCGAGTCCTTTGATAAATAAGAAGGGACAATGTTTTTCATCTAAAAAAAATTGATTTTCTATGTTGAAAAGAAAAAAATTTCATACCAGGCGAAAGTTTTTGAAAATTTTTTTTTCAAAAATTGTCGCCCTCGTTAAGCTGGGCTTAATCAGAGCTCGGTTAGACCCAGCGAGAGGGAGTACAGAGAAGTACGTTTGTACCAGGCCAGATTTTTTTTCAATTACCAATAAGGGAACAGAATTTTTTTACTAAAAAAATGTGAAAAGTGTATTTTTTGACTTTCTTGAACAGTATTTTTTGAAAAATTTTCGCCCTCGCTTCGCTCGGGCAGTTTTTTACTTTTTTCATTTTAAAAACTAATTATTTTTCACAGATCTTTCAGTTAAATAATATGTAGAAAATGCCTTGATTTTTAAAATTTGAAGAAATTTCATATTTATTGGTTTAAGAAATTTATATTTCAAAGTTTTGTGTCAAGCGAAGCAAGATTTTTTTTAAAAAAGTATTTCTGATGGCAATTGAGAGCCACAAAAAAAAATAGGAAGGATGAAAGAAAAGGAAAGGTGTCTGGAAATTTTTTTTTTTTTTTGGGGGGGGGGGGGGGGGGTGACCGAAGAAATTGGGGGGAGGTGAATGAAAAAATTGGGGGGTATTCCTCAAATGCTCAGGGGGATCTCGGCACCCCTGGTACCCATTCCATTTTTCTCGTTTCAAGATGCTCAGAAAAAAATTGAAATTTTTGAAAATATTTTTATCAAAAAGATCGACCAATTTTGTGGGGCCTACCTGTGAATATTGTGCTGGCCCTTAAAACCATCAGAAAGAATTTTATTATTTCTATTTCCTATTTTCAAAAATACTTTTTTTTTTCATTTAGAAGAAAAAATTGAAGGGTATGGTGATGAAAAATCAGGAATTTTCAATTCTTTTCAAAACGTGAAAATTTTATATTTTTAATGTCCCTTAAAAAAGGAGAAGGGTACTTGGTTGAAAAATAAATACCAAAGACTTTTTAGAGTAAAATGATCTTCAGAGAGGAAATTTTATGCATGATTGTATTAAAATGAGAATTCTGTACAAAAACTACAGCCAAAGAGTTGAGTTCAACTGTTATTAATCCATGATTTATTTTTTTAAATGGAAATTGAAAAATATTTCAAAATTTTCTTTTGAAATTTCAAGTTGGGTTACATTCAACTTCCTCTTGTCCCCCCAGAATCGAAATGTCTTCAGAAAAAGAAAGCAGAGGTGGGATCGTAATATCAAATGGTGTGAAATTTTTGTCTTCTAAAGATTTTTCTCCATTTTTTTTTTTTAGGTAATTTTTGAAATTGGTAACCAATAAAATGATCTACGAAATTCTTCAACTTTTTCAGTCTTGTACATAATTTGTCAGATTTTCAAATACTTTGAAGTACCTATAATTTCAGCAATTTTATTACAATTTTTCGATTTGGATGATCGTAAAATTTTAATCATTAATTTTTGGCCTCTTTTTTTTCTGGATTGATACGTCTTCTCACTCTCACTCTCCCCCTCCCATCCTCCCCTCTTCCAATAGCATATCCATTGTTTTTTCAGAATGAAATTTATTTTTTAATAAGTGAAATTTTAATAACCCCATCAAAATCTGAAATTACAATCAAATAAGTCATTAAACAATAAATCTGCATAAAAAAAGGCCGGTAAACGAATTTTCTTCATATTATGAGACTTAATTTTCAAAAAATTTACAAAACACTTGAATCTTGAAAAATTTTTAAAATTTGTATCTGAAAGAAATCATCACGTGGATTAGCTTTATAGATAAAAATTAAGGATTTTTCTTTCTTTTAAGACTTCAATATTTTGTCAAACTTCATTTCAAGACCATAAATGTTCATTGTGGCATTTTATTAGGTACGTAACCTATCTAAAAAGTTGAGAAATGATTTCCCTCGACGATTGTCGCCCCCCCCCCCCCGGTTCCCAAATTAGGTATGTAGGTATAAATTCTCAGCCCACAAAAAGTTATTCGAATAAAACGATTCTTGGTTGATTGAACTTGAAGCTTATAAATGTAGTTTAACACTTGCAGCTTTCAATTTGAGGCTTTCAGCTTAAGCTTAAAATTTTCAGTTGAGGTCTTGGGTATGATGCTCTTGTTATTAAATTGTGGAAATAGTCAGGTAATCGATAAATAATTCAGCTTGAAGCTTACACGATACTATTTGCACTTTTATTTAATTAGTTTAATATGTAGGTTAGTTGAAAATTTTGTAAACATAATCTGACTCACAATTCACCAATTCACTAAAGCTATTGCTCACAAAACTTTATTCATCTACTTAAATAAATTTTCAAATTCTGAAGACAGTTGTTTTATCGACTTCATTGAATCATTTCAATCCCATCTGATGGTATTTGAACTCATTTTACAACCACGAATGACCCAGATTTGCCAATTGTTGCAGCGATACCGAGACGTGCATCAGCCTACGACGTCTACCATAAACGACCAGACGGTTCCTTGATGGCCGGTGGAAAACCAGATCCAGGTCGAAGATCATCGTTCAGAACACCATCGCCGAACGATAAAGAAGAAGCATTACGTATCGATGCTAAACGAAGGGCATCTTGCAGACCTCCAATGTCGAGCGATAACGATGAATCTTTTAGTCCAACTTCAAGACGACAATCCATGAAACCGAAACCACTTAGTGATTTAAGCGGTGAGTGCTGAGTTTTCTCCTTCATATGCTGATGGCTTTGCATTACACATGTCGAATAGGTATTCGTATTGATCGAGGTGCGCAAATCGTCGGTGGGTAGGTTGTGGGACTTGGGAGTGAGGAAATAGACCGTAAGTAATGTGTAAACATTGCTTGAAAAACACTTTACGCTTTTATACATTTCGGTTTACTGTTTAATCTGATTTCAACGCGGAGAAGTTGTAGCGTGGCGAATCAACAGTGTTTTTGCGAAAACGCCACTTTTATCCGTTCGCATCGCAATTAAATAAACCTTTTGACGCGAAGAACAAAGCGGAAATTAAACTTACCGCGAGAAATGCTTTTTGGGAATAAAAAATTTTTCGATGGCGGTGCTTTCGTCGGTAGGTAAATATTTCGAATCTGCTAAATTAATTCGTAGTGTTGGGTACATGAAGGTTAGCTGCAAATTGCGTCGTATTAAAGAGTAGAAGATTCGGTACGAAAATCCGGCCGATGAATTTTCATCGATATAAAGAATGGAAATAAAAAATTTATCGTCATTTTTGGACGATTTTAATTTTCCGACCCGAAAAATTTTGGTCTCTATTTTTTCCTACTGATTTTTTTCATTTCGTACTTAATTCTTTCTGTTTTTTCCAACTCGAAAATTTTCTCCAAATTTTTTTTGAATTCTGAAAGAAAGCTAAAAAAAGTTAGAGCTTGAAAGTTTCAAGAAAAAATTTTGGTTGAAAAATTTCAGAATTGAAAAAAACAGAGGAAAATTTTAGAGTTGAAAAATATTGGAAAAAATGAATTAAGTATTGAAAAAAATCGAGAGAAAATTTCAAAGTTGAAAAAAATTCGAAAAAATGTTATGACTAAGAAAAAAAAAAAGAAAAATTTGAAGATTATAAAATGGCGAAAATATCGAAAATATTTGGACTTGGAAAAATATACGTTGCTGCGTGGTGTTTTATGAGCGAGGTAAAAAAAACCAGCACCACACGAAAAAAAATCCTCCTTCCCGTGAGTATATTTATACTTACTCCTATATCAACAGGAAAAAAAAGGGAAGAGAAACATGGCGAAAAGCTCACCGCGTAGGAGTACCGTTTTCCACTATGAAAGCTATTAAAACTTTCAACTAGAGTGATTTGGAAATTTTCTCTGTTCACTCTGACGTCAAGGTGCAGAAAATTTCCAATTTTAATATACGTAAGTAGTGAAAGTGTTGCTAAAAGGTGTCTGGCGAATCGTGAACTCGATGGGAAAAAAATTACCTACCGGCTTCAGATTAAAAATAAACTTTACAAATATTCGCCAGCATTTTGAAAATTAACGTAGGCACGGATTCGCGCAGCGTGGAACCAAGTGTCGGATTTTCAACTTTTACTTTTGGCTCCGTTTGACGTTTTATTTTCGACGATTTGTTTGCTTTTCTTCTTCGTATTTTCGTTTTCTTACCGGGGTCTAGCAGTTACGCCCTGTTTGCAAAAACGTATAAGCTTTTAGTTTTACGAAGTGTCAAGTTGGGTTATCAATTGGTTTAGATTTAGATTTGAAGAAGTTTGAGAATAGGGGCTTTTTTGGCGTTGCGTTGGTGACAGCCGAAGGGAAAATCTGCAGATTTGATTTGACACCCACATATTGGTATCATCAGATGTGTTTCATTTTGGATATGAAAATTTGATACATTGACTAATAAAAACAAGAAGTGCACGAACGGCTAAGAAAGAATACTTATAAGTATCTGGTGTTACTAAAATTAATGAGACGGGGGTCGGTAGGAGCAGGGAAAAGAGGTAAAATCAAAAATTCAGTCGATATTCGTATGTCTTACACGTCATTTTAATTTATCAACATACTTTCCCTCCAAATTGGGGGGAGCTAGGGGTGCACTGAAGAGTAAATCCAAAAAATAAGCAAATATTCGAACTCAGCTCTTTCAAATACCTAACAAACGACAGGTCACACGATATTTTTCATTTTTTAGAATTTTGACCTTCACCAAGGAAGCTAAGGGGGGGGGTAAGAGAGGTCGGATGAAACAACCAAGTACATATTCAAAATCAATCTACACGTTACATCACTTTTTCAATTTATTTGAATTTTAGAAATCCCATCTTGAAAATTTGTTGGTTGAAAAGAGGGCTGAAGAGGCTACTCACTGTAATTTTTTCAGATTTTTAGATGGTAACTTTCATATTTTGTTCTCATCATGAAAATTGATCATTTACCACCAAAGATCAACTTTGAGCTTTTCAAAATGTTATTATCGATTTTCAATCTCCTATCAATTTTCTTTCACTCCTTGCGAGGTCTCCCCCAAAAATCTACCCTTCACAGCAAAAAACCAACTTCCACCCACATGCTCGAAATTGAATGATGAAAAAACCATTCGATTGTTCATGACGAGAGGATTCCAAAAATGTACTAGTTTTTGCATTTTGAGCAATTTTTGACTGAGTTGCGGGCGTTTTTCTTCATCAACTATCCAGACCGCAAAAAAGCTATCTCCCGTTCAAATGCTCGAAATGGGATGGTAAAAAAACCATTCGATTGTTCATGACGAGAGGATTCCAAAAATGTATTAGGTTTTGCATTTTGAACAATTTTTGGCCGAGTTACGGGCATTTTTCTGTGGCGCCGACCATCCTTCAACCATCCGCGCCGGAAAAAAAGTCAACTTTCGTTCTAATGCTCCAAATTTATTCGTAAAAAAACCATTCGATTCGTCTCGACGAGAGGATTTCGAAAATGTATTAGTTTTTGCATTTTGGATGATTTTAGAAAAAGTTGCCAGATTTTTTCCGTGCGAGGTCTCTCCCAAAAACCTACCTTTCACAGCAAAAAACCAACTTCCAGCCAAATGCTCGAAATTGAATGCTGAAAAATAATTCTACAGTGCTTGAAGAGAGGATTCCGAAAATGTATTACTTTTTGAATTTTGAGCAATTCTCGACCGAATAACCAGCATTTTTCTCAATCTACAATCCGCGCAAATCAATAATATCTCTCACCCAAATGCTCGAAATTGAATGATGAAAAAACCATTCTTCGGTGCTTGACGAGAGGATTCCGAAAATGTATTAGTTTTTGAATTTTGGGTGATTTTCGAAAAAGTTGCCAGAATTTTTCCTCTGCAAGTAGCCCAAGTACAACCTATCTCGAGATATGAGCCATCAAATTTGGGCAATTTTGCTAAAAATGGTAATTGCATAAAAATTTTGAGCTCCTCTCCTCCACTCGCCTCCTTAAGGGTTCGGAAAAAATGGCCACCAAGTGGAACTCGTAAAAAAAAGGAGTGAAATGGGAAGATCCGACTTCATTTTTGTCCCTTTCATCTAGTATGAAATAGCGCAGTCAGTATTTAGTTCCCAAATTGAACAATTTTTGAAAATTTCCTCTCGTTAAAGTATTTGAATCAAATTCTTTATGATTCGTGTGTGTGATTCGAGCATTTATTGTTCAAGCTTTTTTGTCGTTTTTCCACAAAATTTTCCCTTTTTAGTTGGAAAAACAGAAAAATCTCAACTGGGTGTCTTGATTTCTCAATTTTCACCCCTTGATAAATATCGCTTTTAGGTACTTATTTTATCATAATGGGTATCATAAGGCTTACAGACTTCGTGAAAATTTAAATTGTTTAAAATTTTTGCTTTAACCGACACCAAATAGTCTATCAGCTTGACAAAAAATGAGAAAATTTTTTAAAAAATAAAAGAGTACCTATGTGAAAAAATTGAAAAATTAAGCAAATTTTACAAAAAAAAATCGGACTAATATGGTATTTAAATTAAAACTCTGTGAAATTATTGATAGGTACTTTAAAAATTGTGACAAAGAAGTGAAATTATAAAATTATTTGTAAAATATTGAAAATTTTCAAGTTTTTTTGTTTGTTGAGAATTGAAATTTTCTCAAACTTTTTTGAATCAGAAATTGGGAAATTTTTGACACAATAATTGAAATTTTATAGTTTTGAGGAGGGTGTGAGGGATCAGAAATGACAGAAATTCAGCATAGGTAGAACAAAATAATAAAACGAATCAGATTTTTAAAAAACAATTTAGCCCCTGGTCAAGATTTTCAATTTTGAAGATCCGTTTTGCACAACTGTATCACTTTAAAATTAATATAATTCCGAACAAAACACGGTTTCGTTTCAGGACCGAATGATGGCGAATTATCATCACCATCACTATCAGAATTCACCGATGAAGAAAGAAGAGCCAGACGACGCGGATCTCAGTTGTAAGTACAGCATCACGGTCGATTACCCATTACACGCTGCAGTCTGCTTATACATTCTCGAGCTAAAAATTTTATTAATGCACGTAATAAAAAATAAATAAAAATATAAGAAAACAAATAATAACGTAGAAAACTTTTTCTCGCGTACCCGAACCGAAAACGCCCGCGAATTTTCCACCTTTCGGATAGATACGAGAAAAATTCGAAAAAGAAAAAAAAACGCTTATAACGATAAATTTTCTATAAAAATTGCAACATCCGTTCAGCGGCCCAGCTTCGCTGGTATAAAATCAGAGAAAATCTTTATCAACTAATCCTTATATGCGCCAAGTTGAACCGAAGAATAAAACGATGCACTTCGAAGAGCTGCGTTTTCTTGTGTTTTTTCCCCTTTACGCTCGAGTTATCGTCTAAAAACTAACAAACAATTCCAATATCCGATTTCGAAAACGTGCTTTAAATTTTATTAGAAGAAAGAAAGAAAAAACCATACGATGGAGAAAAACCTCCGAAAGATAATCAGTTTATCTTGTTACAAAGGGTTACCGAGAAAGACAGAGAAAAAAGTACACGAATAGATTTTTTTCAGCTATTTTATACCGAGGCTTTTTAGAAGTGTGTAGAATTTCAATAATAGATACCTATTTTTACGTATTTGTATAGGTTCGAGTTATACTTGGTATGGATAAAATTATAGGTAGTTGGGTGCTTATCGAAAGTCAAATTTAGTTTCGAGACTAAATAAGTATTTATCAGCTGGGATAATTTTTTACGCTGGTGGATTGGAAAATACGGAAATTAATTCAGCGGCTGGAATTCCTTTGAAAATTTCATTTCGATGTGTTAAATTATATTACCAGATGTAAATTTTTTTGTACTGGTGATTTGGGACCTAAACAGATTACAACGACGGAATACCAGACTCGGTTTCCTGCATACGAGAGATTTAATTAACACCCACGTAGGTGGAAATTGACGACGTGACTGCAACGGTGGTTTTTCTCAGGTCGAGGGGAATTTTTCATCGAATGGAGACTTTTTCTCCCAGCGAGCGAAGAAAATAGCGAAAAAATATATTCCGGAATATAAAACGAAGCGATCCGTATTAAAATGTCGTTTGAGAACCAAAAAACACGAGGGGAAAAGGGTCGAGGAGTGAAAACGAAAGAAAACGAGTACTTATTCGAGACGTTAAAGTGGGTAGGTAATTACGGGCAACGAGATACTTGGTTTATTGCGAACGAAAGGTGGAAAAAAGTATGCAACTGTATCTACATCGATTCGCAATCACGACGGATTCCCATTATGCAACTTTATTAACATACTCGTTTAAAGATTTTTTCGCTCGACGATGTCGGCGGAAGAGAAAAAGGGGTGACGTGGCCTTGACCTAAGAAGGGAAAGTCTGTGATTGCGCGAATACCTGCTGCTACAGGTAGCTGAATGGGAGATATTCAGGGGTTAGTTTTTCGTCGAATTTAAATAGAGAATTGTCGCTGAGCGGCGTCGAGAACGAGGTCCATTTTAAATTAGGAAATTACGATTACGTATAAAAGCATGCAGGACTAGGCCGAGAATTTCCTTATTTCGCGACGAGCCGATTAAACAATTACAAGAACGTTTCTTCGTTTCCACAATCTTCCATTATTCGTAAATTTAACTAAAGTTGCCATATAACGAGTGAAAGATTTTATGGTACTGATGGAAGTACTCGGGTAATAATTTATTTAACCCTTTCACTACCTATTTCAATTTTTGCGAATTTTTGAAATTTTTTTGATGGAAGTTGTAGTATAGACAACGGGAAGTAAGAATCAGGTGTCGGCAGAATTTTTCCCCATCTCCTTGGCCTCCAAATAGACCCTGAAAAATTTGCCCCGCCAATGGGACAAAAACTATCCTAAAACTTGCCTTAAAGTGTCCCACTGGCAGTGTAATGCAAATAACAAAAATTATTCACGAAGTAAGCAGCGCTATCTCTCGGGGTGTAAATGAACTAAAGTAAATTTCTAACCATTTCTAACTGTACCATGGAGTATACTGTACAGTACCAGTGGGACATGAGCGATGCAGGTTATAATGTAGTCTTTTCCCAGTTGATTTTTTTTTTCCTCCCTGGGACAACATATGTCCCGGGGGTAGTGAAAGGGTTAAAAAGTTAAAAGCGTTTCTCTCTCAAAAGGATCCATTTTAAAGCTGACAGTACGTCCGTTAAACTGATTAATGAAACTGAATCTGCTGCGCGAGAATGTGTGTTCGGGCTTTGGCGGCGTAGTACAATTTACTTCTCGGTATTTTTTGCTGGCTGGTTGCATAGAGCAGGAGTAAAGGAGCCTGGCGGTATATGGTTTTAATATTTAACCCGATGGATTGATTGCAGGCCCGATATTAACGCGATTAAGGCTGGTATGCTGGGTAGTCCGAGGCAATCGTTGTCTGCGATACCGTGCAACGTGCAGCCTCCGGATAACACGTACGCCGAGTCTTTACGACGACAATCATCGTTATCCGGAGAAGATATTAAAATCGTTATCGACGACGTTGATCAATTGGAATTGGATCAGCCGAGTAATTAAATTTTATTGATTTTTGTACCCTAGTGTAAGTTATTGTTTATCTGTGGCCTTTGGAGGGCGTATCTGGACAGATGATCGATTGAAAAGATCCATCGCCATTGAAAATCGAGATTAACTTGTGATGTGAGCTGTCATGGAGTTTTTTAAATAACTCGATTAATAATCGGAAAAAATAATCTACCGTTGGTGATCGATTTTCTCCATGCCCCTTGCCCTTCATTTCGATTGAAATGCAATATGGATTTTATAGATAATTAGTAGGTTACCTTTGCAAAATTAAAAATTAATATTTTTCTTTGTACGTATTTTAGGTTCTGATGTTGCACCAGTGAGAAGAGTTGTCCTGAGGAGGGATCCCAACGAACGGATTCATAAAAGTAAGTGATGAGTGGTGTTTATTTCGATTTGTTTTCGATACGGTTCTGATTTTAGAGCCTAAATGAAATTTTTATTTCAGCAAGGGGATTCGGAATGCGAGTTGTCGGTGGCAAACCTGGCCCCGATGGTACGTTGTATACTTATATTGTTTGGACCATGCCAGGAGGACCCGCTGAAAAAGCTGGATTAAGAAAAGGAGATAAAGTAAGTGAAGAAGTTAATTACGATAATTTTGGTTTTGAAAATTAAAAGGTTTAGATACGATTGACGAATGAGTCATAGGCGCACCCAGAAATTAATTAAGGGAGGGGCTGAGAATTTGAGAAAAATCAGGAGGGGGTCAATTTCAAATTAATCCTTTTTCACCGATCTTTCAGCCAAAAATCATAATTTTTTTTGACAAACTGGGAATTTATTGAAGAATTTGTTATTTTTGACTCGAAAATTGGTTAAAAATACATCAATTTTGAGCATAAAAAGACTACGAGTAAAATAGGTACCGCCCAAGCAAAGCGAGGGTGGAATTTTTTTGAAAAAATCTTGTCTAAAAAACAAAAAAATGTACCTTTAAAATATTTCAAATTTTTGTTTTTTTTTTTTTTTAAAAAAAGTAGAAAGGAACTTCTGAGAAAAACTTCTAAAACTAAAACTGAAAAATGGTATCTCAATGGTTAACTTGACTTTGAAAATGATTTGGTTAATTTGATGAGGATGAAAAATTTTAATGACATAATTGGTGTCCTATTAAGAAGGCCTGTTGGGACATGGTGTCCTGTGAGGGATTTAATTGAGAATTTTCAAGCTAAATGAAAGTATTCAATTTTCGGCTTCATCAAGAAAACCCTTCAACAAGAAATTATTTTTTTTATGCTTTGAAATTTTGATTTCTGAAAATTTGGAATTTTTTTTTTTTGTTAAAATATTTGATGAGTTATGTGCTAAAGAATTAATGCTGAAATAAAATCATATAATTTTTGGACAGAAAAGTTGTTGGGGAGAAGGGAGAAGGGGGCAATAAATGAAGAATTTGGCACATGGTGTCCTATGGGTACATGGTGTCCTATGGGTACATGGTGTCCTTTGGGGACATGGTGTCCTTTGGGGACATGGTGTCCTTTGGGGACATGGTGTCCTTTGGGGACATGGTGTCCTTTGGGGACATGGTGTCCTTTGGGGACATGGTGTCCTTTGGGGACATGGTGTCCTTTGGGGACATGGTGTCCTTTGGGGACATGGTGTCCTTTGGGGACATGGTGTCCTTTGGGGACATGGTGTCCTATGGGGACAATTTTCACAATGAAAAAATGGTAATTGACTTGATACAGAAAAATTGATCATTTACCCATAGATTCTATATTTGATTCAAATTTTCTACCTATCTTACACGATTTTTTTGAGATTATCTATTTGACTCTTGAAGAATTTTCATTTTTAAAATTATGAGAATGAAATAAAAAATAAAAATCTTTCGTTGTGATTTTAAAATTTAGGATTGATGGAATTGTAATGTTTTAGGGAACTTGATTTTTATAATTAGATGAATCGATTCCAGTTTTATTGATTAATTAATTTTATAGTTCGAGATGAACCTTGATTTTTTTTTCGTGATGAGTAAATATGCCTGAAGAATTACAATTTTCAAACTTATTTGGAACCATTGCATAGTCTTCCTTTCATAAAATAGGTTTGAAAGAATAAAAAAATACTTGTTTGATTATTTTTCTCGCAAAAATTCAATAACATTTAAAAAAAATTGACCTTGTGTGAAATCAATATTTAAAACACCAGAACTTTGGTACTATCTGTTTTTAATTTTTGAAAACTGAATAATTTTCAAACCCGCTTGTCGTTGAATTTTCCACAGATATTAGAATTATGCGGCATTCCACTGATGGACTTATCATTCGACGAAGTTACTTCAATAATGGATCGAACCGGCGACGTAATAGATATGGTTGTGGAAACACAAGGTGTCAAGTAAGTATAAATTTTCTTCAGATCAAGTACCCGTTTTCTTTGTAAAACTCATTTCAGAAAACGAGGAAAAAAAGAAACATTCAATTTACTTGTCTATTATGTTTCGCAGAATGAGCGAATCGAAAGATGACCTTATAAGTCAAACACGTAAAAAGAATCCAGAAATTGTAGGTAAGTACCTAGCGAGATGAAAAGTAAATTCATCTTTGTCGTTTATATACCGAGTAGAATATTTTAATTGGTTTTTATCGATTACCTAGAACCCCACGAACCTGTGATATCACCGACGAGAAGAAAACTACCTAAGACACCGGTGAGTACAAATAGTTCTCGAATTTCGTTCAAAGTTTGGTAGTTACGGGTTACCCCTGAAGATAGAGTTACAATTACGGTGGATGAATTTGATACTTCTGAAGAAAAGTTGATTAACACGGTACTTACTGTAATTATTTTTGTTTAGGTGGAACTTCAAGATATGGTTGTGAATGCAGCGAATCAAGATCAACAGCTGAAAGACAAAGAAGCAAATAAAACCGAACAAATTAGTAGATTGCAGTTGGAATTCTGGTGCAAAGAGAAAAAATCTGTGCTAGTTGTGTCCATATTGGCCGCCGATAGTTTACCTCTGAGAGATGATTATTATTTTGGAGGATGCCAACCAGAGGCGTTTATTAGACTTCGATTAATACCTACGACGTATGTTTGAAATATCGAATTACCTATTAATGGTGATTATTGAACCCGATTTCATTGTTTTTAAAATTAATTTTGGGTGGAATTTTCTCCGCAGAGATAATGACCAAATTATATTTACTGATGTTGCCGAGCCAAATCAGAATCCAATTTGGAATACGACGGTGGAATTACGGGCTGAAAACGGCAATGTCTTAGAAAAAGCATTAGAAGTGACTATTTGGGATCAAAGACCCGATGGTGAACAAGTGTTCATCGGTAAGTATCAAGCACTCCCTTTTGAAGCCGATTTTTTGAAGTGTCAGGAGAATGCTCCTTGGTTTCTAACGGAGAAAAGACATCATTGATTTTTTTGAATGGGTGCTTAAAAAAAACTTAAATTCTTATACCATGCCATTGATTTTTAAATTTTTTCAGGTGAAGTCGTCATACCTGAAATTGATTTGACCATTGATACGCCAGTCTGGTACAGAATCGAGAATCCAGAAACTCCAGGAGTTAAAAAACCTAACCAATACTTCCCTGATTCGCCAACACCCAGTCTGGATGGCACACAACGATCACTTTCGGGTACAGCAGAAATAAATACCTATATTTTCTAATAATGAATTCCTATGATGAAAAGAACCTTATTAATGCAATATTGTCACCTTGTCCAGAAGACAGAGACAGTGAAATAGACGGAGCCGAAGGTACTTACGGATTCCTACACCCGGACCACGCATACTTGGCTGGATCTCGAAGAGGGTCCAGTCAATCGGAGCAGCTGGAGGTTGAACCTTATCAGTTGAACAGAGATTTCTCAAGATCGCTTCCTGGGTCTAGACGAAGTTCCTTCCAATCAACGCAAAATTCTGATAAAGGTATAAAAAAAAGCTACTAAAACATATTTTATAATATTGTCAAATAGGTACCTATCTATACTATATTTGATTCTAATGATGAATTTGTTCTAAAGATATACCACCAGTTACGTATTCATCGAAAGGAAGACGTCGCAGTTCCTGTACTCCAAGACCAGATCCCGATGAAATACTTAAAAATCTGAAAGCAGTCAAAGGAGAACTGTTAGGAAGAAGTATGAGCATTTGCAGCGGTGATTGGCGTATGAGACGAAGTAAGTTTTGTATCAACAACTTGACGAGGAAATCATTCGAAATTGCCTCCTTCGATTTGAACTGGAGTGAGATTTTCACAAATACTAAGAACATATGTTTCAAAATACCTGTGATCAAAATTTCATAGCTACCAAAATTATATGTTTCATTTTTTCAATCAATTTCTTAAAGATTTTGTACCTTGTTGTGAAAATCTGATTTTCCTAAAAAAATTGTGATATTAAAAAAAATAGGTAGCTTTCAGGTTAAATTGATGAAAAGTTTTTATAGGTAAGCAAAATTCATCTCCTGAAACTGATTTTTGCCATATCCAGATTCTAAAACCTCCAAAAAGATTTTGATTTTCACAAAAATCTTCAAATTTTTATAACGATTTTTTTTTATTTTTCAAATTTTTATGACAGGTTAGGTAAATTTGACATAGGAAATCTTAAATCTGTGGAAAATTTCAATTTAGGTTCCAAGAGAGTTTTAAAATATCAGTAAGTAGTGTGTTTTTTTTGGGCTCGTCTGCTCTGTCATTCTGAATCAAAAAAAAATAACTGACGAACCCTTGGAATTACAGCCCAGAAATAATTAATTAAATGCCAGTAAAATTGGCTGATTTTCAAAGAATATTTTGAATAATTTTTTAGAGCACTTATCTTGTCTGATTTTTCAAATAAATTGGTTAATTATTGAGTATTAAGTATTACCAAAATTTCACTGAATTTTAGAAATGAAATTCTTATTATTATATGGATTAGAAATTACTGAAAATTGAAAAAATTTCAATGTAGGTATCGCCGAATAAAATTTCATTTCAACATTTCTGACTTCGTTTAAGATGAAAAAATAAGGGTATGATTTATCGTTACGACAAAAAAAGGGGAATCCACGACAAAAATAGGAGGTTTGAACGACAGAAAATTGAAACTCAACGGCCATGAAAAATACACGACAGAAAAATTCTTTGAACGACTGAAAAATATATTGTACAAAAGAAAAACACGATTTACGACAAATAAAAAATCGCACGGCAGTATAATGACCTCAAACGACAACAACTTGAGCGGCACTCACGACAAAGCAGTATGTTTGAACGACAATTTTTTTTTACAGTCTAATGCACATTTCTAAATGAAAAAATTATAAAACATCATATTGAGGTACTTACCTATTTCTTTTCCACAGAATTTTTCGCCAAGAATATGAATTCAAATTCGAAGTACTAGGTGACGAATTTTGAAAAATTGAGCTTTAATCGATTAAACGGGTCATTAGCAGTGACGTCGGAAAGTGGGGTACAAGCGATGCATTGCACCTCCAAAAAATTCTGACTGGGGTGCAAAGTATCATTTTTATCTCCCCAATCAGATCAGAGAAGGATTTTCAAAGCACTAAAACAATTTGAAAAAAAAAATATTTTTTGGGGGACATTAGGAAAATTTCCAACTTTTTCAAAGTTTCGCTCGGGCATGAGGAATATTACAATAATTAAGTAAAAACTATTTAAGGCAAAAGTGCGAAAAAAAACACATAAGGTTTCCATTTTTCATAGAATAAGGTAATTTCAAATTAATTTCAGTTATAAAGTTGGAAAATTTTGAATTCAAAGTTGGCAGAATTGAGCAAAATGAACTTTATTTGTATTGTCGTTCAAAATTTTCATTTGTCGTTCAAACACTCATTTCTGACGGGGAGGAAATTGTCGTGATTCATCAACAAATTTAGTCGTGATGACTGCGCATTTAGTCGTTTGAAATTACTGTCGTTGAACGAACTAACTTGTCGTTCATACCTCCTCTTTCTGTCGTTACGCTTGCCTGTCGTTCAAACCTCCTTTTTTGTCGTAAGATTATATATTTCCCAAAAAATAATAGATAAAATGCAATCTTTTCAGAAAAATGCAGTTACTCCCAGAAAAATACAATTTTCTCGGAGAAAATACAAATTGTAATCAAAATTCCAATTTTTTAATTATTTAACCCCAATTTATTAGAGACGGGGGCAAAAGTGATGAAACGGCGAAGAGATGGTACCTTACCTGTGTACCAGTAAATGTACATACATAATGAATAGAATACGTAATATAACGAGCATTTATTCACGGCAACCCAGTTAGGCAACTTTATTAACGCCAATGAAACAAATCGCCCAGCACACGCGTGATGATCAAAGAAATCCCTTTTAATGTGTTTTTAAATTTTTTTTCACCTGCAAACGATTTGATCGATTGGGCTGAAATTTCTGGAAGATTTTGAGAAAGGTTGCGAGAATCCCATGATTGAAAGTTCAGCTAAATTTACAGTGAAATGCAAGCTCCAGGGTCACTCAAAGTTTGTAAACATCGTTTTTAAAATTCTTATTTGAATTTTGACCATCTCTAGGCAGCTTGAAAACCAAGCTTCTTCGTGAAAAATTGATGACGCATTAACAAACCCTTTTTCTAAATTCAAAAAAAAACAACCTTCATTCTATAAATTTGCAATATTGAAAATTCCTTCAATTGTTTTATTGAGAAGGTACCTACTCTAACCTGGAATAGAATTTTGACACAAAACAAAAAATATATTATTCTAAATTTCAAGTGGTACCTAGAGTTCATTTTTTGAATTTTTGAAGAATTTTTTAAAATTCAAAATCCAAAAAAAGTTCAAAATCTGAAAATCTGATTTTCGAAAATTTCTGGAATACAGTCAGAGAAATCAGTAAAACAAGTTTACTGAAAGTAAACAATGAAAAAAATTGCTGGAAAATGAGTAAAAATTCACAAAAAAAATTCAGTACCTATCTAAAATTTGCTAAAAAAAATCAGTAAAATTCTTGGAAAAATCAGCGAAAATCAGCCGAAAATCAAAGAAGTTTGCTAATTTTCTCTGTGCTGCAATTTTGACTTTTTTCTAATGAGTAATGACTTTTCATTGATTCGAAATAAAAGAGTGGTCAAATAAGAAACGGATGATATTAATTTTATTTTCGATCCTCTCAATCGATTAGAAGTGCCTTCGAGACATTCTGGAGTTTCAAATATTTTTGGAGTTTTTCCACTCTGAAAAAATATTGTAATGAGCGAATCTCCAGAATGGCATTTTGAGATAGGAATTGAAGTAGGTACCTATCTTCTCTGAAAATTAGCCAAAATCCAACAGAATTATGCAGAATGTGATATGTATATGAAAAGCGATGTTTTTGGGAACGTTGAACACGTAGATCAGTCTATTTTTTCGATTTAGGTTCTCAAAAGTTTTCTAATCTCCCTCTATATTTTTGTCGAGATGTTGAAAAATGGCAAAAAAAAAAACGTACCTGTGTGACCAATTCTACTCCTAAGCTCTCTCGATCATTTTTTTCTATGTTCTTTTTTTTCTTCGCAGAAAGCAGCGATCGCAGAAAAGAATCGAAAGATTCCGTGCCCGAATTAGCGGAGCCGTCGGGTGACCAGACAAACGACGATGATGAACCAAGGTAACGAACTGATAACACGTACACGTTCAGTTCGACGTTATAACAGCGTTCTACTTCTACTACCTACATGATCACTACTACATATAAATATCGAATGTTTAATTGTAAATTCAAGAAAACTTATCGTCCTCTAAAACTACATAGATAGAATTTATATTCGGGGAAAAGAGCCAATCTTCAGGTCTGTATGAATTAACATTACATGTTGTGAACGCTTTTCGCTTCGGCTGAAATTCTGAAAAGCTTCGAAATTCATGGAAAGCTGACATGTAAACTGAAAATTTCTTTGTTGATGTCTGCCTCGATGTGTAATATCCACCGCATTTGTAAGCTTCACTGTTCACTATATGTTTGCTACCCGATGTAAGTACAGTGGCGCATTATTACATTGTCCTACGTAAACCTATCATCTCACACTATACATTGTACATTATCACACACACTTGTAAAAAAAAATGATACATAACCAATGCGCTCGCAAATGGCACCAGAATCGATTTAAAAAAAAATTTAAGTAGATGAAAAAAAAGAATTGTACGTTGGAAAAAAATTTAAGTCTATAAGGCTTGTAGAAATCACTGGATCACTTTAGATTATTTACATGTACAGTATTTATACGTACTCATTGCGAGAATGGAAATTCATTATCACGCGTTTAAACGAGCACTTTGTATCATACGAAGACGATATACAGAATACACGAGTCATGCGCCACTGTCGAAGAATCCGCTTCCTCTGGGATTGGCGATTCTGTGACACCGAAGCTGTAATACCTATTGAACCCTGATGCCCTGCCGAAGGCCTTGCGTGTGGTCGGTTTTGCGTTTAAAAAGTACTCGATGTCGGGTTTATGGAAAACACCAGCCGGTGGTACTTTTTGGATGCAAAATAGGCGAGATTTTTTTACCATTTCCTAACCCTGAGCTGTAGTAACCCTAAAACCTTCGCTTCGTTACCCTTCATATAACCTAATCGATGTGTAATCAAATGGCTTAGGTAAAAATTTTGATGAAATTTGAGGTGTTGTAGATAATAAGGCTGAAACCTTTCTGCAAAACCCCTGCATAATAATTTTTTCAATCAACAGTGGAATATACCTACTTGTGTTGTGCTATGTGGTGTTGAAACAATACTTGGTAATTTTCTTGAATTTACAATACCGTTGACTATGACTTTACTTTTTTTCAATTTTTATTTTTTTTACGAAGTGTAAAAATATTCGAATCGATTCGATCGATTTTTTTTTTCTTTTTAAGATGCAAAGATGAAGAAAAATGGTAGGTAGATGGATTCGTAACACGATTGTGTTGCTTTGAAATTTACCTACCTACGGTTTAATCGAAGTGTATTGCATCACCAAATACACTACATAGATGTTGATTTTTTGTTGGTTTTTTTTTTCACCTATTCGTGGAATCATATGACTCGCTTCGACTATACCTGTCTTTGTGTGTGCTTTATATTCATAAAGCTTATAATAACAACATATGGCTTGAAAATGATAATGAACTCATTGTTTTTTGTGTTCTCCTTTCGTATATAAATTGCATATACCTCAATGTTCACTTACCAAAGCGATATTTCAGCCAATGAAGCATGCGATGTGAATGTATCGATGAATGTTTATGTGTTTAGGTCTTTATATGTTTAAAATTTACGTAGGGTTAACGTTAGTTACCTTTGACGAGATGATGAATAAAGTAGATTTTTTTTTTACTAATTAAGGCGTTGTTGTGATTGCAGAGATGATCGAAAACTGGGACCATTCCAATTGGAACCGAGATTCAATTCGTTTACTAAAGGTGAGCATGAGATGGTGGATTGAGTCTTTTTTGAATTTTTTGTCAGCAATTTTTTCCTTGGTTCAGCCAAAAAATTATGGAATTCCGAGAGACATTTGTTCAAAATTTGGATAAATTTTCGAAAACTTCGAAACATTTGTCAAATTTTGGAAAAAAAATTATTATTTAAATTTTAAATATTGGTCGAGAAACGTAAAAATGGGTATTTTTTGGAAATCTTTGTGATTTATACCCTTCCTCCTCCCTCCTCTCACTGATAAATGTTCTCAAATTGCCTGCATCAATTAAAACCAGGTCGAGCAGGTCAGAAATCAGTTTTATTTATCCATGAAGTTGAGAAAATTTACGTTCAAATAATTTAAAGAATTTTTAATTTCATGCAAGCGTGCAGAAAATTTGATTATTTTCTAATATTGTTTTCATTGAAAAATTTTCAAGTTTTTTCAATGTTTAATAAATGATGGAATTGTCCTGAAAAATACTTCCGAGCCGTGGCAAAAAAAAAGTGTTATGAAAAAGGGGGTAGGTAGAGGTACCTAATGAAAAAGTTATAAAAATTCAGGCCAATTCAGTATACCTACACCCTCAAGATACTTCTTGAGTTGAAATTATGTAGTTTAGATTTCATTTCAAGTCAAAATCAAGCATCGAGGGGGGGAGGGGGTAACAGAGCACCATCACAATAAATCCTTGATCCAAATTGGCTGTTTCTTGCCGAGAATCGTTCTTGAACGATTTCATACAAATTGACGAATCGTTCTCGAACGATTTCAACAATAATAAACGAATCATTTGCGAATGATTTCTCAATTTCATAAAAAAAATCAACGAATCGTTTGCGAACGATTTTTCCAACAATGGTGAACAAATCGTTTGCAAACGACGTCATGATTTTTTTCAAAAAAGAATGAATCGTTCGCGAACGATATTATCAAAAACGAGAAAAACTTTCCTAAATGATCTCACAATTTCATCAATATTGAACGGATTCTTTGCGAACGACCTCGGAATTGTTTAAAAATGAACGAATAATTCGCGAACGATTTCATTATTTTTAAAAAATGGACGAATCGTTTGCGAACGATTTCATAGTTCTTAAAAAACGAACGAATCATTCGCGAACGATTTCATAAAATATGAACGATTTTAAAATTTCATGAAAAATGATTGAATCACTGGCGAACGATTTCAACAAAATGAACAAATTGTTCAAAAACGATGCTTTCGAACACGAGTCATGAGGGAAAATCCCATCAATAATGAATCATTTACGAACGATTTTATTAAAATATCGGTGAATCAATCCATTTAATTGCCTTTTAGGGAATCATTTATGAACGAATGTCTGAATAATTTTCTGAAAAATGGGGAGGATATTTGACCAATGGCAACTGGTTCTTGAACGATTTCATTATGAGTAATCGAACAATCTTCATGCCCATTAATCAAACTTGAGCCCATGGGAAAAACACAAAATTGAAAATTTTCTCCGACTAGAATGCAATTTCCCCCAATTTCAACAACTCAAAATTAATACCATGGATATGATTTTTCCTTTTGGGTGAGGCGGTGGGGGGGGGGGTATTCCAAATTTTTTAAGATCATATTTTGCGTCAAAAAAGTTCAAAAACTTATACATTTTTATATTTTCGAAATTAATTTAATGTCAGAAAGTTATAGATCGATATGGTTTTTATTAAACACTATTTTAGAAAATTATTTTCATAACTTTTCCTACTAAAAATCCAGCATGATAATAAATTAAGAAGGAAAGCAACCACTCCATTCCCCTTTAGTTTCGTCTTATTGAAAATTTCATCGTCATTTCCAATATCTTCTCTAATCAAGCAAAACTCTAATTACAGGTGGAAACATCGACCTAAGTCTAGAACTCTGCATCACCAAGGGCCAATTAGCAGTCAAAGTTTGCAGCGCCAGAGGTCTAACTCCAGCAGATAATCCACCAGGTAAAAATCCAACTACCCATTTTCATTTCTTTCTATTTTTTGAGACCTCCATAGGCGCACCCAAGGAAGGCTCAAGGGGCTCGAACTCGAAAAAAAAAATTTCTGCAAAAATGTGAAAAAGCACATTTTTTGGCTCTTCAAATAATATAATATATTTTTTAAATTTTCGCCCTCGCTTCGCTCGGGCAATATTTTAATAATTCTATTTTAAAAGTTGATAATTTTCGATTGAATTTCCAGTCAAAAATCACCAATTCCTCAACAAATTCTCCATTTTTCAGAAAAAATTGATGATTTTTGACTGAAAGATCAGAGAAAAATAACTAATTTGAAATCTGACCCCTTCCCATTTTTTCTAAAATTTTCAGCCCCTCCCTTAATTAATTTCTTGGTAAGCCTTTAGAGAGACCTCTCATTCTCTTCTCTCTTTTCAGACACTTACGTAAAAATGTACCTAAGAGACGGCGACCGACTACTCCTAAAACGTAAAACTCGCGTCGTGACCAAAAGCTGCACTCCCGAGTTCAACCAAACGCTCAAGTACGCCGTCCGAGACGTATCCGACCGATCTCTGGTGGTAATGTTGTGGGAAAGGCAGAAAGGCTTCGAGCACAACCACGGCCTCGGCAGCGCCGAAATTCGCGTCGACACGTTAAAATTATGCGAACACGTGACCGGCTGGTACCCGTTATTTCCGATCCAAAAAATTGGCTCCGAATCCAACGACTCTCCGTAAAATCTTATTATTATAAGGTTCCTTCTCTGTCTTCTTTTGACTCCTCAATCAACCCCCAAATTCCATTTCGTTATCCTAAATGTATACCGAATCAAATCGGTGTCTTATGAAAATCAAGACACTGTACGAATATCGAGTACATATTAATACGTAACGTACCTACATGTTGTTAAGTGTTTTAGATATTGTAATTTTTGTTATTAATTTATCGACTCCGCAAAAAAAAAGTCTACGTTTGTATGTATTTGTATGTGTCTGTTTGTGTGTACATAATTTCGCGAAAATTCGAATTCGTGGTTTGTTTTCGGGAACGTGCGTTGTTTTTATGTTTGTAGTTCGAATAAGCATTATAGAAAAATCGATGTTTTTTTTTCCTGTACATAATTCGTCGTATATTAATAATAGCAGCATGAATAATAATGTATCGTGTACCTACAGACTTCATTTTATACATATTTGTTTAAAAAAAAAAAAAACGAAAATAATTATCAAGGTATGGGCATAAATATTATTTGGCGTGGGCATAACGTCTGGTCAAGCCCTTTTACCTATTTATTACCTTTAAGATAAATTTTTAAAAAAATGAGACCATAGTGATAAATATTTTAGAAGATAGAAGTATAGAAGATTTTCGAATAGCCAATTTTTCTAATACCTACCGAAGTCTTCGTTTTGTAGTGAAATTTTTCCCGAAAAGTGAATCGAGTTGTGTTTAATTTTAACATGAATTTTTATTTTATTTTAAACGTTAAGTTATTAAAAGTATAACTTTATAAAATAAGGTTACCAGGTTACGTTAAAACGTAGTAAATGCGAAAAGAAAGGGAGAAAATGGTAGGTTACATAATTAATTTAGTATTTATACATTCAAAGCGTTTTACCTACTACCTAAGTAATTAATTATCCGCGGAATTGATTCGAATAATACGTACCTATTCAAAACGTACTATATCATGTTGAATAAAAACATATCTTTGGAAATTACTGCGGTACGAGTAATTTTGCCGAAACAACATATCTTCCATAAATCCGAACCCCATAGTTACCACGATGATTAAAAAGGAAAGTTTTCAAAAATTGAAACGAACAGATGTATTGATCTAGAGTTACGATACATTTACTCACGTTAATAATTAGTATTAGTAATTGTATTAGAGGCCTAAAGTTTTCAAATTTTTATACAATGTAATCGTTTATTTATACGTAAGTGTTTTTTTTGTTTGGATTTTTTTTTTACTCTTCGATCAGTGTCTCTGATTTCTTTTTACTGTGTTTTATCGAGTTTCTCTCGACGATTTTCTTCCAATCTGTACGATAAGCTTTTCTTTATAGATACGCGACTATGTGTCTTTTTAAGATATCTTTTTTATTAATTTTTTCCTTCTTATTTTTTTTTTTCGTTCTTTTTTGATGGGAATAACTTATACATACAGATAGATGTTTTTTTTTTCCTCTTCGAATACGTATTTTTTTGTCAGCTTTTTTCTCTTTTTAAAAATAAGTTCAATCTTTTAGACAATCTATTTTTGTTACCTATCGTGTATTATACTTATTTCTTCAATGTAAATAATGGACAACATTTAACAATTTTCTACTATTTATTTCTTCTTCGGAATTTTTTTTGGTTTTGATTTTGATTTTTTTTTGGTTTTGTTCGTGTATCTGTGTATTCGGCATGATACCGTAGATATTATTAAATGTACCAAGTATATATGTTTATTTAGAGCTAGACGAAAATAAAGTGTTACGAATTGTGCGAGTTGGATTTGTGATTTATCAGCGGATGGCTTGTGTGATTTTTATTCTTGAGGGGGGGGGGATAATTGAACTAAACTCGATGGAGAGTTTTAATGAAAATTACCAAGTAGCAGGCAAATAATAGATAAGGATAACGAGGAAACTAGTTTAATAGCCGATGAAGTCTGTTTTTCTGGTATTTTTGGTGGTGGAATTCTGAGCACGTCGTGAAACGTTGGTATAAGATTTTGGCTCATTTTGTTATTCTCTTTTAAACGTTTTATTCCAGAAATTTTGGTACGTTTAATTGAAGCCAAGAAGTCTTCGTATTTGCTGCTGTCCAGTTTCGCGAATTCCTCTTTGATTGTTCTCAGCTGAAAAGATTTCAAAATGAGATTAGTCTTTACATATTAGGTATGTATGTGTGCAGTTTTTCGAAGGTACGAAGTGTCCCCTTCAATTCGATGAATAGGCAATCAATATTGCGTTACAAGAGAGATTTGTACAGGATCGTGGTGTATGTTTTTTTTTTTTTTTTGAAGTTCAATTGGGGAAAGGAAAGGTAGTCATGAAGTTCAAATGAACTGGTAAAAAATTTCTCTTCGATTACTTACTCAATTGTAATTGAAATTTGACTGAAAAATTTTAAAAATTCAACCAAAAAGTACAATTTTTTATCAACTTGAAAATTAAAATTTTTTATCAACTTGAAAATTAAAATTTTCTAAAAATTTGAAAATCTAACTGAAAAAATTATTACCTATTTTTATTTTTTAATGGACTTAAAAGTTTTTTGAATCTAAATATCGATGTAAGTAGATACCTATTATATTTATTCTTTTTCTAAAATATTTTCAAAAAAATTACAAATTTTTATGGTATTTTACACAGAAATTCTCACAATGGGCAATCAAAAAAAAAAAAAACAAGCAAAATTTCCAATAAATACTGGTAAAATTTAGAAGGAAAATTTTGGTATTTTCGAAGAGAATCTTTCGTTTTTTAAGGAATATTTTGCCATAAAATTTCAACAAAATTTTTAAAAAGTTTCCAAAAAATGGTAGCAATTTTTAAGAATTTTCAATTTTTTCAAAAAAAAAAAAGGAAAAGTTGATAAAAATTTTGTTACTTTTGCAAAAAAAGAGAAAACAACAAGATTCTAAGGAATTTGAAGAATAGACCTGGAGATTGAGTTGGACATCGCTGAAATTATGTACTTACAACACAATGTTGGAAAATAATTACAACAGTACCGAAAAAAAAATGTTTAGTTCGTGTCCTAAACAATTCGAGGGTAGGCAACTATACATACTTGTGTTCAAAATAAATTGCCTATTTAATTTATGATGCAATACGCTTGATAGCTAAATAGTAGATCTGGTTAGGTACTTACAATTCTCAAATGTGACACAGCATGCACTTTGGACTCGAGCTTACTCAATATCGCCTTCAAAGTTTCAAGTTCATCAGCATTAAATTGTCTGAAAAGAAAAGTACATGAATTGAATTTTCACCTTTTCTGTTTAGAGGCAGGACCTGCTAAAAATGTAATAATGAAAAATAATTACGGAATTTTGGTGGCTAGTTCTCGAGCAAATTTCAATGTTGTAGCGATTCCAAACGAAGATGATAAAATTGAATCGTAAACATAATTTTCGTGTTCTTTGTCGATATCGACGTCTTTTAGATCGGATAATTTTGATAAAATTCTGAAATATGAAAATAAATTGAAGTGGTGGGTTGATGTTGCTGATGAAAAAATTCTGATTAAATTTTTTTGCGGGTGTGGTTTACTTTTCTTACTTTTTCAATATGTCTTCATCACGAGAACATCCTAAAGACTTCAAGATGGTTATTTTATCATAAGCAACGTCCGTTGAGAGGTAAGTTGTCCATAAATTATTGTAAACTTTCTCCTTGTCTTGAGATTCCCTTAATGCAGTACAGTAAACTACTTGTTTCAAATCTGGCTGGACTCTGAACAAATTTTATACAAAAATTAGGAACGATTTTTAAATTTCACGAAGCTGAAAAATTGATGAAACAGATCACTAAATTCGATGACATGAGTAAAAATTTTACATAGGGCGGGCGGGCGCTGGGCGTACAAATTTACGGATAAGATTTTAGAATTTTTAAGAATGTGTTATATTACAGAACTTAGAAATATCTGAGGGAGCACCTGAAATATGGTATAAATTGCTAAAAAATACAATGGTTACGTTTTATGTACCTAGGTATTGAAATAAAAATCTTCGTACTTGCTGAGGTCATCTTGTGAATTGTATTCAAGTAGGGCATCTTGAACGCAAATTTTCAAACCAATTTTGCAAGCAAACAATAGCAAAGAAGGTTTTCCCATTTTGATAGGGTAACTATCCGTTGATTTAACGCTGAATCCAATCGATTGAATTTGTTTTTCGAGAATTCTTTTAACGTACATCTACGAAATATAGAAATTATTGTAGGTAAGTTTATAATATCAGATCTATCAATTAAAGAGATCAACAACTTGAAATACTCACGCAGAGGAACACCCGAGATGCCGTATCTTCGTACTTTTCGTACAACATTTCAAAATGAAATATTGCCGAAAGTAAAGGCACGATTTTGGATTCCGTTGTCAAATATTTCGCCAATTTTAGAGGCACGCTGTAAGGTAAATGTCCTTCATAAGCAAACGTAAAAGAATCATCAATTAATTGAGCCCGGTTTAAAACATGTATCTTCTCCATGTCTGTATTTAATTGCTCGATCAGGAGATCCCAGTTTTGGGAATCATAATTCACTCGATAATATCCTAAAAAAAATTGCTCAAAAAATTGAATTCATTCAATCACATTGTACCTACCTTTTGAATTTTTTTTTTACCTGAACGTTGCAAATTACAAACAAGCCATTCACTACATTCAATGGGTATCGATAATGTTATCTTTTTATCACCTATAATCCAATCTGAAGGAGCAGTATTTGAAAATGAAGCTTCATTTTTGGTTGTACAGCTGATTGGTGTTATCCATTTTTGATTAGGAAGATTTCCTGAAGCTTGATTTGATACGTAAGTTTGCTAAAAATGAATTTCACATCAGTGAAATGCAAAAACTGAACGTGATCGTATTGCAGGTTTTTTTCAAAAATCGAAACACCTAACTATAAATAGTCTAAACCTCCTGACATGAGCCTATGAAATCTGGCAAATTGAAAAAACACCACTTGGTTTTTTTTCATCACCTTATGTTTTAGAAAAGCTTTAAAAAATCCTCTTATCACGTTTCCGCAATATTCAGTGCAAAAAAAATGAAAAATCGTGAAATATTTTTCATCAATTGAAAAAATATGAAAAAAGGTCTATAAAAATTAGGGAAAACATGAAAGTTTTGAGTATAAAAATCCGTACTTTTCAAAATTATTTTTTAATTTTTTTTTTTCAATTTTTCAAAGTTTTTTGAACTTACGTAGGTTATCTAATCAGATTTTCAGGACTTTTTGAGAAAGATGAGAAAATGAGGATCCGGTAAAAAAAAATTAAGTATACAATTTAAAAAAAAAAAAAGCAAAATAATCATTTCTAGTGAGAACCTTTGAAACTCATTTCAATTTCAACTATAAGTACCTATATTCATTTACTTTTAAGAAATTAGGTGAATACAATTGAATCTCGACTTACTTGTTCAATTTCTATCATATTTTTATTTTGACAATTTCTCGTCACTTTTACAATTGGATATCCGATATTTTCAGTCCATGATTTCATCACATCGATTATAGAGTAATGAGGTGGCATTGGAAAGGAATCTATACCAGAATAATATCGTAAAGCTTCAAATAAATTGTTCGAAGTCACTAGTCCTTGAACGGATTTTTTACTGCAAATTTTCAATCGAAAATACGAAATCGTTGATTATTTAAATAGAACCAAAAAATAAATAATACGAACCTGTCTGTAATATATTTTTTAATAACGCTTCTTAAAGAACTTCTTGATATTATATGCTCCAACATCCGGATGATAGAAGCACCTGTAATCAAAATTTTTTATTCCATTCGTCAATCTTCATACCACTACTGTTGAACGTGGTAAAAATCAGGAATAATTGCTAGTTTTTTTTTTTTAATTTTAGATTGATCTCTTTTCCCCTCCTATGTTGGAAAATCTTAACACTAGACTTGTAAAAGATAGATTTGAAACTGTACCTTTATAATAATTGATTGAACCATATTTCTGATTAATTTGGGATTCAGATATTTTCGCCGAATTCCTCAATGCTCCTGGATTGGCGAGTTCCTTCCATAAAGCTGACTGCAATACTTCCACATTAAAAATTGATTTAATTTCCCAGCTTGGCTGCACCTGATTCAGAAATTAACATGTTATAGGGTCCAAATTTCATAAACAATGGTTATTTTCATCCTTGCACCCCACCATTTGATTTTTCGATGCTGCCAAGACGTAATTTAGGTACCTGCAACCTTCCAGCTTGGACAAAACTCTTAAAAGTTGAAGTTTCCTCAAATTTTCATCATTTTTCGAGCCCCAGATCGAAATTCGAAAATGGTAATCTTTGATCTAGATACCTAGGACAAATATGTGAGCCTTGATATAAAAACCTTTTAGGTGTTAAAAAGTGGTTTTTGAGTGGACCCCCCCCCCCCCGATTCTACTCCTTATGAAAGGCTCAAAAGTAGTGTCAACTTAATAACTAATCTTTAAAACTTGAGAATTTTTTCTAAATTCAGACTCACAATAAAAACATTTTTGTTTGCCAATGTCATAAAAAGTCACAAGGATGCCAAAAAAAAAAAAAAATGTTTATAGGAGGTAATTTACATTTTACATTAAAAATGCTCAAAATTTCCTACCAAATCAGTCACGAAAAATTCCATATATCCGGCGAATGCTTCAGTCAGCCACGAATACTCCCAAGCAAGAGGTGTGACCTGTCCTCCGAACCAGTGACGGGCAAAAAGGTGACACATGGAAGCTGTCGTAATTACATTTTGCATATGAGATCTTTTTCCGTATTCACCAATTAGATAATCCTCTCTGGTAATTGGAAAGATTTTGAAAAATAGGTAGATAGGTAATCAAAATTATATGTACGTAGGTATTGAGAAAAAAATCATATATTTATTCACCTCAGCAGAAACAATCCCCAGTTATCCGTGAGTTGATATTGAATTTTCGGAATAGCCGCGATATGCACTTCAGATAAATCGTGTCGTACGCCAATGAAATTTTCTAGCTGAGTCAGCACTTTTTCGCTTTGAATCTGAGCATATTGCGTATTTCCAATTGAATTGCATCTGGTGTGAATTTCAATCAAACCATCTGCATTTGATGAAGTTGAACAATCGAAAATCACAAATGCCACTAAATAAGTAGGTATCGGTGGCATTTCTCTGAATGTGTCCCAAACGAGGTTTTTATCTTTACTAAAACAGATAATGAATTTTTTAGGTATATTTATTCGCAGTTTAGATAAACATATTCTGGTTCAAGTTTTTTGAAGAAAGAAAAAAATCTTTCAATTACTTACCTATGAGAGTGACTTTCCACCAAAGGCATATTAGATATGACTTTTTGATTTATATTTCGAGCGATGGATATTTTGAAAGGAGTTCTAAAACGAGGCTCATCAAAACAAGGGAAAACTTCTCTGGCATACGTCCCATATAAATTTGTAGCTATTATCCATCTTTACGATGGTGAGTACATGAATTGCATTAATAAACGAATGAAAAATATGTGTAAGAATCTCTTTCAATCACACTCACTTCTTTTTATTTCCAACCTGGTAAGAAGTTTTGAAAAGTCCTTTATTATCGTCCTTCAATATACCTTCGAATCCGATGTACATCTCGTGAAATTTTCCGATTTCAAATGGTTCTGATCTTTCGAAAATACAAAAATCGCCCTCTTGGTTCCATATAATTTTAGTAGCTGTTTCATCGGCGTCTTCTTCATCTTGGGATGTGACTCCTTTCAATTTTAGATTTTTGCAATGCAATTTTACAACTTTTGTAGAAAACTTTATCCGAATTATGATGCCAACGGTGCCACTAAATGTAGAAGTTGTCAGATCTGGGGTGATTTTCAAGTTATAAGCAACTGGTTCGATATCACCAGGTAATTGATTTTGATCACATCGTGCCTCTCTCAAACTCGTAAAAAATATACCGTATAAAATTACCAAAGCGATCCCGACCCGCATTTTTAAATCGAACTGGCCCGAAATATTTCGAATATTTGGTTCACACTTTTAAATTCATCGTCGGCACGTTTATTCGATAATAGGTAAGAATAGGTGACTGAAGTGAACACAAGCTCAAGCAGTGATAATTTTCAACGAGCTGATATCTTGAGTATTCGTCAATAATGAAGCTTGGTAAATTAGGTAAATATCACATACCTACCGATATTTTGTTTTTTCTACCTATTTTTCTTGAGTGGTTGAGTCAGAAACATCGTTTCATGGAAAACCGTAATAGTAAACCAGTGATCTTTATAAGAGAACCGTGGGTGTAAATTGATTAACTGAATTCTGTTTATTTTTTCGGTACAAGAATACGCTCTGAGGCGCAAGTTATTCTATTTTTGAGTGAAAAATCGCATTACAATAATTTTTGAAAAAATCTCAAAAATTTATTTTTCAAATGATTTTTTTAGACATGTGAGTAACATGACAAATTGTTATTTCAAAGCGTTTCATCTTTTTTTTTTCTGACTACACGTGTTTGAATTTTTTTTTGCTAAAGCTTAAAAAAATTTTATTGCAGTTTAAAAAGTAGTTTGACTTTTTTTTAATAACCAAATTTTTTAATTAACCTGATTGAATTTTTAAAATTGACTAAATATCATGCCGAAAAAAAGTGTTTAAAAAATGGGCTCAGTTCTTCCTTCTTCCAAAATTTGAAGCTTGAACTTGTAAGTAGTATATTCGTGTTTTCAGCTTGGCAATCAGGAATTATCGAAGTTTCAATGATTTTCCGTATCAAATTGAAAACAATTCTGATTTTGAACTACAAAAATTTTTCTCAATTCTTGAATTTTTTTGTTGCGAAGTTTCCAAATATTTTCTGCAGATTTAATGACTCAGCTACATTTTTTGAAAATTGGTGTTTAATGAAAATTGCCAAAAAGAAAGCAAATGATACATAGAAAAATTGAAGGAACTGGTATGAAAGCTGATGACGTAAGTTTTACTGGTACTATTGATGTGTGAATGTTCAGCACGTCGTAAAATATTGGTTTAAGATGATCGCTCATTTTGTTATTTTCCCTCGCACGTTTAATTCCAGATATTTTGGTACGATCAAGTATGGTTACAAATTCTTCATATTTTTTGCTATCCAATTTCGCAAATTTCTCTGTGATTGTCCGTAACTGGAATTATGTTGAAATAAGATTAGATTTTACCGTCGAGTGCTAATCGCTGGCAGAGTTTCCCCTCCACCTTGATGATTCAGCAACCCATCACTGATTTGGATTTTTTTTGCACTTTTTGCCAAAGTTAGAAGGTGTAAGAATTTTTTTGAAAATGAAACAAAAAAATTGATTTGATTTAAGTCGTGTTACTTATTTAAATATTTTCATTTTTTTCAAAAATACTTTACAGGCCCATTTTCACAATTTTTTTTTTGAACAGTCAGAAAAAAATAATTGAAATGCTCTCCATAATTAGGTGCGTATATTTTTTTTAAATCCAAAAAGGCAATGGCAATAATTTCATGAAAAATGTGTTTCATTTTTCAAGCTATGTATGGATTTGAATAAAAATAATCATTTATGAAGATCATTTTGGAATCAATTTTTTAAAATTATTTTTTTTTTCACTTAAATTGAAAATCAAGAAACCAATGATATTCTAAGGTTAGTACAGAAACATTCGAAGTCTATTTTAAACTATCGTTTTACCCCCGACAATTCGAAAGGTAGGCAATTACATATTCTTGTAATCAGGATGGGTTGCCTACTGACTGAATCGCCCTAAAAATGTAGATAATCTTATTTTCTTACTATTCTCAAATGTTGCACAGCATGAACTTTGGATTCAAGGTGACTAAATATTATTTTCAAAGTTTCAAGCTCATCGACATTAAATTGCCTGAAAAGGAAAATAAATTGCATTAAATCGAGTTGTCGTTTTTTTTTCTGATTTGAAGCAGATATGGTACTCATTTAAAAATACAATGAAAAATAATTACGAAATTCTGTCAGCTTGATCTCGAGCAAACTTCAACGTTGTAGTAATTCCAAAGGAAGATGATAAAATTGAATCGTAAACATAATTTTCGTGAACTTTGGCAATATCAACATCATTTTGATCGAATAATTTCGATAAAATTCTGAAATATAAATGTATGAAAAATAGTTAGTAACCTCGTGGTTTTATTGGAGAAATCACAAACGAAATATCTATATTACTTTTTTAAAATGCTTTCATCGCGGGAGCATCCAAATGTTTTCAAAATGACAATTCTATCATAAGCAATATCTGTTGAGTGGTAAGTTGCCCATAAATTGTTGTAAACTTTCTCCACGTCTCCAGATTCTCTTAATGCAGTACAGAACACCACTTGTTTCAAATCTGGTTGAACACTGGAAAAATTTATTGCCTATAAATTAAGAAGAAATTCTCAAAATTTTATTATAAAAATTGAGAAAAAATCGAAGAGAACGGTGTGTAAAGATCGACACACTTACTTGCTAATATCACCAACGTTTGCATCATACTCAAGTAAGGCTTCACGAACACAGATTTTTAAACCGATTTTACAAGCAAACAACAGCAAAAGTGGTTTCCCCATTTTTATTGAGTAACTGTCAGTTGATTTAATGCTGAATCCAATCAATTGAATTTGTTTTTCGAGGATTCTTTTGATGCACATCTATAAAAATTGAAAATTAGAAGCAGAATAATACATATTTATTCATAATTTTAAAAGGTCGGCAGCTTAGAATACTCACACAAAAAAACACCCGAGACGATGTATCCTCGTATTTTTTATACAACATTTCGTAATGAAATATTGCCGAAAGCAAGGGCACGATTTCGGTTTCTTTTTCTAAATATTTTGCCAATTTCAGTGGCACACTGTAAGATAATTGACCTTCAAAAGCAAACGTGAAAGAATCATCAATTAATTGAGCCCTGTTCAAAACATGTATCTTCTCAATGTCTGTATTTAATTGCTCGATCAGAAGATTCCAGTTTTGGGAATCGTAATCAACTCGATAATATCCTGAAAAAAAAATTCAAAAAATTAATAAACTTATTTGAAAACATCCTCGAATAAAATTAATTTTTTTTACCAGCTCGTTGCAAATTACAGATGACCCATTCTGTACATTCACTAGACGTCGATAAAGTTATTTTTTCATCGTCTATAATCCAGTCTGAAGGAGCAGTATTTGAAAATGAAGCTTCACATTTACTTGTGCAACTGATTGGTGTAATCCACTTTTGGTAGGTAGGATTCACCAAAGCTTGACGTGATACATACGTTCGCTAAATGAATTCATGGGTATTGGAAAAATTCAAGTAGGTATGTAGGTATCCATCTTTTAGGCGGCCAAATAGGTATTGAAAATCTTTTTACCCTCATATTGATTGTTGACTTACTTGTTCAATTTCTATCATTTTATTTCGACTATTTCTTGTAACTTTTATCACTGGATATCCAATATTTTCGGTCCATGATTTCATTACATCGATGATAGAATAATGAGGTGGCAATGGGAAAGAATCTATATCAGATTGGTACATCAAAGCTTCAAATAGGTTGTTTGACGTCACTAATCCATGATGTAACTTTTTACTGAATGTTTTTGATCAAAACAAATTACTTGGATAATCAAAAAAGCAGAAAAAAAGATCGATAATGCGAACCTGTCTGTGATATATTTTTTTATTGCACTTCTCAAAGAACTTCTTGATATTATATGCTCCAACATTCTGATGATAGATGCACCTGTGAATAAATATTTTTGGTTCAATTGTTAACTTTACGACTACTTTTCAAATTAGCATCTGTGCTGAGAAAAAACATTGTATTTGCTTTTTCTTCCAATTTAAAAATTTTCTCGCCCAAAAATTCATTTCCCTCCAACACTTAAAATTTTCATGATTTTTAAAAATATTTTCAATTTTGGTTCCTTTTCTCAAAATCTTCAATTCTTTGAAATATAATTTCCACTTTTAAATTTTTTCGAAATTATAGGTCTCTACTACTGAAGTATTGATCATAATGATTTTAATTAGAAATCGTATTTTTAAAACTTAAAAAAATTTATGAGAGCTTATCTAAATTCATTCACAAAATAAAATATCGTCATCATTTATCACTTTTCTGATTTTTCTAATGAAAATTCATTTGAAAAATAATAATTTTCTAATGAAAAATAATGTGAATATTTTTCAAACTAACTACTGAATTAAGTAGGTACCTATACTTACTTATAATTTTCATCAACTTTTCAAAATTACTCTTTCAATGAATCAAAAATTCATCATTCGTTATTCATATCAACTTGAAAACGAACGAAATTCATAAAAATTAAACAGCAACAGTACAAAAGTCGAACAAAAATGTACCCAAAAATTACCGAATAATAATGACAAAATCCTAAATTTAGAAAGGCAGATTTCTGAAGCCGGTGCATACTTATTTCAAGTCATAAAAAAAAAAAAAAAAAAAATAGGTCCAACTAATATTGGGTCTGATCAGCATTTACTGCTAATAGTGGGTCCAAACTGGCATTTTGATTCGGAAAAATCAAGTAAAAATCGTGAAATTTTCGGACATAAGTAATATGAGAACATTTTTTCGAGAGGGAGGGGCATAGGCATATCCAGAAATTGATTAAGAGAGGGGCTGAGAATTTGAACAAAAAAAATGGACGAGGGGTCAAATTTCAAATTAGTCATTTTTCACTGATCTTTATTCAGTCGAAAATCATCGATTTAATCGACAAACGGAGAATTTATTGTTAAATCGGTGATTTTTGACTGAAAAGTCAGTCATAAATTATCAACTTTCAAAATAATTTTTTGAAAAAATATTTTTTGAAGAGCAAAAAATGCACGTTTTTCAAATTTTTGCTGTAAAAAATATTTTTTTCTGAGCTTGGGAGAGGGGGCCAAGTCTCTTGAGAGTCTTGAGCACCCCTTTGGGTATCCCTGGGGGAACTGAAATTAAAATACTTTTAGTCGAATATTATAAATTTTTAGCTACTTTTTAAATAAGTTGACTCCGATTCATTTTTGATAGTGAGCCAACATGAAGAATTATTGAATCATTTTGGGTGCTTTTTCGATATCCTCCCAAAATAGAACTGAAGTGAGGATAAAGATAAACAAAATTAAATATCCTGAGAATTGAAAAAAAATAAAAAATAAAACAATATAAATGCCCTTACCTTTATAATAATTGATCGAACCATATTTTTGATTAATTTGTGAATTTGATGTTCTATAACTTTTCAATGCCCCTGGATAAGTGAGCTCGCTCCATAAAGCTGACTGCAACACTTCAACATTGAATAGTGCTTTAATTTCCCAGCTTGGCTGCGCCTAATTTATAATAAACCTGCCATATTTTTCATTCTTATTTTACATATTGTAGTGAAAAAATACTCAAATTTTCGTACCAAATCCGTCACGAAAAATTCCATAAATCCGGCGAGTGCTTCAGTAAGCCACGAATACTCCCAAGTCGCAGGGGTGACCTGTTCTCCGAACCAGTGACGGGCAAAAAGGTGACACATGGAAGCTGTGGTTATTATATTTTGCATATGGGATCTTTTTCTGTCTTCGCCAATTAAATAATCCTCTCTGGTAATTGGGAAAATTTTTAAACCATTTAATTAATCGAAATAATCGAAGCATAAATTAACAATTAATGAGAAGAATGAGACATTTTGTTACCTACCTCATCAGAAACAACCCCCAGTTATCCGTGAGTTGATAGCGAATTTCCGGAACAGTCGCAATATACACTTTGGATAAGTCGTATTTTATACCTATAAAATTTTCCAGCTGAGTCAGCATTTTTTCACTTTGTTCCAAAGCATATTGAGTATTTTTAAGTGCATTGCATCTGGTGTGAATTTCAATCAAACTATTTTTATTGGATGAACCCGAGCAATCGGACATCACGAATGCTACTAAATGAGTAGGAATCGGTGGTGTTTCTTTAAAGGTGTCCCAAACAAGGTTTTCATTCTCGCTGAAAATTGAAAAAATTTATGAAATATTTATAAACAGTTTGCTATGAAATACAAACCAATTTTTTTTTTGGAGGAAAAAAAATTACCTATGAGAATGAATTTCTTCCAAAGGCATATTTGATATAACTCTTTGGTATTTATTTCGAGCAATGGATATTTTAAAAGGTGTTTTAAAACGTGGTTCATCGAAACAAGGGAAAGCTTCTCTTGCATATGTGCCATAGAAATTTGTAGCCACCAACCATCTATTTATTATAAATCAATGTAAGAAGATATGTATAAAATATTTACATTCATTTTTAAAATTGATTCATATAAATCGACTGCTTAGGTATGTATTTAACCTTCTTACTTCTTTTTCCCTTCGACTTGGTAAGAAGTTCTGAACAAGCCTTTCCCATCATCTTTCAAATTACCTTTGCATCGAATTTGTAACACATAATTAGAGCCAATTTGAAAAGGTCGAGAGGCGGTAAAAATGCAAAACTCGTCTGTTTGGGTCCATTGCAATTCCACAGTTTGGCCACCCCTGTATCGGTCTTCTTCTGGTATGGTCAGATCTATTTCCAAGTTTTTACAATGTAGTTTTAAAACATTTGTTGAATACTTTACCCGAAATATGATGGTAACAATTTCGATAAATGTGAAACTTGTCAGATCTGGTGTGATTTTCAACTCGTACGAAAGGGGTTCGATATCGTCAGGTAAATCGCGTTGGTCACATTGAGATTTTTTCAAACACGTAAAAATGATCGCGACGTAAATCAACAATACTAAAAATGTTCGCATTTTAGACCGAGAAATATTCTTAGTTGAATATTTTCAAATTTAATCGCCAGCACGTTACTTCGGCATTAGGTAAGAATCGGTAATCGAAGAGAATACAGGTACGAAGAGCGATAAATTTCAACAAGCTGATAAATTTTTTAACAATTATAAATGATGTAGTTTGGTAAATAAAAAAATATCACGTACCAATGCATTGTTTCACATTAAAAATGGTATTCAAGCGAGTAAAATTCTATGGGAGTGAAAAAAATCGATCAAGTACCTAGGTACTTATGTTTCCTCGAGTACCTATTTTCAACTGAAATTTTATTAATTGAGATTATATAGTTACTGTAGGGATAGGAAATTCGCAATGTATAACCGGTAGAGATTTTAATTCGGCCTCCAGCTCGAATTTTCAATCCACTACCCCCAAATTGTGTCCCTCGATGTTTTTTACCGGGTAAAACTCGATTTAGAGCACCCCGTTTCTTCGCAGTTTTTTTTTCAGATTAAAGCGCAAGGCAAACACTTAATTAAGTGATATTTCACGTATCTCCGCAATTCCGCACATTTGGGAACCAGTAATGCTCCAATATTTTTGAAATTATTCGATCTACATCGAAATGACCAGTTAAATCATGACATCGTACAGTGATTATTTTTCTCCTAGCATCTTGGTACCACAAATAATTTTCGATCATCCATTTTACGTAAAAGAATACCATGTTCGAGAATACAGTCATCTGAGAAATCATTTCTCTCAATTTGTAACTTAATTTTCTCATCCGAACGTTGAAAATTACGAATTTAGTCTCTTGGAGAATGGAGGTACAACCAGCAACACTCCATACATCGAATCTGAATCTTCTGGGACATCTGATGGCGCTCTACTGATTGCATCCACATATCTATTGTATCTGAACACCTGGTCTGCGGCGAATTTCAAATGTCAAATTTCTGAATCATGCAATCTGCGGAATCTGGTGAGAGATATTATTGCTTTGCGCGGATTGTAGATTAGTTCATGCATTTTTTCGAAAATATATGATTTTCAAAACATTCGAAATTTCGACTAAATCGAGGTCGCTGATTACGAATCTGAACTCCTTTTCACGCGATCGCTCCGCCTTTGCCGAAAAATTCGTATTTTTTGGTGAAAAATCAGTCATAACTCGACAACAAAGACTCGACGGCGAAAATGGTCGCCAGATCCGGAATCAGCGACCTCGAATTAGTCAAAAACGACACTAATTTCGAAATTTTTGAAAATCATGAAGATCCAAAAAAATGCATGAATAATAGTTCATGCATTTTTTCGAAAATTTATGATTTTCAAAAAATTCGAAATTTCGACTAAATCGAGGTCGCTGATTACGAATCTGAACTCCTTTTCACGCGATCGCTCCGCCTTTGCCGAAAAATTCGTATTTTTTGGTGAAAAATCACCATAACTTTGATTAAAATCGACGAAAATGCAATAACTAGTGCATTTTTGGAATCCTCTCGTCGAGACGAATCGAATGGTTTTTTTACGAAAAATTTTGAAGCGTTAGAACGAAAGTTGACTTTTCTTCCAGCGCGGCTGATTGATGGATGGTCGGCGCCGCAGAAAAATGCCCATAACTCGGCCAAAAATTGTTCAAAATACAAAAACTAATACATTTTTGGAATCCTCTCGTCATGAACAAACGAATGGTTTTTTTACCATCCCATTTCGAGCATTTGGACGGGAGATAGCTTTTTTGCTGCCCGGATATTTGATGGAGGAAAACGCCCGTAACTCGGCCAAAAATTGCTCAAAATGCAAAAACTAATACATTTTTGGAATCCTCTCGTCATGAACAAACGAATGGTTTTTTTACCATCCCATTTCGAGCATTTGGGTGTAAGTTGGTTTTTTGCTGTGAAGGGTAGATTTATGGGGAAGACCTCGCGCACAAAAATTCTGGTAACTTTTCCGAAAATCACCCAAAATGCAAAAACTAATACATTTTTGGAATCCTCTCGTCAAGCACTTTTGAATGGTTCTTTTACCATCCCATTTCGAGCATTTGGGTGAGAGATAATATTGGTTTGCGCAGATTGCAGATTGAGAAAAATGCTGGTTACTCGGTCGGGAATTGCTCAAAATGCAAAAACTAATACATTTTCGGAATCCTCTCGTCAAGCACTTTTGAATGGTTTTTTTACCATCCCATTTCGAGCATTTGGGTGGAAGTTGGTTTTTTGCTGTGAAGGGTAGATTTTTGAGGAAAAATTCAGGCAACTTTTTCGAAAATCACCCAAAATGCAAAAACGACCACATTTTTGGAATCCTCTCGTCGAGACGAATCGAATGGTTTTTTTATCGTTCAATTTTGAGCACTTGGGTGGAATTTGGACGATTTTGAAGCGGGAAATTGGAAGTTGGAGAAGTGGAGAGGAGAAAAACGCTCGTAACTCGGCCAAAAATTGCTCAAAATGCAAAAACGACCACATTTTCGGAATCCTCTCGTCGAGACGAATCGAATAGTGTATTCATTTTTGCATTTTGAGCTGTTCTCGCGAAAGTTGCACTTTTTTGGCTGAAAAATCAGTCATAACTCGACAACAAAGGCTCGGCGGCGAAAATGGTCGCCAGATTCGGAATCAGCGACCTCGAATTAGTTGAAAACGACACTAATTTCGAAATTTTTGAAAATCATGAAAATCCAAAAAAATGCATGAATTATAGTTCATGCATTTTTTCGAAAATTTATGATTTTCAAAAAATTTGAAATTTCGACTAAATCGAGGTCGCTGATTACGAATCTGAACTCCTTTTCACGCGATCGCGCCCCGCCTTTGCCGAAAAATTCGTATTTTTTGGTGAAAAATCAGTCATAACTCGACAACAAAGGCTCGGCGGCGAAAATGGTCGCCAGATTCGGAATCAGCGACCTCGAATAATTTAATCAATTTTTCATATTTTTTCAGGGGGTAGATGCTTTAAAAATTACCTCTATTTTTGTTTTGTAAGGTTTTCGTAAAAAAGAACATTTCTAAATGTAAATAATTTTATATGGGCGTTTGAGCACGATTGAGAATTTGAGGGGGGGGGGGGGAGGAGAAATTTTTTTCGTCTTCTACCATATGGCTGGATCGCACCACAGTTATGATGGTGATAGTTTGGATTTGAATTTTAAAATATAAATTTCGATTTTTCGACTCTCCCCCTACAGCATGTCTTCATAATCATATTAAACGAATCGTTTATCAACTATTTATTTGAAAACAAGGAAAAGTCCCAGCTTTATAGGACATATGACTGATGTAAAGATTAAAATATATCATAATAATTTCAGGAATTGAGAATGATTGGCGAATGGCGATACCATACCAAAATTCAACGTCATTGTATGATGGTTTGGAGTCGTCGTGTTGGGTCTGTTGAGCTGCAAACGTTCAAAATGATTGCAATATTTGTAAAATTTATCAGTGATCTAAGTTCGTTGACCCCGAATTAACCCATTATTGATATTTTAGCCTAATTGCATTCTGTTTTTAAAACTATTCGTTTAGAATTTTTGTATGGAAAGAAATCGTGAAAGTGGTGGTACCTAGATATTTTTTTAATGGAAGGACAATGATTTTCCACTTTCAAAAAAAATATATCGCCTACAAAGTTTTTTTTCTAATTACAAAATTCGAAGTAAGTATCGAAATGTTAAAAAATCTCCATATGAAACTTGGAAAACTTTTCTAATCTCATCAGAAAGAGTAACACATCTGAGAAAAAAACAAATGTATATTCTACATAAAAAATGATCGATACAAATAACAAAAAAATTGGGGGAAAACATTTGTAATAAAAACGACACGATTATTATACAATATAAATGAACAATTAGAATTTTTTAAAAATAATTCTAAACGTGTCAAAACACACGAAATGGAAATTTGGTAAAACGCGATAATACGATTAGAAAAGAAAAAAAAACATTTAAACGATAAGTATTTCTACATGTACAGTCTTATAAAAATTTACCACATAAATTCATTGACAATGACGAATAATGAAACAAATAAAAATAAAAAAACGATTCGAGGAAACCGGAGGTTTCTTCAATTCACGACGATACAATATTATAATATTATCACACGGAGACCAAAAATGTCTTCAACGCTTCTCCAAACTCGATTTTTAGGAACAACAACAAAAAAAAATACTGATTCTAAAACCTACTGATACTGGTAGATCTGGAAAGTCCGTGGATACAGCATCTAACCGAATTCTGTCCCTCGGCCTGTACAACAGAGAAAAATTGAAATAACTTGGAATTAAGAATACACCGAAATACATTCTTTTTTAATTTTTTAATTTACCACGAAAGGAATTTTCGTATCGGTTAGAAGAGGCGTCTCTTGCGTAATAAACGGCGGACACGGTTGATCACAAGCTGCGTACGTGATTTCAATATCATTCAGTTTCCTCAAACTGGAGGTTTTCTTTTTGTACATTTTTTGTTTGCAGTCTTCTTGATGCAGCGTGAAATCGCTCTGTGAAAATAAAACAAATCAAAGTCAATAAATTAGGTACCTACCAAAAAATAGATTTATAGGTGGGAAAAAAATTCCCGCCTCATATTTATTCCTTACCATATCAGTGCCGAAGGAATTCTGCAGTATCAACGATATTTCCGCTTCTTTACTCGTACTTTCATCCTTTTCAGCGTTGAATTGGACAACTTCAATGGTACAGCCGTCTAAACGAATGAAATTCGAAAAATAGAAAATAGAAATGGCAAAGGAATGAAATTAACCGCTGATCTTTACCATCTTTGTTGGGAATAATATCTGGATTCTTTTCCAAGCTTTCTTTGCTTTTATAAGAATAATGTTTCTTCTTTCTTTTACGGTGCTGAGATTTAATAACGATGACGATACAGCAAGCTAACGAGATAAACACGCCGGCTAATCCGAATAGTATTGTCAATAAAGGGCGTAATTCTAAAAACGAGGGCAGTCGAGCTGAAAATACATCAAATAAATTATTTCACCGATCAAGCGTATTATAAACATAGGCTGAGGGCCGTTTTTACGAAATTTGATAATTATTACATTTGAAAAATGACGATCCCAATTGGACGTTGGGCCTTTGTAAAGTGTACTTTGTAAATTCGGTTGTTGAGCTGCGTCCTTTCGAGTTGAACGCGTATAATACGATATCGTAAGAAAGGCTTGCTTGTAATCCGGTCGCAGAGAAATCAGCTGTGTCGGCTGTTAAATTTGCTACCAGTCGGACGCTTTTTGCTTCGTAGATTTCCAGCACGAATTTTTGTTTTAGGCCGCCGTCGAATCCGCTGCTGCATTTTATTGATAATGAAGTGAACGTCTGGTTGGTCAAGGTGCAGTTGGTCAGGCTGTCTGGTTTACCTGGGAAAAGTTACATGGTGAGTATTTCAAAAAATTCGAATAGTGAGGTCGAAGATCATATATTTTTTTTGGCAAAAGAGAAGTGTTATGATCAACGTATGGATACAAGTGAGTCAGTTGAGTGGATACCAAATTATTCAATCGTCAGGTTTCAAAAAGTAATGGGTTGATGTATGTATGTAGGTAGTCCAAATTTCTCAAAAATTGGAGAAAATGCCCTATCAAAAAAAAATATATCAAAATACATACTTCATGATGAGAGTGAATTCAGGATTTTGAAGATAAATATCTGCCTAATTATAAAATGTAGGTAACTTAAAAATTTAAAATTTAATTCATGTTTTTTTTTTTTCATTATAAAAATTGAAACTGAAGTGAATTTTAACACAAAAAATCATTGAAGAAATTTTTTTGTGAAAAACACTGAAATTTTAAAATTGAGAAAATTAGGTATATTGAGATGATTTTTTCCACTGTACCTACCTTACGAACTCAGAGGGGTAAGTAGGCAAAATATGAAGATGGCTATAATTTCTAAATTTTGCGTGCATTTTTCTTCACTCAGGAATGTCTTATGTAATAGAATTTTTCAGTTGTGAAATTGGACAAAAAATCTAAATAAAAACTTGACAAGTTTCTATAAATAAATACGTAGGTAGTTTTCAAGATTTAGTTCATTTCAACTTTCATGATTGAATTTTTAAAAGAATTTTGTATGTTCTCGAAAACAAAATTTCATTTTTTTTCAGTTTTCGGTCTTTTACACTTGTTTTTATGATTAAAAATTGTCCGCCAAATTTTGTTCATTTTCACCAAAACAATTTTTTTTTCAAAAATGGATACTTTTTTCTAAATGATTATTTTTTTCAAAGAAAATGGCAGATGAGTTTTACCAAAAATTTCAGTTTTCTACAAATTCAGTGCGTTTTCTAAGGAAGTTTTTGGGTTTTATTGGGGTAGCTCCAAAAATTTGTTGGATAGCTTCGAAAAAACTTCTCCTTAATTTAGCACTGAAATATTAATTACCTAAATGAATAATTCTCAAAATGACGCCTTCCAAATTCCAATGCCAGACAATTCAAAATTTAGATTTGAAAGATAGTGGTCATTAAAGAATTATTTTTCTTAGAAGTAAAATATTAAACGCAAATTACTGTTTTTCATTCTCAACACAACTAGTGGAAAAAATTTCATTTTTTTGGTCCAATTTTTTCTTTCTTTAATGAAATTAATCGACAAATTTTTCATTTTCATCTCCTGAGATTTTTGCCCGATTTTTGCCCTCGTCAATATCACGTACTTAAGTATCTACCTATTATTAAGGAACAGAAAGTTGAAAATAGATCATAACCGGGTAGGAAAAAAATAAAGGAAAAATATCAAATTTTCCAATTTGGCCAGTTTTAAAAAATATTGGAATACACACCACTTCGAAAATAATTTTATTTTTGGGTATAATGAAAATATTCACGAATTTCGCCAGAACTGTGGAAAGTTTGGGGTAGACGTGTTTCCAAACAGTGACTTAAAACAAAAAAATTACTAGAACCTTCGCTCAATTTTCAATCAACAACTTTAATTTCTGAAATAAAATTTTCATTTTGAAAAACATCATATCTGGAGGAGAAGAAAAATCAATTCAAAGGAGACCAACAAAAGACTGAAAAAAAACGTATAAAAATCAAAGACCAAAGCCTTAATGATACGCCGTAGAAATTTCATCTTCGAGAAGAGGAAATACAATTTATATAAAATTCAACACCAATAACTGCATTACCCGGATATTTTGTTAAAATCTTGATTTTAGATTTTCATAAATCATTAAGAATTTGAAATTAGAAAATAGAATTATCTAAAACTGAAGATTAATTAAAGAAATAATCATTTTAAAATGTCATTAATCATGTAACCAAAATTTGACAAAATATCGATAAATGTTCATTAAAAAGTAAAATTGGTTGTTTTTTGTGACAATTCTTTAACTTACTGGAATCATTTCTTGGCCTTCCGAAAATTTGATAAAATTGACTGATATTTTTGCCCTAGTTTTATGTACGCATTTTTTCCAATTTGAAGAAAATTTTTTCCAAATAAGTTTCCATAACATTTAAATATTTTCCCAAATTTTTCACAAAAAATTATTACTTATTTCAAAATCTGATCATTTGTTTTTGAATAAAATTTTGTCGTAATTCCAACTTTTGGAGACCCAGAACAGTTTTTTTTTTTTTTTTTAAAAAAAAAGATCGAAAATGTGTAAAATTATTAGTCAAGCTTTCCAATTTAGACCTAGATTTATTTTGACAAAAATTGAAAAAAAAAAAGAATTTTCACAGTTCTCAAAAAATTTAATAAATATCTAACTTCCAAAAAATTTCCCAGATTTTTTTCCTAAATTTACAAATAACATTTTTCAAATACTGCGAATGTGAATGTTTCAGTTTTGAAATTGGATGAAAAATGACATAAAAATCTGCTCAGTTCAAGTTTAGGATTGAATTTTATAAGTCCGTAGTTTATTAGGTAAACACAGTGATTTTATAGAATTTTTAATGAAAAACCAAACGATTTAAATTCGCATAAAAACCTTTATCGTAAAATAAGTACTTTTAAATCTCTGGCAAAAAAGTTTTCTCGTAAAGAAGAAAAAAACTACGAACAGTTTTTTCCCTGAAAAAAAACCATAAAGAAAAAACTCTTCCTAAGTATTTCGTCGATTGTAACACTTGGTCTTTCGAATTTATTCATTATAATTATCGAGATTAGAAAAAAATCACCTGCTGGAATGATTTTATACGTGCAAGGATTTTTCTGAGATCCCAATGCATTCTGAGCCCAACAAGACAAAACACCGTAATCGAATTCGGTAACCGGCGTGAATACGGCAGTACTACGAGTACCATCTGTGCTAATTTGTTTCTTTAATAACTCCGTACTGATGGAGGTATTATTAAATTTCCACGTGAATTCTACGTTCGGAGGATTAGCCTCCACTTGACATGTAACGCTCACTTCTTCTCCGCGTCCCACTCCGTATTCGGCGCTCTGAATAGGGTAACAAATTGGCGCGTCTGAAAAGTATACCAGAAGAGAAATCTTTACCATTGTCATAATACGTACGTACGAATACGAATAAGTACCTAGATTTTATTTAAGACTGATTAACACATTTTCAAACTTGGACGAGTGTAGTGAATGCTATTCGAGTGTGTAATTGGAAAATGCACACGGAGCTTGGCAAACGAACAGAATGTCGAGTGAGGATAAGGAGACGTGTGGAGGTGGCTCGTTTTCGACGATGCTTAACAGGCTTCGATTGTTCGTCGGGGAATAAAGATTAAGTAGGTATGGGTAGTATTTAAATGCAGAAATGAATTCGAAATTTGTGTTGTGGTGTGTTTAAAAAGCTGTATTATTGCGGTTTTACAAAGGAGAATGAGATTTTATTTAGCGAGGGGTAAAATGGCGAGGAATTTGAATACCTAAGACGATTTTAAAATATGAAAAAAATACGAAAATTTTCAAAGAATTTTAATCAATTGGCGGTCTGAAAAAGTTTATTTTCTTAATTTTTCAAATTAGGCTGAAAACGAAAAAAAATCGATAAAAAAATTTTAAAAAGTATTTTCTGCTCGTGCCAAAGACATTTTAGAATTGAAAGTAATTAGATATTTCGTTTTGCCTTCAAGTTTTCTTTGAAAATTTGAAATTCGACAAAAAACGGTCAACCAGTTAATCAAGATTGACATTTTTCATTCATTATAATTTTTTTATTCGTTCAGCTTCGATTACTCGCGGTTAGATGAAGTTGGTAATTTTTTTTTCAAAATAAAAAATCAGACGAGGTTTTATTTAGGCTACTAAAATTTTTTTAAATAAGCTCGAGCAAGGTCGAAAAAATGAATTTTTGATAAAAAAAAACATCGATTTTTTTGGTCACAGACTTTATTAAAAGAAAAAAGACTGTATTTATGTTTCTGAGATTTCTAAATTTGAAACCGAAATTAACTGCAAGAGGGGAAGTGGAGGCTAAAGTCTACTAATGGATCATTTTATATCAACTCGAAACCTTTCTAATTTTAGGTTCGCCAATTTTGCTCAATTCTGTTTTACGAGCTCTTCCCACTGCCTCTTTAGTTGGAAGAGAGAACTTTGATGTTTTTGCCCAGTTCTAATTACCAAATTTCGAGACTTTATAACAGGAGAACCATTGATTTTAGAAAAAATCTAGAATTATGCAATTTTGAAAAATGTTGAATGATGGTTCAAAATTATTCATAAATTTTTTTTCGTTTGAAAATTAATTTTCAGCAGTATGTACCTATTAAAATTTGTAAAAAATCCACCGTCAATTTCTCAACATTACTCTGAAGATGTTTTGGTCTTAGATCTTGATACTCCGAAGGAGTACAAGGCCCCAAACGTTAATCAAATTGGATTTTTTTTTTTCCTAAAAAAAAAAGCGTATCATGTGACTTATTATTTATCAATTACAATGTTTCAATTTCAATGGTTCTGATTTCGAATATCATCCAATTTTTTTTATTAAAAACTCACAATACCTTACCATTACCTCTTCAAATTTGAAAAAAAAAACAACCTGGAAAATTCGAACGAAAAAATGGTTTGTTGGATTTTCAGAAGTGCTGATTTCGAATTTCAATTTTCGATCAGATCCTTCCTAATACGCCTAACACTTAGAATAGGTAAGTGTTGAATTTTGAAAAATTGAAAAAAAAATCGTGTCACGCGAAAACATGGATGGAAAATTGAAACTGAAATTAACTAGAAATTAAAAAGTCAAATTTTGAAAAATTGGAAACTCAAAATGAAATAAATTTCATCACCGTTTCCATTCAAAAATTTGTAATAAATTGCCAAAGTTCCGAAATTTTTTTCAGAAGAAGAATTTTTTGGGGACTAAAAACTGTAAAATTACTACAATTGAAATTAGAAAATTGAAATTGGAACTGATGACATTCAGTTTTTCCATCCCATGTACAAACCATTTTTTCGTTCAAATTTTCCAACTTTTTTTAAAAATTTGAAATACTTAATGGCAAGTAAGGTATTGTGTGTTTATATTAAAAAAATAATTTTGACAGAAATGAAATTTCAACGATTAGGTTCAAATTTACGATAAGTTCAAATTTTTTAAATTTCTTCTATTCAATTTTTTTCCCCTCATCAGTAAAATTTTTTGGCTTTTTTTTCAAAATTTACCCAAATTTTATTTTTTTAAAATTTTTTTGATCTCACATTGATTATTCAATTTTTTTCAAAGAAAATTCTCGTGTTTTTTTAAAAAAATTCTTTTAACTTACCATTTAATTGGAAGAAATTTTCAAAATATGAAATTAAACAAGACTTTAAAAAGTCAAAATTGGACAAATTTTGAGAGAATTGAAAAAAAAAAATGTTGAAATCGGATACAATTTTAAAATATACTTATAATCAGAGAAGCTGAAAAAAAATTGAACTAGGAATGATTTTGGACTTGGATCGTTGAAATATACCTACCTTAGCGTCGAAACGATTTAGTAGGTATGTAAGATCTGTCTATATCTCAGAATAATCTCCAAAGCAGAAAATCCAATAAAACTTGAGCCACAAGTTTTTTTTTTTTTTTTTCGAAAATTGGAAATCTACGTATTCATTTTTTGGGAACCAGTTTTCTAAATTTGGAAATTTTTGCAAAAAAAAAATCCAAAGTTTAAAACGAAACTATTAAAAATTGAACAAAAAATTGAAATATTATGGGTAATGAAAAATAAAATGAAATTTGTATAAAATACGTGATTAACTGATTATGTTGCATTTTTTGGATGTCAAAATTTTCAAATATTGAGAATTAATCCAACTAAACAATATTCATAATATTGAAAATCTTTTCCCATCAAATTAAATTCATCGTCACAAATTCAGCAAACCAGCAAAGCAAACAAAATTTAACAAAATTAAAAAAAAAACAAAAGTCACAAGAGCCTACAATTCTTTCAAATACAAAACCCAAAGCCTCTGAACCGCGAAATTTTCATCAATACCATCAAAGTATTATTATCACTCGAACGATCTTTGAACTAAGCTCCTCTATTAGGCTACTTAGGGAGGGGAAAAATCCCTAACGTAATCACAGAAGACCATTGACTTATTAAAATATCTGGTAAAGATGAAACGTACTTTTGTGTAGGAGGCATGTCTACCTATACCGAGCATAGAGACCATTTTAATATGATTTCTTATTCGTAAAGAATTCATTGGGGGCTGTGGAACTATATAAAGGCGCGAGGAAGATACGATACGAGCATATAAAGACCCATAGCTTCGGCATCGGGGAACTTGGCATCACTAATTATATTAACCGCGATAAAATCTTTTGATATAAGCTTCATTAAAGAGCGTAATTTCTGTATACGTAGTACTCGGCACCAAAATGCATGTAAATTTTCACCGCACGCCAACATTTTCGCAGCGCAAATTAACCGGATAAAAAATCATAGCCAGGGTAGAACAGCGAAAGAGAAGAGGAAACGCGATATAGTGGAAAATGCTCTCCCATTTTCGTCTTACTTGTTGAATTCAAAACGTGAAATTTTAATACGCTTACATTTCACATCCAAATAGAAAGAGTTGCTTTCGCCGTTTCCTTCGGAATTTGTGGCAACGCAGCTGTATAATCCGCTATGCTGACGGGTAACTTTCTGCAGAACTAGTGTTTGATTGGTAATCAACGGGCCCACGATCAGACTGCTGTTGAGAAAGACGCCCTGTAATGAAGTAAAAAAAAATCCTCGATAAAAATTTCTTCACGAGTAAAACAAGCAGGAAATTTCAAACAATAAATTAAACCGAAGTGAACCTCGAAAGTGAGAGAAGTTCGGAATAAAAAAAATCCTCCGTGTTGCGAAACTTTCCACTGTAAAAAGTTCATTACAGAATTAAGTTTTAATTTTCCTTCTTAACCATTACGACGGGCGCGAGAGAAGCGAAAGGTTTAAATAAAAGTGAATTCGTTATCAAAAGTGGGCATCCGCGAAGAATTTTTATAAACTCGAGAGAAGAAATACTCGCCTGGAAATTATTACGGTACGGTCCGGACATAAAATGTAAACAAATTTTTATTCCTTTTTTTCATCCTCCCTCACCGATGAAAAAAAAAGGAAAAGGAAAATACCCTTAATATTTTGGCATGAAAAAGGAAAAAAATGTAGGTAATGGTTCGAGTACTTCCTTATCCTGGTATTTAGTACTTTGGAAAGTCCGACGACCGTTTCTCTTGTAAACAGGTAATTTATTTTATTAATTTAATATTCGTAGCGAGTAAAATATACTTGATACCTATTTCAAAGTTGTTTTTTTTTCGAAATTGAAATTTTTTACGAGTTTTTGCAAAGCAATGAATGGATTGTTAAAATTAACGAATTACAATTGTCTGGAAAATCTAGAATTGGAATTTTTTTCGACTGTTTCTCACTTTCGTTTTTTTTTTTGATTTTCTTCATTTTTCACGCAGAAAACGACGCGACGCAAGGTAATGAAGAAAAATGCATTGTCGGAGCATTCGAGAATTTGAAACTTAATGCCTCATTTTTTTCTCAACTAATAAGTAAGGTAACATGAAACTAACATTCAACTTCCACATCACTTTTTCTACTGGCAAATTGGATTTTATTTTGCACTCGAAGTATACGTCGATGCCTTCCATGATGGCGCTGCTGTTCAGATTTTTACCAAGTTCGAGTACAGCGTTTGGTTTATCTGTGAAAACGAAACATAAAATGACATTGAAAATTAATATCGATTTTATTATGCAGTCAAAATTGAAATTTGGTTCCTTAAATTAGACACATTATGCAATTTAAGTTACACTCGGTGTCAAATGGGTTGCATACTACGATCACCTTTTTTTTCTGAAAGGTGAAAAGAAGAGAGTACCTAAATACGAGAATTGGTGAGGTGATTTACTTCGAGTGAGTGTCGATTTGAATATAGGGTTCCAAAAAAAACCAACTGAGTATTAAAAAATCAGTTTGAATAATATTTGGACATAGTGCCTGGGAAAAAATCACTATGGACATACTGTCCCCCCAAAAAAACCAAATCAATTTAACTTTCCAAAAAATTTTTTAATTCTCTACCTAAGAGAAAGGAAAGCCAGACGACCCCAAAAGTTGGTTATTTTCAAAAAAAAAAAACCTTTACAAGGAATTTGAAAGAACAGATGACAAGTTAGACGAATGTTTCATTTTTATCAACTTTAAATCGTTCACTTTGAACTACTTATTTCTGAAAAAAAAAAAAAATGAAGAAAAATGATGGCGAATTGGCAATGCTACAAACTAAATAATCAATTTTCAAACTGATCATTCAATGACTTAAGAAGCAAAAAAGTGTTTGGGTTGAAAAATAAATTTTTAGGTAAATGTTTTGAGCAATTTTTACAGAAATGTTGCCAACTAAAATTTCATAAAAATTATATAAATGAAAATGTGGTTGAAAAATTTTATGAAAGGCTATCACCTACAAGCAACAAAAAAAATTTGGGAGTGAATTTTTGAGATGTTAAGTGAAAAATTTAAATTTGATGAAGATTACAGCAAATTTTTTTTTCATCCACTGGCTCCTAAAAGGCAAAAAAGTGGGTTCTAAGTAACCACAAATCCAATTTCGAGATTGATAATTCAAGTACCTAGGGACTCACGAATTTCACTTTTTCGAGAAGGGAAACGGGGAAGAATAATCGAGGTTTCCAACAAAGAATGTTACCAAAAAAAATGCCAAAATATTTTTTTTTCTTAAAAATGACATCAATTTGAGTAAGTATCCCTAGCTTCGTGCCACTTTGAATTGGCGACAGGCTCACTTTCTTCAGAAGATTTCCCTCTGAAAGAAAATTATGTCAAAAATTTTCGTCAAAATCCAGGATATGATTTTTTGAATCGACAAAACTTCACATTCATTCTTCGCAATATTAGAATTTGAATTCAGATTGCTTTCTCAAAAAAGTTTTTGAAAATATAAATTCAATTTTTTTTGAACTAATTTTTTAGGGGTTCTTAAAAAAATATAACTTTTTTGTACACTTTTCAATAGTTTGTAAAATCCGTAAAAATGCGAGGAAAATTTGTTGAAGAAGTTTTTTCTAAAATGTGTGAGCCTGGACAAGAAAACTACCCTTGGAAAGTAAAAATTGGGTCTTGGAGTTACACGGTTTCTATTTGATTCTACATTCTTCTTAGAAAACTCAAAATCAGTGTCAGCTCAAAAACCAATTTTTGACCTCTAAGGATGTTTCTCAATCCCGCACGCATGTATTATGACATTTACGACTATTTTCCAACTTACAAAGTAATTGAAGAAGATTTTCTGCAATTTTTCAATTTTTTTCTAAAAAAAAAAGACACGAAATCAATTTTTTTCAGTTATCTGTTATTCAACTTTTTTGATTTTTTAATAGGAATGAATTGAGAAAACAGTAGGAAGATACTTTTGAGGGCCCCCAAAAAATGAGGATAGGTACTAATAGTGATATTTTTCAGGTAAAGACATACTTACTGATCATATTTGAAAAAAACAATCAATTTTTTTATAAAAGATTTCAAAGTCTTGAGATGAGGATAAAATATAAAATCATGGATGAAAAATTTTTATCGTTGAATTTTGAGATTTGGATACAACTGTCGAACCATCAATTTCTTTAATTGGAGAGAAAAAAGGTCAAAATCGATCACTCCTGCAGCTGCCTACTGTACATTGGAGGAGATCGCATTCAACTTATTTTACACCATCTGTTAAAACAGTTGCAGCTCAGCAAACGAAAAGGAGAAAATCATGCCTCGTTATTTGAGCCCCTTCAGTCATTTCGAACTGCAACCACAACATCGTTAAATATGAAAAATTGTCATTTAATCCAGACCATATCAGAATCACTCTGCACACACCAAAAAATCCGTATATGACATCAACTTATACGTATATGGGTACGTTTGTTGCACAACAGCCACCTCGAGATTTCATCTCATATCGAGAACTTCAAACTAATTGTAAGAAACTCTAGAGCTAAAGGGGGGTACAGCGAAGTTCTAACATTGCCATATCGTATGCAAGTACCTACTCTACATTACACGGGTACAAACGAATAATGTCGAGAATAGAATAAGAGAACAGTCTTCGTTGTCAAACGAAATATGATTAATGAAATTAGTTCTGTGTTTTCTAACTAGGTTATATTAAAGTTTACAAATAAGACCAGTATTCGAGCAGATATTTGAATTAAATACGTTGCGAATTAAGTAATTGCAAAATGTCGAATATGTTTTGATTAGGAACCTAGCTATCTACATGCAAAAGTAAAACACCGTCTCGGATGGGTATACTATGAACGTTTATACTACCACGTGTTTGCCTTATTTTTTGGATGTTATCGTGAGAATTTTGCTAAATCTTAGGATACGATAGAAACGTATGGATAAACGACATAAGCTGTTTTCATTTCTTACTTCGTATGTTTAATTGATACACATCGAGTAACTTTAATGTTCTCGGCGTAAACCGAAAGTCTGCTGTGCTTCAACTTCAACTTAATTGGTAAAATGGCTTTTAATTTTTAAAAAGTTGGAAAGTTTTTCGAGTGGATTTTCTCGCAGCAAGTTTTCAATTATTTCAAAAGAATCGAGAAATCTACGTTAGTTTTTTTTTTCTTCAATTCGAAGACAGGTCTGAGATACTAGCTGAAAAAAAAAAGAGAAATAATTAAGTAACTCACATGTTATATTTAATTTCCAAGAGTCTTGAAACGGAGTTGGTGATGGTATCGGTGACTCGGCTCGACACGTCAACATTTTACCATCGTCTTGAGCTTCTGGTATAAAATTTAATCTGCTGATCGTCGAATTACCATTGTTGCTGTCCTGTGTTTGAAAAATGATCAAAAATTGAATTAAACCGTTTTTAAAATTACATGAATTTTCGTATTTTTTTTCCAAATTGTAATTATTGGGACCAAGAAATTCGCACCAATTATGGGAATTCAAAAAAAAATCATTTATGAAAATAAAAATTGTCAAAATTTGAATCAATAATAGGTACAAAATTCAAACTCTGGAAAATATTTTCCAGCATTGTCTTCACCATTGAATTTTCACAATTTTTTTCCATTTCAAAGTTCAAATTTTCATAATATTATCAAGAATCTTAAAAATTTGCTCAACATTCTTGAAACTATTTCAAAAAATTGAGCCAAAAAATATGTAATGTTGAATTTCTGAACTTGGCCTAGTTTCCTGGAGAATTTTTTCAAGTTGATTATTCTCTAAATTTTTTTCAACTGTGAAATTTTCTCACAGTTCAGATTTTCTAATGAAAATAACAATACCTCTAGTTGGCATTCTCAAATAAAAATTTGCATACTTTTTGTACCTACGTGAGTTTGAAAATGTAAGAGGGGGGGGGGGGGTGGAACATCCCCAATGCCAGTCGAAAAATTTTGGATAAAGTCGGAAAATTTTTCAGACAATGTGCCATTACAAAACGAAATATTTTCTTTCTCGAAATCATCAATTTTTCAAATCTTCGCTCGAGAATATAAAGTTTAAAATATGTATAAGAAAAATGGGTTGAAATTATCACCTCTCCTTAAAAAAACCCATAATTAAAATAGAGAAATTTCAACACAAAATGCTTTTTTCTTCAAAAATTTCAGTAACTTTATACAATTATTTTTCAAATAATAATTTCAACTCTCTTCCTTTCCAGTCCAGAAAATTCAATAATTTGAAGTGAATAAATTCATTCTTTTCGTAAATGAAAATCAAAAAACTTGGTGACCATCTCAAATAAAATTTTCGAAAATATTCAATTTTTTGGAAGGAAATAAATTCATTAAGGAATAGGTATTAATTTTTTAAAAAATCAAAAAAGTAGCACAAAAATGAGAAATTTTTGATTTTTTATTTTCAGTGGGTCCAGTTGGTAAAGTTCTATGTGTTTTTTTTTTTTTTAAAAAAAAAGAGAGATATTAGCGCCAAATTTTTCATGTTCACCTCGAGGTTTTTGTACATGTTTCGAGGAAAACTTTGAGTCGGCAAATTCGGAAAATTTATAGATTTCAAGATTTCAAGTTGGCAAATTTGTGGATTCCACCCACCCCCCTCTAAACCCAAATGGGAAGTTTTGTCTCTGAGATTCATGTTCAGAATTTCGCAAGAGGGAATGATAATAATACTTCATTTTTGGGTCTACCCATCCGGATACCACAAGAGGTAAGTATGCTCTTTTCAAAAAAAAAAAAAAAAAAATACGTAAAATATTTTTCCAGCCATGAAAATGGATAGTCCTTTGAAAACAATTTTTCAAAAATAATGTGGAGGTGCTTCATACGCGGTTCATTCGAAACATGGAAAGTTTTTTTAAAAAATGAAGTCTATTCGTAGTTCCTTTATTCTTCATGTTGGACAAAATGTCATGAAATGAAAATTTCCCCAGTATTCAAAATAGTTATTTTTATTCTCATGGCTGAAACTTTTTTCAAGTGGTTTTTTTTGGGGGAACAGCATTAACCTCTTTAATTATCAAGACAGACTATGAGTTAACTTGACATTTTTGACATGGATATGTCTTAGGGCTGGGGGGTAAAATTTTGAAAGCGTTACGAAACGCTGGAGGTGTAACGAAACGCTGGAGGTGTAACGAAACGCTGGAGTGTAACGTAATGTTTTTAGATTAGGACATAATGGCATTATGTTAGACTTGAAAAAACTTAGAAAAAATTCATTTTAGATGAAGATATAATGATATTATGTTAGAGTTTCACAATAAACACCGGTTTTGTAACATAACTCTTGTGATATTATGTTAGACTTGAAGAAACTTAGAAAAATTTCATTTCAGATAATAACATAATGATATTATGTTGGAATGCCGGTGCACGTAACGTAACGTTTTTCAATTAGGACATATGACATTATGTTAGACTCAAAGAAACTTAGAAAAAATTATTTCAGTTGTCGGTCAAAAAGTCAGTCGTTGAAAAGTCGGTCGAAAAGTCCTCAATAAATCGGATAGTCCATTTAATAAATTAAAAAGTTAATTCGATAAAACAGAGAGTCATTTTGATAAATTGGAGTTGATTCGATAAATCAGAAAGTCGATTCGATAAATAGGAAAGTCGATTCGATAAATAGGAAAGTCGATTCGATAAATCTGAAAGTCAATTCGATAAATCTGAAAGTTGATTTGATAAATTGGGAAGTCAATTCGATAAATTGGGAAGTCATTTTGATAAATTGAAGTCGATTCGATAAATCGGAAAGTTGATTTGAAAAATCGGAAAGTTGATTTGATAATTTGGAAAGTTGATTTGATAATTTGGAAAGTTGAATCAATAAATTGGAAAGTCGCTTTGATGAATTGGAAAGTTTATTCGATGAAACAGAGAGTCATTTTGATAAATTGGAGTTGATTCGATAAATTGCGGTCAATTCGATAAATCGGAATGAGGATTTGATAAATCAGAAGGTCAAATTGAAAAGTTGATGAATCAAAAACCCGGTAAATTGAAAAGAATGAAAAATTGAAATGTTTTTAGATCAAGACATAATGGCATTATGTTAGACTTAAAAAAACTTGAAAAAAAAATCATTTTAGATGAAGATATAATGATATTATGTTAGACTTGAAGAAACTTGGAAAATTTTCATTTTAGATAAAGACATAATGATATTATGTTGTATCAAGTAGTTGAAGTAAGTTTTTAGTGTGATGGTTTTGAACCAACATTACTTAGTAAGATAGTTAGACATAATGACATTATGTTGAATCAAAAAGTTAAGTGTGGTACACACCAGGTGCAGAGTGCCTAGTGTGTTCCGACACCTTCAATTCATGCATCTTATTGACATATCCATGTTCTAAGATTTTTGCTTTAAAGCAAAAAACGCATTCATTTTTTTGATAGGTACACGGATATATCCAAAAATTAAACATCATCGTTCATTTACGGACCACCCTGTATAGAGGAAAATGGCAAATACCAAAATTTTGTGCTTCCAATTCAAATGTAATTTTTTTCTCTTCATAATTTCATACTTATATCCCTAATTATGTGCTCGATAAATATCCTGATTTTTGAACCGAAATTAACAAACAAAATACAACCTCTTCTATTACCTTCCTTCAACCTCCAAGCTCGTTAATTATTCAAAATCCTAAAAGAAAATTACCCATTGGCTGGAAAAACAAAATCACGCGGATTTCAAAACGCCTCTTTTTGAATTCGCAACAGAATAGCAAAACATTCAAAATACCACGTTCCACGCCACGTTTCCTTTGAGAATAAATAATTTTCGGACGAGGCGAAATTCCACACTCGCGAATATGAGCAAATACTGCGAAAACCGAGGCACGAGCAGGCTTGAAACGTGTAAGTATTCAGATTCCCAAGCCTAGAGATACGGTTCCTTTGAAGACGACGTCGTCATACCAGAAGAATATTATTTAGGTGAGCTTTGCACAAACGAATCATCGTCAGATATTGGAAAAACTTGGCTTATTGTATTTTTACACAGTGAATGGTTTTTGATCGAATCTATGTTAGAGATGAGAGACGGTATTCATAAGAAAAGTTACGCGTTATCATACGAACGAACGAAAAAAACAAGGAAAAAAAACTCGACATTATGGTATTTTCATGTTTTATAAAATTTCCAACTTGTACGCGAGTTTCCGCCAACTTTGTTTATAACTTTCGAGCAACGAGTTATAAGGTATGTGAAAAATATACATAGGGTGTTAAAGATTTAAATCGAAATTAACCCAATTTTTTTGCCTGTATTTTGAAATCTCGTATGTACCTACGTAAACCCATCGTGTGAAAAAATCCACGCTTCAGCTCGACCATAACAAACAAAATGTCATAACTTATGCTTTTTACAAGCTGATAAGGGCCCTCGGCCTCGTTCAAAATCCCATTCAACATTATTTTATAAGCTCGGTATAACACATTGCAGGACGAATTCATCTCTGACCACGAATATTGCACAGTGATGCGTGAAAATGGGAAAAAAATAACGAAACGCCAGCTATTAACCCTTTTTTTTTTTATACCAATACAAATGATTCGAAACGGTTTTAATACCCTGGCTCGTATCTACATTATGGCCATTAAAAGCCATCAGGCAAAACGTTTAATTAGTCCACTTACCGATTTCTCTAAATTTTTTAATTTCGTATTTCCTTTCGACCAGGTAATTACCGGCGACGGATGTGCTCCGTATACTTGACAAGTCAGTTCGTATTCACGTCCAGCCGACATCGGTTTATTGTTTCCTTGTAATTTCACCCATAATGGTTGTACTGCAGAACAAACATACGTTGGCTAAGGTTAGATACGTCGAAGAAAAAATTTTCCCGTGAATTCGTCCGTCACGTATTTAATACTTAAAAAATATAAAATTTTCTGTCGCATTTTGATATTGTTGGTCGCGGGTTCTAAAATGATGCTGATTTTTCGCGACGTACTAAAGAAGAAGCAGGGACGTAATTACATCGTATTTTGTTGTAAGCTCGTAAATTATTAATTTTTTCGCTGAAAATAACAATACACTAATGGATAGAGTAATATTTCAAGCCGGGATTCTTCAGCGAGTTTGATATTTCCAATATTGTAATTGGATAAGGTTACATGTAAGAATTTTAATTGGTTACATGTATCTTGTCATATTATTTCGGATTGGTTTATCGAAGCTGAGGAAAAAAATGTTTGAAGTAGGTTGTTAAATGGGGAGCTGGCGAGTTCATTCCTCAAGATTTCAAAACAGTGCGAGTTGATTCCAAATTTTTTTTGGACATGTACGAATTGATTCCCACTTTTTATCAGAAAATTTAGGTACCTAATGGCAAAAATATTTTTCATTCATTACCTACGTCACCTAAATTCAACTACAAACACCTCGCCGCCGAAATTTTACAACCCTTAAATTTTAAAAAAGAAATAGAAAAAAATACGTACGTACATGATTAGAATTTATTCCCATTGTTTAAAATTCCATGAAATTTTTCAAACAACTTGCCGCCAAAATTTTATAACCCTCAAAATTTAAAAAAAGGAATAGGACAAAAATCAAAGGACAGTACGTGACTAGAATTCGAAATACAAAAACCAGACCCCCAGATGTGATGTAAAGAGCCGGTGAAATACGCCCCTACACCGTTTGGGCTAAAACTCACCCAAAATGTTAGTCTCGATGTAAAACATCCCCAAAAAAATTTTTGGCTCGATCCCCCTACTCCAACCGGAGTAAAATGGCCGTAAATGCCCGAAATTCAAAAATTCGTGGCTTCGAAAGGGGCGGTTCAAAATTTTTGAAATTTTCACAGCAAAAAGTTGATGGGTAGATGTATATGTGAACATTTTTTCAATTTTTTTTCGCTCATTTAGAGAGGTTTTGTGGGGTTTGAAATTTTCAAAAATTCGTAGAAAAAAAATCAGTTGGTATTACCCATAGGTATAAAATATATTTTTTTCAGACCCCCGTGAGGGGGTGCAATATGGTCAAAAAAATCAGAAACTATGAAAAAAACGTGTTTTTGACGTTTTTTCCGCCATTTTCACACCTTTCAAGGTCAATATTTTGGAGACCAATTAAATTTGGTTCAATAAGGGGTTCACATATTATACAAAAATTACAGAAATTAAAAATTGTTGAAAATCTAGCAATAAAATGGCCATAACTCAGAAATAGAGGGAGGGGGTTGAAAATTTTTTCAGATTTTTCAACATCAGAGGGTACCATTTGGGAAGGTTAAAACGAAAATCCAACCCATGGCCAAAATCACGCCTTATCCGGCCAGATCCTTTGAGCAATTCAAAGTTTAAAGGTGTTTTTTTTCAAGGATAGAATGCATCGCAAAAAAATCTGAAAAAATTCTCAAAAATTGGTCACTACTTCCTATATTTACCACATAAATTTCGGAATTTTTTGTCCATTAGGTTCCGAGATACGATTTTTTGACGAAAATTCGCTATTTTTTGGTAAGGGGGGGGGGAAGTGGAAAAAATTTTCTAAAATCATTTTTTGGGGTCCCTAATAATGTCTGCTGGTTAGTTTCAAAAAGTAGCTCTTGGGCCGATTCGCCTATCTTATCCGGGGGTACACTTTGTTCAAAATTTTGTAGTCATGGGAAATGGGTCAATATTGGTCGAAATTTAATGAAAAGCGAGCATGAATGTATTTTTAGTGAAAAAAAAAAAGAAAAATACGGAATTGATGGGAAAGGAATAATTTTAAAGTAATAAAACGACCGATTTATTAGTTTTTCGGACGCCACATGTAGACCACCGCTCGAAAAAATCTGAAAAAATTCTGAGTGGTGTAAAATGGAGTGGGAAACATGAAAAAAAAACTTTCTTTATACCCCGCGGCAAAACGGTGCTCCCAGGGTGATTTGAAATTTTCAAAGTCGAATTCAAAGTCATTGGAGTGGTTGAAAAAAACTGAAAAAATTTCAGGATATTCCCCTCTAGTACCACTACCTTTGTGCCAAGTTTGGAAAAAATCGGTTGAAAACTCGCGGAGATAGAATTTTCAAGTTTTCAGCTTGAAAATCGCATATTTTGGCCCCCCGGGGGTGAGATAAAAATTCGTTCATGCGCTCTAAAATCATCTACCATGACAAATCGAATGGCATACGAATTTGGTCAAAGTTCGATCAAGGGCTAAATGACTCTCTTACCACACCAGAGCCTTTGTCTGCCAAAATACCTAATTTATTCCACATTTCTTACTTTGATAAAATTTGGAAATTTTTTTCTCGCCATTTGTCTCAAAAAAATGAATAAGAGACTTCAATTGCAGTCCATTTGATCACTTCATCCGAGTCCCCTCATTTTGTTAAACCTGCAACTTAACACACTGATGGCTGAGTTGCTGCATATCGAGCCTGAAGGGGCACTTTTATGCCATTTTTCGTTGTAAAAAAGGTATCTCGAATTACGAATTACATACCTACGATCCTCTAGACTTTTTGAAAATTCGTGGTGCTGCTCAATTTTTATTTGGCTGGAAAAACTGTAGCGAGTATCTTTTTACCTCGATTTTTTTTTCAAAATAATACATTTCTGATTTTGAATTTTTAAATGATTTCGATAATTTGAAACGATTCGGTCGATTATTTCATTTGAATGAAAAATTAATTTGAAGAAATGAGGGAAATGATTATCACACAAAAATTGCTTTCCAACGACAATATAATACGTTTCTAATAAGGAAAATGCCATCTACATTTCCATAAAGTTTAAGTTTCAATGTTCCTTTTGATACATCCCCTTTTCAGAACATGTTGCCATTAAAATAATAATCTTCTTAGACTTCAGTCAATTACGATCCATCCCTTTAAGGTATCAACGAACTCTTTGCAGCGACATACAGTTGGTTACCAAAATTACTAAACATTCTAAATGCTTGGAAAAATATACGAATGCATCACCTAATTAATTTTAATAGGATCCACCCTTCTCGTAACAGAAGAAAATCCACCAAAAAAATTCCTACCAGCATTTCCAATTGAAATTCTTTAACGATAAAGTCTCGTTTGAGGTTTTTTTTCACATTTACGACATAATTACATTTTTTTCATATTAAAAATGACAAATTACTCCAGTCAAAACATTTTGTATTGTAAGGGAAATGGCTCGAATGGGTTTTACGGGATTTTACGCGACTAAATAGAAATTTAATATCCAATAAGTTCGTTTAAAAAATATAACTCGTGTAAAAGCTACTCGAGATATTGAATTTCAAACAAAATAAAAAATATAGCTTTTGCTTGGTATATAAATTAAGCACCGTGAAAAAATACGACCCCTTTATATTCGTTTCCGCGCCAGCCCCTTTTTTCTACCAAGTATAGATATTTTTTTCCAGACGCAGAACGAATCTTCATCGTTGACTGATGGAGAAATGGCGAAACATCGACTTGCAAAAAGTAATAATTAATACTTTTTCAATCTCACGAAAGCGTTAAGTTACATAAATTAGAATTTTTTTCTCCGAGAGTTAAGATTCAGCAATAAAAGCTATTTCGAGAGAGCGTAATTTTCTCTCGATTCGAGTGCTTTTTTTTATTGGTTGGGAAGGTGAAACAGGGGAAAGGAGGATAATTCGTGATTCTACTATGGGTAAGTACTTTTGGAATAGTAGGCTAAAAATTACTCCGCTTTGTTAATTCGATGAAATTATTTAATTAATGGAATCACTTGGAAGTTGGTGTATTTTCAAGCCTCAATACGAAGTACTTGATAAAGTTGATGGGATGGTATTGAAATCGCGTGATAATCCTTATCCTTTTAGAACGACGAGTTTTACAAAAAAAGGGTTCTTTATAAGTTTATATTTATTTGTATTTTTTTGTTTTCAAAAAAAAGGTATTATTCGTTTCAGTGTTTTCTTTTTTATCTGGAAATATTACCACAAAGCGAAACTTATCCGTCTTCGTCGATTCGAGATAACATTGAAATCGTTTTTAGTGTACTTTAAAAGAGGTTTTTATTTTTTCGTTTTCGCAAGTGGTAAACTCGTTCAAAGGAGGCGAAAAGTAGTGACGAGAAAATTCGTCATTTTTTCGCTTTTGAATTCTATCAAGGTAACACTGCGATAGGGAGCTGAACATGACAAATGACACGTGCAGACGTTTTTCACGAGTCGAAATTTTCCATATGTTTTCCACACCGTCGTGTACTTTCCGAAATTCAAATTCCTCATTTACGCTTCGATTGTTTTTTTATTTGTTTGAAACGAAAACAGCGTGGCGGTGGCAGTTGAACCTGGAGCAACGGTGCTCGTAACGATCGTACTCATAAATCCTAATTTTTCACACCAACACCCTCAAAGTATCTATCTAATTTGGTACACGGTACCATAAGGAAAGACCTGTGTAGATGGAAGTATAATTATGTAGGTGATTCCGCACCAGCAAAGGTATTTCTTTCGAGAGAGATACCGTCTCTTGGGAGACATCTTCGTGACCCCTCTTGGCGGATTTTAATTTGAAAAAAAAAGGAACAGGGTCGTTTACCTACTTGTGATTACCTCTTATTCGGGTGATGATTGCAACAGTTTTCGTTTTCCGGAGGGTGCGAATGACGACGAAAAGCCCATAATAAGCGGTATTCGGACAGGGATACGAGGAATTATTTAAGCAGGGGGATATTTATTGTTATGAGAATTTTTTGCTAGAGTTTGAAATACCTGCATAATTAACTAGCTACGATACGGTTTGAAAATGAAGAAAAATAACGTTGTTTAGAGTATATGAGCGAGGAAGGGATTTTGAAAATAAAAATGACATTGTAATTTTAACCGAATTTGGGGAAAATGGGGTTCAGTTTTCGGCTCTTGAGACGTTTTTAGGAGAACTGGTTGAAGATACCTACGTGAACAACTTTGAAGTTTTTCATTACTTTCGTTTTAGGTACTAGTTTTTTGGAAATTGCTGAGGATTTAGGGTTCTTCAAAATCATTTTGTTTCTTCTTCGTCTTTTTTTTTGAAACAATTTTTTTCTGAATATTTTTTAGTTTTTTTGAGTTTTTTCTGATTTTTTTTCAAAAATTTTATTTTGGGAAATTTTTTTTCTTTTTTTGAAACTGAATTTTGATTTTCAGAATTTTATTTCAAAAATTGACCGAATTTTTCGATTTTTCTGATCCTATTCTATTAACCACTTGCCATGCTTTTTTTCAACAGGTAAGTACCTACCTACTTACCTATAATACCTATGTAGGTACATGAAAATGATAATTTTCCGGTTCTTGAAATTTTTTAAAATTATCTAAAGTGATTAGGGTTTTTCAGTTTCATTTTAAATACTTTTTGTGTGTAAGGAGGGAGGGGGGTTGTTTTTCCTATTCTAAAATTTATTTTGGCCCCTCCCCCTTCAAAGAATTAAATTTTTCAAATAATGCATCATTTTGTTTCATTTTTTTTTTTTTAGAAAAATTTAATGCTTTTTCCCTTTTTTTTTTTAAATTTTAAAATTTAATTTTGATGGTTTTGCTCTAAAACAAATTTTTTTCTCAAGTTTTGTGCGTGTAGATTTGTGAGGAGAAAGTATTCGTGTTTTTTACAATAATCAACAATTTTTATTTTATTCAGAAAAAGTTTTGAACTATTTTTGAGATTTCTTGTTTTATTTTGCAAACAAGAATTCTTCTTAATTTTTCTAAAAATTATTGATTTTTCGTGTTGGATTTAGGAGAAGAATGCATCTTTGGAAATTACATTTTTATAAAAAGGTAATAAACAAAATGAGTTGGCGAGGGGGAGTTTTGAAATGATTAAGAGGTTCCAATACGTACATTGGTTTTTACTGGTCTACTAAATACTTACTTATTTTGAAAATTTTCGAAGTTTTTTGATTTCTCTGGTTTGATTCTACAAAAAAGAAAAAAAGAGAATTTCTTCAGTTTTTTCTTCTCTTTTTTTTTTTCATTTTTTTTTTTTAGTGCCACGAAAATCATCATTGTTGGGTTTCAATCTGATAATTATTTCTGTTTTTTGTTTTCTTTTTGTGTTATTTTGTCAAATGAGTGGTTTTCTGAGGATATGGGAAAGCAGAAGAGTTCTCGAAATTATCAAGGTTTTCTACAAAAAATGATTTTTTTGTTCCTATTCTGCAAAATAATATAGATTATTTGGTTTCTCCGAAGTGTTTTCTTTTTCGGTTTGTTTTCTTCTTTTTTTTTAGAAGTGTAGACTCGTTTACGTTCTCTAAAAATTATGGAGCATTCAGTTTTTTTGTGTTTTTTTTTTTTTGGGGGGGGGGGGGGAATCTTGTGAATATTTTTATATTTCTGCTGAAAGTAGGTCGCTTAGGCTTTTCAAACTTTTGAAAAAAATATGTGAAATTCAGAAATTTTTAAAATCATACATAACTGGGCGGGAGAAGGGGAGACATGAAAAAAAGGACCGATCGATCAAAAAAGAAATTTTGCTGGAAATTGAAATTTGATTTCTGTCGCTCAAGAGTTGAATATCTCGATTAGGTAATTTTGAAAATCTATGCCTGGAACCAATTCTATTCGATTTTTGAAGATTTTTTAAACGAAAATTCGGTCAATAAAATTAAAAACGAAAAACTAGTTGGAAGGTTTCTTGTCTCATGCTTCCTCACACATAATATGAGCCTGAACATTGAAACTACTCTTCGTCAAAAATTGGTATTAGAGTTGAAGTTTCCCCTTCATTCTACGAACTCTGGAAGGCTTGAAAGCAGTATCAACTTGAGAACCAATTTTTGACCACTAATAAAAGGATGGTCTCTACATCCAGGCTCATAAATAGTTTTCTAAAGTATTGTAGGAGGCCACCTTTTATTAAATGTCACTGCATTTCGTTCGTGTGTATCAATTTTTTTTTGGAGAATTTTCTTTAAAAATAATTTATTTTTTGGACTCCATTTTGAAATTAATTGTTTCGTGCTTTTTTTTCCTGTGAATGATTTAGATTTTTTATTATATTTTCATCCTTCCAATAATGAATTCATTTCGCTTAATTTCTTATGGTAACATACCAGTTATGGATCACTTTTTCTTTGAATTCGTGCCCTGACTTTATTTATGAACCAATTTTGGTGATTCTTTTTTTAAAATGAACGTTAGACTCTCCTCTACAAAGTAGCGCGATTGAATTTTGAAAAAAATTATTTCAAGTATTTTTTATGCAGGCTTGAAAGACCCAGAAAAAATACGCCTTTTTGGCGGATTCTACCAATTACGGATCATCAAATAAAATCGAAGTGATGCATTTTTTCTCCACTCTGGCTGTATTTCTAACATAATAAAGATGATCTTCAAAGATTTTCATCAACAAATTGTTAAAAAACCGAAGTTGAAAAACTACCAATTGTGGATCGATCCATAATTGGTAGCAAAATTTTTGATTCGCAATTATGGATCAAAAATTTTGCTACCAATTACGGATCAAACCAATTACGGATCACAATCACTTCGGCATCTCACTGCGCGGATTTAACAATGTGAATCACCCAATACATAAAAACACGACGAAAATCTCGGAACAAACGATTTTGGTGAAGAAATCCACTTTTTTTGGTACAAATTCACGTTTTCTTAGATGCTTGGCAAATGACACTCAAAATTCATAAAACGGGTTGATCACGCGAAAAATATGTCCATAGTACTTCCCTGAACATGAAATCACCAGCAACCGCATCAAAAACTGAATATAAATATCATTACTTGCTCTTTTCAACATTAACCATTGAAAAAAACACGAAATTTTGACTAAAAATTTGACTCACTTTACTAAAATGAATCTACAAGCGGTTTGGTGACACGAAAAATGCTTCGTTTACATATCTTCTGAAAGCCGAGACTTCAGGCTACAATATTATGTTGGTAAAATTTCGAGTAGACAATCCTAGTCCTACGTAGAGCGCGTCAAAAAAATGATCCGTAATTGGTAGCCTGATCCACAACTGGTATTTTACCATAGAAAGATTTTTTCGTTTCAGTTTGAAACAAATTTTACTCCTTTAGAAAATTTTTTGGACTCATTTTACTATGAAAAAGTTAAAACAAATTCCTCAGTTTTCTAAGTTCTTTGAAGACAATTCAAATATTTTTTACTCATTCTACATATAGAGATTTTAAAATTTTCTCGAATTTCTTAATCAACAGATACCATGAAAACACTTTTGAAGGGAGTTGAAACAGTTGGTGCGTCATGACTCAACTAAATCTATTCATTTTCCATCAAAACCATCGACTTCAATTGAGAAAATGGACGAAGCAGAAAACACTCTTCAATTAGAAAATTGGAATTGGCAAACAAGAAGCATTAAATTTTTGATCATCGAAATTTCGTAACACTTTCTACCCAAATTTTTCCTCACCAAAATCTCCACTATTGGCCTAAATACCTAGTAAAAAAAAAACAACAAAAAAAAACAGAAAAATCACCGTCGAATTACTCACCCTCCAAACCCTTCCCCAAAATCCAACTCTGCCAATCTATGGACCCCACACACAGCACCACAGACATCATTCACCCACCACCATGGCTCCGGTACAAATACGTAACACGATGCCACACACCTATAACTTCTGGACAACGCTGCACGATACACTCGCTGATAAGACTAAACCGGAAACAAATTCGGTTAAATGTTTATAAAACCAACGTTCGAACTAACCATAGCATTCAAACGGTCGATAAATTACAGATCGGAAGCGACGTTTTAGCGTTACCCCGTGGGAAAAAGTACCTACACAGATATGTTTTACAGACAAAAACCGCGGACTGGCGGGCCGCAGAGCCGCAGATCGGGCGTGCGGTAATATCGCGTGGTAAACGCTCGTAAATAATTGTTCTTAAAATGAAATGAACTTTTAAAATCTAATTACGCAGCTTGATGAACGTGTTGTATGCGGCTACCTACATTTATACAAATCGAATACGGTAGGTAACCAAGTTGGAAATTACTTACAAATCATATTTATGATCACGCTGGTCGATATGGGAGCAGATATATTATTGTTGCTGGCGTGACACGTATACTGCGAGTTCAAATGACTTCTGGTTATTTTTTTCAACTTTAGGACACCTCTGGCTCCGCCACCGTCGGCCAATTGCTCGCTGGATTTTTCCACCACCGCCAAGTCCTTGTACCAAGTAACTGTCGAAGATGGCCAGCCTACGTGAATGGTAAAATTAAAGGGAATTAGCAGACTGGTAGGTGGATTGTGACGAAATCGAAAAAAATTCGGACTGACCTCCTGTCGCAATACAGGCGACGGTTACCGTTGATCCTTCTTGATATGGGCCGGTTACGCCGTGTTGTATTTCCATGTTTTTATCGTCGATTAGCGTTAATTTATTCGGAGGAACTGTAACAAAATACGCACCGAGGGGTCAAAACAAACCAAATACACGTACAAAAATCCATCACGTTTCAAGTAAAACAAACTCATTGGCTGGTTAGAAAAAAATTAATCTTTTTTGCCAGCTTTAGCAATATAATTAACAACCTTGGCGCTATCATAATACTCGGCAGCCATAACACTGATTAAGTACACCCTCGAGGCGTTAACACTGTACCATGGCCCATATACAGACATAATACGACGACAAGCCCTCTCCGAGCTGGTGGAAAAAAAAAGGAAAGAAAAAACCTCGTACGCCGCAGCTAAGGGGAGAAAGGGTTATATGGGATTTAAAGGCGTCGTAATCATTCTCTGACAAGTAAAAAGCCCCCGAACACCAGCCAAAGTCATTGTCTGTTAAAGTGTTGGCTCGAATGTATCTTTCTATAAAACAAAAGACCGCTGATATTATAAATTTTCAAATATGAATAAACCAGCTTAATATACACGCAGCTAGGCAGCGAAACGCCAAGCCAAAAACGCCACCGAATCTACAGGCGTTTTATTATACCGAGAGAGAAAGTAAACCAGCTATGTTCCCGCCCCCGCAACGTTCGCCACCAACGTCGCCGCGAACCAGCCGCAATAAAACCGCCGAAATTCGAATAAACTTTTAAAGCGCTGTATAATGCGCCATCGAAAGAAGCGTCTATTGAGATATTTGGCTGATCAGGCATGACTGCAGGGGTATGGGGATGTTATACCCTAATGGAGGGTTTTTTAGTCGATGAACTCGGCGAAAATGATTTTTAGTCGGTGAAATTGAGGTGGACAAATATTTCTATATTTTCTTGACATGAAAAAGGGAAAAAAATGCAGTCACTTGAATTGATTTTTTGATTTCGGCTCTAGCATAATTTAAAAAGTTTATAAATTTTGAAAACTTGAAAAAGTTTTGAATAATTAACAAGAATGCGAAAAAAAACTAGAAAAATTTTCAAAAAATGGACAAAACTTGGAAAAATTATGAAATTCAGAAAATTGTAAGAATTTCAGAACGTTTTCATAATTTAAAGAAAATTTTTACTGGTGAAAATAAGGTCCTCATTTTTACAGATTTTCCGGACCAATTTTTCCAAGTTTTACAGACTTTTACAAAGGATATTCATGAAACATCAAGAATGAAGTAATTTTATCGCGTGATGTGGGTATTTACCTCCTTGAGATTTTGCAAAATATATGTTTGAAACGAATTGCACCTAACAAATTTTGTTTCAAAAATCATAACTTACGATTCATCACATTTTAAGCCACAAAAATGACTCAGAATAAATTCTAAAATTTTTATTTTCCCCCCTCCCTCCCTGGAGAAAATCAAGAACTTCAATTCGTTAGAGAAAAAATTTCGGATAAAAAGGGAAAATTATTTTGAATTAAAATTTTTACGTTTTTCAAAAGGAAACAAATTTTGTTATGAAAATTGGGATTTTCCAGCATGAAAATTTTCAAATGTTTTATTTATTTTTCCTTCCCCTTCCAAAAAAAACACGTTTTCGAATTTATAAATTGAGTATACGTATGTCCATTCAATAAAATTAGAGAAAAATTCTGGTTTGGTAAGAAAGGTATTTGGCTTCTGGTGGAAATTGCCATTCGATTTGTCTTGGTGTAAAATTATTTTAATGGGCATGAGCGAATTTTTCATCGCTCCAGGAGAGTTGAAACTTCAAAATATGTGATTTCCAAGCTAAAAATTTCATCTCCACGAGCTTCCAACTGATTTTTTAAATTTTGGCACACCAGTAGAAGTACCTACAAGAGGAGGAGTATCATGAATTTCGAAATACTCCAATGACCTTGAACTTGACTTTGAATATTTTAAATTGCCAAAAGGACAACATTTTGAGACGGACAGAAATTTTTTTTCAAACATGCTCAATGCAATTTACCACCTCTCAGAATTTTTTCAGACTTTTTCGAGACGTAAAAGTTGGTCAAATATCCAAAAAACCGAGAAAAATTGATGAACAGCAATTATTTCGAAGAACAAAAATGATTGAGTCAAATTCAACAATTCAAGGTTATTAAAGTGGTAGGAAAAATCTGAAAAAATTGAATGGTAAATACTCCTCTAGTGCCTCTACCTATTCGTGCTAAGTTTTTTTAAAAAAAGATAATTCGGGGAAAAGAATTTTAGACTTGGAAGTCTCGTATTTTGGGGATCTAGAACTTCAGAAGCGAGAAAAAAAAATACCCATGTCCTCTGCCGAGAAAAATCGAATGACATAAGAATTTTGATCAAGTTTCACCAATTTAAAAAGTTGAAAATCCTTATAAGATTAAAAAATTCTAGATATTAAATTGACAATCTTTGAAAAATTACAAATTTTGAAAACTTGGCAGAATTTTAGAATGTGAAATAATTTGAAGAATCGTTGAATTTTGAACATTTATTTCATATTATAATCCTAAAAAAATTGATATTTTGAAGAATTAAAAAATTTTGGGAACTTGAAAATCCTTCAGAAATTGAAAAATTCCAAGTCTTTAAAAAATTAATCAATTTAAAAATTTGATGAATTTCGCAAAAATTGAAAAAATCTAGAAAACTGATGATCTACAAAAATTGAAAAAGTTACAGAATTTTTAAAGTTGAAGAGCACTTTTTGAAGAACTGAAAATTTTTTGAAACTTTGGATAGGGAGGTAAACATTTGAAAAAATAAATACTTGACGAAATTTATAATGAATCGGGAAATTTCGAAAACTTGCATAACACGCAGGTATACTTCAGATTTAATATGAAACTATAACAATTTTTAAAATACCTATCAACATTTCATTAAAAAGAACATTTTCAAAGTAAAAATCAATCTCAGCAACTCAAAATTCCTAAAAAATTACTTGTGATTAAAAATAACACAAAATCGTTTGAAAAACTTTAAAATCATGGTAACGAAAACGTAAAAATTAATTTTCAAAAAATTGTAATGAAGTGGAGAACATCAACGCCGATAAATCCCCGTGCTTCCTACTCACAAAAAAATAAATTAGGTTGAAACCGTCCCTGTGGCTGATTTTAATCGTTATTTGAAAAATGAGCCATCAACTCAGTCCCAATCTGAGCTGAAATCAAACCATCGTATTCTTACAAGATACGATTGTCGATTACTTATTCCCACACTGAAAAATGAGTTTCGATTATTAATACGAAAGCGAATAAACGACGAAGGGTAGAAAAAACAATAAACATGGTCGTATATTTAAATTCAGCCATCTTCTTTACGATTATTTCACTGAAATCATCGTGTAAAAGAAATAAATGAAACCGTTGAGAAAAAAATTGAGATATTTTCGAGTGAATTTTCATCTTTCTCTCGGAATCGGAGACGCTGATGATCTATCATGTATTTTAAGTGAAAAATACCTTCGAATTTATTCCATCGCCAAAGTAGATATTATTAATGCCTACGTAAAAGAAATTTGAAAAACGAAATAACATTTTTTTTTTAGACTTCGAAGTAAGAACCGGCAGCACCATACAAATGCTCGACGATACTCGGAATATTTATGTACAAAGACGAACACGACTGCGACGCCCGCTCGGGCCTCGGCTTCGTATTTAAACGCTAGGAATTTTCTAATATTTTTTATTTTTCACTATTTTCGCGTCGCTCGTACAGCCGGAAAAAACACGCGAAAAATTTTCCAACTTCTAAGGAAACTGTACCCGCGACGTTCTTTTTTTTTGTCGTCTTGTCTTCAAAGTTATACGTAACGTATACGAGACCGAGAAAGTATATACCTCCGATGATATAAACGAAACAACGAAGGAGGAGAAGGGGTGAAGAGAAGGGAAGAGGAATACAACTAACGTTTTTAAAATAACCATGACGGGTTTTATTCGCCCCGAAATGTTTTTCTTTGACGAATTGGCCTTTGAAATGATTTTTCTTTTGTAACGTATTGTATACTATTATAAAGGAATTGTACGAAAGGCAAAAATACGTACAAGAAAGAATTTTATGGTAAAAAAATTTCGTGGTATTTGATGTGCTGACGTGATGTTGAGGAAACATGTATGCGTTAGATACCAAAATTTTACAGACGGATTGTGGAATTTTTTAGGCAGAATTTTATGCGTGGAGGAAGGACTGCCGATATAGATGAAAATATGTAATTTCATGGTCAGCCGATGACATTTAGGCTGGGTCTTTGAAGTGAATTATCGATGAACCACTCCCATAGTCGGATTCCACTTTGCGGAATCAAGATTTACGATACTGAGGCAGGAGGCAGTGCCGTGTGACGATATTTTTTGCTTTTTGTTTTGTTCGACTTTTTTTTTATGGAATAGGGAATGAAATCGAGTACAAGAGAAGAAGTTTGAATGGGAGGGGAAAGAGATGAACAGAATTGCAATAGAATGAAACTGATGCTAGAAGTATTGTACGAGAAGAAAATGGAAGAATTTTTCAGTGTAGGTATAAAATATCAAAAATTCAATTTTTCAGATCTTAAGAATTGGAAAAATTATTTTTGATAGATAATTTTCAAGTTTTCCGTGCTTTTTACGCAAACAAACTCGGAATTTCTAACTTTTTTGGACCAAAATTTTACAAATTCTTAAATTTTTTCGTATTTTTGTGTCCATGAATTTTCAGACTTCTTGAAAAAATTTCAAAACTAAATTTTCGACTTCTTCGCTCATTATTTTTTGACATAGGTAGGTACCAGTTAGGATTATTTCTCGACCTTTTGGACCAGGTAAAAAACTTGTTTTTAAATTTGTCTTAACGCCCATGAATTCTTCTCTTTACGTGGTGAGATCTCGTAAAAATAAGGCGGTAAAAATTTGCAAAACTGAGGGGTGCGCTACGATATGACCTAAAGTGGGATTTTTTGGAAAGTCGGCAGCTCAATTTTTGATTCTTTGCAGATTTTTCTCAACGATATAAATATTCGATTTGCAAGCACAAAATGAAGACGAAAATAAAATTTAAATCATACAGCCTTTTGAAAATCTCAATTCTAACATCCTAGTACAATTCTGTTTCCAACAAAATTTAGAAATTTATCCGGAAAATGCAGAAGAAATCAAGTGAGAAAACTAAAACTCGACTTCTCGCTTCATTTTGAGTAAGTAGTCCCCCCCCCCCCTAAATGATTTAAAAGCTCGGTTTATTATTTTGTTAAACACGTTTTTTAAGTACGTTGAATTCAATCTACAATTTAATGCGAAATTGAAAAGAATTGAGGTCAGAATTTTCAGGGAGATTTTGGAATGACCAAAAAATTTTTAATTCGGTTTCCAAAAAATGATTTTAGGCGAAATGCTGATTTTGATCAATTTTACTGAAATTTCAAGAACTTTAAGCACTACCTATTTTTTTTCAAATTTTCAAAAATTTCCAGTGTCAAAAGCAGCTAAAATTTTAATTACGAGCATCTTGAAACTTATTTTTTATCAATATCGTGTTCTCAATTTCTCATTCAAATTTGAGGATATCTTGGGTAGATTTTTTGAAGACTATTTTTAGCTCAATTATGCTTCTCAATTATAAATATTTTCTTAATATTTTAGTTCAATTTCTCGGATAAAATTAATTCTGTGTCGAATTGAGTTGAAAAAAACACGATTTTTTTCAAAGCCATGCATCTCCAGACTATAAGAAAAAACGTCAGAACTTGAGCGAATAATTTACTCATGTTTAAAATTGAAGAGACAAAAGTCCTTTTTAAAGAAAATTCAAAAAAAAAATAAATATTTTTAATCGTGAAAATGAACAGTACCTACTTTTAAAATTAACCAGAATAATTTCATGTTTCAGTTCTGCAGATTTTTTTCCCAATTTGAAAATTAATAGGGTTACAAAAATACACGAGTACCTATCAACTGAATAATAGGTACTCGGAAAACTTGACGAATTTTTCTCCCTTGATTTTGTTTCCTTGATCTGGGTACTCGAAGTGAAACTAAGGGAGTTATGTAAACTTTAAAAAATACGAAATTTTTCAAAAGTTTGAGCCCTCAATGAATTGGCTTTTTTAAATTTGATGAAGTGAAGAGAGATGAATTATTTACATTTTCAAAAATTTCAAATGATTTTTGTCTCATTAATGCTAAAATCGTTTGAAAGCTATTTTTTTCAAAATTTAAGATTTCAGTGTTTCGAATTCAGGAAATCAAGCTACATCGTTTTTTTTTTGTTTTTTTTAAGTAGAAAAAAATTGATTTAAACCTTCATGCAATGAATTTAATCTGCCAAATACATAAGCGCAATGAAAATTTAGTTACTTTTTTGACTCTCCTGCAAAAAAATCAATTTGGCACTCAAACGATTCTAAACATCATTGAGACATTTTTCCAAAAACTGCAAAAATCAACTTGGTTGGCTAAAAATTGATAATATTTAATTGATTCCCTTTTGAGAATTTCTTAAGAAAATTCAATTTTGTCATAATTTATTGAAGAAAAAATCGAAGTGTATTTTTGATCAATTTTCAATTTGACCATCAGAAATTTAAATGGGGGTAAAAAAACAGCTGAAATGTACATTTGGAAGAAAGACTGGAATTCAATTAAAAACTGATGAATTCGATTCATTGAAATACTTAAAATTTCAGAGGGGTTTCAGATTGACTGGAAATAGTGAGATTCGGTCTTCGAAAGTAATGAGCAATTGTAATCCAAGGATTTAATTTTTGCCAATTTTACCAGGAAACTTTTTCCGTCAAATTAGAAACTGATTGAGGAATCGGTGATTTTTGACTGAGAAATTTTTCAAAAATTATCAAATTTTAAAATAAATATTGGAAGGGGGGAATGACTACTTACATGAAACAAAATTATTTTTTTTAATTTTAAAAAATTCAACAAAAATTTAAAAATCACCTTGACCAGCTGAAATTTTTATTGAAGAATTTTCGGAGATTTTTTTTTTCAAAAAAATTCACTTTTGTTCAAATCGAAGATGCATCTCTGAAGTTGCGAATTTTTTACATAAATGTATTTATGTAGATACTCTACAGCGAAATGTTTTAAAGGATGGCGGGAGGGCATTTTCCAAAAATTTCAGCATTTTACTTCCGATACCATATCACGATTCACGAAATCATAAAAATGTAAAATTGACCACAATTCAATCGATCAATTTTCGAACCCGTAATATTTTACCATCGGGTATTTAGGATTTAAAGGGTTAAATCCTCTCAACATACTCGATACTCTTTACAACTATTCACAATGGCAGCAAAAAATTGCACCCCGCCCTCCACATCACCCAAACTCCTCCAAGGTACGAGTAATTCTCTAAATCGAATAAAACGTGCTTCCGCAATAAAATTACGGGTATTTCGTACTATTTCAAGGCGAACTCATTCACATAAGTGGTACATTTTCCCGGGTATTAAAAATTACCGCACTGAAAAAGAAGAAGATGAAAAAAGAGGTAATACATCAGGGGATTCGATAATAATCAAAACAAATACGCTAAGAATGCAACTGCATCTTCTTCGGTCGCCTCATCCGACACAATTTCAAATGTAATTTCAACTCGACCGAAAAAAAAAATACCCTATATTTTATACAAACAAATATAAGTAATTCTTCGCCATATTCTGCACAGAACGAGCAACACTGCCGGAGCAAAGCATCGAATAAACCACAGCTCCGGCGACTCGATCGCGTGGAATTCGTTTTCGCTAATACGACCAATAATAAAACCGTAAAAGTTTGATTTATTTCGCTGTTATTATGGTAAATCTGCAGACACACGCCATACAGCATGCTCGTATTCAATATAAATGTAGGTACGTAAAAAGTCACCGACAATTTTCATCTTTATTTATCGCGAAACAACGCGATTCATATTTTAATATGTATTACGACGATTTCAAATCCACGACCAATGTTCAAGATCGAGCCATACACGTATTTCGAACAAGGTAATGACGAAACATTGTGAAGTCCTCCGGCCAAAACTTATTTCCGAACGTGTAATGACGAATTCATGTCCCAATATTTCCAATAATATCGTCGGCAATTGCGAAACACGAGGCGAAAAAAATTTTTACATCGGAAATTCCAATACAATTCGGCACAATTATTCGCCCCCGAAGCGATACAATGTCGTAGTACTTGAAACAAAAGCCATACGGCGTACTCACCTATGATGGTTAAATTTACATTGTAATTCCTCGTCGGTGACGCTTTAAAATCAACACGACACCGGTATAATCCTCCGTTCGATTCTTTGACCGATTTCAATGTAAAAATGGATATGTCTCCTTTTTCATTAAAATTAAACGATGCTTGAGTACCTAAGCTGTGGATATCGTACCAATGCTTCGTCTCGTTTCGATGATCGAATCTGTAAAAGAAAAAAATTACATAAGGGAAAGAAAATACCGTCGTGAATTTTTTGCTCGTCGTATTAAGCTTATTGATAAGAGGCTTTTTGCTTTTTACTCGAAAAAATCCCATTGAAAGCCTGTCAACGTATCTCAAATAATTTTCTCGACTAGATCATGCGAGAACCTAAATCGCAACTAATGTAAGCCGAATGGTGATGTTTTCCTTTAATAAATGCGAACGCCTATAGCTTGTCTTCTCGCGAGAAAAAAAAAGGTTACCAGAAATTTTCCGCCATCGTTATATCGTACATAGCTGCGTCTTTCAAACGGTGTTATTTCGATAACCTTTAGTAGCGAGTACGTACCAGAGATGAGGATTTTGGAGAATTTCGCCTTCCTCGTATTTTTCTCACTATTTTTTTTTTCATATAGCCAAGGAAACCCGAGGATGCCACGTATTAGGTGAAAATTTTCAGGAATTTTTCATTTTCGTGTACGAGCCTCGTGATAGAAATTTTTCAACGAGTATCTTATTTTTTTCTCGTCTGGGAGAAAATTAGCTGCCCGGAGAAGTAATTCGTCGTGCAATTTGGTATCGTTTCGGGATGGAGAAATTCGAATGCAGAAGAAAATTTGAGAAAATTATGAAAATTTTTATATCGCTGGAAGGTGCAAGTAGGTATAATTTGTCTGTGTAGAACGGTTGTTCCAGTTGCTCAAATTGCTGATGATTTCAACTTTTCAGCGACTTAATTACTTGGAAACTTATAATGGCCAAGAGAGAAAAAATTGTTGATTTTAAGAAAGAAGTTTTATGAAAAATATTTACTCGGAAAATTGGGTAAGAGGTAACTAAATATACCCCTTGGTTGGAAATTATTAGGCGAATTTCGAGATAGGTATACCTGAAAAAAATTTAAGAATAAGCATTTATAATTATTTTTGACTGAAATTTTGAAAAAAATTTAACGTTGAGAGGTTCTATCGATTTTCAGAACTGAAAACATTTTAAATCTACTTTGCAAAAAAAAAAAATTATATGTAAGTAATTTACCTATAGGTTTATCTACTTGCAAGAAATTTTTAAAAAATTAAAATAATAATTCAAAGAAATTTAAATACTTAGGTATACAAAAAATATTAACAACTTTTAACCAATTCAAAAAATGAATTTTTCAGTTCAAAGTGACAAAATTCTTTTTCAGGTATATTTTAATGCTTCTATGTTTCAAATTTTAGAGAACAGACCATTTCATAGTAAGTAGGTATATAGCATTGAGATTTGACGATTGTAACAAATTTATAAATCAAGGTTGAAATCAACCAAAAAAAAACCATTTGGGTAAATTTTGAAAATTGATAAATTTTCAGCCTATTCTGAAGTTGAAAAGCAACAATCCGAAAAAAGTTTAGTCAACAAAGAAAATTTCCGAGAAAAGAATTCAAAATAAATAATTTCCTCGTGATTTTTATTCAAATGTGAAATGCTTACCTATGATGGAAAACGTGCTCATCTTCAATAATTCTTCATACAAATTTTCACAAATAGGTAATCGATAAATTTTTTTGGCAAAATTTTTAAAAAGAAAAATGATAACTAACCCTGTAGTCGGTTCGCCATCCCGAAATGTATACAGAAAATCTCTAATTTTTCGAAATTTAAATTTTAGGGCATTTTTTATAATTGAAAAATTCGATTTTTGTCAGCTTAGCCAGAAATATCCCACTTTGGGAAGCGATTTTTCAGCCTCATGAGATTAAGGAGGCTGAAACCTTATTCCACGAGAATTTGAGCACAATCGGTGCAAAAAATTTTCTCCTCCATAAAGGGTCTACCCCCTTAAAAAAGCAATAGGAGCTGGGGCAATGCGACTTCATCACAGACTCTGCACCCATTTTCATTTTTGTACATAAATCGATTTTTTAATGCTAATTCTTCTGAGTTTTTCCCTGAAGTTTTTAGCCTTCCTCCCCTCCCCTCCCCTCCCCCTAAATGAGTTATAGGAAAATTTTGATTAAACTTTTGAACTTTTGACTTCATATCCGTAATCAGGAGTGGATATTCATATGAAAACGATACCAATATTGCCTCTATCTATCATTAGCTCCAAAAATGGGAAGGAGGGGGAGAGGGGTGTGCTACTGCAAGTGAAATGAGCCTCAATGAATTTCTAATTCCTTAGTCGTAATTTTTCAATAATGTACTTTAGTATTCGGAGTGCAAAATATGAATGAATTAGCTCTGTTCGCTCTCAAAATTGCTCCTTTGGCCTCGAGTTGAACCTACTTTCGACCATTTTTTGACCATGGAGCCCGTGAGATAAAATATTGAAAAAATATGTTATTTTTAGGCCATATGTGACCCTGCCGGAAAGAAGAGACCTTATGTGAAAAAAAATCGATGTCTTTATTTTCATGGGACCAAAAACGTGAAAAAAGAGATTGTTTACTCGAGGTTCTTTCTTTTCGACAGGGTCACAAAAACATTTTTTTTGAAAATTACAGAGCACTCAAGTTTCAACTCAAAGTTTTGAGGAGGAGAAATGACATTTTTTCATTAGTTCAAGTTTCAAAAAAATTTGTTGAATAGATCCGGAGAAAAAAAATCGAGACAGTTTTTGAACTATGAGTGAATTATACTCAAGACTCAATTACAATGATGCCAGTGATTCTAGCTGATCCAACAGTTACATTGGTATCACCTACCAGAGTTGAATTTTTTTTCCTAAAAATTCGTCTGTACCTACTCCCTCTCTAAAGAACTAAATATTTTTAAATCTGAATAACTCCGACTTGAAAAAAATAGTCAATTCTTTATCCAGGTATTACACTTCAATTTTTTTTTCTGAAAATTTAATGAAGATAATTCCGCTCGAATGAAGCGGGGGAGGGGAAATAATGGAAACTTGAATTAAACAAAGACTTCTTGGGCAAATTTCTCAAATTTTTTGTTGATATCATTAATGAAAAACAGTTGAAATATACAATTCATCAAATAAATGAAAAACAAAAATCATTCAGAGGAGAGTGAAATTTTTTTAAATTTGACGTTCTCCAACCACATTCTTTACCAACCTTGAAAATCAAAAAAAAATTGTAAAGTCTCCAAATTCAATGTAAACGCCAATTTCACGTACCAGGATAACTGAATGATTACAATTTTTCAGACCAATTTTATTCCTCTTTTTAAATTTGCAGCTATGTATATCTGCTCCAAAAAATGATTACCCATCCATAACTCGACTCATGAATATCATCACTTTCCAGACACCCTGCATTTTTCTCATTTTTTCGCACCCGGGAAAGAATTACGATCGACTTTATTAAAAAAAAGGCCTCCATTTTTGACATATCATTACAAGTTGCTAAAAATCCGAGCACATATTCGTTTCGAAATGGGAAATACCCCCTTTCTTCGAGTAAAATATACGCAGCTACGCACATCAGACAAGATAAATTCACGTCTTCTCACACATGTTCATTGAACTCGGGCGGGCATCAGCTTTAACATACCGAGTTTTAAAAAAACATTCTTCACGCGTCCAAATAATATTTACGATTCTTTTGAAACAGAGCAAATTTGTAAATCACGTTTACCTTGCCAGTTTTTTTCACTGAGTTTGGTTGGTATTGATAAGCATATAAATTACCAGCACGTCAAACTATAGATATTTCCGACATTTCGGCTTCGCGGAAAATATTTCCTGCGTAGGCAGGGACAGCGGAGAGAGCGAAAAGCCATATCGAAATTTAATATTTTTCGGGATCATCGCGTCTCGCCTTCCAGAATAACTACGACGACCAATAGGTGTAGATATTTACTCGTATATGCCTCATTTAAATCACGAAAATCTCGATTTTCCGCATCAATGCGTTCGCGCTCTCTGTACACAAACGAAATGCAAGCCAGCGAGGAGGTATTTTAATAACTCGCGAGCTCCGCTGGAAAAAAATCCCGGAGTACGGAATAGACCGGAATTAAAACGAATTTATATTTGCGTTGGGTGCTCGGCTGGGTTGGATTGTCGAGATGAAAAAAATTATGTACGTCGAGAATAAAACACGTGAAATGAGTTGCAATTTTTAAATGTGTTTTTTTCCATTTTTCACATCGGTTTACATGCGTTAACTCCCCCGGCTCCTGGCCCCCTCCCCATCGAGCTAACGGTCTCTCGACGAATTCGCGGATATAATTTTTTAAAAAAAAAACACACGTATTTAATGGGCTTTTCTGGTGTGTTTTTTCGCTTATTTGTATATGGTTCAGAAATTACATCTTTTATTGCGCGATGTGGCTTAGGTACTTGTACGATTCTCTTACGACACCCCATTTTGCCAGGATCTGCCTTATACGTAGAAATTAGATTTTACGCTTAATTGAACCCTTCATCTGCTCCATGGCCTCTTCCACTCGTCGAATAATTTTTAAATCAAAATAACAAAGTAAAAACATCTCGCGATAGAAAAATCCTCGCTCCTTCAACGAAACAGCTCGGCAACTCAACGAACAACAGCCTCGATCCATTATTCCACAGTAGTTGTTGTTTTTTCACAGAGGAAAGGGGAAAGGGGAAAAAACCTTATCCAAGATATCTCGTTAATTCAAGAAAAATTATAAATATTTCGTTCTAAACAAGCAAACTACGACAAATTTCAACCATTATTAAAAAAAATTTAATGAAAAATAAGAGGAATGATAACGAGAGTTTTTGCCAAAGATTGAAGTCGCCTTAGGCGGGTACAAGGTTGGAAAATTTTCATTGTCGCGTCGAGGGACTTTACCGAGTACCTTATGACTCGACCAAACTGAAAAAAGTATTCGGTGACTTTTCACATATTCGTATTATTAGGATTAGGCTCCGGTCCGTTGATCTTTCTATTTTCACACATGCAGACTTTGAAGAAAGTTCGCCGGTCGGCTGTCTCGAAACGCTGTTTAAATTAAATTTAGCCAACGATGCCGAAATGAAGACATTTTTCGACTTATAAATTGTTTGAGAATCGACGATGCCGGAGTATTAAAAGCCTCCTCTCGTCCGAATATCACCCCGATAAAAATACCCGACCTTTTAATCGAATTGACTCGGATTTATGATACGCTTCGTGGTGTCACTTAATTTCATGTTGGGTGAGAATTCGTCGACGCCGCAGAGGGTTTTTGTAGGATACGTATTTATAAGGAGACGATGGCGATATTCAGAGTGGATGAGGATCTTTTGTGCGAAGAAAATTTTGACAAGTTTATTATCATATAGTCCTTTATTTTCATAAACCGTCGGAATTTTTTCGTCGTCTTTATTTGAAATGTCAATAAATATTTTACAGATGAAGGGGGGAATTTTTTGCTACAGTTGTCTGCGAATTGGCCAATACCGTACGTTGTACTTATTCAAAATAATCGAGAAAATGTTCTAAGTAGAATTTCCATCATCAGCTAAAAAGGTTCTTTATTAAATTAAATTTTTATTTATGGAAGAATTTCTAATATGCGATTTGCTTTTTGTATTTGAGAAAAAAATGTGGAATGGTGCGATAAAGATGTGGAGAGGAAATGAAAATTATTTTCAGCAGGAAAACGATAAATTTTTTGGTGGACGATTTTCCTCGTAATTTTATAAGTATTACTACTTGGGTTGATTTGGTCACATTTCAAAATTAATCATAAATGATTTTTACGATTGAAAAATGACCAAAAAAGTGATTTATGATATTTGGTATAACAGAAGTCGATTTTTGAATATTGATGCGTAATCTAAGGTGAACAGTAACTCAGTTTCTGGATTGTTGGAAAATCACGCTTTGGATCACAATGATTTCGACTTTTCGATATTCGTTCGAGCGTTCGAGATTAAAGATAATTTTTTTTAAAAAAAAAAGTAGGTATGTGATGTTTTTTGGCTAATTTATGACAATTGATTTTAAAGCTGGCGTAAGATTTTGGCGTTAGTGATTCGTACTTACATTAGATATCAATTCTAAAAAACATTAGATTTTTAAAACAATCAAGAAGGGTTTTTGGAAAAAATCCTCAGGAAAAATTACCATTCTTAGCAAGAATCGACAATTTTGGTAAGGACTAGTACTTTTTAGTAAAAATACCTATTAATCGCCAGTTTTGGTAAAAATTGATATTTTAGGTGAAAATTTAAAACTTTTTGGGGAACAAAAAGATTTTTGGTAAAGATTTTCATGCAATAAATTTGATTTGATTGAAAAAAAATCATTTTTTCGTTAGAATTGTCAAAATTTTTGCTCTTGTCGAGTTGAGTCGAACCAAGCAGATTCAAGTTGAGTAAAACTCAATCTTGCCAATAGGAAACAACTTTGCTAAAAACAATTTTTTGTAAAAAATTGACATTAAAAAATGAATATGACCCTGCCTGACAGAAAGGACCTTGTGTAAAAAAAAAATCGATGTCTCATTTTCATGTTTTCGGTCCAAATGACAACAAATCTTGACCAGACACATAAAAGTAAAGATATCGATTTTTTTTTACACAAAGTCCTTTCTTTCCGACAAGGGCCACAAATGTATAATAATAATTGATATTTTCAGGTAAAAACAAATAATCCCATGAAAATGAACATTTATCTAGGGTAAGTAAGTAAATGACCAATTTTTTTCAGGAAGGTGTCTTTAATTTTCCCCATTTTTTGTGAGGATCTTTTAATAATTGTAGAAATTATTGTCCTCGAATTCAAAAATATTCAAATTTAAAAAAAAATTGTCCAAGTTGGTCTGGTCAAGAGCCAGGAAATCGTTCAATTATCACAAAATATGTACATTGAAAAAATCGCCAGATTTTAGGAAATCGAGCAATCGTAAGACATTAGTACAAGTATTGGAATAAAATAATCCCAATTTTGAGATGTTAAAATTTAAAAACACTGACCATTTAAAAAGAATTTTCAATTCAGAAAAAACCACAAAACTCTTGAGAAACTGATGCGGAATAATTTGTGAAAATGATTTTCATTTCTGATTTCTATGATTATCTTTTTTTCACACCCTGAAAAAATATGGAACGATTTGAGAAAATTATTTTCATTTCAAAGGTCATCTCAGAACGCTCAGAAAAAATTCGGAATGATTCGTGTAAATGATTTTCATTCCAGAAATCATCTAAGAGGGCCAAAAATTATGGAATGACTTATGAAAACAATTTTCATGCCAAAGATCATTTCTTTCTCAAAGGCTCAGAAAAAAGGTGGGATGATTCGTGAAAATCCTTTTTCATTCCAAAAGTCATCTAAAAGGCCACGAAAATAATGGAATTAAAATGTGTGAAAAAAATTTGCATCCCGAAGGTCATCTCACCCTCAAAAACTCGGAAAAATTGTTAGATTTGTAAAAATCATTTCCATCTCAAAATTCACCGAAAGAAGCTTGAAAAAGTGATTTTCATCTCAAAGGTCGTGTGGCAAGAAAAATAATGGGATGATTGGTGAAAATTATTTTCATCTCAAAGATGATCTCACGTTTTGAAAAAAAAAACATGGGATGATCTGAATAAATGATCTTCATCTCAAAGGTCATCTCACCTTTGAAAGCTCGAAAAACGCGAGGGATAAATTGTGAAAATTATTTTCTCCTCAAAGGTCATCTGAGACCACGCAAAATCATATGGGACGATTTGAGAAAATGATTTTCATCCGAAAGGTCATCTCACCCTCAAAAAAGCTCGACTCAAAAGTTATCTCAATTTTTTAAAAATTGTTTTCAATGAAGAATTTTTTCTCAAAATTTCATCACACAAGAAATTTTTCTTCAACTCAAAATTTCTACTTAGAAGATTCATTTTCAGGTTTAAAATTCAATTTTGATGCGATCACTTGACGTTCAAATCAATAGAAACAAAAAATATGATGATACACATTTCCCTAAATCAAGTATTGCAAGGACTATAAAATTACTTAAATTTTATGAAACACTGCAAAATTTAAAAATTTTTTAATTTTTTCACCATTTTGAAATCCAAGTTGGCCAAAAACTGTAATAAACCAATGAGCCATAAATTGATCTCATCATGATTTTCTAAAAAAAAAAAATCGTCTTCTTTTTAGAGCAAGAATAAGTCTAGATCGGGGTGGACCTAGAAATTTTTTTTCTTCAAACCAGACCACTCACTGGTGATATTTCGAAGAGACAATTCTGTAACCTACTGCATGGTAAGAGCAATTGAGAAAGGGTGAAAAAAAATCACTCTCATTTAAATAAATTAATTAATCAATTTATTCGAAAAATTCCAATTTTTTCCTCATTCGTCAACTCACCGATGCAACAATTCAATAAAACCCAAAACTACGTATTTACCAGAGAAACAAAAAGAAACCCTTCTAGCGAATAAAATCACAATTTAGATACGTACGTATAGGGCACGGGTACACTCAGCAATGAAATTCTTAACGCGCCATCGCCTCGTAAAAATTTTCATTAGTATCGCAATAACATATAAGAGATAGAAACAATTCACCTATTATTTGGCGATGAAACGTACAAAGTAAGCATCTTATTACTCTGCACGTATAGAAAACGCCTCTTCTCCATCCCTCCCATCCTCTTTTCATCCGAGACGATTACGTGAGCAGAGTTGAAGACTCGAGGGGAGTAGTTGTGCGCAGAAAAAGGTACGGGGGGAGGGGTGTAGTGTAGGTATCACATCGTGCTTTAAGGTATCAGCATCAGCAGAAGACCAAACAGATAAGAATTTCCACATACTAACGATTTTTTAAGTAAGTTTCTAATTTACAGGTTTTAATAACAAATTACCACTTGGCGCTGGTTCTATACAATTCGAAAACGTATCCGGGATAAACTATTTGTAGTTTTTGTTTTTACCAACCCTTTTTTTTTTTTCAGGTTCGGCGTTCTGCGCTCCTTTTACCAGCGTGAAATTGTTTTGCTAACGCTATGAAATATATTTTTCGAACCGTTTATTCGACCGAGGTGTAATTTCAACTTAATTTAAAGTCGCTTTTTAGTTTTTACATTATTTTCGTGTCTCGGTCTAGGAGAAACACGTATCTTGGTCTCGATTCGCAGTCGCAGCCTCGCTACGTATAAATATTTACTTTTTCATGTACCAATAATTCAAAGCCACCGAAAAATCCTCCCACATTAATCCATATCCGGCGACGGAGGGGTATCCCCGATGTAATTCCCAAATATTAAAAACTTTTTTTCTTCGAAGTTTTTATTTTATACGTTGAAGACGGGGGAAAAAATCAAATAAATTACACGGCCGAGTACATCTGAAAGAATATTTCCGTTAGAGCGTTGGAAAGTTCGCGAGAAACTAGCGGTTTTTAAGAAAAAAAATTAAACCTCGTAAAATAGTCGAACGAAACGAGATGGGAAAAAAAGGGGGGAAAATGACAAAGTGCGATATTGCGTTAATAATTATAAAATCGATACCAACGAGCATGGATTCTGAGATGCTGTCAAATTACTTAAATGGCCACAGTCACGTGTAAAAAGGTACTTAGGCATGTGAAGCTGATACCTCGGAGCCTGAATGCCAATGCCAAATACTTGGCTAGACGTCGTACTTCGTATCGTAGGTACCTGGGGGTTTAGCTGTCAATCCGGATTAACGGTTAGGGAATTTTGGTTTATTAAAGCGAAACCATTATTGTATTGAGATAGAAAATCACTTGTTGCACGGATCGATGAGGAGCCAAGAAGAGTAATTAAGGTTATACTTACGAATATACTGGCTGGGGTTTCGTCTGATGGTACCATAATACTATCTTGACACTGTCGTTCTTGGGAGCGGTCGTATTACAAGGAAGGGACGCCTGAGTACCCAAAACTGACCATGATACGTTGGCGATACCTAAGTAAACAAATAAAACATGGAACGTTTGAATATGTCGAATATGTGGATTCGAAATAGTCTAATTTATATGCCGAGGTGATGGTAAAATCGATTATTTTCGTATCACGTATGTGATCAGAATAGGTAAAGAGGACTTGGATGAATTATGGGCATTTTTGGCACCGTTATGTATTTTTAATTCATAATTTAATTCATTGGGTTGGCTAGTCTTTTCCCCTCTTGGTAGTTTGGGTCTTTCTCTGGAATGAATAACCAGAAGCAAACGATGAAATTCTTAGACGTGCCAGGTTCACACAATTTATTTTGAGGATGAAAATGAATAATGTTCTTTGATTTGTCCAGTTTTTCGACACCGAAGCTTTTTTAGGATAATTTTGAGCTGTCTCGGATCTCTGGGAATGAAGATACGAATACTTTGACTGAAAAGTGATTTCAAATTGGTCAAGTTTTAGATGTTTTCATTATGTACATGATTTTTTTTTCTCGATTTTGATGATTATCCTTTTATATTTTTTTTACAATATGAAATTATTTTGATAAAATTAATAGACATAAATTTTAGAGTTGTAAAAAAATGAATGAATAGCTATTTATGTTGGAAAGTACTGGATAAAAATATTCATAAAATTTTTCTTTCACATTTGAAAATTAGGTTTTTTGTTTTTTTTTTTTAGTCCAAATTGTTCATTTCCGAACATCCCCGCCTTCCCCTCCCTGAAAAACCTTCAAGATTCTCAAAGTTCTATTTGAAACTTTGTACTTGAAAAATTTACTTTTTTCTTCCTGTTGAATCAGACTTCGATATTGCACCATTAAGTATCTATAAAAAATTTTTTAAAAATGAAAATAAAAATAGGGTATAATTTTAAAATGATTATTAAAGATTGAAAATTTTTCGTTTTAAAAAAGTGGAATTCTGAAAAAAAAAACTGATCCATGGAGGGATAATTATGATGAGGAATTTACAGGTACCTATGATCGGTTCAGATTTTGGAATCATACTTATTATTTAGGGTATCTTAAAATGACCAAAAACTTCAGGGCTGAAAATTGTGTATATTCATCTCATTATTCAAATTTTCTCCCAATTGAAGAATTGAGATGTCTATTTTTTTAATTCAAAAGTGTGTTTCTCAGGTATTGGGGGAGGAGTCTATGGGAGGATAACGGAGGGTCTTTCCGGGCGATTTTTTCGGAGTCAGAGCCACTTGTATATAAAAATCTCAGAACCAGAGTAAATTTGAAAAATCTTGGAGCCGGGGTCGGAGCCACTTTTTTAAAACCCTACAGACGGAGAGAGACTCGAATAAAATATTTCGGAGCTGAAGCCAGAGTCAGTGGGAGGAGAGCGCTCCTTCAGGTCCATGGTACAACCATGAGTCTGAAGCGAAGCTAGAGGGAAAAGAGCTCCCTCCGGATGATTTTTCGGAGCTGGAGCCGGAGCCGGAGGTACTCTTATGCAAATCCGCAGTCTCTTTTCTCGGGCCAAAATCAAAAATTTGAAATAATCTTGGAAAATGTGTGTTGGGCTGAAATGATCATTATATCTGAAATTAAAAATCTGGGAGGTAGGGAGGAAGGGAGAAGAGGATTTGAGCTGAAAATAAACTCCCTAACTCACAATACCAATTTTTCATCCCACTTCAAAAAAATTGAAATTATCATTTTTTTTTTCAAACCATTGTGATTTTTCCAGAATTATCCAATTTCCAATCAAATCATTTTTATCATAGAGTTTCATGCTGAATGCCATGAGATACTTAAAATGGTATGTATTTTTTTTTTCAAAAGTACTTTTTTCAGATTTTCAAAGTTCTTTTTCTTTTTAAATTATTTTTCTCGAGTTTTTCTAACTTTTTGAAGAAAAAAGTCTGAAAAGGTGATTTTTTTTCGATAGAAGATCACACTTTTATTGGAATTTTTCAAGAAAGAGGGGGAGAAGAGAAGTTCGTGTAATCGTGTAAGAATGAAACTTTCAGATAATGATAATTTTTCAAGATTTTGGCTTTGAAAATGAAAAATCTAGTCTTGAAAGGTGGCAAAACTTTGAACCTTTATTGGAAAAATTATGCAGTTGAACTCGGTACCCAACTTATGAACCGGAATGAGAAATTTTCTAGAAAAAAAGAAAAATAACCTTTAAAATATGAAAGCTCTGAAAATTCGATTGACGACTCTTTTTTGGAATTTAGAAAAGTTTGGAATTTTTTCGTGCCAATAACAGAGCTGCTTTCAAGAAAGAGAAAAATTATAAATACCTACTTCAAAGGAAAAAATTGAAAAACATTTCCAAGGAAAAAATTATAAATAATTATTATTTCAAAAAAAAAAAAATTATAAATATTTCAAAGGAAAAAATTATAAATATTTTAAAGGAAAAAATTATAAATATTTCAAAGGAAAAAATTTAACATCAATTCAAAAACATAATTTTTTACATCATTGAAAACAGATGGTGAATTTTTTAGTTGGGCTATTGACTAAATCCTCGATATGAAATTACTTTTTTTGAACATTTTTTGAATAGAAAATTTAATTCTTTTTTCATTTTTTTTGTTAGGTTGCCTTCTCTAAAAAAAATACGTCAGTGCTCTCAAACCAATAAATTCCTCATCAACCCTTCCACATTTTCCAGCTTGCTCCACCAAATTTTTCAATGACCAAAAATGAAACAAAAGGATCGTCAAGGAAAAAAGAACTCAAGTAAGTATAAAATTGTGAAAAAAGTCAATCGTTCATTTCAGTAAATTTTTTTGCAAAAAACAAAAATCAAAGGTTGAAATTTCATAATTTTTTCAGTTTCTCAGTTTTTAGCCAAAATTTGTAGGTACTTTTTTAGATTTTTGTACCAACCCTCAGACCCAGCCGACACTTTAATCTCAGATCAAAATATAAATGATACGTGTCGACAAAGTGAATTTCGGTGCAAGGAAAAGGAAAAGGAGTATGAAACCCAAAAAAATTCGTGTTTTTTTCAAAAACAATTCGACTTTGAGGACTTACAGCCCTTCTCCTCGGGCTCCGGGGGAGCTTAAAATTTTACACGGGTAGATTCCCATTCAATCGACGAAATTTCCAACTCCTCATTCCACCACGCAGTACAATGTAAAACACGCTTTTGGGTGAATTCGTCGACACGACGCGACGAAAGCGTTAAGAAAACCGGCATCTGCAGCTGCAGAGACGAGAATTTCCTTACGTCGAGTTATCTCTTTATATACACGCGAAGACGAGCCCGGCGACGACGAGCGGTAAGAGAGAATACGCCGAAATAAAATCTGCTCTTTCATTAAAACGTAATTTATTCAGACCTTTGTACGAAAAACTGAGTTATAATAGGGTAAGTTTGCCGAAAAGTAAATAGCAGAAAAATTAATTTTATTCATGAACAAATATTTATTCTGTTTGTTTTTGTCTTTTGGCGGAAAAGTTTCGCAGGCGTAATAAAAATTAATATTAATACCGTTCGTATTCGTCGTATTGCTTTCGTGTTGGGTGTTGATGAGAAATTCGAAAAGTTTTTGTTTCCATTTAATAACTATCATAGTGGCTATAATTCTTCTCCATAAAGGTCATAGCCCAGCAGCGGTGTTAAGTAAAAGGAGTAGATAAAGTAGTGCAGCATCTTGTCAAACTATCGCCACTGTGGGGAGTGCAACCCTCGTTGAAATTCGTTTAAACGATACTTCAACGTATTTAAAGGCGAAATAAGGGCTAAGTAAATTATCATAAACATCGTTTCGTCGAAATTTAATTCCAATATAACATTTACCTACTTAGACCAAAGACCAATAAACGTGTTTTTCGAGAGCAGCAAGCCAAGCTCCGCAGTCGAATTAAAATAGCAATTTGCCATTGCCTAGACCTATATTCATCCTATTTTCCCCAAAATTAGATCATTTCGAAACGAAAACTACAAATGCAAAGATCCGATTCCGGGTTTGAATAAATTCTTTATTTTTTTCTCGAGAATACCTGAGCCAATAATAAGAATGGGATTTTGAAAAATGTTCAAAATTTCGTGATTTTTTTTTTCGTTCATCTGGCTTTATGGAAAAATACTACACGTGAGGATTATATAGGTAGGTAATAAAATGGAATATTTGCGAACAATATGGGCACAGACGAAAGTTTATTATACGATCAAGATGAATCAAACGCGATATTATTTTACATTTGTAAAAACATATGTACATCAATAGAAATTTCCTTTCGAAATACAAAATACAATATCCGTCATAAGAACGTATTGAAATAACAATACGACAATAATTTCATCGTTGTCGAATCGTGTAGTATGTAGACTTACGAATATTTTTTTTGTGTGATAAAGTGGAAAATTTTTCCATTTCAAGAGCTATTCGTAGTAGACTCGGTGTTTGGTATATTTGTGTATATGGAACAATCATCAATTCGGCGATAAAATACGTACGTATGTTTGACTTTCACGCTTATGGCTCTGGCATTCTGGCATCTGCAATTAGAAGGGGGTAAAAAGGGAATCTATTCTTTTATAAATTTGTCATATTTCACTCGAAAGGTTTCCAATTTTATTTCGCGGTGTTTCGTCGTTTTTAATATTGTCGAATATTTTTTGAAAAATTTTCCAAAATATTTGACTAGACAGGTCGATTTTTTCGAAGATGTAATTCGGTGAAAAGAAAGTTGCGAGAGGATGAGGGTGAGAAAGAAGGAGTAGAATGTGGAATAAATTGTATTTTTACTTCATTGGACTTGAATCAGATATTGGGGAACCAAATTTAAATGTTGATGTTGATTTAATATGAGTTTTTTTCGGGACTGGGAAAACGTTCAGCCTTATTTTTATTCCAGAAAAAACTTTTTTTATTGACGGATATTATTAAATTCGCAAAATTTCATTAGGTTTTGGAACTGGGGATTTTCTGGGTTCGTGTTATTGCAAATTTTAATTTTCGAATACGATATGAAAAAGCTGCAAATTTGGGATTACTTCAATCTCATTCAAGAGCAATGACTTCGCAATTCGAATTTCAAATTGAATTGAAAATAATTTTTTGTGAGGACATGGACATTGGACATGAGCTGCCTTCTTCTTCGGCTACCATCAATTGCATAACATTAAGTACAAAAAAGTACCTCGGTTTCTATCCAATATTATTGACTTAATTGATAAAAATAAAAAAATAATGTAGTTCAATACAAGCAAAAGGGTAAAAATTTTGAAAAATAGCAAAAATTTGCTTTTTTGTACCTTAAAAATTTTTTTTGAGAAAGTTCACACCGAATGGGGGAACTCTCAGCAGAGTTTTTCAGCCGGAAGGGGGCAGAGCTAGGAGGCTTCAAAGGCCATTTTTGAGAAAAATATGTAGTCTTTTGTCACTTTTGGTTTCTACCGTGCCACTCGCTAGGAACCTTGATGGTGCGGATCGAGAACTTGAGAAATTTATTTTTATAAAATCCAAGTTGATTATTAAGTGACTTGAAAAGTTATCCAATAAATTTTCTTGCCATTTCAAAGTTGAGTTGGTTACACATGTCATGAAAATGTTTAGAAAAATTTTATTTCATTGAAGATGAATTTTTTCTCCATTATTCGTGCCAATCCAAAGAATGTTTTTTTTACTCCACTATTTTCATGAAAAAGCTATTTGGAAGGAGAGGCGATTATAGAAAAATGACCCCGTGATTTTTATGGGTTGAAATATTCTGTTTATTGTTATTTCATAAAAAAAAAATCCCAAGAACTTTTTCATTTTTTTTTAAAAAAAAAAAGTTAATATCGACTTTAAATAGACATACCTGAAATTAAGATAGATATGAAAAATAGACTGCAATGTTGAAAACCGTAAAACTAATATTCATTAGGATGAAAATTCATCTCAATATTCACACCAAACTGATTTTCAAATTTTCACGCCCGAGATGAATTTGGAATGAGGAACTATGCACCATTTTTGGAAAATAATTTTCAATTTTTCCAGATTTTTGAAATACACAGCAGGTTTTTGAAACCGAATTGTGAAAGGTTAGGAATAGGCTGGGCTTTTTTAGAGCTAGAAAAAAAATCGTTGCCTTACCTTTGTTGCAAAAAATCCTCGAAAATAAAGGCAAAATAATATCATCTTTGGTGAATACCCCATTGAATTTCAGGAAATCTTTGATCAAACTATTACAAAAATTTCAACATTTTGAGTCGAATTTACTTCAAGTAAAAGTGAGCAAAATCTTACTGGTATCCAATTGATATTAATATTTTTGAACCATATTTGGAAGAATCGATAATTCTTTTTGAGAAAAACTCTCACTTTTGAGAGGACTTGACCAACTACTTCGTTTCTGAAAAAAAAAAAAAAAATACCTACTGAAGTAGGCGTCATTAAAAGACTCAATTTTGATAATTTCTCAGTCATTGGTGGAATTAAATCAAATCCTGACTCAAAATATAAAAACTGCTCAAGTTGTGCACTGTGTCTCTTGATTTTTGGATTTTTAGTCATCTGCATCTCTCCCACCCTGACCCTCCACGATGGGCAACCATATCAAAATATTCCTCGTGGAATAATTTTTCACTAAATTTGGGTATCGCGCTATAAATTATTTTGAATGCAAGGAAATGAAAAATTTTCATCAAAATAATTCACTTTCTGAGTGCAAAAAGTTGACACACATGCTGGATTTCCCTCGCTTTGCTTGGGCGTAGATAAAGTCACCATTAAGTATATAAACTATTCATGGTGAAAGGGCGAAAAAATGCTCCTTTTTGCCCTCCCCTTCCCCGAAATCCTTCATGTTTTCCAAGTTTTTTTTTATTAATTTTGCACCAACCCCCCAAAAAGCTACCGACGTCACTGCTGATTTTGGTTTAGAATTGGTTTCTAATAGGTAAATAAGTAATCTGAAATCTGAAATCTGAAATAAATTCTTCTGGGTTCTAATAATATCATTTTTCCTACTTATTGATTCCAATCTTGAAATGGTTTCAAGTTTTTTCTTAGAAAATTATATTTAAAAAATTCAAATTTTTTAAAATGTTGTAAATTGGATATTTTTTTTTTGGTCAAAGCCGATGTTAATCACTAAATTCAAAATTGGAAAATTTTGACACGTTGGGAAATTTCCAAGAAGAGATAGAAAAAATTAATGAAAATCAATTGGTTTTTGGGGAAATAAGAAAAATTGTTGGGAATTTTTCAGGAAATAAGTCATAAGTCCGGAAAATATGGAGTACACTCCCTCCCCCCGGCACACCACTTCGTCACGCCTCTATGTAGGTAGGTACCTACTTTTGAAAAAAAAAATCACTTGAATTATGATTCAGTGCTAATCATCTTTCAAAAAGGCTTTTGAGTAAAAATTCACAGGATCGTATTGGGTTGGTGTATCTACCTACACTTAAAACTCTGAAAAAATATTCAACATTTTCCCATCAACTTTCGTAAGTTACAAAAAAAAAAAAAAGGTATTCAAGAAGTGAAAAATCAATTGAAATTCTTTTTTAAAATTATTATCCAACTCCTGCAATCTGATACTTCAATTTAGAAAAATAAATGAAAAATGAAACACCTTCCATAACACTTCATAATAATATCATTTCTGGAACATTTTACCAAAAAGTCACATCCAAACATAATTTTTCCACCGCGTCAAAAATTCAACATCTGAAAGTTATAGGCATTAGATCTAGCCGAGTATAACACATTTCGAGGATAATTTTTACCCCATCACCTACACGGCTATTACCGCGAACACCTAAAACTTTACGCTATCTTTGACCGGCGAGTACCGCGGGGGTAAGCCACAGAGCGTAAAATTTTTGCACACAATTCACGAGGCGTTGATTACGAACAGAGCGAAATAAATGAGCATTTAAACCGTAAATTTTGCACTACATATGTACACGTATAATATTCCATAGCAAAATAATACCGCCATTGATCTGAAATTTAACCCTTTTCGCAATTTGTACGTAGAACTTTGTGTTCGGTAAGTAACTGTACGAATAACTGCAAGCACATAACATATGCGAAACGCATCTCGCCTTGCATATTTCTCGCTTATTACGTCTATTTTTGCATTTCAAATGCGGCTCCGATCTCGGTGCAGAAACAAACCCAGGAGTCATCGACTTCTAGCTCGTGCGATGTTAAAGTGTACTGCTGAGGATCGTAATTTTTTTCGAAAATATCACCGAAATAATTATTTACGTTGTTGGGTACTTATATAACAAAGTAGAATTTTTACAACGTTATTATATCTACCAACGATGTAGGTGATACCCCAAGGGTGGAATTTTTTCCACCGCTAAGAACCTTGATGATGAAAAATTCGCTCGACGAAATGACGTACCTATATTAAACCTTGATACGAGTATTTCAATTAATTAATATAAATTTTCGCCGGCGTGAAAAAAAAAGACTCGTAAAACAAAAAATAATAAAAAACGAGATGAAAACCGTCGCTGATATTTGAATTTTTCAAAATGGGAATTTAAATTAAATTCGCGAATTTTTCCACCGAAGACGATGAAATTGTCGGGGGTTGTCGGTTGAAACAATGTGAAGAATTTTTCGCCATCACTTCGTCCTACATACAAAACCATTATAAAATGCCAACGAAATAATCGATTGATATTATAGCACGTATACGTTGTCGGTATATAAATACTAATGCAGAATTCGGAATTTTGGGACAGATTTTATATTATCTACAACACGTTGTCGAAATTCAGGCAAAAAGCGTCAAATATTCGGTCGTTATTATTTGTTCAGCCGCAAAACAATATAGTAATGGGCATCGCTATATGGACTACGAATCCTTTTAGTCGTCTGGGTGGGTGGGAAATTTGCCCACATTCGAGCATCAATCTATATCCTTACACGGCGCCATAATTTGAGTTACTTTTTCACCGAAATGTGTCAAATAAATGATGATAATCCTGTTTCGCGCAACGACACGAGGATACGAGAGAAACACCTTTTAAAAACTTAAAAAACAACAGTACCTATTGGTTGCCAGATTACAAGTAAAAATCACTTGTGACATATTCACACGGTGACATATCCGAACAGCAGCGTTAGATTTTCGATAAGATGTCGCGCCATTATACAAATAACTCGCCGAAAAATTACATTAGTTGGGAAAAGATTGAGAGAAAAAGGGTTCTTAACGATGTCGCAGTCGTTCGCGTTATTCTTCGTACATATTCGCGGATTTATCAAACGTTCGTCTTCGATGCTTTGTAGGTACTACCAATGTGCATTATATAACTACGTCGATGTAGGTAGATACCTATTTGTAACTGAAAACATGTAGGTCGATGTGTTCCGTTGTTCAGCTCTTTGATTTGTTGTTCCACGCTTGAACAGGGTAACTTGAAATTTCCGGAAAGCAAAAATTGGTTTGAGTAGAAAATAATAAGGCTGATGTTCCGTTATTTTTTTAAAGATATTTTCTAATTATCTACCCATTGATAACGAATTTCTAAAAATAAAAAATAAAAATCGATTTCTGTACATTATTAAAAAATCTCAATACCCAAAATTTCAAAAAATTTCAAAATTGAAATTAAAATCTAATAGTTTTATTATGATAAAATTTTGGATCAAGGGTAAAAAAAATCATTGCATACAAATGTTGTCTAGATAAAAATTTGAAGGAGAAAATTTACAAAAAAATTCTAGTTTTTGTGAAATTGATAACACCGTACCAATTTTTTGGTAAAATGTGCCCAGAAAAATGGAAAATCAAATAAAATTGTGTACTGGAACCAGACCATCAACAAGATTTCAACGATGTAGGTTCCAATTCATTCCAATTTTTTGGGTCCAATTCTTTTCAAGTCTTAATTCCTTCCACCATTTTAATCGTAATTTTTTTCAAATTTTACCCAATTTCCAATTTTTGAATTTTTTCTTCAATAAAACTATTTCAAAACTAAATTTGATTTTTTCCACTTGTTTTTCAATTTCATGTTCTTGAAACTTTTTTCTAATTATTTACACTCATAAAAAAATTTAAAAAACATGAAGTTGAAATTCATTTTCTAAAAAAAGAAAAATTTCAAAGTTGAAGAAATTTCAAGGGAAAATTTTTTTACAGAATTTAAAAAAAGTGTTCAATTCGAAAATAACTAACTTTCAAAGATTTTCTTCAACATTACGTTTTTCAAAATGTTTTCCAAACGAAATGAATAATTGAAGGAAAATTTAAAAAGTAATAAAAATTTCAAGAAACGTGAACCTATTCAAATTTTGAGTAATTATTTAATTAATTCGTATTGGAAAAATTTTGAAAAATATTCAGTTTCTTTCAAGTTTCAAACTTCCTGAGACTTTCCTTTCCAAAATCGCCACTGTTATGATGAGACGAATTTAATGGTCAATTCGGATTCGCGATTGGAACTTTTCCCGCCAACCCCTTGCATCTGAAATTTGAAGATGGAAGATGGGAGATGGAAATTGGAGACAGGACTTTTTCCGTCGAATCGAGCGCGAAACTGAGTTATCGCCTCTTGGCCATTTATAGAAAATTGACCAAAAACTAAAAGCCGATGTTTCCTGAAAAAAAAAAAGACGCGAGGCGAACTTGACTGTCTAGATTTTTCGCCGCAACAGAGAGCAGTGTTTTTTTCCCGCTCTCTAACGCGAGTCTAAATAATTCTCAGGTGTAGGACGATTTCTGTCCATGCGGCGCACTTTTTTTCACCCCTACATCTCAATTTTTAGAACTGTATTTTTTTCAATTTTGTTTTTGTCGTTTTCAACCAGTATACAATTTTCTCAACATTTTTCCAGCTCCCAAATTTTTTTCTATTTATTCCGGCAATATAATTTTTTTGTAAACTTGATTCCAACTTCCATTTTTTTTCTGAAACATTCTTTTTCTAAAATTTGTTTCGACCCAACTTTTGAAAAAATTCCAAATTCAAAATTTTCTTGCAACATGCTCATTTTTTCTCAACTCAAACTTTTTCAAACAATTTTTCAATTTCAACACTATTTTTTCTATTTTATTTTTCGTCTTCATCAAAATTTTTATTAACTTCAAATTTTTTCTAAATATTTTTTCAACTTAATTATCCTTTAAATTTGGGAGTTGATGAATTAATTTTCGAAAAACACTTGGATCGTAATCAATTTTAGAAAAAATTAAATCGAATTAATTTTTAAAAAAATTTAAGTCGTGATCCTGATAAATTTTAGAAAAAAATTGTAGTCGTAATATATTTTAGAAAAAAATGGAAATTGGAATAAATATTTAAAATAATATTTCTGTCTTGAGAGTTGAAATGCACCATTGCCCCGTCTTCAAAATTATTGAAGTTTACTGTTGTTTCTTGAAAAAAGATGAAAAACAAAAATGTCGTCGTTTTTGCGATTAAGACTTTTTTTGGGGTATTTTGACTGCGAAATTCAAAGTAGATGAGTCGATGATTAGGGGGAAATCTCCCTACCACTGGATAAAAAATTGCAAGAATTTATCAAAAATCAATTGTGAATAATGGTTGGATTCGTATCGACGAAACAAATTCAATGGTGCCCTTGATTTCGCGATTGGAATTTTCCCCGCCAAATCCCTGACTTCTGGAACTGGAAGACGGAAGATGGAAGATATGCAAAAGAGTGTTATTAAGAGGAAAACCTGCACGCTCTCAGTTGTCGCCTCCCAGTCATTTTTAGAAAATTGACCAAAACTGGAAATTATGGGATCCAAAGAAGCCGTCGTTAAAATTGGCGTTCATGGTTGTTTTAAGTAGTTATATGTGAGTCTGGATATAAAAACCACCCTTAAAGGTCAAAAATTGTTTTTTGTGAAGAAACTTCCCCTTCATTTTACCCCTTCTATAAAGCTAAAAATCAGTATTAATTTAATATCAATTTTTGACCTGTAAAAGTGGTTTCTAAATCGAGGCTCAGGTTCATAAAAAATATTTTTGATTTTTTTTCAATTTTCCAAAGCCAATGTAATGAAGGGTATACCAACTTAGGAAATTGGAAATATTTTTTTAAAAATATTTTTGAGATCCTGACATAAAGAGCAAGGCGATCATCTTGAATACTTTGAAGGTAGAGAAGGGAGAGGTTAAAATTGTCAAGATAAGAAGTGGTGTTTCTTCCTGAAAACACGACACCAAGAAAAAAAATATCCTAAATTCGGCACCACGTATCAAATAAATCACACCCGAGCACAAGATGAGATTTAAATAGACCTACATACGTTTACCTGAGCTAGTAAATAGAGCTATAAAAAAAAGAATAGGAGAAGAAGACTATTCGATACACTGTTCAATGATCCGAAACATAACGTCACTGAGCATTATACGAAGGCGGAATACTACATCGGTAGGATCTCACGACAAAACACCTTCATTTCACAGTCTTCATATAAATAAGTTTTAAATAGTCAATTTCGATGAAAAAAAAAAAAAAAACGATTCGAGTACATTTTTCACCAAAAATTTTGAAAAAAAAAAGAAGGAACATACCTCGGCGAAAAATAAATAAAACGTCTCCAAATAAGGAGAAAGGAAAGGGGGTCAAAATTTCGTCACTGAGTATTTTCGCTCAGCAACTCCGCAAATAAGATCTGCACAAACCATATCGTCGTATTTTTCGGGTACCGAACATTTTAGAAAATTAAATTCGGTAATTTGAATAACGCAACGAAACGTTGTAATATATTTCAGAAAATTAACGCGTTTTCTTTCCAACTTTGAGGTATATACGAAAGATGAGAAAACCCCCTTGCTTCGAGGACTTTCCTCCAGCGACGACTTTAAAGTAACATTAAAGCTTTGGAAATTTTTTCGTCGACGGCATCTCATCCATTTCGAATTAGGTTTTTCGACTCGTACATACGTTTGACAGAAGAGACTGTTATAATTTACATAGGTATGTGGGCAAAAGAGCGCTGGAAATAAACGAGCCGGAAGTAAAAAGCGAAAGATTATTCGTATATCTACGAATCGAATCTTGTCACCGCATTTCACCTATTTTTTTAGTCCATTTTTCACTTTTATAATTTTTCACTTCATTTGGTTCGATAATACGTTTATAGGTATGTGCCATTTACCATCTTTATTTTTAGACGTCGTCGTAGTCCCTTTCGATAAAAGTGAACCGTTACTCAGGGATTTTTCTACGCGGAAATTGTACGTGTATCTTTTTCCTCCTTCACCTTTCCCCCTCCCATCGTATCTGAAGTCTAGTCGTCACGATTTTTCCATACGAGTATATTTACAAATACATTGAGGTATCGTCATTAAAGCCTGCTGCCATTTAATTCGTAATTTTTGGCTATAACAGCAATTGGACGAAACATACTTCGTGACCATTCGATTGGAAACATATCGAAATAATCGTATGGTTCATCAACAACCATCACATCAGCCAATGAAAAAACAAAACGAATATGGAACGTATCTCATAAATGTTTCGACATTAGTGAAATAATTAATCGTCGTACTCGTAATCTAAAACTACACATATGGAAACGAAAACACAGAAAGGAAGAAAAAAGGTCAACGGATAATGGTGGCGCCGCTATATGACGCTGGGCTTATGATATATTTTAAAGGCAGGGGCAGGGCTCGATTCAATGCTACGTATTAAAAATACGATCGTCATTCAAATTCTATCGATATGGTTCCACATTGAACGATAATTCTTTGACGTTTTTACGACGAATGGTCTGCGAAATCGGCAATCTACCGGAGCTCAACTCGTTGGCGATTTATTGCGAAATTTACCCGAAGATTATCTGAAAATACAGATGTACTAATTGGATTGCACTTTTTGCTAAGCTGGATTTCAATTAAGATCGGTTTTACGATTTCGTACGAGGTGGAAAAGGTAAGAAGAAGGGGTAGAGAAACTATGGGGTTCTGTTGAAAGAAGACAATATATGCGCGATCGTAATTTTCTCTTAAAACTTATGTTTCATAAATTTCCACCTTTGAAAGGTTTCTTTACCTATACTGCATATAAGTACAGCCGGTGTTAAAAGTAACAATTGAAATAATATCTGGTACTCGGATACAATAGCTGTTGTGGTCGATGATTCATACACAGTTCCGTTCGCCGGAATAATTCACCACGCTCACGGGTCACCTACGCAGTAAAATAAAAAAAAGAGGGTACCTACCAAAAAAAAAGTACCACGTGAACACCTGATAGGAGAATATAGTGTTGGAAGTATATAAAACTTTAGCATTCGAGACGAAATTTATTTCAAAAGGAACCAAACTAAATTGAAAGATGCTGAAACGAGTGCTGAGTAGAGATACGAAATAGGTACGTATATGCGATAAATCGACAGACCAGCACGACCACTGGTTGAGAGACAGCTTGCGATTAATTGGTGATAGAGTTATAAGTAATGACGACTCTAGCAGTGTACATCTATATTAATTTGATTGGAAACATACATAAAGATCGGCGAGATTATGATTATTGTGTTTGTTTGAATGAAATTCGATATCATGGGGAGGGTAATTACGATTAGAAGAATGGGGAATTTTGAATCGGAGATGTTTTAAATTAAGACAACACTGTGGGTAGAAATTTCCGATGCAAAGTACTTAAAATGTCAAGAATCGAACAATATGGCTGATAATCTGATTGGAACGGAATTGGAAGCAGGTAAGTTGATGTGTTCGTTCGTGTGTATCGAGATGTAGAGGTAAGAAACAAAACAGCTGTTGGCAAAGATTTCTTATACATTTTGCTCGAAAGTTATTCGATGTTGTCGTTGGTTGTGAGAGTTGAAGTGCGAATGAGACGTGAATTTTGTGCAAGTGGGGTTGATTTTTAATTTTGCGAGGATTTTTTTTTGATAGGTGATTTGATCCACGTAAAGTTGACCAAAAAAGATTCTTTTAGCCAAAAATGGTCATTATTTTCACCAAAATTGACTGATAAAAATTTTCATTTTTCATACTTGAAAGTATAATTTCTTACACCACTGATGTTTTTATCAGAAATGTTGATATATTTTTTTTTTTTGTAAAAATAATAATTTTTACTGAAAATGGTAATTTTTACCTAAAGAAGAAGTTTTCAGCAAGGATAATACTTTTTTGACGAAAATTAACATTTTTCGAAGAAATTACAATTTTTACCAAAAATAATCTTTTTTGTCAGGAAAAATCATTCTAAGCCATTAAAAATGGGCATTTTTACCAAGAATGCCAAGAATGGTACTCATTTTCACCAAAAGGTCATTTTTACCAAAAATGGTCGTTTTCACCAAAAATATGATCATTTTCAAAAATGAATCAATTTTTACCGAAAATGTTTACAAAAAATGCTTAGTCATTTTTACAAAAAGCAGCCATTTTCGCAAAATATAGCCATTCTTATAAAAAAATACTCCTTCTGAACAAAAAATGGTCTAAAAATGGTCATTTTGTAACCAAAAATAGTTCAAAAATATTACAGCCATTTTTACCAAAAGTAATCGATTTTCAACCCAAAAAAAGGAATCACTAAAAAAATGATCATTTTTATCAAAATGGGCTACCCTTATAAAAATGGCCATTTGATCAAAAATGGTCATTTTTTTACCGAAGTTGACTACTTTTGATAATTGTTAAGAAATCCATAAAATTCAACAGAGTCATTCAAAGTTTGGTTGATCGCGTTTTCAAAAATTGACCCAAAAAAGCTCTGAAGGCCTACAATGAATCAAAAATATTAAACGTAATGTATTGGGCGTTTTTCCCGGATTTTTGTTCTTATATTGATCGTAAGATACAAACAAAAATTAGTTTTCAGGATAGTGGGGGGAGAGGGAGGATCCAGATTCACCTATTTTTTTTTTTAAGAGACTTTGGCCAACCAACGTAAAATTTAATAATTGAATATTTTCTGTTCGCGAATTTCTTATTTTTATTCACCCCCACCCCTCTCAATGAACTTGATACACAATTTTATTAGGTATCAATTTTTAAAAAAATGTAAATTTTCGAAGAAAAATTGGAAATGAAAAATTTCTAATCAATGTTGAAAATCACAGAGAATAATTTTCTGATGATAAAGCGTCTCGTTTTTCTAAACTCATATCGCATAATCTCTTTTTTAAAAAAGTACACCCATCGTTTGAACATTTCTGGCTTAGGCTTAACTTTTTCGAACAAAAAAAATAATTTTTTATAAATTTGGAAAGAAAATCTTCCCCTGCCTTGGTTGGACCCAAAAATTCTAAACCTTTGGAGACAGCTTTACCCATTAATTTCGGTATTTTCATCAAAAGGGCAAGATGGAAAATATGAATGAAACCTTGAGATGCCATTTTTTAGCAGTAAATACATAGATAACTCAAAATTTGTCATTTTAGTTTAAACTTGATTCTTAGATTCAATAAAAATTGAGATGGGGAAAATTTAATGAATACTGATTGATATCACAATCTAACAAAAAGGATAATCATGCCTTCTTCATTTTTTGGAAAATATTTGGACAGACAGCTGAAAAGTTTTATCTAAATCTCAAAAAAACACGTGATAAAAATTCCATCCCGTCCCCTTGCCTTTTCTTTTAACTTTCTTCACAAAATTATTTTCTTAGAGATTCTCAAGACTAATTTCAAAATTCAATAAGAAATTGGAAACATTTTCTTCGAAATGACGTTTTAGGAATAATTTAATAGGCATATAAATAAATCAGAATCAGTTTTCCACGCTTTTTCTGATTTTAGAAAAAAAACAAGTCCAAAACATTTTTTCCCAATTTTGAAAAAGTGGCCTGGACTACTGCCCGAAATGATTTTGATGGGGTTAAAATTTTTATACCAACATCACTTCATAAAAAATATTTTCAAGAAATCAAAGGAGTCAATAGGCCGAAATTTTACTCCCGGGTGTAATTTTTAAAAATGATACCTACTTACCAATAGATTATCGTGGAGCCCCTAAAAAATAGGACGATATTGATATTTTTGGGTAAATACATACATTCTTTCTTATTGACAACTTTTTTTTTTAGGGAACGGCGAGGAGGATTAAAAGTGGTGTTCGGGAGGGGAAAGGGAGGGGAGGGGAGGGAAACACATTTTTCTCAATTCATTAAACTGTTGGATTTTCCAAAAAAAAAAAAAAAAAAAAAAAAAAGGGTGCAAGTTGATCACCTCTATTTGACGTTGATGGAAAAATACTCGGTGAAATCAAACAAATTTCTAAATCCAAAATTTGATATTTTTACAACGCTGACGTCACATTTTAGCAAAAAATGAAATTCATCAGTTTTGGCAGGTAGAGGCTTTCCATGGAGAAAATATTTTCGAAAGTGTAAATTTGAACGTAAATTTGATGAAATCTCAAGTTCCTATTTCTTACGTATTTTTTTCTACATTCCCAGAATTTTGTCCTCCCCTCCTTCTCCCATCATCTAACACTTCATTTCAGAAAATTTATAGGTGATTGACCCCGATCGTTCTTTTCTTCAAGCTCCACTAATTGTAATTCACTCAAATAAACTGAACTTATTTAAAATCAAAATCCGGACCATAGTTCGAAAACACAACGAAACAAAAAATTACCAATTTAAATTTCCTTTTTCGTACAGAAAACCTCAACCTACAAGAAAGCTTTGATTTATAGCATTTTTTTGCCAAATATCAATCGACGAAAAATCCGTTTTTAATAAAATACATATCCCGGACCCAACCCAGACGAGAAATCGTATACGTACTAGAATCTCGGGCCAAGAATGAAATTTCTATACAGCATAGCGAGTATCTCGATAACCCTCCCTACGGCGTTGCTCATCTCACATCCAAGTTGTTGTTCCGCTTGAAGACATAAAATTCATCAAAACACCAATCCTTGACCAGATTATTTCCTCTTGCGTTAACCGCTCGGCCGGCCGGATCGCAGGATAAAAAAAAATAAGTAAAGTGGTTAATTCGGTGTTGTTGCGAATACGTGGGGTTTCTGTTGTTATTTCTCTTATCGTGTTCGGTATAGCTGGATAATAGGGTACGTGGAATATCTGGTGCGCGGAACCGGCAACATTTTATATTACTTTTTATACGGCAAAGATAAAAAGCCACCGCAGCTTTGGGTAAGAAAGAGAGAGAAAAAGAGAAAAAATGGAAACTTAACGGATTATACGGTTGTAATTATGGTTTTGCAAATGCCAAGTATTTGTTTAGCTTATACACGGTAAGACGGAGCGGACGGGAGCGGGGGGTGAAAAAAGCTCTATTCTTAATTCGCCAAGTTCTTTACCCGAAGTGATTGTTTATTTACATTGGAGCTCGGTTTAAGGTTTTTTATTATAAGCCGACACGATGGGATTATTTACTTAATTTTTGTCCGCGTACCGAAACTTTCTCACGGGGGCTGATATTAATTCATAAATTTTTACACGTCTTTTCCTCCCACTCCCAATTCCCGGACGTAATCGGAAACACGACGAGCTTTTCGTTCTACTCAAGTTTTCATTCTCGAGGTACCCGACGATAAATGGGTTATTTTAAAGTAATTTTTGCAGCGAGTTATGTAATCATTTGCACATTCGATAGAAATAAGGTGCCTCGCCGAAGCACGTTGGTTGACACGTTTTTTCTTCTCTCCCTTGCCCGGCAAGTTTCTATATTTTCTTCTTGAACGATGCTCGACGCTCGGACCGAGGCGAGGGAGAAGTGGTAATGTCGGTTAACTTTCTCATTATTAGTGGAAAAGTTGAAAAAAGTTCTTTTTCCTGTTTCTAATATACATTTACTCGGTTAACATTATACAACGATGACGTAAACTATGATGTATCGTTTTACTGGCTGCGGCTCGGTTCTGGTAGTGTTGTAATTCGCATGCAAATAAAAACAAATGACGTAGCGTCTCGGTTTTTCTTCTCTTTTTTTTTTTTATTGAAATACGTTTTTTTATGTTGTTTTTGCATCGCCACAGCTCTAGAATAAAATAACGCCGAAAAAGGAAGAAAAAAGAAAGTGGTATTTTTGAAGGGATTGGGATGTGGTTTTTGAGTATTTTTTAAAAGAATAGATCGCCATTGATGGGAGATTTTAATTTTTCACTGAAATAGCCTCACGTATAACGAGGCTGATTCCAATATTAGTTTTATAAAAGGGTTTTAGCCAAGGGGAGGGGGTTTGGCGTTTTGCTACGCTGTACAAAATTTCGGATAATTATATAGATGGCATTGAAAAAGTTTTTCGGTATTTCGATCCATAACGAGGGCGTTTTAAAAGTTGAACATGTGTTGAATATTTTTATCGCGTATCTAAAGATGAAATTTCCCATCGAAAGTAAATCTAAGTTATATTTTTATTGAAAATCGAGCGTAGGGAAGTTTCCAGCGGGGTAATGATGGTCAATGGCGCCATCGCAGTTTGGCAGTTCGCGAGCTTGACGTGGAGCAGTGAACTGCGGGTATAAAAATGCCTATTTATTGGTACGTTTTACGAGTGTTATGGAGTTTTAGAGCGTGTTTGATTTTTGGCGGTGTTTTTTTTCGGTTGGGCATTTTTTATGGGATTTTGGGGCAAGTACATTTATAATTGTTGGTTTAGTCGTTTGGTGATGGGTGGTTGTGGAGGGAACTTGACAGTCTCGTTTGGTCATAATATAGTTGAAAGAGGCGATTTTTCTGAGGGTTTGATCGAAAGAGCATTTCATGATAAGGTGGTGCATCAGCCATTGAATCGATCGGGATAAAAGTCATCTAAAATGTTGGCAGTGGTAAAAAACCGCCTCAAAAAATCAACCCCTACCCCACGCCACCTGATTATGAGGTCATAAATGTTCAAAATTCAATAATTTCTATCAGTGGCGTAGCCAGGATTTTGTCAAGGGGGAGGCAAGAACAAGTTATGTCAAATTTTCTGTGGTTGATTTTAATGATAATTTTGCTTTAAAAAAAGAGGCGATGAGAATTCGAGAAAAAAAATGGAAGAGGGTCAAACTTTTTTTCCGACAAATGGTATATTGACAGAAAAACCAGTAATGAATCAACAATTTTCAATGAAAATTATTTCACTGGTGCAAAAAAAACAGAATTTTTTCAAATTAAGATAGAAAGTTGATAAAATATTGCCCAAGCGAAGCGAGGGCAAAATTTTTTGAAAAAAATCACATCTAAAAAAAGCAATAAAATACCAAAAAAAAAATGCCATGGGAGACGATCGCCCCAGTCACCCCCTCCCCCTTGGCTACGCCACTGATTTCCATCTCTGGAGAGGGTGGGTCAAAATTTTTGAAATTTTAAAAGATTATATGCAGATACTACACATGAAAGAATATACGGGAAAACCTTCTCAAAAAAATTCTCCAAATTTTCCGCGATTTTCCAAGGTTTGGAAATTTAAAAAATTTATTTAAAAAAAGGGGGAGAGGAGCCATAAAATTTTTTTCTCAAAACTTCAGCTAAACTTTTAGGTACAACATATTTTTTGGAGGGCTCACAAGTGAATAGAAAATGATGAAAAAATGAAAAGTACCTAATAAAAAACACTTTTTTTTGTCTTTTTTTGGATTAATTCGGGAGCTTGAAGCTGAATCTTTTCAACCAAATAAAAGGAGACAGATCAAATTTTCTTCACTTACTTAGTTGCCAATTTTGGTGTCTGCGGTGTTTTGAACAACTGAACTGGGGGGAAAAAAATGAAATTGAAAGCTAAAACCAGACACTCCAATACCTCATAATCGACACAACAACTCATACCTCCAGCCTCAAATTTAGAACGAATCAACATTCTGTTTCATCAACCCTAAATCTTCACTCCCAATTTTTAAATTCGAATTTGTACTTGATTTGGCTCTTCCTAGTACCTGAAAATGATGGACGACTGACAAAAAAATCAACCTGATTTTCGTTATTTTCTCCAGAATTTTCAGTTTTGAAAATTATCCAATTTTAAAATGCGAATTTTCTCAAAAAAATCTCAATTCTAATTCCTTTTTTAAAAAATCTAAACTTTCTCAATTCTTTTTCAAAATCAAATCGCGAAATTTTTCAAAAAATATTAAAAGATTGAATTTTTTGAAATGTTTTACAAGCTTTTTTGAAAATTTGTAACATGAAGAAATGTCGAGTTACACTTTAGCACCTACTTAAAGAAAATTCGAATTTGAAAAAAACTTCAATTTTAACTCATAAAATTTCCAAGTTGATTGGTGGAGAAAATTATCAACAATAATTTTCTGGAACATTAAAAAAAAAAATGATGCATCAACTTTACGTTTCCATCTGTTCTGGATAAGCATAAGGTTACCTACCTACCTATGAATAAGTGGATTCCGGAATCGATTCATGTGAATAACCTCCCAAAAAAAGTTTTAGAGCCACAAAAAATGCAAAATTAAAGTCAAAGTTGAATCAAGTATTCATTTTTTTCCACTTAATTCCTATACCAATACAATTCAAGAAAAATGGGTGAAAATGCATGAAAAATTTGAAAAATGAAAATGGTAGGTAAAACTTTTAGAACTTTATACTTACCCGTAAAATTTTAAATCGTTTCCACTTCCAAGGAAAATTTAATTTTAAAATTTTTCAGTCCCCTCTTTCATAACAACTTTGAAATTTTTAACGCCTAATTAGTAAACTTTTGACATTTTTCCAATTTTTTGTTGTAAATATTTTGTATATTGATTATTCACTTTTCTTCCACTCCCCTGCCCCCTTCACCCATCTCAAAAAAAATTCAAAATGAACGAAATTCTTCCAGATTTGATTTTCGAGAAAATACGATGTAATTTTTAAAACTCCTCATTTTACCTACTAATGTATTTTTCATCAATATTGATTTTGATTTCATTACCATATATTCTTAATTTTTTTCTCTCGAAAAATCATGCTAATTTGAATACCTACCTACTGAAAAACGTTTTAAATTTTCCCACACAAAAATCTATAATTCGCGAAATTTTGCAACCAACACATTAGGCAATGTACTTCGCTATCGGATTAATCAATCATCGCAATCCCGGGATAATTCTATCGAATAAATTAATAATAAACGAATCACCGAACGTATATAATTCCACCTACGTTCAAACCTAATGAAAACCCCTGCACCAGGAACCATAGCGCAGGCACCAAAATACCTCAAAAATTAATCCAAACCTTCCTTCAACTTATCCGAATTCCAAAGTTACTCGTACCTGAAAAATTCCCAAATTCCGTTCATCCGAACGAACCAAAAAAGCTTGAAAAAATGTATCGATATAGTCGATCAAAGGATATAGGAAATATTCGAAAACCCCATCGCGCAATTTATACCGCCAGATAAAAAAAATATATCGGGCGTTATTACGCCACCGTAACGTATCTGAAAATACTTCAAACCTTGTAAATTACACTCGAGAGCGCAATTAGAAAAATACGAAATCGATAAAACTTTTAAAAATCGTTTCCATAAAACTAAACACCCGGTATAAAACACGATAGTAAAATCCATAAAGAAAAAAAAAACGCAACGCACCTCGCTTAATAACAATCCCCGAAATAAAATAGAAAAAAAGGCTAATTAATTCGGGCCGGTCGTCGTTAACCTGGACTGGCAATCGTACGAGGGGGGGGGGGGGGAATAAAAATCCCAAAACGATGGGCCCCGTTCCTCGGTATCATCCGCGAACAGACGGCTAATAGCCGCAAATTCACGCAATTACTCAAATGCTAACTGAAAGGCAACCTGCTATGGAACAAAAAGCGATCCTTTCAAATTACAAGATTAAGGATTACAGAAATGTAAAACTCTTGCATAGCTCAGCAAAAATTTATGCTAATAGGAAGCATAATTTAACACTTGAGAAAAAACAATTTAGAATATATTAATATTTAAAAGGTTGCCAGTTACAAACCTTTTTAAGAAGCTTGTCTAATTAAAAAGATGAAAGCTCCGGCAAGTATTAATTACTCAAATGTAAAGAATATTTTCGTATAAATACGCCAAAGAACGCGAGAAGTCCGGCCCGGTGGAAAAAAAAAAGATACCATTTGCAACGTAAACAAAAACCCCAAACAATCGAGCAACGATGAGAGAGTTGCAAATAGACACGTCGAAATACGTAAGTACGAAACCCAAAGAGAAGTATTCGGCCAGGGCTTTATGATTATTTAATTCAAACCTTCGCCATCTTCGAGCCTTCCAGCTGAACCGATCTTATTGATTTTAAGGGAACGAATTGAGCCGAGAAAAACTAGACTCGTGGCTCGTCAACTTACATATTAATTCATCATAGAAGTCACTTTAAAACGTATTCATCAAATTCTTAAAAGGCAGGTAACGAGCAACTGCCATTCATGAAAAAGGAATTTACTCGATCGCTGCCAAGCCGCTGGTCTCAAGATTTAAGCTTCAACTTTTCGACTTAATTTTGAAACGTGCAACTTTGGCAACTTTGTTTAGTCTTTAGCCAAGGTATAAACGTCATTTACGAATAAGACTTTTAAGAAATTTACTATCAGGATCGATCGAGGGGTTTCTCGCCGATCTTTTCAAGCTCGTCGAGAAAACCTATTCGAATTTCATTTATTATTATTTAATCAAAATTAATCTTCGTTTGGGTTTCTTTTCTTATATACTTATCTATTCCGAGGATTTTTTTTACTCGAGTACAAAAGAAAAACTCGTGCGGTCGCGTGTCATTAAAAAAAAAAAAAGGAACGAAAGAGGAGACACGACGAAAGTATATAGAAAATTCAATTATGGGAGTTAGCGTCAAACGCATTCGAAACTTTGAAAATTTCAATTTATTCTTCAAATGTAATTTTTTGCGAGGAAAAAAAACGCAGAGTAAATTTTATTCGTCAAACTAACTCGTATAAATTATTTCAACAAATACTCTCATAGTTGTATAGTTTTACAACAAACGCTCTGCGAATGTCATGAGGCAACTTAATTAGTTTTTTCGTTTATGAACTGGCAAAGGCATGTTTTCCCTTCGAGATAGATTTCTCAAAGCGAATCCAATTCCGCAATTACGAATTTTTTGTACGTTTTGAAAAAAGAAGGCAAAAAATTCTAATGCGATTGAGTCTACCGAATGTAAACTTTTGAAAGACTGCTGGCCTTGAATTCGAGAGAAATTGTCTCGGCGAGTTAATCGAATAAACGATGTTTAGGTAAAGTATCTACCTATCAAATTGAATTTTACGGCGAAAAATCAAGTTTGCGACGGTAAACGCTGCGAAACGATTGTTCTTCGTGAAATACATTCGTCAATCAGAATTCAAACAAAGGTAATAAGGACGTTCACCTTGGAATTGTCGAAATTTAGTGGAAGATTATCTGAAGCTTGTGATACTTTCTGAAAGGAAATATTGCTGCTTTTGTACTTGAACGAATATTTTTGAGATAATAAATGTAGAATTTGAAATCATAAAGGTAAAAATACCCATTTTCGGTGGAAATATCTTGTATAAATATTGAATTTACATAGGTATGGTAGACGAGACATGAAGCAATCGTTACTTGGAACGTGTAAAGCATATTTTCAAGTTCAAACAACTCGTGTGCGAATTTGGTTATAAACGAAATTATTATACGACGTGTTTGGGAGTATTTAAGATGGTTTTGGTATTCGTAGGTTGAAATGGAGGGGGGTTGTATTTTAAGCAGAAAAGTGTTGTAAAATGGATTTCAAAGCGTAATAGGTTATTGCGAGAGTATCGCGAGATAACCAATTAAAACATTTCACGTCCCGTCTCTTTAATATTCGCGTAAGTGGTATTATACCTAGGCCTAGGGTATACCTTTTGGTAATATTGCGAGTTTACTAGAGGAGGGGACTTATTACTAATTTGTGTCACGTTTACAATGAATATACATAGTAATAGGCTTTAAAAATATCAATCTGTAAACGTTTCGCATTAATTATTTACGATTTATATGTTGTATTTGTCACATTTATCCGTCGCAGTGATAAATTATTTATCGTCTGGAGGCGTGTAACAATTTGTCTGCGTGTTATTTTCGATATTAAAAGAGTAATATTTAACGCCTGAGGATAAAGGAGTATTTTTTTGGGAAGGTATTAGAGAGAGAGGGAAAAATCTTGAATTTGGCGTGATACGAGGACTGGAATTTTTTGTGAGAAGGTTTGAGTCGTCTTTTGAAGTATTAAATGTTGAAGGAAATTTTGGCGAATGCAATTGGGTACAGGTATTATTTTCATTTTTCAAAAGATGGGTATCATTTTTCAAATTTTGGCACTTGTTGTGGATCTACAAAACGTTCCAAAGTTTTATGTGATGTCTAGAATAGTTGATGATCTAATATTCAAGTTGCAGTTTTGAGTTTTGATTACTGACGTGGAATTATGAATATGAAGTATGGCAAGATCTGGTAAAAATTTTCCTTTCTCATGATTTTATCATTACATCATCCCAATTACATATAATTTTAAAAAGTAATTACCTTTTACCTACATATGGACACGACTGTCTAAGATTGTTCGCTGCAACAGGGTGCGGTGGTTTTTTTTTGCCCATAATCATACGTCTCATCTCTCAAGATGGAAATTTTTTTCAAGTCGGTAATATTTTCGTTAATTATCAACTAGTATGAAATTTTCTCAACATTTTTCCAAATTCCCAATTTTCTTTCTAAAATTTATTATGGCTCAATTTTTTTCTAAAATTTATTATGACTCAATTTTTTTTACGAAAACTGATTCAGACTCAATTTTTTTTCTGATCTTCACCAAGACTCAGGTTTTTTTCGAAAATTAATTCGTCGACTCTCAAATTAAAAAGAAAATTGAGTTTAAAAAATGTTTAGAATAAAATTGGGGCTGGATAAAAAGATTTTGCCAAAAAAAATGAAGCTGGAAACAATTTTAGAAAAAAATTGGAGCTGATAAAAATTTTGAGAGAGAAATTTGATCAAATCGAAAAAAAATTAAAAAAAGGAAAAATTGTGTTGAAATTGAAAAATCGCTCGAAAAAAAAAGTTCAAAAAAGATGAACACATCGTAAAAAAATTTGGAGTTGAATTTTTTTTTTAATTTTAGTGGAATTTTTTTTTTAATTTGAGTGGAGACAAATTTTTTAAAATTTGGGTGGAAACAATTTTTTTTTAATTTGAGTGGTAACAATTTTTTTTAGATTTAAGTGGAAACAAATTTTAGAAAAAAATTCTGGTCGGAATATTTTAGAAAAATTTAGTATGGAATACTTATTTTAGAAAAAAATTGGGAGTTGAAATAAATTTGATAAAAAATTTGAGATTTGGGAGTTGGAAAAAACGTTGAAAAAATTCTATACTGGTTAAAAATGACGAAAACGGACTTCGAAATAAATTCTAAAAATTGAGATGTGTGCATGAAAATAGTGCACCGCATGGGCAGAAATCAGAAGTCGTCTTTCCTGAGAGCGAAAAAAAACACCGCCCCCTGTTGCAGCGAACAATCTAGACAGCCGTCATATACACATTGAAAAATTACGACAAATTGGAAGGAAAGATGGAATAATTTTTCTGAGAATTGTCTGATACCAGAAAGGTATCCCAAAATGTGAAATTTTGAATTTAAACGGAAACAAAAATACCTAAATCAAAAGGTCATCATGAAAGTTACGAGCACACCTAGAAATTTGTAGGGGGGAAGAGGGGCTGAGAATTCGAGAAAAAAAAATATGAAAAGGGGTTAAAATTCAGTTACAAATAAAGTTGACAGGTGAAATTCCATATTTTTGAATCATTGAAATTTTATTTGAACATCCTGAATTTTTTTCCCGATTTTTCCCGAGTCAAAATGACTGATGACAAATGGATCACTGACGGAAAATTCAGAGAAAAATCATCAGTTTTAAATGAAAATTATCTCACTGATTCAAAAACACGGAATTTTTATTAAATCCAACTGATTCAAATTTAGTGGAAAGTACTAAAATACTGCTCGTGTGAAGTGAAATTGAAAATTTTCGAAAAATCAGGTCTGAAAAATAAAAACAGTGCTCTTATTCTTTTCAACTTTTTTAATATTGAAAAATCTTCCTGCCGAGTTTGAGGAGGGGAGGGCTTGGGCTTCCTGAACTTTTTTTGGGCGATCTCATGATAAAATAACCCTATACCCAAATTTTTGGATGCTGCTGTTGCTGCTGTTCTTTTCTCAAATTTTGGCAAATTTTTAGAATTTCAAAATAATTAGGTAGGTACCCATTGGACCGGAAAATATGAAAATTTGATATACGCTATATTTTTAGTTTCCTGAATTCACTGGAAATAGTTTTGAGACCTTTGAAGCCTCTATTTTTTTTTGAATTCACTTTTTCGGTGATTTATTCCATCGATTACATATTTTTCTCCAGCAAAGATTTCTGAAAAATAAACTGAAAAATACGTTTTTACAGCATACCCAAAATATCCAGGCAGAGAGCTAAAAAAAAAGCGTGTTTATACTCTATTTTCGACTTTTCAAATCGATTGGAATGCCTTTGAATAATTTCAGCATAAAATGTCTTACTTTTTCTCAGTGCTGAAAATTGGAAAAAAAATTAGAGGCTTCAAGTTCAAATCGTCTGGAAACCGCTCACTTTTAAGCTTTTTACTTCGACTTTAATGATGTAGGCGTATAAAATCTCCAACATTGATATGTTGGGTAAATTTACAGTATTGAGTTTTTAGGGTTGCCAAAAAAAAAATAACCACAAAAGCCAAAAAATTATATTTTTACGTTTTATAAACTTTGATAAAATGATTGTGTGATAAAAGTTACCTGTACAGACATAGATTCATTTTCTTTCAATATATTTGACATTTCAAGAATTGAATTTCCATTTATCTGTCTGATCTTTATTTCGAAGTGAAATTCCAAGGTAAAACCTACTGAGAACTTTTTTTCTCGCTAGAAACGCTGAAAATTCAAATTCAGTAGGTACTCACCTGAAACAAACAAAATGGAGAAATCATCGATCAGTCAATTATTCACGAGAATTTATAAAATATTATAAAATAAAATGGAAAAGGTAAAAATAATGATTTCAAATTGAATTTTATCTTATTTTTGTCAATTTTTTCATAATCCAAGAATTTTTTTGAAATATTTTTTTGAATTCTTAAATTAATTTACATTTAGTTAAGGAATATTTTTTTTTTAATCTTAAATAAAAGCTTTGGAAATGTACGGTTTTTTTGCGGGGGGGAGGGGGGAGACAAACAGAGCAGAAATAGAAAAAAATTAAAGTTAGACGGGTTTTGTACGAGAGTGATGTGGGCGGGAAAGGGAAGGAATTTCGAAAAATTGAAATTTTTTAATTCAAATCATCGCGATTCAAAAATTCGTGCTTCCTTTTTTTGAAAAAAAAAAAAAAAAAAAAAAAAAAACGCTTTTGTAAACTTTGCAGATCGAACTTAATTTTACAAAGTAGGAATGAAATTTTATTATCAGTTTTTGAGATGATTTTTCCCCTTTAATGTTTATAATGCGTTCATTTTTGGACACAAAATTTTTCCTCAGAATTTTTATGTACGAAATTTATTCAAAAAAAATGTCAAATATTTAAAATCTAGTTTTGAACGAATGTTCAAGATATTGCCATTCTTTACCTATCTTTTCTAGTTTTTCTCCCCAAGCACAGATATAAATTGAGAAATGCAAAATTTTCACAAAATTAACAAAATTTGGTAATTAAAAAAAAAATCATTCAAAAGTTTTATAAAATGTAGGCAATTTCTTATATTTTTGGGATTTGATCATACATAATTATAATTATTTTGAACTCAGATTTATTCTCGCTAAATTCACAAAAAAAATTATAAATTTTTCAAAAAGTTTCTAAATTATGTACTTAAATAAAATATTTGAGGTGTAAAGCCCAAATTTTTTAAAGAAAGTTGGGGTTTTTGTTCAAATTTGAATAGTTAATTAGCCCTACAATCAAGATTTTTCATTATTAATAGAATTAATTTTCATGTGTCTATCAAAAAGCCAAGTTTTGATCATTAGAAAAACCTTTATTTTTTCAAACCCAAAAAACCTCTTCCTTCTCGCCTACCAAATAAATCCACCAACCTCATAACACCCGATAAAATCAAATTTCCCCCAACTAGAGGTCTCGGTTACCAAATCGATCACATTAATTACACACGTTTTTCATCTCAGTCACCTCCTCTCACCTCCCACCTACGGCACCACTCACCACGTGCCTTTATCCTACCGAAAAATCACACTATTTCGCTTTATCTCGCCTTTGGAAGAACAAAACCAAAAAAATAGAGAACAGATAACACGCGAACAACATCTTCGGTATACGTTTCCTTGCTGCTCATCAATCATGAGCCAAAGCACGAAGATCACGTATCAGCTTATATCGAACAATTGTCGTTCGCATAATCCCCGGCAATTTGTAAATTTGGTTTAAAACACGGCGCGGGAAAAAATATATATAAACTGTTATAAAAATCTGAGACCTAAAAAAGATATTTTTTCAGTTGATGGTAAAAGTCACGTCTGCAACCATCTGTTACAATCAACCTTTAAAAGTTGAATTATGTTGCAAAGCATTCGCGCTAGACCAAAAATGAGAATTTTTTCGACAATTTTTATTAAAATTATTCCACCGACGGTGTCGGTACCGACAGATTTTCCCCACAAATATGAAAATACCCGAGTAGACGTATCTACGGTGCGGATTCGAGTAGATATTTCCACCTCGACGTTGCTTTGGCCGCGCCGCAGACCAGACACCAAACAAATCTGTGTAAACAGGAGATCGCGGCGGATAGAATGCGGATAAATTAGAAATTCCACGCGACAAATTTATGTTAGCGGCAATAACGACTTTGTAAAGAGTGGCGTACGCGAAAAGGTCGATGGGCGAGCGATTTAATAAATAAAACATTACGTCCTTCCGAATATAAATATATACGCTGGACATAGAATTAATGTCTCTTTCTGCCGAGAAATAATAAGCTGGCCACATAACGAACTCAATATTCCGGTTCGGCGTTTAATAAAAATCAAACTCCGGCTAGAGAAGGGCAATCGGTAAGATTTTTATTTTCTTATTTCGAGCATAGAATGAAATATTGATTCCGCAGATCTGAGAATAGTCACAATTTCCGAGTTTTTCGGTTTTCTTTTTAGACGTTCTACACTTCGCTGGTATTTTTTCTTTTTTCGGAAAAGAAAAAAACTTTTACGTTCTTTTTATTTCTTAATAAAAGTGACCACTAAGATGTGTAATGTTGGAAGACTCGAAAATCTTCATTCTTAATGCCGACATATGAACTCTTGTTGCTGCTCGAAATAGGTTTTACGAGCTGATTTCGTTTTATTAGAAAAACCACGACGGTAAGGAGGAAGAAATCCCTGCATGAGAGTAGCCCACTGAACGCAAATTTTTGCCAAGTTTGAAAAAGAGTAAATTGTTTTTCCAATTTCAATGGAATTGAAGTGGTTTTAAAAGAATTTACATAAGGTCATATTAAGGATTTGTCAGTTTGGGAGGTTGAACTTGGATTTTAAAAATCGGAAGCCTGGTTTTCTTTTCCTTAAACTTATTTCTCGGTTCCAATATACCATTATATGTTTCCCTTTTTTACTTTCTTCGGCAGCAATTGTATTCGGTTGAATTCGAGGCATGCAATGTATACTGTTGACTTTTCCCAAAGAAATGTTTTCACCATTTTGCGGTTTTCAAACTGTTTACGTTTAAGGAATTGGAAAACAAAAATTTACCGAGTCTTTGACACCGTTGTAGACAAGTTGAAAGCAAATTTTGTAACTTTGTGGAAAACGTCGGTGTAACAAAATGTCAAATGGTATTAGTCGAAAACAAAAAATAACACAAGATGTGGGTACGTTACCTGTGCCTACAGTTAAGGTGTGGATTTTGAAAAACGATCGAAAAAAAAAAATGAAATGTGAGAGAGAATATTGTATTGTGAGGATAAGTTACATTCATTCCTTTGTGCCAAAAAGAATGAATTAGTGTGTTTTAGTTTCGGAATTATAGTGATTTTAAAATTTCAAGCAGTACAAAAAAAATCTGAAAAAAGGGTACCGGCGGTTAAGATAGGCGAATCTGCCCCCGAGCTGAATTTTCTAACTAATCCACGGAATTTGATTCTTAGGGTCTGAAAACCACTTGGTAAAATTTTTGGCCCCCTACCCCTCCTCTAGCCCGAGTTATGGGGCAAAACGTTACTTTTTTCAGCATTTCCATTAAAAATTTTCATCTCCGAAAGTTTTCAACCAAATTTTTTCAAATTTACGTGAGTTATACACTATACTGAGAGGTATTAGTGCGTGGTTCGAAAAAAAAATTTTGATGATTTTTTCTTGCCTAAAATCGCATTTTAAAACTTGAAATCGAGTTTTCTACTTAATGTTGCAGAGGTGAAATTTTGAAAAAAATATATTTCATGTATCTAGTCCCTATCTACAACGTAATATTTTTTCAGAATTTTTTAGGTGGGTGGAAGACCTTGAAAAATGCGAAAACCCACTTTTTCGGAACGTTTTTCACACATAAAAATGGTCATTTTTGGCCGAAAAAAATTTTCGGGTAATAATATTCCAAAATACATATTTATACACCACTTTTCTGATTTTCGCTTCATCACACCTCTTTTTCGTGATTTTTGTAATTTTAAATCCAAATAAGTACAGCACAATGCTCAAAATATGATCACCTCACTTTTTTGTCTAAGAAATTATCATAAGAAAAAAATCGCAACATATTCGTGTTCAGTAGCTCAAACTGCTTCAATAAACCTCGTTTTTACAATCAAAGGACTCGAATTTTGAAAATAAAATTTTATTATCCCTTTTATTAGTTTTATTATACCCTCAAAATCAAAAATGAATGGAGCAAAATTGCCAAACTTTACTCTGCAACATTGTTTAAAAAAATCAATTAGAATTTATTTAGAATGTTCATTCTTCAAAATGAAAAATACATGAGCAACTAAATTAAAATTTAGAAGACAGCACTTCCAGGAAATTATTTTCAAAAATTTTCATTATTGTTCCTAGCGATCAACAAAATTTCGGTTTGAACCCATCTGCTCTACAAATCCAATGTATTTATCTACTTTTTTCTTCACTTCTTCACATTTATGGGTGTATTTTTGGGACTTGAATCGAATTTTTTGAATTTCACAGTCCCATTTTTTAGAACGGTAAATTTTCCAATAGATACTACGAAAATTTCAATGTTTTAGCTTCATACCGTCATTAGGACACGAATGTAAGTATTTGGACATTTTTTTTTCTTACAGTAATAAAAGGTAACTTAGGTTCCCACTAGAATTTTTTTGAGAGGGGGGGGTGTAAAATTTCAAAACACACATTATCTGGATACTTAAAAATCAAGCATGAATCAATTTTTATTCTTAGAAATTCGAGCACGGAGGCTCTTCCGGGGGGGGGGGGGTAAATGAAAGAAGGAGAGGAAGCTGAAGCTTGTAAATTTTCAAACTGTCGATTTGATAATTTTTGTCTTTATTTTATTTATCGAAATTGAAAAATGTTCAAAATTAAGTAGATTTACCCATCATTGAAAAAACAGAATTCGAAAGTGTAGTTCTTCAATTTAGAAGAATTCAGCTACCTTTTGTTCTTCAAACTTCCAAAACTTGAAAAATTTGGGCCATTTTATGAAAATTCATGGATTTTAGAAAATTACTCAAATTAATTCACCGCCTAAATCGAAGTAACAAAAAATAAAAAGAAAAGTTTACACTGTTTAAAAAGATATTCTGAAAAAAAATACGATACCCAAAGGCAAAAAAAAATCAACAAAAAACAAAAATAGCAAAGATTTCAACACAATTCAAACAAGTATAATTTTTCATCGTCATTTTCATCACAGCAGCTATTTTCGAATTTCAAAATTCGAATACAGATGACAGGCTTTTTTTTTCAACGAAAACTCGAATTTATACACATATTGCTATCGAATCCGAACTAAAAATTCATATTTCCAATTACCATAAGCCTATTCCTATACATAATGGAAACACGTTAAACTTATTCATATCAAATTCTACGCGCAAGCACTGCAACGTAAGCTCACATAATGAAATTTTGACAACTGACTGATACACTGAGATATTACGTACGTACGTATCTTATACCACAGTTTTCTTCTCTTTCCTTTTTCTCTCTCTCTTTTTCTCTCCTTCAAATACACTCGTTATATTCTTTCAAATTTCAACTTTCAAGTTAACAAGACATATGAATAAATGAAAATACAATAATCTGTAATTCGTACCACTATACCTAGATATACTTCGCCATGGAGAACATTCACAGATGTCTGAAGCCATATGTGATAGGTACCTATCGGGTACTTGAATTTAAAACAAAATACCTCATAATCCCTTCGAAGCATTTAGGTTCATAACTTTCAATATATTCAGTACATACATATAATTTTCATACATAGATACCTGCTTAAAAGGAACTTAATCGTATTATAGCTAGAGGCTACGATATGTACTAAGAAGATGAAGTGATGGAAAATAATTCGAGCCATTTTATATTGATTTTAATAAAAGTTCAGTGCTTTTAATCAAGATTTCGATTTGATATTTCAATCAACGTCAGAGCAAGGAAAGCATCAGAGATAAGAAGGCTAAAAATTTGAGTTCGTAACATTGCCATCAATAAATTCTATGGAAATTTCGATTTTTTTTTTTCATAAAAAAAATTTTGGGATAACAACCAGTAAAATACTTCGCAAAATTAAAAATCACTGCAATTTTTTAATTTCTCAAGTAAACATTTTTCATTACCTTTTTTGAAATTTTTTTCCACACATGGGGGAAATTCAGAAGAGACAATAATTTTTAAACTTTGCAATATGAAATTAGACATCATAATTTTTCAATTTCTACACAACTTATTACCTACTCACCTATTCTGAGGATTTTTTCAACGAGTAAGGAAAATTCAGAAGAGACAATATTTGACCTTTGCAATATGAAATGGGCATCTCGTTTGTTTTTTTTTTTAATTTTTCGAAGAATAAATACTTGGGAATCATTATGCCCAATTATTAAACAATATTTTCGATCACTGTTCTTAAAAAAATTGCACTAGTTACATTTTGCAAATTTTTTCAAGGTATAGAAATTTTCATACTCGTTGAAGAGAAAATTCATGCATAAGAGAGAAAATATCCAACAATCCAATTTCGATCACCAAATGTACAAAATGACATAACGATACCATTTCTATATAATTCGATAAAGATTCCGAGCATCTTCACTTACGTCCACTAAAAACACCGTTCATTTCTTTCCATAAAGTTTGGCAGCTTTCAATGGAACACTTACAATGGTAACAAATTTCATGTAACAGTTTTACGACTTGAATGCGCCACTAATACGAGAAAATCATTTCGCCAAAGTTGGTAGTTTTTAAAATTGATAAAAATTACGATAATGAAATTATTACGACTACGTTTCACACAATAAAAATATGAAAACAACTGGCGCTTAAAATTTTCTTCGACTTATTTCAGTGGTAAGTGTATTTTCGTGTTTATATTTACATCATTTTTTTTATTTCTCATCCGGTAGTATTTTCTTCCTTTGGTCGTTATCGATAAAAATGACCGAACTATTCGATACCATATACGTTAAAAAAGTAAAAAAGAAAAGAAATTGCAAGTTGGAAATTTCTTTGACTCGATACACGTATTAAACTTTTCCTCGTACCGCATATACATAGGATCCATCGAACTTAATCGAAAACTAGTTAGACATAGGTCTTGGGGAATTTTTTTTTTTCAAATTTCTTTTACGTATACTGTGGCGAAAAGTTTTATTGACTTTTGGCCCTAGTAAGAACGTAATGTTTGTTTAATGGTGCATAAAAATTTTGATACGTTTGCTGGTTTTTTCCATACTTCGGAGAGTATCAAAGTTATAAAAAAATTTTATATATTGGTATTTTTTGTTTATCGTGTCCCTTTTTGAATGACGTATTCTGTCTATGATTGGCCTCGCTGAAACAAAAATATTTGTTGAATGCGATTCTTTTATGTGGTCGTAAAATGAAAAATAGACCATCGTTGGGATATATGTTGCCTAATCATTGGTATATAGATTTTAAAAGTGATGTGATGGAGTATGGTTTTAAAAATACCTTATTTTTGAAGTACTTCCATGTATACAGGGTGTCCTAGTTTCCAACTAGCATAATGAAACCAAAAAAATACTAATATTATCGACTTGTTGCCTGCTTCGAGTTTGAAGGGGAAACAGCAAGTATTAAAATTTTACTAGGATTTCAATAAGGATCTGCTGGACCCCATTAAACTTGAAAATGCAAAATTTTTATAACAATTTTTGACCAAATTCGTACCTATCGAAGATGCCAAGTGTTCAAAATGGAAAATGGACAGTTTTTAAGTCATACTTGTAGAAAAAAAATTGAGAGAAAAAAATCAATTTTAGTTTTTTTGGCATGTATTTCAATATCCTTCAAAATTTTCATATCAACATTTTATTAAAATACGTACTTACCTAATTAAAGAATAGTGATTTTTTTACAATTTGTTTTCAACATAAATTGTTTAAATATGATATTTCAATACAAGAAAAAAAAACTGAATTTTACATCTGAATAAATTCGATGAATTTCAAACCTAAAAAAAAAAACATCGTGGAAAGAGAATCAATTTCTGAATTTTTGGACAGCCTTGTTATGGTAAGAGGAGCAGAATGACTTTCACACTCGAATTTGTTAAAATTTTTATTTTTTTAGGGCAAAATAATTGATGCTGAAGTTGTACGTTACAAAACAGCATTTTGATTAGTTTTTCTCTGTTCACTCTGAATATGTATTCATGATAATTGTTCAAAATTTTTGATTTTGCGTTTTTACAGTAGTTAGAAAGAAATTTTGCGGAAGAATGGTAGCCCTAGAAAATTCTCAAAAAAATCATTTTCTATAAAACGTTTTTTTTCTATTTTGATCGATTTTTGGCAGAGTTATGAGCAATTTTATTTTTGAAAAAAGTGTCAACGGGTGGTTGGTGGAGCTTTCACATGCGACTGGAAATTCTCAATGGAAAACGCCTGATTTTCGGCTTCAAATAAGTTCAAAATTCTAAATCGACCAATTGGACCAGTGACAAGGGACAAGGGACCAGAGAGTTCATCAAGAAATATTTCAATTTTAAATTTTGACAAAAAAAATTGGAGAGATGGCAAAAAATCAAAATTTTAGGGTAAAGTGAATGGAATTTTTTCTAGAAAAATTTTTAAATCAAACATGCCATTTTGTCGTCATTAGCGGAGTCGGAGGGAGTAAGCTTCCTCACTCTGTTTTCTGATTTTTCAGCCCTGATTCTGAAATATAATTCTAAATTTAATTTTTCATTTTTTTAAATAAATTTTTTCAAAGCGAAAGTCAGCAAATTCTCGAGAATATTGTCAAACTCTGATGTATAAGTCAGCGAATTTTTTCCAAAATAATTTGGAATGGATTGGAAAGTTTTAAATTGAATCAGAAAATTTTTAAAAATGATTATCAAAATTTGGCAAAGTTGTACAAAAAATAAAAAATTTTGTTAAAAAAATACTCTGAAAAGGACAGACCTTTTATTTCAAAATAATGGAATTGTTCAAACAAACAAACTACCCATAAAAATAAATTCTTATCGAAACATCAATTTATAGGCGCACCTAGAAATTAATTAAGGGAGGGGCTGAGAATCAGAGAAAAATGGAGAGGGGGTCAAATTTCAAATTGAGCCATTTTTCATTGATCGTTTAATCAAAAATCATCATTTTTTTTCTGACAAACAGAGAATTTATTGAGAAATTAGTGATTATCAGTAAAAAATCGTCAATTTTTAAAATAAAATGACTAAATTACTGCCCGAGCGAAGCGAGCGCAAAATTTTTTTGAAAAAATATACTTTGAAGAGAAAAAAAATGCACTTTTTAAAACATTTTTGCAGCAAAAAAAGATTTTTGCCGAGCTTAAGGGGGGGGGCTATGCATCAGTTTTTTAAATTTTGAAGTAAATGTATAATTATGTAAGGGATGAGATGTAACTATTTCAACTCTCCTTCAAGACTGAAAATATGATAAAACTTTTTTTTTTCAAAAAATTTGGCACTCGTATTCGCTTGCATCCAAAACTGAAAGTAAGGTTGATTCCTGGAGGACTTATGTATGTAGTTCTCCCAATAGTAAAATTCACCTCCCTCCTCCCCCCGGAAAAATCTTGTGTCATGTCCATGAATCTTCTTTTTTATTTTACCAAGGTTTGAAAATAATTTCAATTTTCACTGAACTTTTCTCGAAAAGACTGATAAATATTGGCAAGTAAGAAATTGAAAGTTGATAAAAAAGTTTTTTTTTCTCAAAAAATTCTCACCTACCATTTATTTTATTTTTTCATTGAAAAGTCTTCAGTTGAAATTTTGAGCTATTTTTAATTTCGATTTTCCACTGACTCAAAATTGGCATATTAAATTTCGTAGGTGTGCTTGAAGCAACCCGGGGTTTCCCCTCTCCCCGATCCATTCTCCTAAATCCGCCTATGCTCGTGCTCCATGAATATTTAATTATCAATAGTGATTACGAATAAAATATATTTTTTAAAATTCTGTTTGTTTTTTTTTCAAGAGAAGGAGGGGTCATTAAAAAGTAGCATAAAAAATCACAAATTTTTGTTTTTTGATTTCAGCACAAAATGTTCCTTTTTTTTTTTGATAATACTAGTCGGGAAATTTTTACCCTTTTAGCGATAAAATTATTCATCTTCACCTCTCAAAATATTTACCCATTTTTCGTCTCTGTTACCAATACCAGCCTAAAACCAGGACACCCTGTATACATTAGGAATAAAAAATGAAACTTTACACCCCCATACGATACACACGTACGTGGGCACCTTCCTCGAACGAAAATTCGTATATAACTTTTCCCTCTTAAAATGCAGTTGTAAATTATTTTTATTGCTGATACCTCGTATTTTTTTCATTTTCAAGCCGAATGACACGACTAGGTATAGCCCGAAGCGTCGATAGCGTTTTCATTCATTCCAAATAACTATCAAAAGAATAATGCACAACTTCAAACTTGAACCGAAAGTCCCTCTAGGGTTAACATTTACGCTATAACTGTTCAACTTTTTAGCAAGTTCGTTTGCGCGGGTTTTTTCCTTCCATTTTTTTTTTTTCAATATCCGCAGCAGCAGTCCGCCACAGCGAAACTTTGCCAACTAATATGACCACTGATGGGGTATTCATATACATTGATAACACGGTGATTTGGGATTAAACTCGGCGCTGCGAAGGAAAAACACAGCGAGAGGTGGGAAAAAAGTCCATCCCACAAACATACCGAGAAAGAAAGAAGAATTTATGTCGGAGCGAAAAAATGAACGGAGAGAATAGGCCTTTAAAACAGGCGTTTCGCACATTTTAACCACAACATAAAATTCCAGTCTATTAAGAGGTTTAATTTATTCGCCTGCACGGCGAAACGTACACCAGAATTGAACGTTTTCCGAGTAAAACTTTGCTCGTTTCTGTCACTAACCGGTACACACTTGGCCTACGCGATAACGCACCAATAACCATAGAAAAGCTAAAATTTCCATTAAAGTTCATTTACGCGTGTTTTTAAATCCCAACTCATCCATCCATAAGGTAATTACATATGTTAAACATTTCCTTCTTATAATACGTTTAGGGTAAATGACGCAAGGGAAATGTATCCCGGGTTTAGCGTAGCTGTGCGTACCTTTTCGGAGGCTATGATTTCGATAATGACGATATTGTTATAAACGTTAAGCGGCTTTTGTTTACTTAGTTATCACAACACGGTGCGAATTCTCGGTTGGGGAATTTCTTTCGATGTTACTCTATTTTTCCGGGCCGGTTTTGCCATCCAGTCTATGTCGGACGTATTAAAAAAAATATCACAAGAGATGTTATTTTAAAGGTAAGTGACTTCTGGCCTACAATGCGAGCTCTTTTCTTATACGATAAAATAGCGCGAATATTTGGAAATTTCTTACAAAAACACTCGACCGCGAGGTGTCTTTTTAAGCACCTCGAATGACGTTCGAAACAATATTTCGATCTATTCGGATGGAATTTAATGGTCGAGATGGCCGCAGACTAAAAAGCTCGCAGCGGGGGTTCGATGATGAGTAAATTAGTAGAGAAAGAAGGGAGGGGAGATGCCGCAATAATACGGAGGTGTGAAACCGCGCCACGGACAAAGGAACAAAGATACCTTACAAAGGGTATCTTATACGACAGAATCACTCGACAAGCGATGCCAAAATGGTAATTAATTTTAAATGTAAATGACGACCTTTTGGTTAACGTGTTCAAGGCTTAAGGCTTCGGGTAGTGAGGAAAAAACCAGACCGATTTTTGTTTACATGTAGGGCCTTGTGCGTGGACCGTAATCCAGATGATAAATTTATGTTTCGGATTCGTATACGTTGGAGAAGGCTGAGTAGGTAATTTAGACGGAAGAAGTCAATGTTGTATTTTGGATTAATTTATTGGTACCATTATTTTGAAGTACCTACGGAAAAGACTCCAAAAAGTCAGTCAGTACATTTCATTATTTTTACAATTTAGGTACGTGAGATTTTTAATGAATTTCCCAGTGATTTGAGTTTTTTACAGTTGGGAGTGAAAAAAAAACTGATTTTAAAATTTTTCAAAAAAGTGGTCGAGTTGACATCTAAAAAATTTTGGTTCGACTGGGAAAAATCCAAATTGCAGCAAAACGTTGCTCAAAGTTAAGTATTTCGAAATAATAATAAAAAAAAAGCCAGTAAGCCAACCTTGGTTTATTATCAAGCATTCTGTTTTGTAGCTCAAAGAATACGAAAAAAAAAACAAGTTATTTTTTTCATACAATTTTTATACTTATTGAAAATTGTTTTGGGAAAGGGTCTTTAGGCTTAAAAAATTCAGAATTATACTTATTTTATTCGGAAAAAATTTTGGATTTTTTTTCCTCTCATAAGCGTGTTTTTTTTTTTTTTAAAAAAAAAAAAACTGAATTACATTGCAATGAATTATTCCAAGATAGCATTCACTTCAAAGTTTTGAATTTTCAAACAGAAAATCTGACCGAAGTAGAATGATTTTCGTCTAGGAATTTTGAAAATTACAATTCTCTGTGAAAATATATCACCATCAACTCCACGGGGGGAGTGGAAAATTTAGGTGGAAAAAAGTCCTCCGTGAAATTGAAATTTTCAACGCTGAACCCAAATTCGATACTTAGTTTTGTACTTAAATCATCAGGAGAGGAGAGGAGAAGGAAGAAAAGATGAGAGGGGCCAAAAATAGGGTCAACTATATTTCAAAAAGAATTTTTTCCAGAGTTTTCCAAGTTTTCCAAATCAATTTTTTGAAATTTTTCAGACTGCAAAAGTTTGGATTTTCTCGGTTTGAAACATCCATATTTTACACAATTCATCGTCCTCCCTCCCCCTCCCCCTAAAAAACGCTACTTCTTTATTAATTCAACAAAGACCCTTGTGCAATCCTTTCAGCTAGCTCCAGTAGGTAAATAATAAATTAATGAGAGGTTGAAAATTTTTGCAAAAAATTACCTTCAAAAATTGAAAATTTGTCACTTTACACTCGGAGAAATTTTTCGAAATGTGACCAATGATTTCGAATCATGTTCCATTCTCTGAATTTTTTTTTCGAAATCGCGATCAACGAGATCATGGTATTATTATTCCCTTCGCATTTTTCATTAAAAAATACGCCTTCAAAAAAAAAAGGAAATTGATTCTGTAGAATGAAAGAATGTGAATGATTCAATGGGGTACAAAGTATTATTTTTTTTGAAAAATTTGTAATTCCATAGACATAGACGTGCATTTGAATATAATTTTTTTTTGTGCATCATGATCAACGAGAAATGAATGATGGATATAAAAATTAATTGAAATAATTTGAAAATTTTTCTGATGATGGAATAGTGGAAAAAACAGATTTCTAGATGATTTATAAGTATTTTTGGATTTTTACCCAATTTCGACGAAAATTTTAAAATTCCCTGACCTTTTGTTTTTGATGAAAATCATCAGAAAGAAATTTACAAGGAATAAGGGTAAATTTAGAACAGAATATTAATATATTGAATTTTATCTATCAATTTTTTTAAAAAAGTTGGAAAAAATCAGTGCTTTTGCATGGTTAGGTACGTTATTATTAATTTTTTATAGATATTATTTAGTAATTCGATTCTTTTTAGCGAGATCCTGGTGCAAAAATAATATCAAATTTGGATTCAGCAACCTTGGAAATGTAGATTTCAACACCCATATCAGATATAAATCCTTTTTCAATTTTTGACGCCCTTCCCCTCCACCCTGTCTCCCAAATATCTTGATGAAAAAATGATACCAAATTTGAATTCAGCATAATTATTTCAAAATATAGATTAAGACACCCATATGAATTTAGGACCCCAATTTTTATATTTTTAAAACTTTGACCCCTCTCCCTAAAATCAATGTGCGAAAATTAAATTTTTGAATTTAATGTTGAAAATCTTCCGTTCTAAAAAATTTCAATTCATTTCATAGAACTTTTTTTTCGTTTAAGTAAGTAGTCTGAAACCGATTTTTGTCAGGTAGGTAGGTAGGTAGGTAGGTAGGTAGGTAGGTAGGTACATATTTACATATGTCTTGTATGAACGTTAACCATAATCCAGAATTCCAGATGATAAATTTACGTTCCTAACCATTGGGCGGATTAATATGTAGGTAGATAAGCTGATCCGACGTAGCGACGACGTATTTAATTGATACGAGCGAATATCTTTCGTCAGCTGGGTACCAAAAAACAAACAGGATGAAAACAAAACACCAGTGAATTTTTTCCACCACGAAGACGTGGCCACGGAAGCCGAATTTTAACGCGTATAATCAATACGAATGCTGGAAAAATATCTCAACGGTATTAGTATTCATATAGAACCCGGAGCGAATAAGACATTAAGAATCATAGACGTTCTATTGAATTACAATGAAGCTGGCTGGCGAATAAACTACATATACGGCCGACACGATAAAAAAAATCTCACACACAATTCGGCTTTCGAAAATGTTTGATTTATTTGTAATAAACGTGATACAAAACGTATCAGTATTACAAGACGCCAAGCCAACAGTGAACTAAACGTCGAGCCGTTCAATCGATCATGTGAAGTTTTTAAAAAATTGATACCAATTCGAATTCTGTATGTTTTTGGGCGAATTTTCCCGTCTCGGGATAAAGTTGAGCTACTGCGTTGAATATAAATTTTTTAAGTAGTTGGAACTATTTCGCGAAAGTTTAAGAACCTTTCTATATTTATGGTTTTGGAAATGTTGGAGTATTGGCTGCCTACAGGTTTTGTTAGATTTAAGATGAAGAGGGACGAGCTGAAAGAGAAAACAAACTATTTTCTCGCAGAAAAACAAAATACTGGTGGTGGTATTACTAAATGAAATATCGTAGAATCTTCCTTTATCGTATTGCCTGAGGTGTTATGTTCATTTGTGAAATAACAAGCAAATAAAAAAATATCCACGAGTATAGCAGCGGTGAAAAGTTATAGGTGTTTTGAGCCATATATTGAGCTATTGATGGAACATCACCTTTTACAATGAAAACATTTCAATCAAAATTTAGCAGGTAAGCTGCCAAACAATCAAAAAATAAGAATGAATTTCACGAATGTGTATTTCTATTCAAATTCAGTCAAGATATCGATTCAGATGAGAGACACGACGTAATTTTCTCGACTTTTTTCTTCAAAAATCTAACCCCTTTAAATTTATCAAGTTCCAAAATATTTTCTTTATTTTGAGCTGAAAATTTATTTTTGGTTCAGAGTAGAAGAAAAATGGGAAAATTTTCAAGGTTAACTTGAATGAATTTCTCAGTTTTTCAAATACCCATCTAATAATTTAATTTGATTTCTGACCAACATAAGACAAATTTCGGGAGTAAAACGATTATCTAAAAAAATTCTATCCTCGGAAATTGCTTTATAGGCGGTTAATTATATAACGAGAAAATTTTCTACTCCAATTAAATTTACTTATAAAGCATTACGCCAACTTCTAGTTACTTTGATCGATTGAAAGATGTAATTGAATTTAGTCATCAAATTGAATTTTTAGCTAAGGAATGGTACAAGAGATCATGTTTTTTTTTTGTTATTTAGGAGTACCTACACAGTATTTTCGACAAATTGATTTATATTTTCGCCAATTCGATGAAAATTAAAATTAGAACCAATTTTTCAAGAATAGAAAAAAGAAGATAATCTTCTGGTAGTACATACAGAAAATTGGAAAAAATTTCAATTCAAACCCCTACATCAGTGAAAAAAGTAGATCTTGGTAGGTATTTCGAAAAATTTCAAATTCAAAAATTGAAGGGATAGAAAATGGTTCAGAGGGCTGAAAATCATGGGTTTTCAAATTTTCAATTCTATTACCCAAAACTCAAAATGCAATCTCGTCAATTTTGATCAGTAAAACTGGGAGAGAGGGGAGAGTAATCCTATAAAATGACTTAGGATTTGAGCAATTTTTTCAAATGAAGTACAAAAATTCGAAATATTTTTACTAAAATACAATTTTTTCTGAATTTTTCGATTAATTTTCTCACTTTTTCGCCGGACACAAAACTAATACAAGAAAATCATCACCTCCGAAAAATTTCAACTTGAACTCAATTTTTCTTGTATGAAAATTATTTTTCCAAAGAAAGAAAGCTGTTCAAGCTGCCTACCTCTTCTGACCCCTTCACCCTTATAAGTCGCTAGGTAAATAAGATGATCAGTAGATTCAGATCACCTGATGTACCTCCATATTCTTTCAATATAATATATTATTTAAAAAATTCCGGCCCTATTTTTTTTTTTTGCCTTCACACGTAAATAATTAGTTGATAACGATAATTTTTATATAGTTTGAGTAGATAAATCTCTAAATCCAAAATTTCAAACATTCATATCAAAGATTTGTTACTCAGTAAGTTTTCGAAAATTATTCTACCAAAAAAATAAAAATTTTCAGACAATTGTGAGCATAAATTATCAGGCCCTCGCATCATGAAAAATTTCTAAAATCACACAGTAAAAAAAATCAGGCAGAGTCACAAATTTATAAAGAATTTTCATTATTTTTTCACGGATTTTTTCAGGTTTTCAGTGATTTTTCCCATCAATTTCTCGATTCGTACAACAATTTCGACTACGTGTTCAATGATTTATATACGAACATGAAACTGATAAAGTACAAAAATGTGCTTTTCTCACCGAAAATCAAAAATTTATCAATTTTGTAAAAAAATATATATATGAAAGCTTTTTCCATTCTATCAATCAAAATTTGTGAAAAATAAAGTTTGGTTTGCCCTTCTACCACTTTCGTTCTGAATCCGTGAAATCAGAATTAATTTTTGCTAGTGAATCATTATGAGTAAGTATATTTGTTCAGCCGATCTAGGACCTCGTGGAGCCATCGATTTTGCCCAATTTTCTTAGTGAAATCATGTCATTCCAGTACTTGAAGAATCACTTTTTGGGCCCCTCCTCTAATCATCTCGTTCAGAGGATATGGCGGGATTGGCAGGGTTAGGGGTGAATTTGGCCCTCGCTCCAATTTCCACTCTAATTCCCTTGAGAGGTGCCTCTTGATGTAAACACATTCTAGAAAAATTTTTGACCCTCACCCCTTCTCTTTCGGAAATGTGGCCATTTTATTGCCTGATTTTCAAGAATTTTCAATTTCAATGGAAATGAACGAAATTTTCTCTTGAAAATCAGTCAATAAAATGTCCATATCTCCGAATGGGAGGAGATGGGGGGGTGAAAATTTTTTCAAGAATGTTTTTACATAAAGGGGCATCCTTTAAGAAGATTAGAGTGAAAATTGGAGCGCATGCCAAATTCACCCCGAACTTTTCACGAAAAAATGAAAATATAAAAAATGCTTGCGATTTTCTTGTTTTTCTTGCCAGTAGATACCATGCATGAGCCAAAAATCGGTTGAACTAACAGAGATAGAATGGCCTTAATTTGAATCAGCAATCAAGAATGATCAATTTCTCGTGAAAATATTTTCGACATCGACACAGTGCAAAGAAGGCAGAGATTTTCGAAATTTCGATAGTTTAAATTTAAGGGGCAAAACGAACTGTTTTTCTCGTCAAATTCATAACTTCCTGAACTTTTGAAAATTTTCAAAAGACACCTCCCTCCACTCCTTGAAAATTCCCTACATTTTTTGGGTAGTAAATAAAATTTTACAGAGTATCTCTTTTTTCACTATTCTTTCATTTTTCTCATTTTTTTCATGTACAATTTTACAATTTTTTACATTTTTTTTACAATTTTCCACTTTTTTCAATGCTTTTTACCGAAATTCAGGCAAAATTCACATCCTCGCACCAACCTACATATTTCCTTTTCAATGACAATACCACACCACAGATACACATTTCACAAATACTTAGTCTCTATTCAGCCTCCGACGACAATTACCGTATTACGACTGAAAAGACCTCGCACATTGTTGGAATACATCCCATTCTATAAAATATAATAATATCGACTCGGATAATCATACATCAATACGAATAACGCACCAGACACGTTAAACGTGCTGCATCTTTGTTCACGGAGCTTTCCAAGTCGAGGCGGAAAAAAAAATACAACGAACGAATGGCATTCGGGAAGGCAACCTCTTGACAAACATATTTTTACGTTTACACTCGAAAAGTTTCACGTAATCGGATCCCGTTCACAAATTACAACTGTTCGCAGCCGAAGACGTTCGCACCGAACGAAATCTTAGACCTGATTTCAGCATTCGAGCAAAAGTTTTTTTACCTCCTGGATCTTTCGCAATATAGTGCAATAGGAAAGAGCTGAGGGGAAGGGGAGGGTGAAATATTTACGTTCGTGTGTATACCTACGTGATATATAAAGCTCGGGGTAAATTTTAAGTTTATATAAAGTACGAACCCGGAACGTGGAACAAGGCAAATGGTTAACCTCTCAATTAATATAATTGCGAATAAGAAATGAAATTTTACCATGTACTCGGTATACAGAGGCGTTTCGAAAAGGCTGGTGGCCGGGGGAGTGGTGGAGGCGGCGTACTTAGCGCGATACCGATGGTACAATGGCGAGAAGAGTCTGCGTGCCATCATTACATCGGCCTTATCGTATCCTACTAACTCATCGTAATAATGCGTGATATTAAAAAGATTATTATCTGTAAGCTGAGCCAAGCATAAGGCGCGGGTCGCCTTTATTACAATTCTTGGGCATTTAATCACAATGCGGTACGTGCTTGACCCCGGTTACATCGTGTTAACACGGATTTCGACTACACACAACACAATGGTTATCATTATAATCGTCGTCATCGTCGTGTGGTACCTTACTAGAATAATAACCGTAGTAGGTACAACCTTTAAGTGAGTCTGTGCTCGGATGGTACGGTATTTCCGTCTTACGGGGGTTGCTCTCGGCCGCGGTGATTTAACACACCGAAGGGACGACTATCAAATTAATACCGCGCCGAACACACAAAACAGCAACCAGCAGTGATTCCGATACCAAAGTGCCGCTGCCGGTCTCGTTCATACTGCGCCGTGAACGCATTTAAAAGTGAAAGATTTCGCGATAAAATGTTATTTACGATCGAGCTGCGTATAAGCGTGTTGGTGGAAGGCCTTTGAAAATGAAATATTTTAATCGGCGTAGCTGTGAAGGATTTTTCACCGGGCGGATGCCTGCGTACATTTTTGGACTAATTTTACCTCCTCTATAATCTCGATCGTCTCTAATTTCAGCGTTTTTCAACGGGCCGTGTTTTTCCAAGGGGTTGATTATGGGCAGTAAAAAATGATAAAATCGGCGTAACTTTGTAGGGGTGATTGGTTTGCGTGATTTTTTTGAAAGAGAGGGGGAAGAGGGTATTGAAATTGTGTCTAGACCTCAGAACTACGCGGTGGAAAATTTTACTCTCTGCTCTCTCATTCATAAATTAGTGAAAATCACTGAGAAACAGTCAGAATTTCAGCACAAATTTTCACTGAAAACAAATCAGTGAAAAAATCACTGGAAAATCAGTGAAAATTTGCTGAAAAGGCAATGAAAGGGTAAAGTCGGTGAAGTATGATTTGTGTGTCTTTGAAACCAATTTTGACCGCTCCTACCCCAAAAGGTCAACCAATGATGAGAAAACATTCCAGAAAAAATTTCAGACGCCTAGCGCAAGTGTTTTCGGAGAAAGGGGCCAAAATGTGTTTTTTAAATGCAGTTTTTCGCCAAATGCAGATAAAAATTTCGAGTTTTTTTAGATAAATTCTAGGAGATTGGAGGGACCCTAAAAAAAGTTTTTCAAAATTTTTCGGTCATTTTTTGCAGAGTTAAGGCATTTTAAAAATTTTGAGCGGCCATTTTGTCTTGAAAGGTCAAAGGTACAGTGGAACTTTTCCCCCCAAAAGATGCGTCATTCATTCATAAATATACCACAAAAATTTCAAAAAAATCGGAGTGGTGGAACATTGTCAAAAAAAATTTAAATTGACCACCCCTCGCATGTAGCGCGTGCAGCATCGATAGATTTCCCACGACACTCTCGTGGGAAGTACGATGTTCACGGGCACATAACATGTCAATAAAGAAATCGAAAAATAGCCTAGTTATTTTTGGTCTGAACCTCGAAAACAATGAGTGAAATCTGAATTATTCTAAAAAATGATTATGCCTTTGGTGAAAAACTCAAAAAACGAAGAAAGTAAAACAATATTAAAAAATTTAAATGACTTATTTATAAAAACGAAAAAAAAATGGTAAGTCATCAATAAAAATATTCGAACTTCGAACAATGTATTTTTAAAAATAAAAAAAACATATCAACGGTAAAAAAATGAAGGAAATCGAATGAAGTAAAAAAAAAATCGAAAAAAATTAAAACAACGCAACGGTAGCTTCAATTTTAAAAAATAACCTCAGACTATTTTGAAATTTTCAATTTGAAGAATTTTTGTGAGAAGATACCTGCAGGGAAGAAAAAATTTCGAAGTTTGAATATTTTTATTGATGACTAATCATTTTTTTTTTAGAAATAAGTCATTTCAATTTTTTAATATTGTTTTACTTTCTTCGTTTTTTGAGTTTTTGGTGACTTTTCACTGATTCAGTGAGAGAGTGACTTCACATTGAAGCTCTTCGTATGGAGCTCTGAGTCCGTGTTCTATCTCTATGCTCAAAAAATTCTGTAAACTTTTTTTAAATTCATAAAAAAATAATTTCTAAAAATAGTCGTAAAACGAGTTGATCCCGTCAGAAAGTTCTAAATATTTCAGAAATTGTTTTCCTGAATTTTTCAAGTTTTCTAGACCGCATGATATTTATGAAACATAGGAAGGGGATTCTGAACTCTGCTAGGTAAATGGTCGATGGCATCCTCGATTTTCCAAAAATACCAGAATTTAAATTATTCTCAAGGTGTTTCGTGCGGGATCATCAAACTGATTTATCAGACAAATTTTTATCCCAAAACCATTCCAGCTTAAAAATTTTTAAAATCATGGAATTCGTGGGATGGTTCGTTAGATTTATTTTCATCTCAAAAAGTCTTTTTTTTTTCATGGAATTGAAAACTTAAATGGGTTGAAAAGCCATCGGATTTTGTAATTCTTCAAGAAAGAAATCGACATTGGCAACCATTTTCAAGCTTGAAAATTGGTTGCTTTGCGTCGTTGTTTCAAAGAGCGGCAGGAAGCGACAATTTTGATGGGTTGAAAAATTTTCACTTTTTGCCATTCTTCAAAAAACGACAGAAAACTACAGTTGACGGCCATTTTCAAGATTGAAAATACGTTGTTTTGTGTCGCTTTTTTCAAAAAACGACAGGAAACGACAACTGTGATGGGTTAAAAATCAGTCACTTTTTGTCATTCTTCAAGAAACGACAGGAGACGACAGTTGACGGCCATTTTAGAGAATGAAAATTGGTTGCTTTGTGTCGTTCTTTCAAGAAACGACTAAAAACGACATCGATGACAATTTTCCAGCTTGAAAATTCATTGTTTTGTGTCGTTTTTTGAAAAAACGACACAAAACACAAGATTGGAAAATGGTTGCTCTGTGTCGTTTTTTTCAAGAAATGGTTGAAACAATAGTGGACAACCGTTTTTAAGATTGGTAAGAAGTTGCTTTGACGAAAAGAAACGACAACTGTAATGGGTTGAAAAAAAATTGTTATTTGACATTTTCTGAAAAACGACAGTCGGTAAGCAACAGTTTTTAGAAGGAGACGAGAGTTTATGCTATAAATTATCACCAATTATATTTTTGATGCTAGTATGAATATTCTCAGTAAAAACTAATTTTTAGGTTTCCTATCTAAGTATCTACCAGTTGAATTTTCCAGAAAAAAAAAAATGGCAAAAGATCATCTCCAGTGATTTACTATTTTCTCAATCATTATTTCGTATTTTTCTGAACCCCGCGACCCCGTCTATTTGCAAACAAAATACGAAGACAAAAGAACAACGTCGAAATCGATTTTCGCGCATAATCAAATAATGACACCAAACCCGAAACAGATACATCATTAGAGAACCCTTACCCAGGACTCAATCGCCAACACACTTTGAATTGTGAATTCGATTCCGAAGGCGGTATTTTGGGGAAATTTTCGACGCGATAACGCGGCGCGAAATTCGATACGACCGACGACCTGTCAACTCGAGGAATGATTTTTTTTTCGTCGGCGAATTTATCGTCCGATTGAAAACGCCGAACAGCGTCGTATCGAATTGATAACCGAGTCGATGGAATTTTTTTCCGGCAATTTATGGCTATTATCGGATGCGCGATGCGATGTTTTATTTTGAGATAATTTTTTTATTTATGGATGGAAATTGCATTCGGACGCGAGAATTTAAAACTGCGTCGGGATGTCGATTTATATTTTATCGTTGTAATTTGCAAAGTATAACGGAATGTAAGTGGTTATCAGGGTAATGTATCTGGGTGTTTTATGTATTTGACAAAATACTTAATGGGAGTGATTAATGGTTGATGGGTAATGAATTCGACGAATTCGAAAAATTGATCCTGTGCTTATTGGTAGATACAGATTCGGAAAAAAGTATTGCTTATAGGAAATGGATTAGGTGGTAAAAAATTTCAAAAAATGAAATGAGTGTCGAAAATCAATTGAAAAGAATAACACTGTTTTCAGAGAAAACTTACAAGTTGCAGCTGTCGGAAATATTCAAAAAAAAAAAAAAAACTGTATTCCAAATCAGAAAGACTTTAAAAATGTCATCAGATTGTGAGTTGGAAAATTTTAATTTTTGCTTTCTTCATCTACAAGTACATACCTATCTGCCAATTTTGGCTCGTCTCAATAATTTCAAAGATTGTCATAAACAGATAAATTTCGCCAAAATTTTTAAAACCAGCGAATGAAAATTTTCAAAGTAAAGACTCAAAAAAAATTAAAAAGGTTTTAGAAACCAAAATTGATTTTAAAATTTGGAATTACAAGAATGCATAAATAGGAAAAATTTTCCAAAATTTTCAGAAATGATGTTTTCCAAAATTTTCAAACCCTCAATTTGTAAAAGAAAAATTTATAAATTTCAAAAAAAAATATCAAATTTGAAAGAATATAATTTTTAAAATAATTTTTCATTCATAAAAATATTTCAAAAATTTCCAGTACTAATAACTTCTTTCACTTAGAGTCGTCGATAAAAGAAAGTAGGTAAACACTTTAGAATATTTTTAAGAACTTTAAACACTCACAGCTCAAAAGTTTCTGAATTCATAAAATTACCCAATACAAGCTTCAGAAAATTTCAAGATTTTCAAAATAAACGTTTATATCTATGTACACGAATTTTTCGATTCAAATAGAAATTTTGAGGCGAACCAAAAATAAATCGAGAATAATAATCGAAAAAAAAAACAGAACTCTCTAGGTACCTGAAATTTCAGGTATCAAATCAATTCTACCTCGATGTGTACTTTACTGTCGACGTATTTTCAAATTATTTTCAGAAAAATTTTCGGTCAAATAAGAAGGATTTAAAGTAGAAGTGCAAATTTGAAAAAATTGTGCTACAATCGATCAAATACCTAGGTCACCAATATGAATAATCAGCGACTGTAAGATTGATTCGAGAAGTCGAAATAATTGAACATACGCGATTTCAGCTCTTCTTGCTGATTAGATCTAATTCCATATTTTGCAGGGTGACAAAAAACCTACTTCCACTACAAAAATTCGTCAAAATTCGAGAAATGAACTTGAGCTTCTAAAATATTGCATATGTGGTTTTTAATAATTTTCTTTCGATTCATTTTTGTTTGGGCTCAAAATTTCACTTCGAGTTGGAATACCATCCTTGTTAGAAATTCTAAAGGTGTAGCCTTATTCGATTCTGAAAATCAACAACCCCCCCCCCCATCAAAACCTTCATATTATATAGGTCTATATGTACAAAAGTAGGTATGCCAACGCTGTATCCAAAATATCCGCGAGAGGTTAAGTGAGGCAAGCAAAGTTGCCAATTTTACAAAAATTTCATTTTTTTGGTAAATTTTTGCCCTTCCAAATTTTTGATTAGGCAAAATCGGTATGCAATTATTTTTGATCCTTGTTCAATATCCTTTCATAAGCAAATATTAGTTTTTGAATATCTCAATTTTTAAAATTTTCTGAATTTTGGGTTTTGAGAAAAACTCAAAAATTTGAAAAATTTGAAAATTTTTTAGTGATTTGTGAACAATGGGGTATGAGTTCATATTTTTTGAAGGGAATGGAGCTTCAGCTACGTCGTAAATAAGATTTCATTATTTGCTGGCACTTGTAATTTTTTTTACGAATCAATTTTTGCGTTCCGGAAATTTCAAGTCACCCTGTACTAAAATATCAATTTTAAAAAATTTCTTCAAAATATTGAATTACTACTCCGGAAATTGAAATTTTATTGGGCCTGAAAGATAATTTATATGTGAAATCTGAAATTTTTTATTGTAGTGCTGTTGGAGGTAGTGATGTCAAGGAGAATATTCTCACCCGCAGAATCTGAGAATATTCGCGAATATTCGCGAATATTCTCGAGGCTCAGGAGAATATTCTCTCGAAACCAAAAATTTCAAATAGCTTGTGGCATATCAAAATAATGGTATTGACGAGGTAATTACTGTTATTGCATCAGATGTCTGATTTTCTTCTATAAAATGTTACTTATTCAATATTATCGACCTTTTTGCAGACTTTTTTTCATTATGATCATTGATCACTTTTTTTTAATTGTGTGAAGGCTGGAGGTATTGGTGTACCTATATGAGTCTTGCATGAGAATATGCGAGAATATGCGCGAATATTCGCGAATATTCGCGAATATTCTCGAGAATATTCTCGCAAAAAGATTTTTCGCGAATTTGTACATCACTAGTTGGAGGAAGATCTGAATCCTAAACCATGAGGTTCCAACAACAAGTTGACAAAAAAAATATTACTCATTTAACTTCTACCCAACCTAAAAATGATAAATATATCATCAGCAACTAAAAAATTAACATAAATTCGATAAAATTTGCTACAGATAAAATTTGATTTCAATGACGATTCATCAACGTAATACTCTCCCCACCCCCCCCCCCCCAAAAAAAAAATAATAAAAATTTTATTAAACACCTAAATGGTTTTAAAAGTGCATTGCTAAAAACAAATGATTACCTAATGTCCAAATTTTCATTCAAAATTTACGTTTTCGAGTTTCCAAAACATCTGCTTTTCTCTCAACAATCATTTCGATCTACACAAAAAAAAGTCGACATATTGTCGGAAAAATACGTTTCTAAAATCCAACTTTTCCTCTCACCCCTTCTCCCCTCCCACATCCCTAGAAATTATCACTCACTCGAATCTATAAAGTAAAGAGTATAAGTACCTATTTTAATTAATTTAAAAGCTCGGTGATAAAAATCAAAACTTTTTTAATCACAATTCCACCTCCTTGCAATCCCTTCCTGCCACACGGGCAAGCTAATTACACACACATCTTTCCTTCAGCCATTCTCTCGCACAAAAAATTAACTTCCGACTGCAGCCTATCAACAAACTCACGAAATTCCTCCCAAAAAAACACAAAAATTACCATTACAGCATGCGAGCACTTAGAATAAAAAGCCTATATTTCATAGGTAACCCTCTCGCCGTCACAATGGGCATCTAGCTGACACCAAAAAATACTCAAGCTGGCCCGGAAATATAAACCTTATTCGCGTGCTTTTTCGACGCAATTAGACCGATTAAAATTCCCCCAATTTTCGATAATCAGATTATTATTTAATCTAGGTTCTTGGCTAGGCAAAGGGGGCTTGGAAGGTGCCGGCGGCGACTACTTTAGAAAGTAAGTAGCATTACATGTACCCAACAAAATAAGCTAATAAAGGTTGCATTTCGACATAAAATATGCACTACGATATATTCGTATCGTATAGGTATATTCTGGTACCTTATACCTACGTACTGAGTAAAGCCAGATCGGCATGCAACAATTCGTAAATACCCCTCCGGAACCCTGTTTTTGGTTGGAGACTTTGGGTATATTAGAGAGGACGACGACAAGGCGAACACTCGTTCGTTAAATCCTCTTTAATCACTGATAAAGCAAACATAATTACATTTTCGCGTGTGTCCTGGTAAATTATATACGACGACGATGACGACACCACCCATGTGGAAATGTTTCAGGTGCTTGTTTTGAAAACCGTGAAACAGAGTACCTATGGTTTTAGAGAGTTTATATACGTTCACGTTTGGTACGTACGTGTAAAAAGGGGTACCGATACGGTATAAATATACCATGTAGATGTACCTCTCGTCTTTCTATACCTATACCTACGAATCCTTATAATATGACACCGAGCTATGTTCTAGCTCTTGTATGCATCGCCAAACAATCTTGACTGTTGCCGCCGTCAACGCAGTTAGCAAAATTTACGTAAGAAAGAGGCGAAGTGAGAGGAAAAAAAGATACATAGAGAGGATTTCGAGATATGTAGATGCATAAACCACGTCACACATTTTCTCGCGTAACGTATAAAATGCAATAAGTGTAATAATTTACGCGAGCATTTGTATCTGTTGACAGCTGTACCAGTAAACGAACCATTCTACCCTTTTATTGTTTACGGAAACACGCGAAACAGAAATGGACCGGGTGTGGGTGGATGGCGGAGGGAGGGTGAAAAGAACCAACATGTGAGAGGGGTTAAAAGTGAAGGACAAAAAGCGGGCCATACTCGTACAGTAGAGCAGACGACAAGACAAAACGATGAAAACGGCAAAAACATGTAAAATTATTATGTTTATAACGTAATATAAACTACATCATCCTCCCTTTCACGGATGACGGAATTATTTCATCGCCAGATCCGTAAACCATTTGTAAACTTTTTCAAGTGGTTTATCCCCCGGTTCCCCAGGTCCTTGGATAATGTATTACGCCTTTGCGAATCTTGGTGGATGCGCAAAAAATTAAAATCTGAGTGTGGTCTTGTACGGTGCCACTTATGAAGATACGAAAGTTAACGAAAAGGTCGTTGGGAGGATGGGAGGGGGATGAAATTAATATCGATGGGTGTACGGAATCTTTGTGTGATTTACTCGAGCTGGACGTTGAGTGGCATCCCAAACGGGAACAATTTGCTCGGTTTTGAGCAAAAAGTATTGGTAAAGTGGGTATAAATGCAAGAAAATGCGAATGATGGAGGCGTGAAATTTGGTATGAGAAATTTTTTAGATCTTGGGAGGGAATTGCAAAAGCCCATAGGAGAAGGGGAGAAAGATTCAAAATGGTTTATCCCTTCCCCCTTCATTCTTTGAAATTGGGCCATTCGTTCTATTTTGGTTTCATTTTCATTTGAATAAATTCTGGGTAATTCAAAAATCGCAATTTCAAAATCCGAAAGAGATAAGCCATCAAATTTGAGATTTCTCAAATCAGGGCGAGCGGAGGTGAGCCTATTGAAGGAGTCAACGTAAGTACCTATTGAAATCAGGATTTTAAAAAATTGTAATCTTGCAAAAAATTTAAAGTTTGCAAAAGTACTCGTATTTAAAAACACGTCAAAAAATTTGAGTTGAACAGAAATTTCGCAAAAAGTTAAGACCTCGTTGAAAAAATTTTGAAGTTGAAAAAAAATTTCGTAAAAAATTTAGACCTCGTGAATAAAAATTTTGAAGTTGAAAAAAAAGTCGATATGTGGACTTTGAGAAAAAAAATCGCTCAACCTACGTAAAACAGGCTCACGTTGAGAATCTTCGCAAACGGCGCATCTGAGTAAAATTGCATTTTGCGAGCCTTTCTCCAGCATTGAAAAATTCCAAAGTTTTCTAGTGGGTTCGAAACACCTCGAAATCACTTTCAATCGATATGACTGGTCGAAATTAGAGTGAATACCAAATTCAAGTTTTTTGTCCCATAATTGGATCAATTTTTCATATTGCTTTGCAAAGCCTTGAAAGTGATATTAAAATTCAAAAATTCGCCAAAATTTGAGAAATGAACTACAGCATCTGAAATTTTGGATAGGTAGTTCTTTTAACTGCAATTTCGAATTTTTTGTTTGAAATTTTATTTTTTCAAAGGTTGAAATTAAGAGGTGAACAGGGGTAAGTCAAAATTTAAAATCAGTATCTAATGTTTTCAACGTCACTGCAAGCTTGTGAAACAAGTCCAGGAGCCCAGGTCAATTCTTCAAGTCAAATTTTTAACAGAAAATTAAAAAAATTGTAACCTTGACAAAAAATTTGAAGTTTGGAAAAGTATTTAGAACACGTAAAAAAAATTGAAGTTGAAAAAAATTTCGACTTCGTCAATAAAAATTTTGAAGTTGAAAAAAAATTTTGACCTCGTCAATAAAATTTTTAAAGTTAAAAAAACGTAAAAAAAATTGCGATCTTGTTAAGAAAAATTTTCAAGTTCTAAAAAAAAATTCGTAAAAAATGAGATGCGATAAAAAGAACGGATTTGCACGGTCTTATCCATGATTCAGAAAGTTAGTGTATCGAGTGAAATCGCCTTTAAAATGGTCCATGCCGTTTCTCTAATGCTAAAAGGTCGTAACTCTGAAATTTTATTTTTTACAGGAGAGTTCAAAAACTTTATTAAGTATGTGAGATTTTTAAATTTCGTGGAGGAGTGTTGATTTTACTATGGTTTTTTTTGGTGTTTAGAATAAATTTTCAACGCCAACTAAAAATTGGCACTTAAAAAAATACTTGCACGAAAATTCATTCTAAATATTACAAAAGCATATTAAAATAAAAATTCAGTTTTTTATCACTGTTGTAAAAAGCTGTGTTTTGAAGCTACGATCTTTTCGTACGAGGGGGATGATTTTTGGTGGAATTAGGAACAAAAAGGTTCAAAATTTTCAATGGAGTTACATGGGCATTTTTCTTTTCTAAATTTAAGAATTTGTTGGAATTTTGGATTGAAATGACGTTATCATCAGACAGAAAAGGTCTCACAGTTGCATTTTTAAACGAAAATGTGAAAAAATGATCCAATTTCAGCACCTTTAGACCTTTTTGGGAAAATGAAAAAGTTTGAAAAATTCCCTCTCTCGCGAAGCCACCTAAACCGAATTTGGTATTTTGGTGTGTGTATCGAAGCACGATATAAGGTAAGGTGCCAGTGGTTGAATAGTGCCCAGTGGTTGAATAACTTGAAATGAAGTGCTAATATTAAGGCTCAGGAAGGTAGTTGGCAGTACTTCTCTGTCTCATATGTTACTGTACACTTCTGACCATAGTATAAAACTGTGATATTTCATTTTGGTTGAAATGAATCGCTGTCAGAAAATTTTTACGAAATAATGGGGAAGAAATTTTGAAAAATCGCAATTTTCTTAAGAAAAAAATTGTAAGAGTAAGAGCATAAAAGTTGCCGTAGTTTTTTTTCTAATGCATGTGAGAGCACCAATGCGGTATCATTTTGAAGCTTAAGGATCGGTGAACATATTCTATGCTTCAAATCCGGATTTGATTCAATATTGGATGTTTACTGTCCCATTCAACCACTGGAACACAAAATATGTTGTTTTCCAGTGGTTGAATAGTATTCAACCACTGGGCAATTGATGATAATTCCGCGATGCCAGTGGTTGAATATCAATTTTTTTCATGCAGGCGTTGATCTTGGGCCCCCAAATTACCAAAAACATGAAATACTTATATTTTTTATTGGGGTTTAGGCAGGACATCAATCGAGAAGGGCCAAATCCATAAAATAGGCAAACATTGTAACTCAACGCCCTAAAAAATCCCTCTTTTTTTGAATTTCAACTTCGTCAAGGAGGCTGATAAGAGGGTTCAGAGGAGACAGATGCCTCCTATTTGGGTGCTACGATCTCATCTAAAAAAGTAATTAGTTGAAAAGAACCTAAAAAGTCCTTCTCTTGATGATTTTTTCAAATTTTTAAATAAAACCCCTTATCTTTTGTACTCATCGTGAAAGTTGACCTTTTATCATAAAAGCTTAATGCTGAACGTTTCAAAATTTGTTTATTACTTTTAATAATCTACTTTCAAATTTACAAAACTATACAAATACATTCATCTCAAACCTAATCATCTCGAGAAATGAGCTTTTAAAATTGAGCCGTTTTGCAAAAAATTCCAAGGTACAACTCCTCTCCTAATGTATTAGGATCGCAGTGAGGGCGATTCCGCCACTAGGCCATCAAGAGAACCCATAAAAATTTTTTGAATGAAATTGGAAGACCCAATGTACTTGATTAAAATAAAAATATTCATTCAACCACTGGGCAAAAATTCTATTCAACCACTGGAAAAATGAAAATTTCAGTATTCAACCACTGGGCAAAACAAAATCAAAATTCAAAAATCCATATCTTTGGTTCTATTCATTTATATGGCTTCAAATTTTTATTACATGTATGTTGAAGCCTCTAGATTAACTTCACGAAGTTTCAGCGCTTTAAATTTATTTTTAGTTGTTCTAGAAGGAAAAGAATGAGCATACCTCCTTAACCATTCAACCACTGGCACCTTACCTTATGTGGTGTCTAAACGGTAATAATAGAATAGAAAAACCTCGAAGTTCGAAAACCACCAAAGAGATCTCGAGAAACACGAGATTTTATTATTATGCTCCATTCTCGTACAGCTTTTACATCGAAGAGCTCAAGTGATGTGAAACATGTAACCGAGGAAGACAAACATCGTGGAAACATTAACCAGATAATGTGCTGATGTAAGCATCGATCTATCAACACTAATTAAATTCGGGCGTTTTTTGAGTAAACATAATGAAATTCACGCAAGATTTATTTAGAGAACGTAGAAAATTGTGGGACGTTCAAAATACTACTCAGATACATTCCATATCAACTAGAACAAAAAATCGTGATGTTTAATGAATTTGAAAAATTAAAATAAGTCTTGTTATTTTTTGAAATTTTTTTCGGTAATTTCTATAACATTTTTCCTGCTTTAAATTTACCAAAAAATAGCTTTGTCGTTGGATGAAAATAATGCAAACTGACGAGCAAAACGAAAATAGGTATTCTATAAGTGCTGAAAAATACTCGAAATCAATGGGAAGAATTTCGCAGTCATTTTAACGAATTTTTTTGAACTTTTTCCGCTGAGAATTGGAAAAACATAAATGAACTCTTTTCTGATTTCGGCGATTTTTTCATCTGAATGGTTTTAATTGTTTTCAAGCTGATTTCTCCTCCTCAGAAGGTTGAGTTCAAGTTGTTTTTTAAATCTGACTTCGAAAATTTTTTTCTTCAAGAAATAGACTCCGGTAAATTTTTTTCATCGAAGTTCACAAATTTTAAAATCTACTACCGCTAAATCTGTTCAAAATAGATCCCTCAAATATGCTTCTCTCCATGAGTTGAATTGCATTGAAGCGAATAAGGTATTTTTAAATACAAGATGTTTTGGATTAGTAAAATTTTCAACGGAATTTTTTTTAAATTCTGAGATTATATTTTTCAAAAAGCTTGCTAAATATAGGTACCTATAAATGAATCAAGTACAAAATACAAAAGAAAAAAGTTATAATTCCGGGAGATATTTTCGCAAAAAGGAACAAAAATTTTTGAGAAATTAAATTTCGAGGTGCAAAAATAATAAACATCTGAGAAAATTAAATTCTTTAGAATTCATTCGAAGATTTTACGAAATGCGAATAAGAAACATTCAATGCTAAGACAGATTACAAACATTTTCAACAAATTAAGTTTCTTAGGTATAGTATAAATGCAACGTTGCATACCAGTCTTTTCCGCCTCCTTTCGTCGTATTTCATACCACTACCTCAATGAAAATGAGGGATATATCTATTTACAAATGAGAAGCTAAAAATGATATCAATTCGAAAAATGAATAGCGAGAAAGTCGTTCAATTTTCACAACACATTTTACGTTATTACCTAATTAAATAATTAACGAAATTACAAAATTTACCAAAGTTGGAAAACACTCGAGGAAGAATCCTTCAGAAAATTGTCTATTCGAGCCGAAAATTCTAAACCTTGTTTGTACTTTCGATGAAAAAAAAAAAAATGTTCAATTGGAAACTTGACACGATGAAGAAATCGTAATATCATATTTCCTATAAAAAAGTAGGAAAAATTTAATCATTGAAGTAAGCTGAGTCGAAAAGTCGGCGAGGGAATCTGACGATGTGTCGAGATCCAAACCGAAATGCCTACCAATGGCCATTTAGTTAGATTTAGTCAATTAGAAATTTTAAAAAATTCGACTTTTTGCTCAAAGACACATTTTATTGGAAAAAGAAAAATTTGCTACGAGATTATCTACCATGCATAGAAACTCTTACTCATTGAAAAAAAAAAGTTTAAAATTTAACAATTGTACTTAGTTTACCTATACTGAATGATGAAAGAATTTTCTGGGTATTTTCCGAAATTTATTGCCTGTTGGTATATTGGATTTTTTTTTCAAGTGTCAAAACTGAAATAAAAATATATTTTGTAAAAAAAATCGTAAACCATTATCATTGATGGAAAATATCAAATTTAATTCTAAAACTCGTTAGCGGCATTTATGAGGCTATGTAATTTTGAACTGTTTGTAATAATTTTCATCTTTATAATTATGACTAGGTATTCATAATTCATACATAAAAGCAACCGCTTCAACTATATTTGAGAAAAAAGTTCATCTTATGACACTATTATTTTTTTTTTTTAGCTACAAATACATTAATTGATATTGAGGACTCGTTGAACAATTTCTCGATTCGTATATAAAACATATTTCGAACTGTCGAGTTTCAGTTGAAAACAAATTTCAATTCTCAAACAAGTATTTTGATTGAGTGAAGTTTTACAAATTCGCTACGCAATGAAATTGGCAAGGATGTTCTTCTTTCTAACATTTTTGGTCTTAATTTCGGTAAGTAGTTGATGAATTTACCTATATCAAGTACATTCCTACCTACGAAGAGCTCTTTTGCAAAATGGCGTAAGTAGGTAATTCCAAAAGCTGTACATGAGAAAAGGAGCTTAAATATAAATTTTTTTCAGCTTTTGATAATAGAAACATTTTGATGAAAAATCTTTTCTTCTTACGTACGAATTTTGGATTTACGCCTCTTGAGAATTGGGGTCTTTATATATGAATACAGTAATCAGAAGTAAATTACTATCCAACTTCAACTGTTTAAATAATTTTTCTAGCTTAATGGAATAATATCATCTCAAAACGAAAACTGGAACAAAAGAAAAATAGAGACCTCTGATGCTTCATCGACTACTGATATTATTACTTCAGCACGAGTATATCAATTAAGAAAGACGAATGGAGATGATCACATTATAAATAATCACATATTTTAAAAATATTTTTTCAAGTTCAGGATAAATAATGATGTTCAAGGTACTAAAAGTATTTTAAATAATTAATATATGTATTACGTAACGTGGGTATAGGCCACAAATTTTATATATGTACAGGTGGAAACAATATTTTTTTATAGTTTAGAACTTATTCCAGAAATTGAAAATTTTTACAGAATAAATTTTTTTAAATAAATAAATGTACGTACTTAATACATACCTAGATATACGTCGTGGACGACTCAAAATCCCCTTACCGAATGAAAGAAAAAATGCAATCTTTTGGGAAGTAGGCTGGCAGAACGGTAATTCAAAATCATTGTTTTTCAATTTTCTAAATTTCTGAGCTGATTTTTGATGGAATTTTACTGAAAAAATTGAAGTCAAGAGAAGAGGAATTCGAGTAAAAATTCAAGAGAATTTCATATCGAGTGTCAAGAATTGAAAGTGGAGTTGAACTTTCTGCTTTGAGCAGTGAGCACTGTTGAATTTTTTCGATGAAATGATAGGTATCTACCAAAAATATTTTTCGAAGCCTTGTTGCATTCAAAGGGAACTTTTGAATTTTGGTCTCATTTCTTATCAGAATGAAATCTTTTTGAAGTACTTCTCGACTTGAAATTATCTCATAAATTGATCCCAGAGAAATTTTTCTCAACTTGAAAATTCAAAGGCAGGAATCCACAAATTTCAGAAACAAATTTCCTTTAGTTTTTTCTAACTATCTATACTTTTCCATTGGGGGGGGGGGGGGGAATAGTGCAGGGCAAATTCTATTTGAAAACACTGTGTCGTAATGAGTATAAAATGAAGGTCTTTCTAAATTGAGTACTTATAAAAACTTCATTTTGTTGAATGATGGATTCAGACTGATTTAAATTGAACATGACTGTCTCAAATAAGATTTCAAAGAGGAGATGAAATTATACTTGGATTTTAAAAATTTTGAGCGATGAAGAACTGAATTTTTTTGAAGAATTTTGTAAAATTTAAATTCATACGAAAGAAAAATTGTTGAAATTATCAACCTATATCAAAAGTATGGCTTTTTGTATGCCTTGTATGACCCAAAAATTGAGAATTTGATGTAGGTACTTTAACTTCTACATGATTATTACGCCCAAACATAGCAAGAGCAATTTTTTTCAATTTATAAAATGGACGAAAATGTGTATTTGAATATGGAATTTTTTTCATTTAGCATGATTAACACATGTCAAATGAAAAAAGTTGAATTTACGAAGGAGTGGAAGAATTCAACCCGAGCGAAGCGAAAACAAAAAATTTGTAATAAAACGAGCCGAGGAACATCAAATAATTTATCCTTCTAGATTTTCGGAAAATTCCAGCGAAAATTTTAAAATTTCTTGATTTTCTAAACGGTCAAAATTCCCTCCTGGTTTTTCATGTTTTTTAGGAAATGGACACCCAGCAAAAACATATTGAATTTTTTCTCTAAAAAAAACATTTTCTTTTATTTCATCACAAAAAGAAAATCTTCAGGAGAAAAATATTGACTTGAGAAGACTGAAAACTCAGTTTGAAAAAAAAAATATGATACGAGATCACTAGAACTTAATCTTCTCTGAAAAAACGTTTCAAATTGAACAATTGCTTGTTACTGAATGATGAAAGAATTTTTCTGCACTTTTTTTTAAAATTCATTGTCTGTAGGTATAATTTTTTTTCAAGTGTCGAAACTGAGACAAGAAAACATTACCTATGTGAAATAAATCGAAAAACATCAGGGAAAACGTCAAAGCTGATTTTAAAACTCGTTAGCGGCACGTATGAAACTCTGTAGTTCTAAAATTTCAAAATGTTTTTCATTTTCATGATTATGATTATGACTATGACTACTGCAGGTAATCATATTTTATGCATGAAAGCAACCGCCCAACTATTTGGGAAATAAAAACCTTACATCCAGACTTGTATTTAATAACAGACCTACTTGATATTGCGTAATCGTCAGAAAATTTTTTCATTTGCGTATAATACATTTTATATCTAAACATCAAAGTAATTCGGGTGGAAACAAATTTCATTTCTGAAAAAATAAGTATTTCAATTGAGTAGAAGTTTTAAAATTGGCTATACAATGAAATTGGCGAGGATGTTCGTACTCATAACATTTTTGATCTTAATTTCGGTAAGTACCTACTTAGTTGACTTTATGAGGATGCATGTCTAGCAAAATTTGTTGAGCATAAAGCTTGACTTAACCTTTTGGAATGACTTTTTTGAGGGTTATCCAAACAAAAAAATTCTACGTGTTTTTATTCCTGGAGCTGTACCCCCCCCCCCCCCTTCAAAAAATATCCTCATGCTTGCCTGTACCATCTTTCTCCTCCCACATGTAAGAACATATGTGCGCCAGAAAAATTTACGATTGCTTTCCAAGTAGAAGAGCTCCAAAAATTTGCGTTTTTCTTCACATTTCTAACGTAATTATTTATTAAGTGTATTTGAAAGGAGTTTTTTTTTTGACTTCTGAAAAAAACCTTGGCTTTTTGAGTAAATTAGAGTAAATTGGTGAAATAGCTTGACTTTTAAGAACCTGCATGACCTTTTTGAAAAAAGTTTGACTTATCAGGACCGTTAGACGCCCATGTTTTTACATTGGATACGAATAATATAGTAATCCGAAGTAAATCACTATCTAGTTTATATTTCTACCATTTGAATAATTTTTCCAGCTCAGCGGTATAATATCTCCCAAATCAGCCAAGTATGGAAAAAAACCTGGGAGGCCCAAAACATCTCCATTGTCTCCATTTCAACTAGGAAAATATGATAATCCCGGTGCTAGCGTCGTTGCGAGTCCCACTGATGGATAATTTTTCATATGTATTAGAAAATATACTTTTTCAAGCAAAGAATAAATCAATCTCGTTCATTTTAGTAAATGTATTTTATACATACGCGCAAAATATATGAATATTTTCGAGCTTATTCAATTAAAAATCTTGGAAAATAAATTTATACGAGCAATACATACATACATAAATATTTTCTGGTATTTTTTGATCGAAAATGACCTCACCATTTTTCGAAAATTTTCCAAATTTATCTCAATTTTTAACAGACAACATCGTTGAAAAAAATCAGCGTAAAGAATATTTTTCAAAGTTGAAAAAAATTCAGTTGTGGAAGGTTCCCAGTCGATGAATGAATATTAAAAATGGTATATTTTTGAGATGATTTACCTAGCTATTTAATCCTCTTAGCTGATTTTTGACATTTCACCAGAAAAAAAAATAAAACCAATGGAATAGAAACTCGATCGAAGATTTACAAGGATTTCGAATCGGACATCAAAAATTCTAAATCAAAGGAATTTTGTACAGCACTCATACCTATGGTTGAAATTTGAAAATTCTATTCACATTTTAATTTTAATACAAATATCAAATCTTCTCAATGAAAAAATATCGACTGGGAAAAGACTGAAAAACCAGTTTGTAAAAAAATTTGCAATGAGTTTACTGGAAATTTATCCTCCCAGAGAAAAATCGTTTGAAATCAAAAAATCGCTCGATGCTGAATGATTAGAATTTTTTTGTACGTTTGCTGAAATTTATTGCCTATGTTGAATTTTTTTTCCAAACGTCAAAACTAAAACTAGATGTTGTAAAATAAATCAAAAAAATCATCATTGAGGGAAAACATCAAAGTTAATAATTTTAAAACTCGTTAGCGGTATGTATGAAAATGTGCAATTTGGAAATTTTCAACTATTTTTTCATCTTTGTGAATACGACAACAGGGATTCATATTTTATACACAAAGGCAACCGTTTATTTACCTATTTGAGACATAAGTACGTAATTACATCACATCAACACCAGAATAGGGAATATTTAATAGCAAGTGCAATACTTGATATTGGGTACTTTTCGAAAAATTTTCTCATTCGCATACAATACTTACATTTTACAAACACCGAAGCATATTTTTCGGTTGAAAACAAATTTTATTTCTCAAATAAGTACATAAGTATTTCAATTGAGTGAAGTTTTACAAGTTCACTAAACAATGAAATTGGCAAGAATGTTCGTCATTTTAACATTTCTGATTTTAATCTCGGTAAGTACGTAATTGAATTTATTTATCAAAAGTAAATCGCTATCTAGCTTTCAACTATTTGGATAAACTTTGCAGCTTAGCGGAATAATATCTCCTAAATCCAAGTATTTTGGCAAAAAATCAGGGAGGGGTAGTAAAACTGATTTTATTGATAATACATGGAGTGCGAATCAGCAGTACAGTATAAATAGTCTACAGTCCAAGTGACAAAAAGTGCTCTAGAAATCGAAAACAGTGTGCTTTTTTAAGGGACAAAAAAATCAGTTGGCTTTTCATGTGCAGGGGTCTCGTAGTCCCGAAAAAGCGTATTTCGGATTTTTAGCCGAACACAATAGGGGGCTGGAGCCTAAAAACCCCCGATTTTTTCCATTTTTAAAATTTGACCGTGGACAAAAAATTTTTTCACAGTCCGGTAGCGGACACTCCCCTTACTCCAAATATATGTCAACTTCCTTGGGCAACGGGCACAATGGGGTGTCAGCCCCCCTAAAGTGCGATTTTTTGTGAAATTTGGGCATTTTTGGCTCATTAACAACCCCGTAGGCGTCATATCGTCTGGGGGACAAAAAAAAACTTTCTCAACATATACGTGGGTTCATTCCACACCCATTAAGCCAAAGTTTATGGAAAATGGTCGGCACAATGGTCGGCAGTTGAATTTTAAAGTTGAGAAAACGCCTAATTTTAACCCCCTTTTATCAAAACTGCATTATCGAAAAAAATTTGAAAACCGGGGTTGCGGCCTATCAAAATGGGTTAAAATTTCACAAGAAGCACAAATAAATAGTTAAAAATATTATTTGAGCATTTTTGAGAATTTTTGAGCATTTTTGAGCCCCAAAAAAAGACCCTTTTTCGAGTGTTTTCATATAATTGACGTGTGACCTATCAAAATGGGTCAAGATTTCACGAGAAGCACAAATAAATAGGTAAAAATATTATTTGAGTATTCTTCGAAATACGCTTTTTCGGGACTACGAGACCCCTGCACATGAAAAGCCAACTGATTTTTTTGTCCCTCAAAAAAGCACACTCAATGAACACTTTATTCTACATACTTGGACTGTAGACTAAAAGAACTAATATTTCACCAAACAATCTCGGTCAGTTTATTGAAAGTATTTTAATCAACATCAGATAAATATACGTGAAATAGGTATCTATACTTGAGCCACAATATTTTATACACCGGTACGTACTAAATTCATTATTTATAATAAGTAGCTATAATTTAGAGGTTATTCAACTGAAAATTTCTAAAAATAAATTTGAGTAAAACATACCTACTTATTATTATTTGTAGTACCTAATTCTTTCTCGTATTTTATGATAATTCCATTGTCGAAAATTTTATTAGGTACTTTATTTCAATTTGATATTGGCATCGCCATCGTCGAAAAAACTCAAGTAAAAAATAATTTTAAAAGTTCAAAAGTATTTCAGCTGCAGATGGCTTCAAGTCCATTGATGAATGAATTATAAGACGGAAATTCAAAATTAATTTTCAATGGTTTTTGATTACATTTCACTCGGAAAAATTTAAACCAAGGGAATGGGAACTCGATTGGAAATTTAAGGGAATTTCGAATCGAATATCAAAAATTCGAAATCAAGTTGAACCTTCTATTCTAGTCTTTTTTTTTCGTCATAATGACGTACTCGTAAAAAATGAACTCGAAAAGTCTAAGAAAAAAATACATTTTGATGCCTCGCTGGATTACGTCATAGCCGGCGTTTACAGCGTAGCGTGTGTAGCAAATGCTACACATCGGAAAATAGCGGGGTTCGAACCTCCTCCCCCTCCCTCCCATGAGGTCAAAAATTTACGTGAAAAAAGGCCTTTATTTTCTCTAAGCTTCGCCCTCGCTTCGCTCGGGCATAAAGGAAATCTCGATTTTTAAATTATTTGCAATGATTATGCGAGAAAGGCTCCCTCTTAGTATTCTAAATCTCCAGTCCATACCTACTTTACACCTTCCCAAAGAAAGCTTCTGACACTATTGCTTGAAGTTTCTGTTATTATTTTCGTTTTGTAAGGTCCAAATGATTAGTTTGAAAGTTGCTTGTTCCAAAATTACACCTTCATCGAAGTTTTTTCTCTAAAACTAAAAATTTCTCAAAAAGGGGGGGCTAAGGGGATAAAAATCTCCCAAATTTCCTTAAGCTCTGAAAAAACATTTTTTTATTGCAAAAATATTTGAAAAAGTGAATTTTTTTGGTTTTTCAAACAGAATTTTTTCAAAAAAATTTCCGCCCTCGCTTCGCTCGGGCAATATTTTAATTTTTTTATATTAAAAATTGATAAATTTTGACCAATTTTCGAGGCAAAAATCACCAATTCCTCAATAAATTACCACTTCGTCAGAAAAAATTAATAATTTTTGACTGAAAGATCAGTAAAAAAAAAAAAAAAAATGAAGTAAAGTTTCCTCTGAAAGCTCTCATCCTGACTTCTGATATTAAGTTAATTTCAAAAATATAATTTTTTTTTAAATTTAACCCTGCATTTTAACTCCCATGTCTTAATATTGGCCGGAGGGGACGGAGCAGAAAAAACCCTGCAATTTGACACCCATGTTGTAATATTGGCCTGGGCTGAGCAATTTTTTGTTTGCTACACATCGGAGAAATTTACTTCGCCGGCTCTGGATTACGTAGAAGATTTCGCATTTTGATCCAATTTCTTGGCCTAATGAACTTATTGGAGCTTCTATAATGTTTTGACTCAAAATTATCCTGAGGATGTAGGGGGAGAGGGATTTACAGCATGAATAATACCCAGGGTTTAAAACCGCTTCAGTTTCAATTGGTGGTGGTTGTTGTGGTTTTTGAGAATTGGAAATCAAATGGTTGTTGGTTATGGTTTTTGGTGGTTTTCTACAGAATATTTCAAACGGTTCCAATTGGTTGTGATAACCACTTGAAATTTTCAAAAAATCTGGTTGTGGTGGTTTTTAATGGTGGTGGTTTTTCAGAAATTCACCATAATTTGGGAAAAATTAGCATTTTGGCATTTGGAAGTATGGATACTTGACTTACAAGTTACAAAATGATTCAAAATTGAAAATTAAATAAGAAACAGAAAGTAATTTTATCACTGAAAAAATTGAAAAATTTGATTCAATTGGTGGTTGTTGTGGTGGTTTTTGTGAGTTAAAAATCAATTGGTTGTTTGTTGTGGTTTTTAGTGGTTTTCTACAAAATTTTTGAAATGGTTCCAATTGGTTGTGATAACCACTTGAAATTTTCAAAAAATCTGGTTGTGGTGGTTTTTAATGGTTGTGGTTTCAAGCGGTTTTAAACCCTGATAATACCTTATCACGCCAATAAGTAAATGAATATGGGACTTTTTTTTTTGGCAAAATCATCATGAATTCTTATCTGTAATTAGAGAAAATAACCAGGGAATAAGCAATGTGAGTGTTTTGACCAGACCAATGGAATTAATGGAAGTAGTTTCGGCTGCTGAGCACAAATCTGAGGCAAATTTTTTCGTATGCAGAGAAAGTAAAATGTTGGATTTTGAGCCCTCTGCTCTATTTACTTAGATTTGAAATAGGTAGAAAGCGAACAATTTGTTGATAAACGTATTTCGTGATTTAATTGAAAGATTTTTTTTATTTATTCAATCAAAAATGATTATTTTATGAGTAAAAACGGTGGAAAATGGGTTTTACATTTTTTTAAAGGTGTTCCACCAACTGCGAAATTCTGTAAAAAAATATAACGTTGCGCATACGAACTGAATAAGTGCGTGAAATATTATATTTCAGAATTGCACTTCTTAATAAGCATCATTTAGAAAACTCAATTTGAATTTTTCAAGTACGAGTTTTAGCCAGAAAAAAATCACCGAAAATTTTTTTCAAACCGTCCGCGTCCCCCAATACTTCTCAGTATTGCGTAAATACTATCCACACAAATATGAAAAAAGTTCGGTTTAAAACTCGCAAAAGTAAAAATAAAAAAGGAGAAAAGACTGGAAAAAGTAACGTTTAAAGGGGCCAAAATTTTTACTACGTAGTTTTGAGACCATAGAAACTAAATTCCATTGGTTAGTTTCAAATTTCAGCTCTGGGGCAGATTCGCCTATCTTATTTAGTCGGCACCTTTGCAATTTTTAAACTCGTTAGCGGCATGTATGAGGCTCTTTAATCATGAAATTTTTGTAACTGTTTTTAAAATTAATGATTATGACTAGACATTCATATTTTATACATAAAGACAACCGCTTAATAATTTGAAAAACATGCACGTCATATAATATACCTACCAGAATAATAGGTATTTAGTAACAAAGTCAATCGCTGAAATTGCGTACTCGTCAAAAAATTTTCTCATTCGCACACAATACATTTTACGAAGACTATCTAGTAGTAAGTATCCTCTCCAATTGAAAACAATTTTTATTTTTCAAATAAGTAGATTTTTTGATTTGATAACAGTTTTACAAGTTTGCTGCGCAATGAAATTGGCAAGAATATTTGCAATTACAGCATTTTTGATTTTAATTTCGGTAAGTATATGTACTTGACTTTATGTATCATGAGTAGATATGGTAATCAGAAGTAAAAATCATCATCTAACTGCAATTATTTGAATCATCTTTCCAGCTTAGCGGAATAATATCTCCAAAAGCCAAGTTTAGCAAAAAAAGAGGAAAGCTTACAGCTTCTTCAATTCCTCCTTTTATACATACTTCATCATCACAACCAGGAATCTTTAAAAATCCCAATGCAAACTTCATTTTTTCGAAAGCCACTGAAATTAATTAATTTTCACTTTGTATTAAAAATATTTTTTAAGGTTGAGGTTAAACAATTTCATTCAGTTTAGTGAAAGTATTTTCCAGGCCATTTTTTAAGTATATAAGTCTTGGGAATTTTCCCACCCAGTGAAAGAAATTTCCCACCCAGTGGAAACGAATTTCTCAATATTTCCCAAGCAGCCACAAATGCTCAAAACCAAGGAAAATACAAATTCTGAAATGATATTTTTTTAAAAACTTTGGCCTCGCTACGCTCGGCCTTATTGCATTTTTTCCTTCCATGGTTTTAGTTTTACAATAATCAAAATCTTGCGAAGTGATTTTATTCGTATTTTTTCTCAAAATTATTCCTCCTTTCAATTTTATTAGGTCAGTTTTTTGTAGGTACTTGGGACTTACTTATTTTCGATTTATAAAAACCAAATTTTTCAAAAGATTTTGTCTTACTGCGTTCGGTATTTCATTTTTTTTTCCTTTTAAATTTATAATTTTCAAGTGGGCAATTTTCAATACGAATATACGTGAAAAATGCCTTTATTTGGACATTAAAAAATCCAATTTTCTCAAATCTTTGCCCTCGCTTCGCTCGGGCATAAATCAAATCGTAATTTTATAAACTATTGAAGGCTAAAGTGCAAAAAAAAGCTCTTTGTACTCCCCTCCTCGCACGCCTCATTTTTTCGTCTTTGTCCTCATTTTGCACCCACCCCAAAAAAGCTTCCGAAACCACTGGTTCTGCCCCCCCCGATTTTGGCTACGCCAGTGATCCTCTCTCTTTCAAAAGTTTCCCACCCAGTAAAAATTGCTTAAAAAATGGCCTGGTATTTTCAAATTTACACAAATTAAATGCATGAAATATGTACTAAAAACATGTCTATATTTTAGAGCTCATTCAATTGCGATGGAAAATAAGTATATAATATTTAATCAAGCATATAATTTATTTATCGAGTAATCATTTTTCTTGTATGTTTAAATCAATAATGATGAGTTCACCATCTTCCGAAAATTTCTTAAATTCATTTCAATATGATACAATCGCCATCGTTGAAAAAAAAATCCTGTAAAAAACAATTTAAATAGTTCAGGTAGAATTATCGAATACTAATCAAACCATTAGGTATTCTTCAATTTTTGGAGTTCGTTCTTAATGGGACAGGAGGCCAAAAAAAATGGAACTAAGAGAAGGAAGACTTGAATGGAAAATATTTAGAGAATTCGAATAATATTAGGACCAAAAATTGAAAATCGAGTTGAACCTTCTGCTTTACTTTCTTAATTTGAATCAGTCAAAAAATATGTCAAAATTGACTGAAAAAATAGATAAAATCAAGTCACTGATAATCAAATTCCACTTATTCCCAAGTTAATCAGCGACTTTTACCTACTGCCAATCAGTGAAAAATTACCGATTCAATAAGTGAATTTTCACCATTGAATTAGTGAAAATTAATTGACCGATTTAAATCGGTCAAAATTTACTGATTTCAATCAGTGAATTTTCATTATTGAAAATTAGTAAAAATAAAATGTCATGAATTGATTCAGTAAAAAATTTTTTTCATTGATTCCAATAGTGACTCAATTTTGTTGATTAAATCAGCCAATTGTGACTGATTCAAATTTAGAGAGTAGGGACCCTATGACGTTTTTGTTGACATGACACAAAAAAAAACTCCGAAGAACAAAAATAATTTTTGATGTGCTGGATTTAGTTCTTGGAAAAATTTTAATTTCGGTTTCATTTCTCAGCCAAATCAAATCCGTCTGGATGAATATCTATCGACCTAAAATTATTTCATAAATTGATCTATGAAATTTATTTTTTTTTTCAACGTAAGAATACGTTATCACGTTGATAAGTGACAACGATTTCTTTCACAAAATCGTCAATATATTTTTCCTGGAAGCAGTAAACTAGATAACCTGGACTTTGGTTCAAAAAATGAAAAAAACACAAACCAAAAAGAAAAAAAATTAAGGTTTGAAAAATGTAATTTTCAAAAAAAAATACGTGCGAACAGAATATCGGAGATAAGTACCTAGGTAAATTAAATAGTAGACACTGTGTTTGATATTTTTCCTCGATGAAAATTTCTGTTTAAAAGTTTACCTATGTAAAATGAACCTTGACATTTTGTGCCAATCACGTTAGGCTGTTCACAAATCAGCATTAAAATTTATTTTCAAGGGGAAAAAAACTGTTTCACTTTTTTAGTAGACGGCACTAATCAGCGGTATTATGTATTTGCTTTTGAAGTACCTATTCAAACATGAGCATTATGAAGACAAATTGCTTACAAAAATTCATGCGCACAGGCAACCGCTACACGATTTGAAAAAATTACATTATTCATCAACAATTCACATACCATCATAAGTAACTACGTTGACATTGATGTTTGATGTATTGAAAAATTTTCTCACTCGCATTTCGCACGCAACACGTACATATAACCAGCAAATTTGTTGAAAATTTTTCATTTTTTGGTTCTTCAATTGGATAGTGTTTTAAAAGATTGTAATACAATGAAATTTTTAAAAATGATCGTAATTATAACATTTTTGATTTTAATCTCGGTAAGTAAATTTCTTCACAATATAAATAAGACAATCACATTACAATTAAATGATTCGTATCAAGCTTTAATTACCCGAATGTTATTTTCAGCTGAGTGGAATAATATCACCAAAATCTAACTGGGCCAATAAGTCAGGGAAACCAAAAAAACCAAACGGGAATAGTTTCTATAGCAAGCGTCCAGTGATACAGGATCATCTCCTCATGAAAGCAGGAGTAAAATTAGATTGAAATATATCAACTTAGCAAAAATTTTATTCTGTCACGAGCATAAATAATCTTACAACCAGTTTAATTTGATTTGATTTTGTTTAAAAATAATGTCTGTAGGTAAGCCATCTATATTTTACACACTCAAATATAAATAAAATTACCACAGGTATTTTACTCATAACTAAGATTTCTCTCTATTGAAAATTAAAAAAAAAAAAAAAAAAAATACTTCAATTCACAAATAGGTTTATTTAAGTGTTTGTTTGAGAAATCATCTTTTATATGTACAATTCAGGTACTGTTCAATTTTGAAAATAATAATTGAATACGCTATTTGATAAACAGTCTACACAAATTAAAGGTACCTTGTCGTTTTGCAAATTTTCTCGTAAAATTTTTACATCCGGGATGCCAACTTCACTTCAAATCAGACCACATCCAAAAAAATTGAAAAAATCGAAATAATGTTTTTCTTTTTTTTTTTCAAAGTGGTTAGTATTGCCTCTAGTTTCAAGATGATGAAAAACAGAGATCTGCAGCGGTGTCCCCTTGAGGGCTAGGGAAAAACGATCGTGGTTTTGTGAATAGGCCACCAGAGAACGAAATCGAAAGACCTGACTTCATTTTTGGGCCGTTTTAGTGTGGAATAGTCCTGGGTCATTCTTTTTAAAAAAATAATCATCGATTTAGAAAATCGTAATCACAAATATTTCAAATTATGTATTTCAATCAAAAAAATAAAGGCTCGAGCCAACGTGTGAAATTTTTGCCATTTGTAAACCATGCAATTTTCTACGGTAAATTTTCGTGTTTTTGGCGAATCAACAAAGCTACCCAAACTCGCAATTTGAAAATAGACAAATTGCATTCAAAAAATTTACCCTCGGGGATTGAAATTTTCACGAATCAGCCTCGGTCCTCGTCCATTTTGAAAAATCAGTTGCAATTATGTAGGTACCATAATGAGTGGTAAATCAGAAATTGAATATTGACGTAGGTACATACAACTGCATAAACAATAATTGTATTCTACATTCACGTAATATGCAAACATATTCAAATAAAAATTATCATTTGATGCAAATCTGAAAACTCGAATTGAACATCTGCTGAAAAATTCATTTTTCCTGCGAGTTCAGCTGCGCGAGTTTGTAAAGCTAACGCGATGAAATTGATGAAGTTGTTCGTTGTTGTATTATTTTTAATTTTAATTTCGGTGAGTTGTTAATTTTTTACTCGAAGTGTTCTGTTCTTTATAATTCACACCAACTCGTACTTTTTATTCCAGCTTAGCACGATATCACCAAAAGCCAAATCTAAATCGAAACCAAAACTTAAATCGAAGTCTTCGTCAGGTAAAAGTCATAACAAAACATCATCTTCGAAGGAAGAATAAAAATTTTGAACGAATTATCTGATGCCTGAAAACAAAGGTAATTAATTTTAAATTTTGTCCAATTAAATTTGGACCATAATTCGAGATTTTTTCGTTTCAAATTTTGAAATCGTGTTTTTCTCCTTTTTCATAGAGTTTGGGAGACATTTAAAAAGACAAATCCCAACAACAAAGCCAGGTTTGGCAAATAAATCAAATAAACATCCATAAAATCGCCTTATTAAAAACGAACTTTTTTTTCGAGATTCGCGAAAATTTAATACCTATACCTATACAGGAGATAAAAATAATACAAATATTTACAAGCTCGTATCGTATCAAGAATCCTTTGGGTTTATTTTCTTTCATGTTGAAAAGTGTTTCCACATCTATGGCGATACACACGCGAATTTCGAAAGAGGAAAAAAAACCTACCCAGGATCGTACGGGCTCGAAATTACTTCAATTTATTTCATTTTAAATAAATTTCCAAGCTTGTACCAACTCCATTATCCTTTTGCATTCTTCGAGATGAAATTTTTGTAAAATATTTCGAAATAAATATTTCCTTTAGATGCACCGTAAAATACACGCGTTATACATATTTTCTTTATAATACAGAAACCCTATAGCTTGCCAACCGAATTGGTTTCATTATAAAAGTTCACCACACGAAAAAATCCATTTCTTAAAGAAGCGAAAAAAAAAAAAAGAAAGAAAGTAACAAGCGTTGCAAAAATATATACACACAAACGAGCATGTTTTAATAAGAAATTTCACGTCTCAATTTTTTAATACGCCGGAAAAAATTTTTTGTTTACGATAAATTTATTCGGTAAAAAACATAAACACGACTTATTTTTCGTGTCCTTTGTGCAATTCGAAACGTTGTAAATAATGTTCCCTTCTTTTATGTGTTTTTTTCGTATTGTTTTGTCAAATCTTATACTCGGTATACTTTGAAACGTGCAATAAAAACAAACCTGCATACGTATACAAAGATTGTCATTAGATGATACCTCTTTTCGTTTTTTTTTTCCTTTTTTTAATATCGAATATATTATTGCGAATTGCAGACGAGACATTTTTAGTAGGATTTTTTTTTAATCTGTAGACTCGACTTGGTTAATATGGCACGAGATGGAAAAAAAATCGAATGAAAATCGTAATTTCTGACATTCCGCCGAATGATTTTAATTTATTTGATTGTGCACGTATCGAGTACCGTAAGGTGCAACGTAAGCCTGATATTTCCTTTTACAAAGGATTGGGTGGATGGGATATCGAATACCGAAGTAAGCAGAGTGTCAGGGAAGGAAATTTTCTATCTGAAAAATTCTCGTTTTATTTGATTTGAGAGATGAAGAATATCTCAGGATTGAATACTCGAATTAAAATGAAAAGAAAGACAACAGGAGTATTTTACGAATAAATATGAAATTGGGAAAAATCGTTTAGTTGAAGGCTCGTGCGAAAAATTCGAAGCGTCGAGTGTGAATTTGATCGCTAGTAAGTATAAAATTTCAAGACGATTCTCGTGATTTTTATGGGTTCTTCAACTCATACGTATGTTTCCAGGTTTCACTGTTTTTCAAAAATTTTAAAGGGTTGAGACAACGACTTCAAAACGACGTGGGATGAATTTCACCTTCTTCATCTCACACCAAAAATCTGGCTATATTTAGAATCACCACCTCATCTTTCAGGGTTTCATAGAAATATAAATATTCCATTTAAAAAAAAAAAAAAAAAAAAAAAAAAACGAAATGATGACAGTTTGAATAGATATATTTTAATTAACTCAATAATAAAATCATCAACGACGATTTTCCATCGTTTTCCAATTTTAATAGATTTTTTTAGTTGAAAAAATAAATTGGATAAGTTGGATGAGAGAATTGACGATAGCAACGATGAGTCTGAGTTAATTTTTATAGATAGAAATATTCCTTTAAGTAATTATTTCAGGAGGAAATTTTTTCTGAAAAAAGTTCTCAGATTTTTCATTGAATTTTAAAAGAAAAAAAAAATAAATAAATGAAAAAGCGATCATTTTCAAGACCTCTGAAAAATTCAAAAATTCAGAAGAATTGCAAATTTTTCAGATTTTTTTGAACATAGTTTTTGAAACTCGTATGCATAGACTAAGAAAAATTCAAAATTTGGAATCAGAAGGGTAAAATTTTTATTACCGTTTTGTTTTGAGATTTGAACATACTTTTTTAAAACATTTCTCCCTCAACTTTTGATAATTTTTCATTTCTCGTATAGGTAGGTAATTCTTTGGAATTTCTCCCGTGAAAAAAAAAAACATGAAGGCACTATGTACTTCAAATCGATCAAAATTCCATGTAACGCTCCTATGATTCTTCAGTTTGCCTCACCAATTGAAGAATCAGTGAGGAAGGTTTTCACAACGAGAAAAAATTTTTCAAGGTTTTAGTAAAATAATGTTAAATAGTTACCAAAAAAAAATACAATCAAAATAGTCATTTGTGACTTGAATGATTTTTTTTGGATAAATTTTGCAAGTTGTCGTGGCTTTTAGGATAACGAATAATTCTTAATTTATCGCTCCTTCTTCCTATTTCATTCAATATCTTCCACGCCATAAACCTAAAAAAAAAACTGCTTTCAAAAAAAATTGGATGAAAAAATAGAAAAGTTTTGGTAATTTTAGAGTGAAGGCAGTGAGGGCAACATATTTCAAAGAAATAATCTAAAAATGATGACCTTTTTGATGAAAAATTGATGAAAAAAAATTTATTTGAAAAAAAAATAGATAATTATTCAATATTAAAATCCAGTACGATGCCTTCAGCTTCAAGTCAATTCTCATCACCTCAGCTGAATAAATCAAAAATTATACTTGGCAAAAAAACCGAGAGTACTTGAGTAAAAAAATTCACATTATTTTCAAGTTTCTGTAATTTTGGTTTTACTCAACAAAATTTTGGCTATTTCAAAGCGGAAAGGGAGGAGTAATTCTAACCTAGAAATCAGGAATGTATTTCAGCTTATTCCAATCACTTGGAAAAATTTGAAAAATTGTAAAATAGGTTGAGTTTGCAAAATATAGCAGTAAAATTTAACCGAACTTCACTCATTTTATTTTTAAAAATAATGAAAAAAAAAAAAAGAAAAAACATTACTTTTACCAAAGCTATCTAGAATTTTAAAAAATTATCCATGCAAAGAAAGGCGACAAAAAAGATTAAAATCTCTCAAATCATCTATTTTTCTCTACCCCCCCCCCCCCCCCATAAAAAAGCGAAATAATTCAGCAATCATCATGAATTTACAAAAATTAAAAAATATTTAGATTTGTATGAGTTGAAATTTGAGAGAAAAGAATAAGAAAATCAATCGAATCTTTGATTTTTTCCAAGTTTTAATCCTCAAAAAATTCTCATTCCCGAGTGTTCTGTAGGAGGAAAAAAAATGAAAAATCAAGCAAATCTTGTAGGTGGAAGAATCACTCAAAATAATTTTTGAACGAGTATCCATTCTTTGTGAATTTTATCCCCTCCAATTTCGACATCTGCTCGTATAAAATTAAGTTACCTACGTGAATCTATAGTTGTCTTAACATAGATATAGGTACACGAAACTCAAGAATCTTATATTTATACTCATGCTCGAACTCAGCTCCCTTTTGATTTTCCCTCGACACTGGAAACGAATTCTAAACCAGTATCCGCTCTTGCTAATCCAACAAATTCAACACGCTTACATTAGTTCCGGTCTATTTACCCTCAAAATGACAACAGGGATGACTATATCTACAATTTCTACATGCGTAGAATTTCACGAAAATTCTTTCACAGAAAAAAAAAGAGGTACTCATCAAACATTTCCAGATTAAACCTTTATTTCCCAACGTTTTGCATTTTGGCAAAGAAAACACCATCGAGACAATGAAAACAAACGTTAAAATCACTCGGTCAGATGGACTATTGTTTCAAAAGACTATCCGTGAAATTATATAAAACGTGTGGAAATTCGCACATCGGTTCGGTATGAAGACTGGGACTTAGTCGGGAGTAAATTGAAAGTGACGGTGTGACATTTGACCGCAATCCGATTGATTGGGATGAAATTTTATTCGAGTACGAATTAACGCGTTAACAACGATTGTTTAAAGTTTCAAAAAGGGCCGACGCGGCGCCTACGTGTGTACTTTTCCATCGAACTATCAAAACTTTTACAGCCGGTACGATTAATTAGAAAATTTCGCCAATGTTTTGTGTGTATGTGTGCTCAAGTTGACTTTATAATTTAGTCTACTGAGTCTATGTGTTTTTGCATGGTATACGTAAACCAAACCTTATTCTTAATTAAGATTTGTATAAACTTAATACGCAAATATACTCGGATTGGCAAGACTTAGTTGGAAAGCAACGTCAGCATATTATACGGTACCTATAGGTACTACTTATACAGTTGGAAATTTACTCGTCGATTGTAAATATTAATTTTATACTTTGAACTTGAATTTCAACAGGCGTAATTTTGTTCGACGTTTATGAACGACATTTTTAGGCTTCTGGGCATATCGATATGAGTTTACGAAGAATATCCATATAAGCTTTGGTAGAAATAGAAGCTACGACGTTATCAGCGAAATAATGAAAATTTCCATTAATACGGTTTCCCATAATAAATCGTCTAGAAAAATAATTCTCATGATCGATATATTGGTCTCTCAGATTTTATTAACTGGTCGTAATACAGAATACGTACAATGTTCTGCATTAAATAATGCGTAATTTTAGGATAGGTACAAGGTACCTACACGTGTGATCTTTCAATCATTTCAAATTTCACAAAGATAACAAGTTGATTGGTTGGTTTCTATGTTATTAACGCTTTGTCACATCGTATACCTAAATTAGTAATTCTTTTTCGGTAATTTAATACGATGGCGTCGTCAAATTAAAGGCTTCCGAGTAGATAGGTTGTTGGGTGTTGCGAAGTCGAAGCGACGCTGCGATGGTAACGAAACGAAACGTTTACGTGGGAATTTCAATCATATACGTGCGATGCCTCGTATAATGCTAATCTAATTCGAATCGAGTATCGCTATGATATCGATATAAGCTCTTTGAAAACGGCGAATTTAAACCCGGAAAGCCAAATTCGTCGATTAATTTAATAAGTCGACGTTGAAAATTACCACCCCGAAAGGGCGAATACGGATTCTCAATTTACCATGTGAAATTGGTAACTGGATATTAGGGTGGCCCTTATTTTGAAAATTCGAAAAGTTGTGGTGCTACCCTCTGAAATGGTTACCTACCATGAGAAAATAATTCCCAGAAAATTTTGGCAAAATTGATTGATATTAACCCGTGCCACAAAAGGGTTAAAGTTTTGATAAACGTTAGAGCGCGTCGCGTTGTGGCTATCTCCACGAGAGTTGCGTGGTGTGAATTCAGGCAACGCGGTCAGATGTAGAGTAGACCGCGCGTTGTGTAGTTCGCTACCTCGAGTAAACCACGCGGTGAAATTTTGGTGTACCGGAACAGTCAATAGTACATCACAAATCGACACAAATTTTGTGTTTGGGTTCCGATCGTCAAATTTAGGTTGCTTTTATAAAACTAACGAAAAGAAAAAAAAAATTTGATCAAAATTCGCTTTTGAGGGGGAGGGGGTTGAAAAGTAAGATTTTTTGAGAGCAATAAGCACGAGCATTACGTAGAATAATTTTTTTTTAAATTTTTATTTGGTCCAATCTTATAGAAAATTTTACGACGAATCTAATGGCGTAAATCTTAGATCTCTATCAAATTTAGAAAAAAAGATACAGCTAATAGAAAATAATTTTTCCTTTTATTTCTCGATTTTTTCTATCAATTTTCAACTTTTTCCTAAAATATCTTTTAAACTATGCCTCCCAAAAAAATCTCTTTAGAACTATCTGATGGGAAATTTAATTCTCTACAACTTTTGTCAGGGTTATTATGGCTTTAGAACGAATGATTTTCTCAAAAATTTCACTTCTTCGGAGGTAAGACACAAAAAAATGAGATTTTTTCACAGAATGTTGGAAAGAATAAGTTGTAACTTTTTTTCTAAATGTGATAAAGGTCTACGATTCACGCCATTCGATTCGTCGTCAAGTTTTTAATTTGGACTGGAACAAATAAAAATTAAAAATTTTTTTATTCTAATGCTCGTGCTTATTGCTCTCAAAAAATCTTACTTGTTGACCCCCCTCCCCACAAAAGCGAACTTTGATCAAAAAAATTATTTTTCTTTTTATTAGTTTCACAAAAGCAACCTAAATTTGACGATCGGAACCCAAACACAAAATTTGTGTCGATTTGTGATGTACTATTGACTGTTCCGGTACACCAAAATTTCACCGCGTGGTTTACTCGAGGTAGCGAACTACACAACGCGCGGTCAACTCTGCATCTGACCGCGTTGCCTGAATTCACACCACGCAACTCTCGCGGAGATAGCTACAACGCGACGCGCTATAACGATTATCAAAACTTTACCCCTTTTGTGGCACGGGTTAATATTAATCAATTTCGCCAAAATTTTTTGGGAATTATTTTCTCATAGTAGGTAACCATTTTAGAGGGTAGCATCAGAAAAATTCGAAAAACAATTTTCCGTCAAGTATAAATAAGGGCCACCCTACTGGATATGTATTCTTCATATATCGTGCTTGTGATGTTCATATAACAAAGAGAAAAATGATAAAGAATGAAAATAATTTTGGAATTTTGTGAAGATTATTTATTGATTAAATGAAACGGTGGCCTATTTTTATGGATTTTTTTTGGGGAAAAGGATAAATGAAATTTGAAAAATTATTAGTTCTATTGTACCTACCTTCTCAACAAGATGGTGTCCCAATAGATAAGAATATTTTGACTGAAATCTGAAAACAGGAACTACATAAAATGCCAGCATTTTTTGCAAATTGAAAATTTTATTTTTTTAAATAAATTTTTCACTCAAATAAAATCATTTTCTCTTACATTGCACCTTTACATGCCAAAAATTTTTTCGAAAAATTCAAGGTTTTGTCACCAAATTTCCAAATGGAATGAAAAACAGAAAAAATTCGAAATTTTGAAAATTTGACGTGAAAAAGTAGAAAATTTAGACGCAAAATATTACATCAAAAATTTTTCACTAAAAACCGAAAAACAAAAACGACCTTAAACGAGCCATGAAAATTTATGTAGAAAAGTGAATAAAGAAAAAATGTGTTGTAAATTTGAAAATTCCATCCAATTAAAAACATCCTCGCACACATTCTTCAAATTTAAATTTTTTTATTGAACAATGGCCCAGGAGTCATAAAATTTAAAAAATATATAATTTCCCAGGGTTTTCCCAGAAATCTTTTGTGTTGAGCTCGAATATATGAAAAAATTGTACTTAGATACTTCAAAAAGAAAACGAAAAACAACGAAGTTCAATTTTTGCAGAAAATTTTGAATTTTTATAATCTCTCAGAATTGAAAAAAATAGAATTTTGGAACTGGTAATTTGGAAATGGAACTGGAATTGAAAACTGAAACTAGAAAATATTGAGAATTGGAACCTAAACTGGAAATTTAAAATTTTGAGAACTGAACTGGAACTGGATTTACTCAATATCATTTCAGTTTTCCATCGCTGTAGTCCCATTTCAACTAGGCAAAAACTAAAAATTGAAAATTTGTATTTTCAGATTACTTAGGTACTTCATTTTTTAACGTTTCATTTTCATTTCACTTAAAATTTTGTTCCAGTTTTTTTTTCTTACTTCAAATCAAAAAATTGAAAATGGGTAGGTAAGTTTACATTTTCATCCTTTCATTTTTTCTGCCATTTTTTTTTTTAATTTTTTGCAGATTTTTATGAAATGTTGAACTTTTTATCAAAAAAAACTTTCTTGATTTGATAGGCATAGTGTGAACAAAACTTTATGAAAATCAAAACTGAGAATATTCATTTTCTATTTTGATATGAAACAGGGATTTGGAGCGGCGTCCAGAGGCGAAACTTCACCTTTTTTTTAGGGGGGGGGGGATGGAATCCACAAATTTGCCGACTTGAAACCTATAAATTTTCCGAATTTGCCGACTCAAAGTTCTCTTCAAAACATGGACAAAAACCTCGGGGTGAATATAAAAAATTTTGCAACCACCAATAGGTATCTCTCAAAAAAAAAAAAAAAAACAAAAACAAAAACGGAAAACTTCTTCCAAAAAAATGAATGTTTTTAAAAGTTCCATTTGAAATTATCACCAAGTCCTTTGATTTTCATAAACGAAAAGAATGAATTTTTTCACTAGCAAAATAGAATTTTTTGGGCTGGGAAGGAAGAAAGTTCAAATTGCATTATTTTAAAAATTAATTATATAAATTTACTGAGCCCGAGCGAAGCGAGGACGAAAAATTTTTTAAAGAAAAATACATTTAAAATTAAAATTTCTTCTTTTTAATTAGTTTTTAAGGGGAGGTGATATTTCCAACCCATATCTCTTATTAATATCTGGTATAGACTTTGTTTGAAAAATTTATGATTTCCAAAAAGAAAATAGTTCGTTTTTTAATGACTCATTGCCAAAATTTTCCGACTATTTCCAAAATTTGTCGACTGTCATTGGTGGAGGGTGTTCCACCCCCACATCCCCCAAAGTTTCGCCTCTGGCGGTGTCAGAGGATGAGTAGAGGAAAACCCGCTTTCTGAACGATTATTCTGGAGCTGAAGCCGGAAGCGGAGGAAATTTTATACAAATCCCACTGCTAGAGTCGAAATTGCTTTGAAAAAATCTCGGAGCCGGAGGAATTTTTTATGTGAGAATTTTAGCGAACAAAAAATATTCAATTTTTTTTGAAATCTTAAAATTTTGAACCTCAGTCAGAAAATGAGATGTTGAGTGCGATTATCCTCACGTTTATTAGACGTCATGTCACAATTTTTTTTGATCCTTTTGTTCGTTTGAAAAAAAATACTACTCCTCCCCCCTCCAAAAAAAAATTTGAAACAAAAATTGATCATCTAATATGACCCCGAAATTAGAAAAATTACTTTCAATTTCACTAGTTTTCGATTTCCCAGTTTTAAACTTGCATAAAAATTTTGGCAACCAACGCTCAAAAAAATATACATAGATATCTACAAAACCATCAGCAAACCCTCTAACTTGAAATAGTAGAACCCTAAATATACAACATTGTTGGCAGCAGCCTGGCACAATCAAGCAGGCATAGCCGAATCTTGCAGATAATTTGTTTAAAAGGTCAACTCATTTCATAAATTAGTAAAATAAATTCCGAGTGCGAAATGTATAATTTATCAAGAGTAATGGTTTTTCAATTTCTCTTTTGAAATTCTAATTTCGCCCTCGGCGAGGAGAATTTCTCGGCGAAAACAATCTGCCGTTGCGCGAGAATCTTGCATCCGCTGAAATAGATGAGAGCACCCGTTTAAGAATTTTCCTCTCTTTTACGTACTCTTATTAACCCAGCAACGGTTTTATTTTCTTCGTCTCAGGAAAAAAAACGTATCTATAAGAAGAAAAGAAAGAAGACGATTTGAGAGAAAAAGAAGTGTTACGCACTCTAACCCATTTACATATTCTTTCAACCGTTCAGATTAAACACGCGGTTTCTTCGGTGGAGGCAAAAGGAGAGGAAGTAAAGCGCCAGGCGTTATAGCCCTGGCGCTGGTTGCGGCGGCTACAAGATAGCGTAGTTTGTGTGTAAACAGAACAACCGAGAGATCGGTTTTGATAAATGACACTTATAACGAGCAATGATGAAAAAGGGTGAAAATAGTAAAAAGTAATCAAACAGTCTTTACCAGTTTTTACCCGTAACAGAGAAACAGATCAAAGCCAAAGATATACGAAAACGAGAATGGCGAAATTGTAAACTATCGAAAGTGATGTTATGATGAATGACGTCTTTTATGAGATTAACACGAGTTTTTCACATCCGATGATATTTGAACGCTCTGCCACACGCCGCAGCCCGTTCGCAGTCGTCTCGAGAGCTGTATACATCTCTCTTATTGCTTTCTTCATCCATCGTCGAGAACGATTCTCGTTTGTGTAAAGTTTACGTTTTTGGCGGATTTTGAAAGGGGGTTTCTTCGGCGATGGCATACCCCCGTGTCCCAAAGACGGTTAATTTTATCTGCGGGGAAAAAGTTTTACGACGGAGGGTTTTCCTTGTTCTATCAATTGTTATATTTGATTTTTTAATTTCCAACCATCGCATCGAAAGAATTCATTTCCTTCGAAATTTTCTCTTTCGTATGATTTTGATTTTTTTTCACAGTGGCGAACTCGTTCTATATCGCACGTTTGAGTTTGATAAATTGACGATGACTTTTTAGGCCCTGGTTTTAAAAGGTCGAGATTTTATCGTCGGCTGTGATTTTTTCACAGGATTTGGGGAAATTGTGAGGTTTGATTCGAAGTACGATGAAATGATAGATTATGGATGGCAAGTACTTAAACCTTAAGATTTTGGTATAATTTGAATAAACGAATAATTTGTTTGATCTATCTTTGAATAAAACGGAAAGTTTCTACTAAATTTAGATTTTTTTAAAAAAATGTTGAAAACAAAAAAAAAACTGTGTTCCTCTTCGAAAAATATGAACCTTCATATCAGATATTTTTTACATTGAATCAAAATCAATCTTTAGCTCAAAAAAACATGAAAATTAAAAATATCAAAATTCAAGAGACGTTTTTTCATTTTTGATTTTTTTTTAGTCTTGAAAATTGGAAATAACGCTCAAGTTCTGAATCAGACATTAGAAGTCACAATTTTTTTCATTCGCCAATATCCTCTGGTCCCTGCAAATTTAGAAATTGTGACCCTGCCTTAAAAAAAGGACCTAGTGTGAAAAAAATCGATGTCTCATTTCTCACGGAGACCAAACACATAAAAATAAAAACATCGATTTTTTTTACACAAGGTCCCTTCTTTACGGCAGGGTCACAATTTCAGAAAAATTACGTTTTTTTTTCAGTTTAAAAAAACAGGTAAAATTTGAAATATTCGATCATTAAGAAAAAAAATCATTTTAGAGCGGAAAACACCATTCACCGTCGCTATTTAAAAACTGAAATCATGGTAACTACTCTTTCACAACAATTGGAATTTCCACTTGGAAGGCACTCTGAAAAAAATGAATATTTCCAAAATAAAAAATCACAAAAAAACTATCAAAAATCTCCAAAATATGAAAAATCCCCAAAAATAATTTTTAAAATTCTGTAATTCTTCAAGCATATTCCATGAATCTGAGAAATCAGCGAAGGAAGGGGAGTAATAATGAGTGTTAATTGGCTTTTTTATTAATGAAAAATTTCATCTGTTGTTAAGGTTGAAAAACATGAAAACTTTAGCCCAAGTTTCAAATTTTCATTTCTAGGTTTTTCCAAGATTCCATTTTTTTCGTTTTTGAATTTCAGTTTAAAAACGCCACACCCCCTTCCCCAATAAAAAAATGAATAATAATGAAAATTTGGCGTTTTGTGTTGAAAATTGTTTTGAAAAATTACGAAATATTTTTTGAAAATAATTTTTACTCAAAAAAATTACTCTATACTTAATTGAAAAAAATGGAAATTTTGAAAATTTTGCTGTAGTGTTTATTTTAGTAAAATTATAAAATTTACGTAATTTTGTTTTGCCAAACTGTCATTTGTTTGTTTTTTCAAGAAAAAGAAGACATTTTTCAAAAAATTTGCTTCAATTAGTCAACTTTTACCTGTTTATGTCCTCCTCCCCCCCCCAAAAAAAAAAAAATTTATACCTGAAATAATCTGCTCCCGAAAAAAAGTTGATTGAGAATTTTTTTAATGAAATTAAGTCATAATTTTTAAAAATAAAAATGTTTAGATTTTACTAATAACTTTTCAAAAGTTAAAACTGAAATGAGGGATCTACTCATTAAAAATTCAACCGATCATGATGCCTGATTTCAGGATCTGTTTCAGTTTTTCAGCTAGCAAAACTTACAAATTCAATAATACTAAACTACTCGCTTTTTTATTCCATTATAGACACCTCAGTGTTTCGATGCCAAAAATAAAATTACCTCTTATGCCAATCAACTGTACCGACATAGTTTGATGATCAAATTAAGCTCTTCATTTTACAAAGACAAAATTTCATACAACTCAAACTCCTCACCACCCCCAAAAAAAGATCGAAAATCAGAAAAAATAAGCGATTTAAAAGTCATTTTTTTATTCATCTTCATCTTTCTCCTCCACTCTTCCCTTACTAAAAAGTTTTGTATTGTAGGTAGAATGAAACATTCAAAAATCCCTTTTCGAATTTATAAAAAAATTGATGTAATATTATTTTGAAAAAAAATAAAAAATTGAAGCAATTAAATTTTTAAAAATTTAAATTACTCCGATTCGGACAAGAAAAAAATCCGCAAATCAATCAGCACCACCCTTGATAATTAGACCCTTTCTCTCGCATCCTGGACATAATTCGCCAATATTAATTTCATAATTTTAAAATTCAAAGTTCGATTTTCGATTGTTGAAAAAAAATCATTTCATTCGAAATAAAAAATCAAAAAATACTTCCCACAATTATTTGTACCATTTTAAATTCCCATATATCCTGAATAAACCATACCAATACCTAATCATAATTAACACCCACACTCCCCAAATTTCATATCCGATACACTCTCATCTCAGGTGATAATTCGATTAGTAAAAACATAGGCGGAACACGTCACCTAGCATCACTAACAGTTACTCAACACGAATCGATAATTTCCATTCATTACGTCGAAAACTTTTTTCGAGCCCCTACATTAATCCATCATCATTGCCAATTAGACACACAAGCCATGCAGGAAGAGCAGAAGGAGGAATCAACACTCGACTCACGTGCCAGGCATCATCGTCGGTATAGATTTCATTTTCACAATTCATAAACATAAACAACACCGAGTGTTGGCGAAAGGAGACAACTTCCGAATAGAACCAGGTGTAAAGTACATTTAAAAAAAAACCAAAGGGGGGTATTTTCATCCTTCTTTAATTACTGTAAAGAGAAGTGATACGAGCAAGAGTTTTGTTCACCGTTCGAGTATCTTTTGGCTTTGAGAATCGAAATAAAAACAATACCGAGGCCAAAGTAGACAGATACGACACAGGCCAAGGATGAATCAGGGGAAAAGATGAGATTACGTATCGTATACAATTTCGAGTGCCGGTATGGTACATCGAGACTACGAAAACCTATTCTTTTCTACGAATAGAAAACGGATACCACGTGCACATAAAATTATATCCGGTTTTTTGAATCCTCAGCTGAACGAAGAAGGAAAAAAAAAGCGAAGAAGAAATCCGATGGAAACGAGATGTTTCTCCAAAGGCCAAATGATCGACGATGGCATCGGGGATGCATTTTATGGAGGGGTAAACATGTGCCCACGCAATAGGCATATGCAAAACGCCTTCGGCTATTTTGAAGGTAGAAAAAAAAGAGACGCGGATTTAGGTGGCTGCTTAGCCGCTGCACGCGTTATTATTTTTTATACCTACACAAGGCACCGGAGGGATTGAAAATAACGTTATGAATAATACAGCGATTTTGAAACAATACCGAGCTGAACGGGTTAATACTCGATAAAATATGTTGGCGAAAAGGAAACGCACTACAGGAAGCATTTTCGTAGTTAGATTTCCTTACGGTGGCTACGCCAAGTGAAAAAAAAAACCAAGAGGAAAGGAATTTTCGAATTTCAAAACTGTAAAGTTCATTTTTTCGCTGTTCTGTATTCCGCCATTAAAATGTATTTATCCGCTACGTTTTAGCAGTGCCACCGCTGAGACTGGGGAGTCTTCTCTCAATTTTTCTCTTTTTTATACTTTTTTGTTTTACGCATTTTGTATTTTTCAATTTCACTTAATAAGCATTTAAATTCATATCTTAAATCATTTCAACCGCGTAAATACTCTCGGCTGAATCGGTAAAATGAACGCGAATTCTTTTGTGCGTTTTTCCTTTTTTTCCCTCTCTGGCTTTATTCTTTTTATATCGTTTTCGCGAATGAGATAATTTTCTCTTTTGTTTTTCGTAGTATTTTCTTCTTTTTCATTTTGCCATTCGCCGGTTCTCACTTTGAAATTCACTCGTTCATACGTAATATTAAAGCAGTACATATGAGGAAAGAGGAGCGAGAAAAGGAACTGGGATATAAAAATAGGCCTAATGCCGTGTTATCGAATCGTTTGGTATTTATTTAGGTCACTGATACTGGATTTGGCTTTATTTTTGTTAAGTAATGGAAAAAAGCTGAGAACTCGAGTATTGTAAATTTAAAATAGGTACATAGATTATTATTGTATTCTTCAATTATATCGTCGATTACAACTTGGTTTTTAAATTTTGACTTGAACTTCGGAAGCCCTAAAAAGGTAGTAGGAGTTCAAAATTCAAAACTTGGGCTCCGAAAGTAGAGTTTTTCAAGTCGATGAGTTTGAATAAAAGCCTAGTATCTCGTTTTGATCCATCTACAGCCACAATTCAAAATTACATCGAATTTGGATTGATTTTTGTCCGAGTGATGGGCGATGATAGTTCGTGGTTCATGCACGCTTGTGCAGAAAGGGGAAAGGGGTGATTCTTCGGACACGAGATTTTTGGGGGCCTGCGAGGACATTCTTTAGTTTTTTAAAAGTTATCAGAAAACCAATATTTTCAAAAAATTCAAAACTTATGAAAATCAATTTAAGAGAATATTCAGTGACTCTATACAGAAAAATACAAATTCTTCGAGAAAATTGTTATTTTATAAGTTTTTTAATTCAAAAAAGTGAAGTGTAACAAAAGAAAGTAAAAAAGCTATAAAATATTCATTTTGAAAAAAAAAAATGTTATTTTTGGTCTAGGGTACTTGGTTACTAAGTAATACCCATCTGAAATTGAGATGACTCAAAAATCAAATTTTGAATTTTTGACACCCCCCCCCCCCCCCATTGTGTAAGATCTTTTTTCCTCCTAATTTTTTCTCTCGGGTCCGGTGTTTCTCTGCACAGCCCTGGGTTCATAATTCGCATGGATTTTGAATTTTGATCGCTTTTATTTCAGTTATGGGAGATTTTCTATTTTGATAACTTGATAAGAAATCATTTTCGAAGGAAATAATAAAAATGAAAAACTGAACCCAGATAAAATATTTTGAACAGTTCTTAAAACCAATTTAAGAATTATGCCCATAAAAATTAAAGGACAATCTGAATTTATTCGCAAATGGTTGATAAATTAAATACACATCTCAAAATTCTAATTCGATGACTAAATTATTAATTCAGAGCAAGAAATTCGAAATCCAAATCTAATTAGAAATATTGTAAAATAATTATGATGATGATAATAATAAAACTTACAAAATCAAAGAAGGAAAATTCTTGAGGAGGAAATATAAACTTTACAGCGACTTACCTGTAAACAGAAAAAATAAATAATTCAAATTATTAAAATTTAATTAATATAAATACATGAAACACAATAAAAATCTACATACAAAAGAGTTTGCCTGGAGGAAAAATTCTCGAAACTCTGTTTTCATCTAATTTTATGAACCGTTGACAAAAAATCAGAAATACTGAATTTTTTTACTTTTCCCCGATTTTCAAGTCAAAAAATTTACACAAAATCTATTTTCAAATTTTGCAAGGCGATGCGGTTGATTTGATTTTTTTTTTCAAAAATTCGTCAAACTTCGAAAAATGAACTTTAATTTACAAAAAAACAAAAAAGAAAATGAAAATTTTAGCTTATGCAGAAGAAAAGATGTTTAAAACAATTATAAAATTTTGAATTTTTACGATGTCTTTTTAAAGTCATTTTACAACAATTTTCCGAATGATCCCAAAATACTTTTTTTAAACTTCAGAAGCAGATAATAATTTGTCAATATACCTAGATAAAATTTTACTTCAAGTTTGAACTGAACAGACAGTGCAAACTGCAAACTCTTCCTTCCCCCTTCCCGCAAATTACTTCATTAAACTTACTTCAAATTTCATGTATCTATCCGTAAATTTATTTTTCTCTCTTTTTTTTAAAAAAAAATTAAGATCATTATTCAGGGTGTTTCGGTGTTTCCTTCATTTCTCAGAAATGATTTCCCCTGATTTTTCCAGGTTTTCCAGACCAATTTTTCGAAATTTTCCAGACCTTTCAAATAAACGTTATTCTTGAAGTATGGAGAAGGGATGTGATGGTTTTTCGGGTGATGAAATTGTGTAGAAGAATAATTCCATTTTTTTTTTTTTTTTCAAAAATCATTACTTCTAATGATGTTTTTAGGTGCTCCTTTTTCCGGCCACAAAAACGATTTAAAATTAATTTCTAAAAATTTTTGACGTCATCCCCCCACCCCTCCCAATTTAGGACATAAACTTATGACCTTGAATTTATAACAAAAAAATTTCAAATAAAAAGGAAAAACTTAGGAGTCGGCCAAAGCAAGTGACGATAAGTTTTGATATTTCCAGTCTGAAAATTCAAAAATTTTATCACAAATCAAAACACCCCCTCCCCAAACACACGTACCTTAAAATTTACTAATTTAGAAATCTCACGAAAGTCTCTTTTCAGTTTAGCCCAGTAAATAATAAATTGATAAAAAGTAAAATATCAATTATTTTGATGATATATAATATACATGCGATGAGCCCGAGTGAAACAAGAGCGAAACTTTTTGCAAAAAAAGACCTTCAAAAGTTGAAGAAAATTCATCACTTCAGGCTCCAGTATGGTTTCTCAGAATGAAACCAGAAAATACAAATTCTTTTCCATTCCTTTCCCTTCTTTTTCAAAATCGTGATTAAGAATGAGTCCAGAAACTCTGAATTTTTGTAAAATTTCCTGACTTTTTTCGGGTTTTCCAAAAACTGAACACCCTTCCCTCCTCCCCCTCCCCCCGACACATAGAGATTGATCTGGTGAGTGGAGAAATTTGAAGTGTGAAAAAAATGATTCGAAAAATTTTTATATATTACCGAAAAATAATCAAAATTCCATAGTCTCAAATTCATTGGAAGGGGTAAAAACTACAGGAAGTGTTTTTCAAATAAGGTCTCGACATTCCTTTTTTTTTTTTGGTAAAGCCGAAATTTAATTTTCGGATTTTTGTCACGCTAAAATTTCATTCAAGACCAGTACGTCGCATCCACGAATAAACGTTTATATCCTTTCAAAAAAAGATACCCATTGGATTAAATCTGCACAAGATAAAATCAATACAGCCGAACTAAACACTTCGAATTTTTCCAAACTTGAAAATGAACTCGGTTCTCGACCCGAAAAAAATTCCAATCATCCCGAACGATTGTTTTTATCGTTCAGAAAAGGATTTATAATCGACACGCGACACCTAAACGAGATTCCATATCAATCCAAAACACTGACATATTTCCAACCTCGAATTCTCACACCCCCCTCCCATCCTCTCCTTCCTCAAACCCTACTCGTTCCATCGAGGGAAAAAACCATCTCGTATCGTAGCTCTCCAAGTACCTAGAATTTTTCGAATTTCGCGTAGAATCGAGATAATGAAGTTGAACATGGAAAAAAAAAGTTCAAATACGCAAAAATAATTAAATTTCGTAACATTTCGCGACCGTATCTCTCCGAGTAAGAAAAACAAGGTACATTTGCGAAAACTTTCAGCTATTGTTTTTTCTGTAAAAGAGACATCCTCGAACGTTGCGCTGCGGTAATTGCATTTTATATTTTTTGGCCTCGGAGATGTATTAATATTTAAAATATTTTCGATAAATTTAGAAACGTCGATAATTTTTCGAAACGATTCCCTGATTTATTACCTTTTGTTGAAACTTTCAAAAGAGACAATTTTAATAGCTGAAAGTTTTCGCATGATTTAGTCGCCGCGTTTGTAAAATTGAAACGTTTCGTGATTTTAAAAATATTCGTATACGAGGAAAAAAATTATTTCGGAATAATTTTCAGCATCGCGATGCCATATTCGGATATAACGAATACAGAGCAGACTGATATTCGGATGAAAAATTCTCTTCACGCACGTTTGCTTTTATGATTAAACCTTTCTTCGGTGTTTTTTTTTTTCCTTCATAGGTACCCCGTAAATACGACGAGGCTTCCTTTGTATTTTATACGAATAACGGATGCGGTGATTGAGTAAAACAACGTAGTCCCGACTAAGGCTTATTGATGATAGAACTGATTGATTTTTATCACTATACGTAGGTGATTAGGTATTCTCGAGGCGAGATGCAGAAAGCATTAAGACCCAGGTCCCAACACCTACGTTCGCCCTTTCGTCATAGGCTATACACAGAACGGGTATAACGAGCGGAAAATATTTACAAGGATTCTCGCTGGGCTTTTGAAGCGAAATTTTCGCATTACATTCTTTAGTAACTTTATATACATCAAGGTGGATTGAAGTTTGTTTCGAATGTTTTTAAAAAACCAGAGGAGGATGATGAAAGGATGTCAATGGCCTCGGAAACACGAGATCAAAAATTCCTCATTTTACGTTAGATACCTACGTTTTTCGTATCGAGTATTTAAACCTCATCTTTTCTCCGTTTCGTACTCTTTTTTTAAGACTTGATGGATTGGAAAATTAATGTTGATATGAGGGAGACAAAAAATTGTACAGATGAACCGTAAGCTCATTTTTTTTACCTGGGGAAGATTTGAGAAACCCTTGGAGAACGAAAGAAAAAAAAAGTGAAATAAGAATATGAAAATATTACGAGTGCGTTTTTTTATGCTGAAATCTTAGGTACGCATACCATGCGAATAATGAAAAATTTCAACAAAAAAATTTCAATTTTTTATGACCCGAGTCGAATACGAGAGGAAATAAAGGCAAAAACAAAACGAGAGGCTGAAAATTTCTCGAAATGCTTTCGAGACCTTTTATAGCGTATATCTTTTTACTTGTTGTTCAGTTTTCTATAAAAGGAATCAAATATTACCCCACTTTGTATATGACAGAAGAGTTTGTTGTATACTACACTTATAAATGACCTTCTGAATGCTTCAATGCTTCGGGGAATATTTCGACAAAGCGAAAATATGAACTCGATGATAGTCTGAAATAATGGGGTGTGATTATTGCAGGCATTTCAAGGTCGACGAAACGTTTATAGGCTTCAAATTTTCGCATCAGATGTTTCAAAGAAGTCGAACTTTGGCCCATTTTTGATCCCATTTTTTTTTTTTTTTTGCTACGCGAAATCTAGCCCCAAGCCGCCTTACCACCAAGCTCGGGAAGGAATTTTTTTTAATAGGTAAAAAGTGAAAGAAAAGTGCACTTTTTGCTCTTCAAACAGCATTTTTCAAGAATTTTCGCTTTGAAAATCAACGATTTTTCCTGATCCATCAGTCAGATGTCATTGATTTCTCAATCAATCGCCAATTTATCAGAAAAAACAATAATTTTGCCTGAAAAATCAGTGAAAAACGACTGATTAGAAATTCGAACCCTCCTCCCCATTTTTCTCCCATTCCCAGCTCTTCCCTTAGTTAATTTCCGGGTTAGAAAAAAATATCAACATTTCAAAACCCCTCCACCATTTTTTGGTAATTTTTCCAATATTTCGGAAAATTGCCTTAATTTGAGGAATGGTCTAATTTTTTGAAAAATTGTCAGCCCATTGAAAATTTTTTCAAATTTCTAGAAAATCGTTCACTTTAGTTGAAAATTTCCAGCGTTCAAAAAATTGGTCACTTTATGAAAAAAACAGTGATGGAAGAGCCGCGAGCGCAAAAAATTTCACCTATTCATTTGAAGAGCATACACTAAGTAAGAAAGCACGATTAATCTGAGAAGAGCGGGAGCAGGAGCGAGAGCCAGCAATTTTTTCTGATTCTGATTTTTGTTTTTGAAATGTTTATAAAAACCAAAAAAAAAAAGAAAGGACGAAAAATAAGAACATTTTCGAGACGAAATGAACTTGGGTGTATTCAGTTTGGGTTTGAAATTAGGTATAACCCAATTTGAAATTAGGTATAAACATTCGTTCCTGACTGATTTGATCGATAATTTTGCCACCTTACTAAAATTAAATGGCTATTTCATAAGGAATCAAATGACAAAGAAAATGCTAACCGGCAGTTTCTGAATTAAAATGAACGAATTTGCACATATTGATGATTTGAAATCTTGTAGTACCTAATTTCAAACCCAAACTGAATACACCCCTTATTGCTCAATTTATAATGTAAATGCCAGGGTTGTCAACAAAAAAACATAAAATGTAATTTTGAACGTGTTTAAAACATTCAATTTCCAGCAAGTAAATGTTTTTAAACAAAAAAATGTTTAAAACTTTTTTTTTGTTAAAAACATGTTTTTTTGTGAAGGATATTTCAACTGTTTTTTCACCTTTTTTTTCACAAGTTTTTAGTAAATTGGATAAAAAAAAATACATTGCAAAAATGATTATTGTCGATTCAGAGACGAAATAATTGAAGTAAAGAAGCAAAATTTTTTCAAATTTGAAGATTTGTCAATTTACAACAAAATAATCCACTTTTGCCGCCTCGAGAGACAATTGTCAATTTACTTACATCAAAATTTGCCAATTTTTTGAAAAAAATTGTCAAGTCGATAAAAAAAAACAATAGAATGGCTTCAAACAACGAATCATTTTCTTTCTGAAAATTGCCAATTTTTGAAATTTTTTTCTGAAAATTGTCAATTTTAAAAAATTTTTTCTTTCTGAAAATTGTCAATTTTTGAAATTTTAGTTATTGCATTACTTCAATTGCTTGAGCATAATATTAAAATCCATTAAAAATAGGGATTGACGATTAGTACCCTCCCCCCTCCCTTCAACAGTACTAAAAAATTTATTTTTTAAAATGAAGCGATTTTAGTTTTCGAGGGTCTTTTTTATTTTGGTTCTTGATACACAGTTCATTCTCAAATTAATGATGTTCCATTCTAACCAAACTGAATATTTTGATACCAACAGAAGAAAGGAATTTTTGATTTTTCTATTTTGGAAGGGAAAAAAACACTAATTTTTTTCAAAAGTCAGATAAGTAACACGAAAAAAAATGCAAATTTTCTTTTTTTTTTTTGATTTCAGTACGACTGGTCGGCAAATTTCTCTGTTTAGAAAGAATATAGTCGGAAAATTTTTCATTTTCTCGCTCACCCCCCCCCCGCCCTCCGAGTTTTCTGCCCAAATGTTCTCTGCTTTTCATACTGTGAACTGTAACTATAGAAACTTCAATTTTGACAATTTTGGAGTGTAAAACATTGTTTAATACGTGTTTACTTAAAATATTGTTTAGTAGAAGAGATGAGGAGCGAAAGCCCTGATTATTAAAAATTTTCGAAAGAGGGGATTAAGAGCGAGAGTCCAAAATAACAAAGAGCAATTGAGCCAGCAAAATAGGAAGCGCTCAAATCGTGGCTATTTCATTGGTGAGAAAAACTGCCCAAAGATTTTCAAAGTTTTGGGAAATTATTCCTTATTAAAATACTGTTTCGTTTTCTGTAGTCTAGGCTCTAGACTAAGGTTTTAGAAAACTGTGTGATTTTTTCAGTCTTCAGCTTTATGAAATTGGCCGATTTTTGAAAAATTATCCACTTACCTATCCAGCCATATTATAAAAATTTCGGAAAAATTTTGGAAAATTGCCCATGATTATGTATTGTAGAAAATGTTTCAACCTATTTTATAAGAAAAATTGACCAATTTCATTTTTAAAAAATGATCTGATCATTTTATACAAAAATCGGTCAATTTTCTACAAATCAAGTGATCAATTTCATGAAAAATTGACAAAAATTAAGCTGATCTATGCATTTCATGAAAAAATTCTTGAAAACCTATAAAATTTTATAGAAGTCAAATTTATTGGAAAAAAAATATTAATTTTTTGAAAATTTATCCACATTATGGTAAATTTTTCAATTCTAGGAGAATTGTCGTCCAGTTCATGGAAAATTGGCCAAATTGTAAAATTATCCAAACGTTCTGGCCCAGATAAAAATTATCGATGGTGCTGTTGAAGTTTTCTGTGTTCGCTAATGACAAGTGGTTTTTGTCACATATCTGCGCATAATTTACCCACTTGTAATGGTAGGTATTAATGGTATCAATTCCTTCACCTCTGAGTACATAAAACTATCCGTTCAACCGACGCATGTGTACTTAAACCTATTCTAGTTGAAAACGCTTTATTGATAAGAGAAATTCTAACATTCGGTAGCGTGTTGACATACGGACAATTATCAGTCCAAATGATAGGTACTAAAGGGGTACATGAGAAATACCTGGATACATCTATCGTAAAGGTACCTACACCTCTCTGTACTATAAAAACCGAACTTTATACGACCATTTTCATAATCCTAAAGTCTGTTCTCGGTGTGTGTCGTAGCGAGATAAAGTACGTATATACCTAGTGTATTTCGATAGATTGCCCAGAGAGTGATTTATTGCACCGAGCTAACCGAAGAAAAAAATAGTACCTTTAAAACTTACACCCTACATAAATTTCCATGTACGTGTAAGGTTTGTTTGGATTTAGCGCGATTATTATCAGTGTAACGGGTACGGAACCGTGTTGTGTAAAGCTCACACCGTGACGTCACAAGTCCCCATTCAACACATCCATGTGCTCACTATGTTCTGTTCCAGTAAACGCAACCGATCGCCAAGGTATGCATACTGGGTACTTTTTATTCCACGAACACAAATCATAATCTACATCCTTTCACGTGTAATAAAGTCATGAACCAGAAGGTATCCTCTGCGTAAATTATATTACCGGATTATCCGTTGAAGGGGCAAACCGTTCTGCGGATTTATTACGTATTCATGCTGTTGAATTTGGATTTCCGCGACCGAGCGATGTATGTAATAACGAGGTTTTTTCTTCGAGCTCGAGGTGAGGTTTTCATATTTTTTCTGCCGGTACAAGGTGGATTTGGATTTTCCACCGGCCCTCCCGTCCCTTCGAGGAGATGAAATACGAGCTTTATTGGCGGAATGCTGTCTCGACGTAGTTATATTATGTACTTATGGTACTTAGAGTACTCCGAGGTGTAGGTAGAATTCATCGCGTCGCTGTAATCTCTCGTATGGGTTTAGACTGCGTTGAATAATGAAGATTTTGTCGTAGTGGGTTCTATTTCTTTTTCGTCACCTAAGTGCGAATGTGTTAGGTGGTTGGGAGCTTATTAAGAATACGAGGATTTTACGTTGATTTACATGTTATACATAGAGAGAGTCTGGATTTAGAAATTACCCTTCGTTGTCGAAAATTGATTTTTGAGTCTAGTTTGCCCATGAATTCTATTCATTCTGAAAGGCCCAAAATCAAGACCAACTGGAAAACTAAGACAGGTCGACACGATTTTTGTGCCTGGGTTCCGATTATCAAATTTAGGTTGCTTTTATGTAGCGATAATGAAAGAGGAAAATTTTTTTTGACCGAAGTTTGCTTTAGGGGTTGGGGGCAAAAAACTGATTTTTCTACGGTAATAAGCTTGAATAATTACAAAAAAAAATGGAATAATTTTTTTTGACCAATCTTATAGGAAATTTCTCAGAAAATCGAATGCTGCAAAGCACAGACCTCCATCTCTTTTAGAAAAAAACTTACAGCTTATTCTTTCCAAAATTCTGTGGAAAAAATCGCATTTTTTGGGCCCTTCTTGAGAAAAAAAGGAAATTTGCGAGAAAACTAAGGGTTTCAAGGCCATGAATTACCATGGTGAGAGTTGTAGAAAATTTCAAGGCTAATCGAATCTCGCAAACCGTAGATCTCCATCTCTTTTAGAAAAACATTTACAGCTCATTATTTCAAAAATTCTGCGAAAAAATTTCAATTTTTTCGCAAATTTCACTATTTCTCTAGAAAGGCCCAAAAAATGCGATTTTTTTCACAAAATTTTGAAAAGAATGAGCGGTTGGGCGGTAACATTTTTTGCTAAAAAAGATAGAAGTCTGCGGTTTGCGACATTCGATTCACCGTAAAATTTTCTATAAGATTGGTCAAAAAAAATTACAATTTTTTTGTGATGCTCAGACTTATTGCCCGAGAAAAATCAGTTTTTAGACCCTTTTGTGTTTTTGTGGACCTGTGTGGTTTTCAACACTTGACAAATTTTCACAGAAAGTCAGAAAATTGTGCCGAATTTAAACAAAATTTTCAAACTTTTTGAGAAAATTTGCAGATTTACATTTTCCAACTTTAAACTTTTTTTTCACAACCTGAGGTCATTCCCAAATCTATAGCTTTTTTTGGCTTTGAATTTGAGATTTTATTTTTTGGGCCTTGAAGTTGAAAATTTATGGACCTGAATTTTTCATGATTCATCTACTCGTCAAAACGAAGGTTTTGAAAAGAATGATCAAAATCTCTCCATCAGCAGAGGCTTGCGGATTGAACATTGATTTCACTTCATTTTCAAGGTCAATAAAATTCTTTCAATATGAGGTAATTTCAGGCCAATAGATATTTCAGGAAGATCTTATTTGGATGAAAAATGAGACCAAAATGTGAAATTTTCCACTTAATCCAGCAAGGCATCAGAAAATATTTTTTTGACCTTCACAGTTTGTTTTTGATATCATTTTAACGAAAAAATCAAAGAGTGACGAAATTAGGAGGTTCAACTCTTCATATTTCGAATTTTGGATACCTGATTTGTAATTCATTTTCATTCCAGTTCCCCTCTTTTAGCTTGGATTTTTTCAGTGAAATGTCATTAAAAACTAGCTCAGAGGATTGGAAAATAAATGGTTTTGAATTTTTTATTTGCTTTCCTTCTAAAAGGTCGCATTTTTCTCTTGAAGTCAATCGATTCAGCAGTGGATTTGGAGCCATTTACAACTAAAATTTCGTAAATTTACAAGTTACTGATATTTGGAAAATTTTATTCAATCAACTCCAAAATATAATTGTAGAGTGCACCTTTGTACAAAATTTGTGACTTACGCCTGTGTTATATTAATATGTAATTGTAAATCCAAAACAGTTTTACTTAGTAAACTGAGCAATATTGTTTATTCTTGACTTGAAAAAATATTTTCAAAATGTGGAATCAATTATTCTTGGTAACGAATCTCTTCGCGGTAACTGCCCTCCAATTTGAGTGCGGAAGTGAAAATATAAGGAGAAATTGAAAACGTTTTAGGCTTCCCTGATTTTTTGCTCAATTTGTCTTTTATGGATATTATTCCATTAATCTGGAAAGTATAATTCAAACAGTTGAACCTAGATTATAATTTACTTTTGATTATAGTTTTTATAATTTAAAGTTAACTTAGTATGTACTTACCGAGATTAAAATCGAAAATGTTATAATTATGAATATCGTAGTCAATTTCATTGTGTAGAGAATTTGTAAAACTGCACTCAATTGAAACATCTACTAATTTGAGAAATGAAATTTGTTTTATTCGTGAAAATGATGAAAATTTTTAACGAGTACGCAATATCAATGCATAATTTATTTGTTGCTAAATATAATTCGGTATCATGCAATGTAAGTATACTTATTTCTGAAATAGTTTAGCGGTTGCCTTCATGTGTAAAATACGAATACCTAGTCATAATCATAAAGATGGAAAAAAGTTTGAAAATTTCAAAATTACAGAGCCTCATATACGCCGCTAACGAGTTTTAAAATTAACTTTAATGTTTTCCTTCAATGATAATGTTTTTCGATTTTCTTTTACAAAATGTTTTCTGGCCTCTGTTCTGAAAAAAAAGAATATTCAATACCTAGGTACCATAAGCAATAAATTTCAGTAAGTTCGCAAAAAATTATAGGTACCCACCATTATTCAAACATGTGCGATTATTCAATTTGAAACGATTTTTTTCAGAGAGTACAAAATTTCTAGTAATATTGTGGCAAATTTTTCTATAAACTGAGTTTCAAGTATTCCCAAGGTGGTATTTTTTTTCATCGAGAAATTTTTTTTACCTAATGAATGTAAAAAAATTTATTTCTTTGAAAAAAAATGAAAATTTTTATGAAATTTTCACACTGACAAAATTTCAACTAAATGGTCTCATAAAATTGATAATGATGAAAGTTGAATGAAATGAATCGATATTTCCACAATGACAGAATTTTTACCAAATGGTCCCAGAAAACCGATAGGAGTCCAACGAAATGAATCGATATTTTACTACATTGACTCCATATCTATGATCAAAAATTTCAATTCATGTTTAATTCCGTTTGAACAATGCTAAAAATCGTCCAAGTGTGAATTTCATTTTTTTTTTTTTTTACAGGAGTCAAAAAACGTAACAAATTTACAGGTGCGCTTATAACGACTTGGCAAATTTTAAAACCCACTGCATTAAGATTTAAACCTATTCTTTTACTTCCAATTTTTTTGTCGATGCAGCTTGATTCTCTAAATTCGAAATACTAAAAACCTTAATTTTGAAAAAAGTGATAGGTACCTACTTAGACGATTTTAGAATACCTTCCGATTTTATTGAGGGAATTACCGCAGAGTGACAATGATTTTGGAAGCTTAAAAATCATGAAATCTGTGATAACGCGATCTATATTACCTACCGGTCCATTTTTTAACCTCAATTCTCTTCCCATCGCCGTTATAAGTCTCAATTTGAGTATGCGATCAGAATCAACTTCAAAATTGGATTTAGATACTTTGAATGGAGCCCCCCCCCCCCCCACTGGAGTCCACTTTTTACCTTTTTACTAAAGATATCTGTTTGGAATATTTTCATAGAATCTTACTATTTTTTCCTTCCTCAATTTTCTCAATTTAAGTTGGTTCAATTCCCTCCTCCCAGGGGGTGAAAAATCGCTGAATTTGCAAATCCAAAGCTCCTTTTTCAAATTACCCAAATTTTGGGTTACTTCAAGTTGCGATTTTGTCGTAGATAGCATGCCCTGTACATATTACAAAGGATTAGGACATTGTGTCTTATATAGTACCTAAAAAATGTACGACTTCCCCCAAATTGGAAGAGTTTACAAAAATTAAGAATTTTGCATAAATTTGATGATTTTTGAAACTGGAAGAATTTTTTAGAAAATTATCCCATCCACTAAAAATTGAACCGTTGTCCAGGAATCTAAAAAAATTCCACACCTCAACATTTTCTTGAAAATTAAAAAATTATACATTTGGAAATGTGTTTTAAAAAATTGAGCAATGCACAACTTTTCAAAAATTGAAGAATTTATTGAAATTGTACTAACCTGTAATTTTTCAAAAATCACATTTTTTAAAAAAACTTGAAGATTTTTTACCAAGTGTAAAATTTTCCAGAACTTGAATTACAAAAATTTTGAAAAAAATTTAATAGTGGCGAAAACTAAAGCATTTTTTGATACGTAGATAATTTTTTACAAAGTGGACTGTTTGCATTCAAAATTGAATCGTTTTTTAAATGTAAAATTTTTCAAAACTTGGACGATGTACTAAAAATACTGTTCTAAGAAATTGGAACAAAATCTTTAAAAAAGGAAGGAAAAAATTATTCACAGCGAAAAAAATTGAATTTCAAAATTTGAAAAAAAAAACTGAATAGGTACTCGTAATTACCTGAAAATCTATTGAACAATTTTTTTGAAAATTCAGAACAAGTGGGTACCTACAATTTAAAAAATTGAGCTCGGTGGCAAGAAAACAATTCAAAAATGAAATTTCAATCAAAAAATTGAAAATATACTTTTTTACTGATCGTTTAGTCAAAAATCACTGATTTTTAATCAATTCTCAATTTATTAGGAAAAACCAATAATTTTTGCTGAAATATCAGTGAAAAATCACCAATTTGAAACTTTATATTCCTCCCCTTTTTTTTTCTTGAATTCTCAGCTCTTTCCTTGATTAATTTCTGGGAACGCTTATGCTTCTATAACTTCTGAGAGAGGTTTTTCTCTTTCAAACATTTTTTCTTACATTGCTTCAAATCATTTAATTGACCGACTTTGTTTTTCGAACAAAAAAATACGATCATTGAAACTTCCACATCCCAAATTTGAAACCATTAATTCCAACGTAATTTTTTTTGCCAAGAATGGAACAGCTGTGTCACCGCACAGTGGGCACACGACTCAATCCGCTAATACCACTTGTTAAAGCCATTCACCGATGCTCGAAAGACACGTGAAGCCGTCAGAGGAGTCACCGAACACACGTGGACGTACGAAAACACGACTAGCGGCGTAGATTTCAAAGGGTGCAAAAGTCGCTTTGAACACGATGGAAATATTATTACCGCAGATACGTCGGATGACTTGTTTATCATCATAATTACACATATTCGTTCAAAGTCGCCGTACAAGTCAAGAGACTTTTCATAGTAAAAGATGAAACTAATTTTTCCTTGTTTAAAGGAGCAGCAATTGTACGAGGCTGGCGAATGTAGATACGTAGACAACGTAGGCGAGATATTGTGGTTATTCTGGAGTGCATCTAGTACAGTCTGAATGTGTATTCCAGCATCGTCGCCGCCATACCTTATCCTAGGTACTACATAATGAGAATTGTAAAGGATTTTCGTCGTCGAGTATCGAGCAAATACTACTTCGCTAACTACACCCCTTATAGCACTTCACTTTTTAACAAGGGTACTGTCATTCAATCAGGAGTGTGCTTTTTGTTTTTATTCTTCGGGCTATTGTGCTGTATAGGTGTATATAGACTGCGGTGCACTGTACGCGCCGGGTATTTCTATGTACGTACGTATGTACTCGTCTCTATACGGCAACGAGAAAGTAAAATACATCTCTCTTTTGCGCCCAACAAGCGTCACTCGAAACTTGCCAACAATTCTTGCGACGACGAGTACACTACGCCAAACAATTTCACCTCCTGTGCAGACTGAGCTCACTTTCCAAGTTTTCAGCTATATACCCATACGACGCGATTTTTTTCCTCCCTGCTGTACGGTGTAGTCAACAAACAAGCCAACACAAGGGGTTTTGTGGTGTGTAACAATAGAAGTTGTTTAAATGCGCTTTTCAAAGAATTTTTTCGAGTCTGTCTGCATCGACGATTTTGAGCGAATTTGCCGAATTTTTTGGATGTATTGTTTGGGTGCAGAGGTTTCCATATTTTTTCGAATTTTAAAAAACTGGTGCGAAAAATTGTTGCGAGGTAAAAATTGAAAAAAATTTTGGTTCGTGACAGCTGTTTCAAAATTTAAAATTCAACTGAAAAAACGTTTTAATTTTTTGATTTTTTTTTGGAGATGATTAGTTGCATCATGACTTTTGAGAAATGAAATTAAAAAAAAAAAGATTTTTATTGAATCAGCGAAAATTCACTGATGAAATAGCCAGAAATGAGTCACCACAAAATTTAATGGAAAACTTACTGATTCAATTGGCGAATTTTCAATTTTGGATCAATGATTTTTTCATAATTACTGATTCAGTCAATCGGTAAATGTAAATTTTTTCCCAACTCATTTCGGTAGTTTTTTTAAAAAAAATTACGGATTCAAAAATTGAGAATTTACTAATTCAATCAGTTTTTCACCAATTTGGGAATGAAATTTCAGTGATACTTTAATTACCTAAATTCTAGCTATTTCTTCAGCGAATTTCACTGATTCAAATTATGAAAGTAGAGAAATCTCAGACTAAAGATTACAGTGAGCTTAATGTACGAAGTTTCGTGTGGCCAAAATGGTTCTATCTGGAGATAGATAAGTAGAAAATGAATATAAAAATAATTACTAGAGCTTTGATCAATTTTGGAGATTTCATTTTGAATCTAGGACACAATAGACCCCTTGACCTTTCTTACTTTTTTTAAAGGTTCTGAAAATCGTCAAAGGAAAGAAATTTTAAAGCCCCTAAAAAAAAGTGAATAGGTTGGGTCATTCTAAGTTCATTTTTAGCAACAATGAAATCCCTAAAATTGATTGAAGCCTAAAAAATAATCTTCGTTCACATTTATTTTTAAATTAAGTATCACGAAATACAACAGGAATAATCTAAAAACTTGAAAAAATCTGTATAAATTGGAATTTAAAAAAAAAATCGTAATAATACAAATAATCATAATCAAAAAAATTTTCTTAAAACAAGATTTTTCTGAAAAAATTTTAATTTTGAATCTTTGATATTTTTAAAGAGGAATAAAGTTGAACACGAACCGAAAAAAATTCCGAAATTTTCTTTATTTTACGTACCCATTGAAATCATATTCATAAGTAGGTAAACTATTTCATCATTTTACCACATTACAATAAAAAAAAAAAAAAAAAATCGAAACATTCGTTGCTTATGCAACTCGCAATAGGTAGAGCACCTTCTTAAGGTGGTTCGAAAAAAACATCCTCGTTTTTGTCAATAGTTGGTAAAGTAGGTAAAAAGACCTAAAAAAAATTTTCCATACCTACAGGAGATCTCAAAGCGGAATTATTTTTATAAGTGCACGTGTTTTGGGCTTCTTCACTGAAAAGTTGGTGATTTGAGCTCTCGCACCTACCAAAACCGTTGACTTCAAAATTTGATACCACTTTTTACTTTTTTTTTAAAACAAGTTTTAGGGCACAAATTTGAAGAATATTCTTCAAACCAAAACAAAAAAACTTTGATGTCACCCATAGACAAAAGGTTGTTAATTAAATCCTCTCCCCCCCCCAAAAAAAAAAAAAATATACCTAGCATTCTGATTTTTAATTTTTACAATCTCCATGAAATTAAAGTTGTTTGTTGAGAGGCTTGAAAAATAAATCAAAAATTTTGACTCATTGAAATAAAATTTTAATTCATTTTTTGAACACATTTCGTAGCAGTACTTTCAACTGAAATTTCATTTTAAAAAATTCGCAAATCGAAATGTAGTGGACAGCACTGCCAGAAATTTTTTTTTAATGTCATCAAAAGGTATTCTTGGTTGCCGAAAAAATTTTCGTTCGGTTTTGAGGTGTTTGAGTGATCGATTGGAATTTAATGATCATAAGTGGTAAGTACACATTCACCCAAAATATCAAACCAGTCTGATAGGTTCGAGAAAATTTTGAGATGAATTTCGAAATGAAAATTCATCCGGAAATTCATCCCGCCCTAAAAAGACCGCAAAAATTTTGAGGTAATTTTTGGATAATATTTCATTCCAAAATTAATTCCAGTAATAAAACTTTAGAAAAGATGTGGAATGATTTCAGGAATGGATTTTTGAGTGAAAAGTCATATTTTAGGTTCCAGGTTCTAGACTCCAGATTCAAGGTTACAAATATCGAATTTCGCGCTCAGTTTTGCACAAAAGACTTGAATTGCAGAACCGAGACACCATCGGATTCATCTCATCAAGACGGATCCAACCATATTTACAATTGATTTTTGATAATTTTCAGCGATTTTGATTTTTACAGTCAGAGGGGGAATTCTCCCTCCAAAATAAATACGAATTTTGCGCTCAATTCTACAAAAAAAAAAGAGCCCGAATTTCAAAAGCAGTATTGATTTCGTATCGACGAGACGAAATCAAACAATAATTTATAATGTAGACATCGTAACGTTTTGATGGGAATTGATGTATGTAGGTATGTACATTGTACATTGCATTGTAAAAGAGTGTATTGCGGATGTTTTGAGAAATTGTTAAACGTCAAATTTTTCATTTCACCACAGACAAGCGACCGGTTAAAAAAGTTGAAATAAAACACTCTACGTAATATATCGTTGTTATGATATATGTCCTTTAATTCCGGTTCTCGCGCCACCGCCGCTACCAAATTCACCACTATATACAACGTAACCACCGTCTAATGCATTTTATACGCTATTTTTCCGTTCGAATGTATTTCAATTAAAAAATATTACCTAGATGAGTTCTCGGGCCGAGTCTTATGGTGAAATATTATACGCGCTTTGAATGCGTTTAACCAGGAGAGAGAATTTTTTTTTGAAAAAATGTATAATAATAATTTACTACCAGTTGACGGCGCGTCGTCGGTTCACCTCGTTGGTGAACTCTGCGCTGTACGGGAAAATTTTCATCGTGGTGGAATTACCGCCGAATACACTGCGTTTTGATGCAGTATGCATTGTAGTGTATTAGGGTGCCCGATGAATTATTAAAAATTTAATTTATTTATTGCCTTCCTTTATTTTTTTTCGCACCGGGGTCCTGATATATGAGATGTATGCGAGCGGTACCTCTTGCTGTAATTTGGTAACCGATTCAGAAATCGAGGTGGGACTGGTTTCACCCTATAATCGGTATCGGGTTAGTTATGAATGATGAAAGTGAACAACTTCCAGGGATTGTGCAACTTCTTGAATGAAAGTTTGTTCAAAAAATATGACCGGATTGGAATGAATGAAAGGAAACGGAAACGGATTATTTCTATTGATTGAGAAAATTGCATTTTTTTTTGAGAAGAAGGATTAAGGGATAACATAGTGGTTAATACAATCGCCACTTCAATCTTCAATCTGTAATCAATCTCCAACCTTTAATCATCAACCTCTGACCTTTGATATTCAACTTTCAAACGTCAATATTTGACCTTTAACCTTTGACCTTCAACCTCTGGCCTTTACATTTTGACCTTTAATCATCAACCTCTGACCTTTGATATTCAACTTTTAAACGTCAATATTTGACCTTCAACCTTTGACCTTCAACCTCTGGCCTTTACATTTTGACCCTTAATCATCGACTTCTGACTATTACCTTTTGACCTTTGATCATAGAACTTTGACTTTTGACCTTTGACCACCAACTTTCAACTTTTGATAGTCAGTCTTCAACATCTGACCTTGGAATGTTGACCTTCGACCTTTGATCTTTGATCGTCAACTTTCTACCGTCCACTTTCATACTTTGACCTTTTATCGTGAATCCTCAATCTTTTATCTTCGGTCAGTGACCTTTGACTTTGATTGAAAATGTAAAAGGCAATTAATCTGGGTAATTTAAACCTCATTAATTTTTCAGCTTTGGAAGGAAAGGGGAGGAGGCATAAACCTTCCAGATTCATTTCTCACTGAAAAAAAAAAAAAAAAAAAATACTTGAAAACGTTAGTTTGTAAGAAATTTCAATTTTTAAAATTTGAACAATTAATTGCTTCAATAGCACAATTTTTCAAGTTTTTTTTTTAGAAACTTGAGTTGATTCAGAGATGGAAAAAATGCTTGGAAAATTTCACGTTTTCAACGTCCGCGAATAATTTTTCAGGGTAGGTATATTTCTGCTCTCTTTTGTCTAAAAAAAATCGTAATTTTTGCAAACTCTCCTTCATTTTGTCAATGGAAGGGCAATTTCAAGTTTCACAATTTTAGAATTTTTTAATGATTTTTTCGACGTCTTGAAAATTTGGAGCACCTCAAAATTACAAAAAATTTAAAACATCAAAATTTCAAAATTGAAAATGCCATAAAAAAATTTCTCTTCTACTTCAAAAATAATTTTATTAATTCGAAATTTCGTTATCATCTGATCAGATAAAACCTTTCTAAACGAAACGAAAAAAATTCAAGTATTTTGGTTTGGAAAAAATTTGCGATGGATATTGGGTCAGTTTCACAGCTTTTTCTCAACTTTGTCAGCGAAAACCTGAATTCGAGACTTTTTCACGATCTGTAGACGCCCTGCATAGTTATAATTCAGATTTTTAAACAAACAGAAAAATTAAAAACACAGTCAGACATGAAATTGAAATTTTTGACAATCAAATTAGAATTCTGTTAAAAATTGAAAAATTCTTGACACCCAAATCTGAAAACAAATCTTCAAAATCATCTTCTTCAAAATAATTTTTAAAAAATCACGACCTAATTTCATGAAATAAATAATAAAAATACCTAGAAGACAGAGAAGAAGCCAATAAATTTTCAATTAAATTTCCAGTATACAAAAATCTTTTTTTAGAAATAATAAAGAGAAATCTACGAATAGGATATTTTTCGGGATTTCGGAGATGAGCCTACCTTGTCGATTCTCCATAAAAATGGGTTGATTTGTATCAACAATGTAGAACTCTTGCACAGAAATTCATTGCTTTCCTTACATACATTGATAATTTAAACAATATTTAAACTAGATACCCTTGAAAATATCCTAAACTTGGAAAAAATTTTGAACGAAAAAACCTACACACGAAATGATACGATTTTCTCCCACACAACATAATAAATCATTCTCACATTACTTCGAATTTGCAAAAATCGCACATAAAATTCAATAAATAATAGAAGTACATAATTTAACAATCTTCAGATTTCAATCGTAAATCATCAAGTTGAGCAATTTTCTCAAAAAAATTCACTCGATTCGAAAAATATTTCAAAAGTCTCGAATTCGTAACGAAAAAAATGAAAACATTAAAAAATCTCCCAACCCCATACTGCCCCCTCCCATTTCGAGAAAATGTTGCCAAAAAAGTAAATAAATTCTCATTCAATATTGTTGCCAAACTCATTACACGTGGCCGAAAAATAAAACTCTAAAACTCTTGGAAAACCAAAAATTTAACAATATTCCCAAGTTAAAAATAGTAAAAAGGGCATGAAAAATATAACCAAAGAATACCTACACCGAGCATAAAACATACCTAGACCAATTTAAGATGATATTCGTTTAAAAAATACAATACCTGCGAAATTTCTCCCGAAACAATAAAACAACCTGCAGTCGTATTTTAGTATTCAACAAGACTCCTGCAAACAATTCCATATTCACGTCTACGGCCACTGGAAACCTCGAAACCATCAATTTACACATTCTACAACACGTCCGCGAATGGAAATTTACCCAAGTTGGTAAAATTTTCAACAATTTGATTGATCATCAACGTACAAACGCTGACTCGAGACGACTATACGATGAAAGGCGAAAAGAAAGGGCATATCGCGAATAGCATGAAATTTACAAAGTTGGCCAATTTTCTTACATCTACGTATAGTTTTCAAGGTCAAGACGCGAACGAAATCATCGTATACAACAAATTAAACACACCGACACCGGCATCGGCACCGAACCGACTCGAATTTCGAACATATACTATGTAAGGATACGAAACTTTCCCATCCCTGTGGGAAAATCCGTCTCTGCTCGTCGAGAACTCGAATCCGAAAGTATTCTCTTCATCAGCGTAATAATGCTTTCTAATGTACTCGTACATTTATACTCGAAAAGGCTCGTAAACGGGGTGAAAAAATCTCGAAAGTTGAAATTTGGTCGGGTAAATCGATGTGGAGCATTATACAATGTCCATTCGAGCTCGACCGGACCATATAACAACGTAAATAAATAACTCGATCCGATATGGCGAAAAAAAAATCGCGATTTGGGCAAAGAATGGGTGCAAAAAAAAGAAACAAGGGAATTATACAATTCGGGCGTAAAGAGAATGAAACGAAAGGAGAGAGAAAAAGGCGAGCAATAAAACGGACATATAATATAAATTATTAATAGAAAATTAAACGCGCGGCTAAATGCAACTCGTTTTTTTACAGGCCATAAATCTTGGGATTAGGTTTTAAAAGATATAGAAAAGAATCGCTCTTCACCACGTACAAAGTCTACAATGCGGAATGTTGAAAAAAAAGTGTCCCGTGAAGTCCATAGGAGGTCGATTTTCATTTTCTATCATACGTATGTATCGGCTCCTCGGCTGTTTTGGAAATAATTCACTTCGACTCGCCATTTTTTACGCTCTTTATCGACGATGATTTTTAATTTAGGTTTTGGAACGCGTACGCCGAGAGAAATATTCGTCCTTGTTTCGATATTGTATTCGGATTCCCAATCCGGACACAATGATCACGAAAAGCTATATTTGAAACGCAGAGGAGAAAAAAAAAGCTCCGAAAATATACCAAAACGCGGAGGTCATTTTTAACCGGAAACTATAACGTTGAATTTTATTGGCGCGTGTCGAGGGTTTTTTATTCGCGTTGGGAAAAAAAACCTGATCCGGAGGATTAATAATTCCCAAAATAGTACAATAATCTTTTAAGTACCTTATCACTTTGGGACAAAATATCCGGCATTCGATTCGGGTATATTTTTTACCCTCGGATCTCGTTTATTAATATTTTATAAATGTTCGATGTGGGGTATAATTAACTGATATTGAACGAATTTATAGCGAAGGATAAATTGGGCAGCCTTGGAATCCGTAAAATTCTGATTCATAAAGTTTTGGCCAGTGTTGTCATAAGGGAATGGAAAAACGAAAATGAAGAAATTTTTTGTTACGATTGACGAAACGGTAACGGTAACTGAATTTAAATCCAGAATTTATGTGATGAATAACGAAAAAACCACGTCATTTTTTTAGATTTTTGTTTACGTCGAGTGTATTGTTCTTTGATTTTTCTTTCAATTTCTTATATTTTTTTATTACTATTTAAAATTTATTCTGAATTAATTATTACGTAGGAAGGAATTTAGAAAAATATGGAATTGAAAATTTTTCAACAATTCAAAACCATTTTTTAGTTGAAAAAATATCAAAATAAGTAACAATTTTTAAGAAATTCAAGGTCATTTCTGAGATGAAAGGAATTTTACGAATTATGGATATTCAACATTGAAAAATGTTTCCAAACTAAAAATTTTTAAATTGAAATTTTGTTTTTTAATTTTTTTCAAATTCATACTTACCAAATTTTTCTCAAGTATTTGAATGTTTTCCCAATAATTTCAAAATTTTTCCTCCACTTTCTTGCAACTTCGATTTTTAAAAAAATGTACTTAATTCAAGGTTTTTCGAATTTTCTTTTGAGGAAACAATGATCGCAAAAAATTTTAAAAAGCATAAAACTGAAAAAAAAGTTTAAAAAATCAAAATTGAAAAAAATTCTACACTGGATTCAACTTTGAAAAAAATACTTTAGAGAATCCACAATGTTTTAGAAATAATTTTCCCTGACTTTTCCAGATTTTCCGGAACCAATTTTCCAAGTTTTCCAGGGGGAGAGGGGAGAGAGAATTTAAAATTCTATCATGGAAGCATGAAAAAAAAATTATGCTTACAGAAATATTGAAATCATGCTTGTAAATTTTTTCATTTTCTGTGTGACTTTAGCAGAAAATAAAATAAAATCAAGGATTCATATCAAGTACAGAAATTAAAAATTGTGACGATGAAGCGTACAATTTTTTGAAACTCTGACTTGAAACATTTAGGTAGGTGTCAAGATTTTTGAAAAAAAAATTGTGAGATTTTTAAGAATGAAAAGAGAGCGATTTTTTGAAAATTCATACCTACTAAAAAAAACAATAATTGACCCTTTTTATTCATTCCAACGAAGGAAAGTATCAAAGAAAACTCCATACCCAAAATTTCAGGTACTGAAATTCATTTCTCGAATTCTGTCGAATTTTTGAAATTTCAAATCTGCCTCATTGACCTATAAAATACGAAAATTTGATCTAATCAACGAAATAAGCATGCAGAAACTTGATTGATACTTTATTTTTGAATTTTCAAATCGATTGGAAGCAATTTCAAGACTTTTCAAAGCCTCAAAAAAAATTACAGTTACTATAGCGAGATGAAGAAAAGCCCACAAAATTTACCCATATAAATTTTAACACCTATAATCGTGAATTACGTATTGGTCCGAACGAAGCGAGAGCAAAAAAAATTATAATTATGATAAATTGAGCAGAAGAACACTTCACAGATGATTTTTTTTCTTCTGGGTTTTCCTAGTTCGAGCAGAAATTTCAAATTTCCTCAACTTTTTCCTGATTTTTCCAGGTTTCTCAAGTTCAAAAATAATGATGCTGGAAAACAATTTTTCAAGTCCAGAAATTTGAAAAGGTTTTAAAAGGTGAAAATCAGTCTCAGTTTTTATCCTTGGTGATTTTGAAATTCTAAGAAAAAATTGAAATTGGAGCGAAATAATATAAAGAAAAATGAGAATAGCAAAATTTTTCAAAATAATTATGTCACAGAATTTTTTTGTCAATCACAAATACGTGAACAAATAACAAAATTCAAAACCTCAGCACAATTTGTGACGTAACGAAAAAAAATTGTCATGACATCACTACTTTTAGCCATTAAAAAAAGGGGGTAGAGTATTTTTTTTTATGGGTAATATATTCATTATACTGGAATCTATAATAAAGACATTGGTACAAGAGCGAAAAAACAACCAACGATAAAACCTCGATGAAAAAAATTACGACCGTTTTAAAAATAATATTAATTTGAATCATAAAAATATCCAGGTAAAATAGGTGCTCGAATGAGCGCCATGGCAGGGTGAAACATTAAACGTAGACGACGACGGTGGTCCTTGGACAAGCTGGGCTGTTTTTCTTTTCATTTGCATTTCGGGGTAAAGACAAATGGTTTCGGAGTAGCTAATGGAAATAATATTGCATCCATCAACACGCCGGTATAAATTTCAATATAATGGTGAGATAAATTTCAAATATGACGCGACACCGAGACCGTGCCCGGCCCGTACCCCTTTCTGTACTCGTGCTATTATTCGGGTGCTTTACGAGCGTTTTAAATCCAACCTGATGGCGCGGATCTTTTTCCACGTACGTGGCACGACAAATCATTTTGTCACCGTTGATTTGTAATTTTAGTCAAATTATTTTACCATTTGTCACGTGAGAATTTATAGCGGACGGGATGTGTTAAATTATACGCTAGTTTAATTGACCTTTTTTGGTGCGAGAATGGACGAACCAAGGTGTTCCTTCTTCGTTTTTATTCGAAGTGACAATGTCCGAGACGATGTTCTTGGTGATTTGTAAGTTGAAAATGTTTTGTATTTTGGTGTCTTGTTTTACTTTTTGTTTTTGATTTATTGGCGACCTAGTTGGGTTTTATTTATTCGGATTTTTTTCTCATTCCGAAAATACAGATCGTAAAATTTTGGCGAGAAAGTAATGAAAGAGGGGAGGAAATTTATAATTTTTGAAAATTCGAGACCAAATACAATAAAACGTCATTTTGAAGAAATTTTTCCAAAAATGTTCGATTGATAAAATTATTGTTAGTAAATAAAAATGTACTTAACGAAGAATTGAAAAATTAAGTAATTTTAAAAAATTGAAAAATATTCTTCAGTTTTCCAATAAAATCTAAAAAATTCCAGTGTAAAAGTAGCCATCAAATTGAATTACTTACCTATTGTTAATTTTCAATTTATTAAAAAATTCCTCGACATTTTTTTATTCTGGAAAAATAATGAAAAATTACAAAAAAGTTGAGGAACACTCGCAAAAATTATTTTGATGAAATAAATTCAAAAATGTTTGAATTTACACAATACTGAGAAGTTTGCTTCATCATTTTATAATTTTATACATTATTTTTTTCGGATGAACTCGCAACGTAAAAACCATGAACACATCCCAGTCCTCTCCACCCACTGGAGGTTTTTCCATTATTTCACCCCTTCCAAAATTCTAAATTCGTACAGTTTTGGAAAATAAAAAAAGTGAATACGAATTTTTTAGTCATAAAACTCCTTCGAGAAATCTTGCTTGGAAAATCACAAGTTGTATTTTTCAATAGGAAAAATAAAACATTTTAATCGAATTTTCTACTTCAAAAGTGTAAAGGAAAAAAATAAGATCAAGTATTTTCGAAATACTGAATTTTTGAGATAGTTTCATGATCAAAATAGAGGATGACCCAAAAGTTCCGGAACGCAACGTTTTTTTTCGTAATTTAGAGTAGAATCGTTCCATATTGTCTCGCGTTGATCTGAACGAAGGGTTGCCTACATGTAGATCGACAAGGGGCGATGCCAATGTTGTCCTCAAAATATCAGAGAGAAGTCAAGTGAGAGAGGCAGTGTTGCCAATTCCACAAAAATTGAATTTTTTGGAAAATATTTTCCCTTTGTAGTGTAAACAGCCCTAAAAGGGACTATCCAAAAAATGCTAACCGGCTAGGAGAGCAACACAGACTTTTGAAACAGCACAGGGCCGAGGGGAAGGGAGGCGAAAAACTACATAAGTAAAAGCTTGTGGCTCAGTCCACGTCGAAATCAAAATAAATTTTTACTATAGGCATCAGAGATGGAAGGAGGCATCGTAAGAATATCCCTTCCATTCTGTACTACCTAGAAAAGAAGACAGCCAAAGCTGCAAAGACTTTCCTGCATGTTAGGTCCGCGTTTCCAGTTCCAAAATAGGAAAACAAATAGAAACGGGTAGGTACCTATGAACCTAACATGACGAAAAGAAAATGCCATACCAAATGGTATACTTTGGCTCACACATTCTACTAAATAGGTCCCTACCTAGCCTAAACTACATAGCTACCTACCTAATAGAATGTGGTGAAAATAGGCCATGCCTATATCACCTAAATGCCCTAAGCAGACGCTATCTTGGGGCGAAGTCAAACGCAAAAGGGAGTACCTGTTAGAAAATTCAACCCATTATTTTCAAAAACACCTTACCTTCTCTAGGTCACCTGGTTGTGCCTAGCCCATCATCATTATTGAACACATGTTGAAATGCACCTAATTACTGCCGTTATGTTCGAAAAATAAAGTTTAAAAAAGGTTTCCAAAGGAAACAGAACGCGATGTATTTACTTTTTACATCATAACAAAACTTTCAACAAACGAAAATAAAAATTTACACTAATTTACACGAAAATAAATTGCCAATTTTGGCAGGAAAAATTACACATAAAAATCAGTCACATGGCGAAAAATTAACAGACAACGGATCTGTACTAAAACGGGTATAAAAACGTACTACTTACAATATCATTACGCGATCCTAATTACCTGTACAGAGCAAAACGATCAGATAAGAGAGGCGTAGTCGGAGAAATAAATGAGGGGAAAAAATTCTGGTTTTACTTGGACTCTATACCTATACGCTATACCACAAATTCCCGGGTGGGAAAAAAGTCCAAATAAAAGCAGAATTGAGACCAAAAAACAAAATCAAAAACGAAAAAACAACATCACCTCGATGTTGGAGACAAACAAAAAAGAGAAACGAAAATAAAAATAATGCAGCAACGATATATCCTAATCTAGGGCACGAATCTAAAATAAGATACACGTTGGATCTTTACAAAAATAAAAAAAAAACACGTCAAAATATCGAGAGAAAAATATACTTAGAAAATAAGTCATATTCGAGAGTAAATGAAACAAAAACAAAACATATATTCTATGTAGAAATAAAAAATAAAACGAAGACGAATCGATCTCGATTCAAAAACGAAAATAAACGACCATAAACGAGAATTATTACAGCTTTGTAATAAACGAGAAAAAGTACACTTCGACGATATCGAAAAATGAAAACGAGTTACGAAAACGATAATGATCAAACGTAAGGTGCATAAAGAGCATTTGATCCGGTTTTTGGGAATTTTTTCACTTCTTCGGCAGTTTCATGTATACAAAATGGGGTACCCAATGTATACATGGGACTTCGATTTCTCGGTCATCAAATCTCATCACGATTGTCTGCGTTTCGTGTATTATCCGAACAACGTGATTGATGGCAAAATCACGGCCTAAGATCACCGTATCGCGATCGAATGAATCATCGACGTTTATTTCGAATTCCACCGGTTTGCATACCGGGAAACGGTGATTATTTTCTAAAAAGAAAACAACTCGAGCTGCATGCTTCGAAAAACGGAATGCGGAAGCCCTCCATGGCGTAACAATTATCTTCGTCAAAGGGTCTCCTTCGCTATCGACGTGAGCTATCGGCTGGTAATTCTGTCTCAACACTGGTTTTGAGCAGATGGATTGCGGAAGACGACCATCGTAGATAATCATTCGACGCTGGTTCTCGAAATTCGACCAAAATGCCAAAAGATGGTCATGGCAGAATTCATCGCTTTGATTAAACGGCCAAGCTCTTATTTGAACTCTATTAATTCCAGCTTCTCGGTCCTTTTTCGTCTGTACGTCTTCATGGCGGTATAAACGATATTGATAACGGTTTATCTGCTTCGACATGGCAGTGACAGCAGCCGGGCAAGTAGGAATTTCGTACGTAGTTCGACGATAACCAGGAACTGGTTGCGCAATTACTTTTCCCATCGACACCATTTGAGACTTGTAGAAATTACGAAAACGGCCATACAACTTATATCGAGTATCCTGCTCCTCATACTGAGCGGTATCTGGGCGTTGCATAACTTCCACAGGCACATCATTGCCCTGGCGATCAATTTCGGCCGGAAATCCAGCAATAGACGAGTCGGAAGATGTTGATAAACGATCCATCGACGAGGAACTTTCTTCAGTCGAGTTTATACGGCGTCCAGTCGTCTGTTCGTATTTTTCACGAGCTAACCGGAGATAATTCTGTTGAGTTACAATACGGTATTCCGACGAAGACATGACAGTTTGATTCGTCGACGACGTAGTACTTGTAGACGCTGTAGTAGTTGTCGGGACAACAGCATTTCGTCGCAATCGAGGGTCTCGAATGTAGCGAGCAGTCATCGTAACAATTGAGTTGTCTGCAGACGAAACGGCGACAGACGACGTAGAGACAGATGACGTAGTAACGGTTGATGTATTCTTAGACGAAGCGGCGATAGACGACGAAATCGGAACCACATTCATTACGACGGATGGTATTATCGAAACAGTCGTAGTTACAGCAGCTGCAGTTGTAATTGCAGTCGAAACGGTTGCAGAAGTCGAAACTGTAGGCGTAGTAGTTGAGATAATTGGCAGCGGCGACGTCGGCATAGAAATATGCGGCGCTGGGGTCGAAATCGGTATACGGCCACGACCTAGTCCGGTATTCGGTACTGACATTAATAACGGGTCAGTCTGAAGACCGCGAGTGATACGATCAGGTCGACCTTGAAGAATAAATTCGAAACCTCGAACAGGCGGCGGTTGCATATTAAGCGAGCGAGCATACGCGAGACAAAGTTTTTCCAGTTCAGCCACGTAGATTGCCTTTTCGAAATCTGCCTCTGGAATATTTAATCGACGCATTATGGCACGTGTTTCCAATTCGATAGGGCATGTTGGCTGGCGGTCAATAAAATCAACTAGGGTGACGGCGTCTGCGTTTACCACGATTTCGGGGTCAAAAAACCTTTCGTCGGGCTGTCCAAGTTGCATTATATCAGCCAGTTCGGGTCGAATCCGGTGGTAGTGCTTTTTACTGCAGTGCAGGAACATCTGTTCAAAATTCACAATAAATTTATAGTTACCTATACGTACATAATTATGCGAATTATTTCCTACGATTATAAATTTATTACGATTATTATTACTAGCAACGAGTTCAGTATTACTATCTAAATTAAATGAGTTTTCATTTCCTAACAATTTTTCGAACAATCAAAATTAACAAAATTACAGTCGATGTTAAAACGGTTTGTTTTAACTGAATCTGAACCCAAAATAGATTCTAATTTTGAATTTTTATTTGGCCTCAAAATCTTAATAACCTTAGGTTGACTACTGGCCTTTTCTCCGGTTAAATCCGTGCCTAATTTCGGCATTACTTTATCAAAATTTTGATTTAAAATTGTTTTCGGATCTTTTAATCGAAGTTCATCATTCATTTTTTCAATTTTCGGTTTCGATACCCTATTGTGGACTAGTTTTCGAAGATGTCGTATATTTTCGCTTATGTGGTTGTTAGGATTTTTCTCTTCATACAACTCATAAACATTCGGGTATCTCTCTTTCACAACTATAAACGGACCTTGCCACTGTCGACATAACTTTTGACTAATTCCTTTATCCGCATCGGATCTCACTCGATTACGCACGAAAACTTTCTCACCTGGTGCTAAAATCACCAACTTGTTCGACTTGATAATACCAAGTTCTCGTTTTTTCAAATTACGTTGAAAATTTTCGCGAGCAATTAATTCGACATCCTCGCTCACTACGCGACCTTTAATTAGCAAATCGGCGATTTTGTCAGGAACCGGTTTACGAAATACCAACTCGTAGGGTATGCAACCCGTTGTAAGCGACTCGGTTCTATTCATCTTATTTTCGATATCGTTGATGATAACGGGCCACTTTCCCTGTTTATCATGGTAAAGTTTTCTAATGGACGACCCAATGGTCGCCATCAGTCGCTCAGAACAGTTACTCGAAGGCGTGTAACGACTACACTTTCTGATATGTACATTACGAGTTTTCCAATGCCTGATCCATTTGTGAGAACGAAATTGGGGCCCATTATCCGATAGAATTTTATTCGGCACCGAATTCCTGACACCATTTCTCTAACGCTTCAATACATTTCGTCGATGTAGCGTTCTTCATTACTACCAGTTTACAATATTTAGTGAACAGGTCTTCGATCACAAACACGTATTGGACCCCACCACGACCTTTAGGAAGCGGTCCGAAAAAATCAATACACAAAGTATCATTAAACTTCGTCGAGCTGATACCGTGTGGCGGTCCAATCGTTTCTGCAGATACTCGACGAGCAAGTTGACAGCTCATGCACTCATTGACGAAATTATACACGGCTACTGTCAACTCTGGCCAATCAAACCAGCGACGTATGATTGTGATGAGCTTAGTTATGCCTACATGGCCGTATTCTAAGTGGTAGTACTCAATTATTTTTCGTTGGAGAACATCTGGAACGTAAATACGGTATTTACCGTCATTTCCACGAAAAACAAACCGACTATTAACTTTGTCAAATCTGACCTTCGGATCATAGCGTTTGAAAAACATCATCAATCTATTATCTTTGACTTGTAACTTCAATAAACGAGATAAATCTTTAAACAAGTCTTTCGGTGGCTCAAATTCGAAAAGAAAAATCGATAAATTCTTTTCACGGTGCGTAAGCACATACGAGTAACATCTAGACAGAAAATCAGCGATCGTATTATCAGCACCTTTAATGTGACTGATGGTAACATTGAAGTTGTCGAGATATAGAAGCCACCTCATATGCCTCTGACTCAACTTTTCCGTCCGTTTTAAGTAGGTAACAGCTTCGTTGTCAGTATATACCCTAACATCATATCCACATAACATATAATAATGCTTACTAAGCGTCATGATAATTGCCAAAAGTTCTAACTCCATAATGGGGTAATTACGTTCATGATTCTTTAAGGTGCGCGAAGCATATGCGACAGGACGCATAAAAATATCACCATTATCTAAAGTATGTTCTTGCATAATAACGCCGGCAATTGCCAATTCTGACGCGTCAGTATATACGAAAAAAGGTTTTGTCCAATCCGGGTATGCGAGCATTGTTGCTTCAGAAATCGCAGCTTTCAATTTTTCAAAATTTTCTTGTGCCAACTCAGTCCAGACAAAATCTTTCTTTTTGCCAGATGTCAATTCGTAGAGTGGCTGACAGAGATGCGCGATGCGAGGTATATAATCACGATAATATTGAAAGAAACCCAAAAATCTTTGGCATTCTTCAATATCAGTTGGCGGTTCGAAATTCAGAATCGTCTGTATTTTTTCTTTATCGATGCTCGTACCTTCAGCTCCGATGATTAATCCTAAGTATTTTATCTCAGTGCGGCACCATTTACTTTTTGTATATTCAGCGTCATACCAGCATTTTTTATTCTCTCTAGTACTATTCGAATATGGAGCATGTGCTCTTCAAGTGTGCGAGAAAAATCAACACGTCATCTACATAGGCAATTGCAAAAGGCAAGCCCTGCAAAACTATTTGCAATGCACGAATAAATGCTGGCATAGAATCTATAGTGCCATATGGTACTCTCAAGAAAACGTAACTTTTTCCCTGAAAAACGAAACTAACAAATCTGCGACTTATTCTTTTTAATTTGATTTGTAAAAAACCATGTAAAAAATCCAAACACGAAAAGAATTTCATTCCTTTGAATTTTTTCATCAAAACAGAAATATTTGGCACTTCACAGTTGTGCATTTTCAAGTATTTATTCAATTCACGGAAGTCACCACAAGGGCGGACTTTTCCATTGCTTTTCTCCACACAAACAAGTGGAGATTTGTATGTCGATGGACGTTCTTCGATTACGTCACTCTTTTCCCAATTAAGTATTTCTTCAGTTGCCCCCTCCTCGAATTTATGAGGTATAGGTCGGGTCTTACACCATATCTCGTCAGGAAGTCCATCTTTGAACTCGAACTCATGTTCATAGACGGTACAACAACCTATTTTATTTTCAAAAACTTCAGGAAATTCAGATAAGATCGATTTCAATTTCTCACGATCTGCTTTGTCTAATTTTGCATCATCAGCAGCCAGCTGCGTTCGCAAATTAAATTCGATATCTTTATCATTCAAATTATCAGTCGATTCAGTTTTTCTCAGATTATTTTTATCCTCAAATCGATAGCAAGCTTTTTCTAAAATAACATTCTCAGCATTTTCGACATTCAACCTATTAACTTGCAGCTTAGGTAGGTAATGGTTAACCTGTATACATGACGCCTGTCTCTCTTCAGTTCGATCGAAAGGAATTTTTATAATCTCGTATGTCTTTGGATCGATTATCTGAATTAAATTCTCACCTAGTTTAATATCAGTATGTAGGTCCTTCGTAGCTGACCTACCTAATAAGAGAGCAGAATTCAACCCTTTCGTTACAAACGCGTAGGTGGTATAGGTATTCACGGTACTCGCCTTCGGAAATTTAAACTCGAAAAATGCGATTTTAACGATTTGCGGTGACATCTTACCTACTGCCTGCGTAAATTGAGTAGATAACCCTCTTGCCGTAAACTCACGCTTGTTTAATTCAGGATAGTTCGCTTTGATTTTCTCATACACGGACTCGTTAATCAGAACATGCGAACACCCGCTATCAACCAACGCAGATACCTTCGTTCCTCCTATCTCCATTGTTACATACGGCATTACGTTACTTTCCTCTTTCTCTCTTCCTCCTATAAACGTCTTACTCTCGTTCTGCATTTCGTCTCTTATCATTTCATTTAAACTAAACGAAACTATACTCGAATCGAAACCTGCATCATCACAATCTAACATACGATCAATGTTATTACATGTATCCTTCATACAATGTACTTCAACCGATTTGAACGAAGTATCACCAAGACTAGTTAAAACGAGATTAATAGCGCGAACAATCGAAACACACGTATTTTTAGACCATTTATTCTTTCCTATCTCTCCTTTCGGCGAAATAACTTCATACCTATCTCGAATCGGTTCATAAATCACCTCATCATGTTGGACGTATTCATACTTGTTTAAACCTTTACACTGTTTTTTCAGAGACACGAAATTCGAAAACGAGTTAACATAGCGAATATTTTCAGATCGATGCGCAGCGCGATAAATTACCTGATTAACTTCATTTAATAACTTCCAATAATCGATATCAATCACCTTAGCTAAATTCGGCGGATTTTGTAAAAATAGAACGTATTTTAACCCTTTCGAAACGAGAATACTAGCTAATTGTTTCAATGAAACATCAAACTCAGTACTATCAAAACCTTCCTTATCAATATCACGGTTTCCGATCAAAACAATAGCATTTTTATACTCAGAAGGAAATTCAACATTTTTCACATCACTAATAAGCTGTTCTATCGTATAATTGTTGATAAGTTTACTACTTACGGTTGACTTTCCAGTAAGATATTCAGCAAGCGCAAATAAATCACATAAACCGATGAAAACAGTATTTTTAAACGAGAGAAAACAAGACTTACTATCCACAACGTTTTTATCAAGTGCGTCGTTGTTTATCTTCGTAGCGTCAGTATCGGCCGATTTTTCACCCCTACCCTCAGATACACGGCCAGTCGTACCTGAGTGATCAGCGTTTAAATCCTTCTTCGTATCAGTTTTACCCTTCGTCGAACCTTTTTTATCATTGGTTTTCTTTTTCACATCTTTATCTTTTTCCTTTTCTCTTTCTTTCTTTTTAGATGTGGATTTCGATGTTGACGACCGGGTACTAACTTTTTTAATGTCAAGGTCGGGTACTTTATCGTCTTCGGATGAATCACAATCATCACTATCCAACGTACTCATCGATTCTTCTTCTTCTTCGCTTTCGGAATCTTCCGAGTCGGAATCTTTATTGAGTACATTGACCTTTCCTTTAATAAACGATTTTTTCTTGAATTTTCGAGCAGTGAGATGTTTTTCAATCTCTTTCTCTTTCTCTTTCTGCTCTAACTTCGCGTATTTTTTAAAATCGGTATCCTGTTCGTACATGTCTTGATGTGAAACACTGAATTTGTGTTCTTCAGCTTGATTTTCATCTTCGTATCTATCAATTTCGTCAACGATCTTCATATAATCCAATTTCTTCTTTTTTGACAAGGTACACAGGAAATTATAATATCGAGATGGAACATGAGATTTTATAGTACGAATGAACCATCTAGGCGAGGCAAGGTAGTTGCATTCTAAACGATGTGCCCAAAATCGAATGTATTCGTCTGGTGTTTTCTTTCCAGAATCTTCGGTGAATAAAGTACATTCGCGGTGTTGAATCGCTTCAGAATAAAATCTTTTCATAAATTTCTTTGCGATTTTCGTCATATTATATTCGGGTTTAAGCTTCGCGATAAAAGATAAAGTATCTCGACATTTAATAGCGGTAATAAAGAAATGTCTTAACTCATCAGCTTTCTCAGTATAGAAACCAACTTTCATATTAAATTCATCTACAAACTGAATAGCATTACGAATATCTTTCAGACCTATCCAATTTCTCAGTTCCTGTTTTCCATACTTCTCACCCATCCATTTCGGAGCATTCTTACCAGTATCAGCCAAAATCTGTTTCTTTCTCCTCTCAGTCTGACGTCGATGGTCATACTCTTCATCTTCCTCACTCGAGCTAGAATCACTACTACTACTACTATCTGAGGAATCACTCGAACTAGGTGAACTATCGGAACTATCACCTTTCTTTTTCTTTCTCCTTTTCTTCTTAGAATCTTTCTTCTTCTTATGCTTATCCTTACGATAACGTTTTGACTTCTTTTTCTTATCCTCACTAAGAAGCTGAGCTTGCAATTCTAATTCACGAATTTTATTTTGAAGATCTTCGAGAGCAGAGTTACTCGATTCAGGTTTATCAGCTTCGACAGCTTTCTTCTTCTTTTTCTTTTTCGATTTTTTTCTTCTTAGCAGGCGGCGATGAATCAGAAGCGGAGTCAGTTGAGTCAGAGGATGAGGAATCAGGCTCAGAATCTTCAGATGAAGCATCTTTTTTCGATGTTTCGGTTTCATCTCCGTCAAGCTCGATAGGCTCATCGGAAATTTTCTCAAAATCTTGTACAGGAGGTACAACAATTGTATCGAAAAACCAGGCTGTATTCAAACCGTTCATCAGCTTTCTTTTCTTCTCTAAGTGAGCCGGTTCTATATCATCAGTAGCAAAAATAGCAATTGATTCAATAATCATTCGAACAGCAGGTTTAACTTCTTCAACATTTTCAGTTTCAGCAGTCGATGTACCAGCAGTCGGTTGCTTCGGCTTAGAAGGCGGATTAATTTTATTTACAAGTTCCTTGGCTTTCTTATAGCATTCTGGAGCTGGAGTTTTTACTAATTCGGCGAAAAGATCATTAAATTGATCATTAGAGAATTTCTTATTAGTATATTGCGAGATAATATACTTGAGACTTGCTTGCGTAGACAATTGTTCAGTCGAAACCTCAACAACTAACTTTTTCAAGGCTAAACAATTCTTAATAGCAGCCCTAGTACGAATAGGAGGATCAGAATCCTTCTTAGGCGACTTTGACGACTTAGACTTTTTAGCAGATGTTTTAGCTAAAACTTGTTCCTTTTTCTTAAGAGATTCGGCATTTTTAAACAAATCAACATTTTTCTGGTTGGCAACCAAATCACGAAGCTCATCATTGATCGATCGCCTCGCTGATTTACGTTTCTTCTTCTTCTCAGACATTTTTCGGACAGCTTTCGGACTATATTGTAGTTCAAACGAGTGCTCCAAATCGCGTACGGTTAGCATACACGGCACAAATTACTTGCAACACAATTAAAAAAATTTAAAAATAGTTTACACGCGATGTAGGTATTTTTGAATCGCGGAAAAAGCGGACACACAAAAATAAAAGAAAAGTACAAGAAAAGACACGCGGAATTTTCAACACACGACAATAATCGGTGAAGATCAACAGTATCCAACCAATGACAGGTTTTGCAATCCAGTGACCTATTTTCAAGTTCGGTGAATTCAAAAACGGGTTAAATTATCTAGGTACTCTCAACTTCTGCCTCAAGAAAGCGAAAGTAAAAGAAAATAAAACGAAGAATAAAAAACTAAAAAGGAAAATAAAAATAAAAGATAAAATTAAAAGAGAAAAAACAACACCCAAAAACTAGGCGTACCTATTTCATACGATTATAATCAATACCTATCTCGTGTACCTATTAAACTACGCTACTGAAAAGACCGAAACTTACCATGGGCGCCACCTATAAAAATATAGGAATTTAGAAATGTAAACGTACCAATAACTACACGTAAGTAGGAATACCTACCTAGTACAAAAGTACAGATCAATATCAACCATAAACCTACGAAATAAATACCCTGTTACATAGCTACTTCTCATAACTATGTCGATATCATACCTAGAAAGTAGGAATACCTATTCTAAATATGACCTAAATAAAATTAAAACAAACTAAAAACAACTAAAAAACGGGGATCAAGAACATGATAACATGTCCTGACATACTCAGGAGAGCAGTCTTAACATAAAAGGGAAAAAAGAAAAAATTCGAAATTTTGTCAATGATTTTTGAAAAAGGCACATGTTTGCTCATTGACTAAACAAACGATGTTTGCCCCACGTTGGGCGCCATTTTTTGACTTATGTAGTGTAAACAGCCCTAAAAGGGACTATCCAAAAAATGCTAACCGGCTAGGAGAGCAACACAGACTTTTGAAACAGCACAGGGCCGAGGGGAAGGGAGGCGAAAAACTACATAAGTAAAAGCTTGTGGCTCAGTCCACGTCGAAATCAAAATAAATTTTTACTATAGGCATCAGAGATGGAAGGAGGCATCGTAAGAATATCCCTTCCATTCTGTACTACCTAGAAAAGAAGACAGCCAAAGCTGCAAAGACTTTCCTGCATGTTAGGTCCGCGTTTCCAGTTCCAAAATAGGAAAACAAATAGAAACGGGTAGGTACCTATGAACCTAACATGACGAAAAGAAAATGCCATACCAAATGGTATACTTTGGCTCACACATTCTACTAAATAGGTCCCTACCTAGCCTAAACTACATAGCTACCTACCTAATAGAATGTGGTGAAAATAGGCCATGCCTATATCACCTAAATGCCCTAAGCAGACGCTATCTTGGGGCGAAGTCAAACGCAAAAGGGAGTACCTGTTAGAAAATTCAACCCATTATTTTCAAAAACACCTTACCTTCTCTAGGTCACCTGGTTGTGCCTAGCCCATCATCATTATTGAACACATGTTGAAATGCACCTAATTACTGCCGTTATGTTCGAAAAATAAAGTTTAAAAAAGGTTTCCAAAGGAAACAGAACGCGATGTATTTACTTTTTACATCATAACAAAACTTTCAACAAACGAAAATAAAAATTTACACTAATTTACACGAAAATAAATTGCCAATTTTGGCAGGAAAAATTACACATAAAAATCAGTCACATGGCGAAAAATTAACAGACAACGGATCTGTACTAAAACGGGTATAAAAACGTACTACTTACAATATCATTACGCGATCCTAATTACCTGTACAGAGCAAAACGATCAGATAAGAGAGGCGTAGTCGGAGAAATAAATGAGGGGAAAAAATTCTGGTTTTACTTGGACTCTATACCTATACGCTATACCACACCTTCAAATTTTTATTTAGGCAAAATCGGTATGTAATGATTTGTGATCCTTCTTCAATGACCTTTCATATGCAAATATTAGTTTTTGAATATCTCAATTTTTAAAATTTTCAGAATTTTGAGTTTTGAGATTTTTTTTGAAAAATTTAAGAATCGAAAAAAGCAGCATTTTTTTAGCGATTTGTGAACAATGAGGGATGAGTTCATATTTTTTGAAGGAAATGGAGCTTCAGCTACGTTGTAAATAAAATTTTATTATTTTCTGGGCTTCACAATTTTTTTTACGAATCAATTTTTGCGTTCCAGAAATTTCAAGTCAATCCGTACTTATTTTTTAATGTGGAAACTTTTAAAAAAATGTTCGAAACATCGAAACATTGAAATAACCTTCTACAATTGAACGTAGGGTCGATGATTTGATTCAACAACAAAAATCTCAAGTGAGGAGGCAGTCAGAATACCTAACTTCGATCTTGAAATTCAAAAATTGAAACTGAAATTAATGAAAACTAAAATTCTGCCTCAAATTCAAAAACTGTAACTGAAGCAAATACTGAAATTCAATCTCAAATTCAAAACTTGAAATGAATTTTAAAGACTAAAATAAAATTCAAAATTTTTGAATTTTCTTCGCACGATCAATGAACACCCAGATTATGACTCGAGAAATTTAAAAAAAAAATCAAACACAAAAAATAAATTTTTACTCAAAATGATGATTTTATTTAAAAAATGAAAATTTCTCTGAATATGATAATTTTTACTAATGATTTTTGAAAAAATAATGGTAAATTTCACCAGAACAGCCTTATGATTTCAAGTAAGTATAGAAAAAATTACAATTTTTCGAATAAAATGATGATTTTTGATGAAAGCTGTTTTCTGAATTTTTGACCACTAGTTTCAAAAATGACGACTTTTTAAGAGCACAAAAATCCAGGGAAAATGCCAACATACGAGGGTCTAGCGGAAAGTAATGCCTCCACCCCTCTAACTCCCCTTATAATGGTCGTATCAAAATGAAACAGGTTTTAAAAGAAAGATCAAAGTATTTTGAACAAGATACACTACTTATTTTTCAACGTAGTCCCCTCCAACATCGATACATTTGGTCAAACGCGAAACCCATTTGTCATAGGTGTGCATGAAGAAGTCGGGCTCTTGTTGCCGGATCCAATCTTCAATAAAATCTTGAACTTCGCTGTCTGACTCAAAGTGGTGTCCTCTGAGGCCCTCCTTTAACTTGGAGAATAAATAAAAGTCGGAAGGAGCGAGATCTGGGCTATACCCGGGGTGCAGTATGATGTCAAATTTCAGGTCATCAATTTTGGCGGAAGTCTGGTGGCTGCAATGTGGTCTCGCGTTGTCATGATGAAGCAAAAATTCGCTGTACTCGGGTCTAACTTGTCGAATTTGTCCTTTAAGGCGTTTCAAGGTTTCACAGTATGAGTTGGAATTGATTGTGGTGCATTTGGGCATGAATTTTCGATGAATTATGCCGCAAGAATCCCAAAAAACTGTCATCATGATTTTTCCGGCCGATTTTTGAGTTTTGAACTTCCTCACACGCGGAGAATTTGGATGTTTGTACTCTATAGATTGTCTTTTAGTCTGTGAGTCATAATGGTGTCGTAGATCTTTTTCAATCGGCCGTGAATCTCTTCAGGCGAGCAGTTCTCCCCAGTTAAAAATTTGACTACAATATGTTGCTTGCACCTGCTCGACAAACTCGTGTCCGTAGACATCGCACTACACAAAAACGATACAACATAGGGCAACGAAATTTTACAAAATAAGACCAGAACCGATTTTTTATCCCCACTACTTCCCGAGTTAGCGAGGTGGAGGCATTACTTTCCGCTAGACCCTCGTAATTATTTCCAACCTGTTTTAGTTTAAAGTAGCCCTTTTTTGAAGTTTTTTTCGGTTCAATTTTCAAATACACGTCTTCTTCAACCTTGAAGGCCTCTAGCAAATTTTCAAGACTTTTCACTGCTGACCAAAAATTAGAATTATTCAATTATGTAGGTAGCTGAAATCGGGAAATTTTAATTTTACAGAAAAAATTCCAATTTTTTGAACAGAATCATCATTTTTAGCAAAATTTATCTGTTCTGGTGAAATTTACCATTTTTTTTTTTTTTTTTTTCAAAAATCATTAGTAAAAATGATCATATTCAGAGAAATTTTCATTTTTTGAATAAAATCATAATTTTGGGTAAAAATTTACATTTTGAAGTGGAATATGGAGGGGAAAACGATTTTTATTAAATTTTCGGTACCAATGATTTTCACTGATTCATAAAGAAAATAGGTATTGATAAAAACTTTCAAAAGTGTAGACTAAAATTTAAAAAACCACCTCAAAAATTATCATAAATCCAGAGAGCAAAAAAATCAATTCTTTCATTCTTTAAACCTACATACCAAATATGCTCATTAAAAAAACTGTCCCGCCCACTCAGTCGAATTCATAAATCAACAATCAACCAAAAATTCTTGGATTTTGCCCACTAGAGATTTAAAACACACGCCAAAGAAAATACTCAAGATATCGTGGGAGGCTTTATCGATGTATAATTTGAGAATTAACGATAGGAAATTGCACAAAATTTCTATTAAAAAAAACGTACCAAAACGAGTGGAAATCAAAAATAAGCCCAACTACTAACCAGCCATAAACAATTCGATTCCCATGATACTTGGAAATACCCTCCCACCGCAATATTTACGAACCCTTGTAGGCGATTCTTTCGCAACGTACTTCGCAAATTTTTCCCAACAGAGGGAAAAATTGTTGGGGAAAAAAATCAGCTCAAACCTACGCGACGCGTTACCGATCAAACGTCGAAATAATTAAATCCCCTCGGGTCTGAGAAAGCTTCGGAAAAATACGAATTCTAATTTTCATTTAAGCGCGAAAAACAAATAGAGAAAATTAAAACCGCGAATAATTAATCTTCGCTTATCTTTCATAATAACTTTCTTACAGTACGTTTAAAAAGGTAAAAATTAGGTAAATTTTTGCCCGAGAATTTATCGCCGACCCCAAAAATACATTAACCTTTTATAAATTCTAATTAGTCACAAAGACGGAGACGGCGGGATGGCGCCGAGAAACGTTACGGCGATATTATGCAAACAATCTTAAGTTTTCGCCGAGTTGAGAAAAATCGTCTTTGCTGCGGATTTGGTTTATAAATTTTTGTGTAGGTAACTTTCCATATACGAGGTTGCAACGAAACCGCGAGAAATTCAAATTCCCCGGTAGTAGTTTTATTCGAGTCAAATTTTCCGAATATACGATCAAAAGATTTCGAGTAAATTTTCGCCATAAAATTGGCACCGTTTGTTTAGTTTATTATACACCAGCGTCTCGTAATGTATAATTTAAAGGATATGTAGGTATAATTTTTTTCCTTCTGTACGCCGGTACTATTCCCGATAGTACACGAACATCCACGATATGTTTATTTCTCTCAAAAAGCAAAGTTGGGTAAAGAGTGAAAAAAAATCTTCGCAGATTTCTTACCTTTACTCGTTGTAAAATTAAATACTACCAGCTCGCTCGTAAATAGAACAACTGTACTCACCTAATAAAACAGAGAGAGAAACATTTACGTTAGAAAACAGATTAAATTTAAATAACACAGTCGACATGAAGCAGGGAAAAAAAGTATAAAACAAGCAAAAGAAAAGCAGCATCAAATCGGCAAGAGAATAGCATCCAGTACCATACAACTGCGCTATTCTCAAACGAGCCAACTTCCCAAACACGATCAAAAAGTAACTCGCGAAAAACAGCACATAGCTTGAGAAAAACTTCCCGTATTTTTTCTTCTTTTTTTTTTCACTCGTGTATCTAAGTTTGAATGAGGCTGAGGGGGAGAAAAAAGTCTTATTATTACGTTGGCGTTCTTAACATTAATGTCCTACGATAGGCTCGACGATTATAGAAAAGTGACTGGGTGAAGGGCAGGGGAGGGAAAAAAAACCATTATATTCTCACAAGGCTTAAAAACTACCTAGTCACGCGCCCATGACAAACAAAACTCGGTATCGGCTTATGTCTTTGGATTTGAGAAGCATATCAAATACACAAAAATTGCTCCGACCATAAAACCGAACACGATTTGCTTTGTCATAATGTCATCGGATTTCCGAAATGACACCAGACTACGGAGAACTTATCAACGGCGAAGAAATGGGATGTTGTGTTTTAAGGTTGATAATTTGTTACGAAGCAAGAATTGTAGGTATATCTAATTTGGATGGGTTTTGGTGAAACATGAATCTGGCGTAGGGTCATTTTAATCATTTTTTGAACTTGGAATTTTAAATTTTGATTGATTTTTTACGAATTTTTCTGATCGTGAAAATTAAGAAATTATCGTTGATTCGGTTCCAAATTTTCTGAAAACTTCAAGAAATGGAGAGCCGTGTAAAATTTAGGATACAAGATTCTGAAATCCGGTGAAAAGAGGGTTCAAAAGCGCTGGATCCAATTTTTGCATTCTTTCGATATGAAATTGAAAGAATGCATTGGAGAGGAAAAGAAGGAGAATGTATTCATTTTTCACATAAGAAGGTTTTTGGGTGGAAAGAGGTAAAACTCCAAATTATTGTGTGCTAGCTTTTGGAATTTATTCATAAAAATATTTAAATCCATAATTAGAAATTGCTTCCAAGGAGAGGATCAAAACTCAAAATTGTCAAAATTATTGAATATGGTAACAAAATTAATTTTCTTCATCTCTTCAACAATTCATTTCCCTGATAAGTCTCCCAAGAAAAAAAAATAGAAACATAGAACAACAAAAAGATTCCTTGAAGTGACGAATTAAATCTGGAAGACTTTTAAAACCATCCAAGTATAGAGCGATAAATTGAAATCCATGAAGATTAAGCCAAAATTATTCCTCTCCCTTTTTCCACCTCATGAGCCCTTGAGAAATCATTCTCATGTTAGGAGTGAAAATAGACTCACAAAAATTGTCCACTTAATATCATGTTCAAATGCTATTCAGATTTCAGATCTAGAGAGAAAGTTTTCAGCTTTTTTTTCAAAAAATTGAAATTCTTCGTTCTATGTACCTCTATCACCGAACCTACTGAATTTTTGAACTAAACATTTAAAAAATTCTCACAATTTTAAGAAACAAAAATTAATTTAACCTGCGTGTTTATCCCATTAATCCAAATTAAATTTAAAAATTTAGAACGTTGGACGATTCGTTTCAAATATTCGTAATTTTTCAAACGACATTCAGAACATTTCAAGTGATTTTTTTTTATATTAATTTCCATTTCTAGAAAAATTTCGAATTCTTTGCTGAAAAACTTAGCATGGTGAAATCACCAATTTAAAATTGTGAAGTGTTGTTTTTCGTAGTTTTTCGAGAAATGACAAAAAATGACCAAATTACAAAATTTGAAAATAGTCGTTTTTCTTCGTTCTTAATTAAACGACCCCCCCCCCCCCATAAAAAATCAAAACTGGAATTGGAACTGAAATCTAAAAAAAAAAAAAAAAACTGGAACTAAAAATGAAAAAATTAGAACTGAAACTGAAACTGAATCTGGATTTAAAATGAATTAGGTACAGTTCCATAGTTCCAACAACTGCAGTTTTTATTGACTGTTTTGAAGTCAACTCCAAAAAAATTTTCAAAATACTACAAAATTTTAGATAAAAATTGAAATTCCTTGTAATTTTCTAAAAATTTTACCGGAAAAAGTTAAAATTTACTGAACCATATTTAATTAATAATTTTCAAAAAAAAATACCAAATGTTAAAAAATTTTAAAATTAACAATTTCACGAAAAAAATAATAAAATTTTTCAACACTTTTGCCTCTTTTATGTACTTGAATCATGAAACTAACCTCTCTCTATAAATGTTTTAGTTTCGTTTTCTGAGGAGGAGGGAGAGGGGTGGCGAGGGAAGCGTTTTCTTTTTTTTATTCACGTATTATAGTAAATTTGAAATTTTTCGTTGAAAAGTGCAGAGTCTGCCGAAAATTTTTAGAAAAAGATAACTTCGTGATGCTTTTTTCTCGGAAATTTTTGGCATGGGTTTGAACTAGAGAAAAATTTTACTTCGAATCGAAAAAGGAAAACAAATAAGTTCGATTTTAAGAAGAAATTTTGCGATTTTTTGGCCCCTCAAAATTTAAAAATTTGAAAACTGGAACTAATAAAAAATTTGTTGATTTGATTCCGGTGAAAATTCTAATTGTGTTCTCTCTCTCTACCCTCCTGTTAGCGTCCTTGACTGATACGCAAATTTGTTCACAGGATTTTTTACATATTTTTAAATTATAGGAAATTCTGAAATTTCAGCGTATGTATCTAATCATAAAAATTGAACTTTCTAATAAAAATCTCTACTTTCAAATATGAAAAATTTTCGTATAAACGATTCTAGGTCTCTTTTCGATCCTCTTTTCATAAGACAAAATTTCTCAAAATGTTGTCAATTTCGTGATACAAGAAGTCGAATTTTTTGCAAAGGCAAAAAAACTATACATAGTAGGTAGATCTCTTAGACCTTCAGAAAAACTAAACCCAAAAAATAATGAGCAAAATTTAAAGTATTAAATTCAAAAAATGATTGAACTGATATGAAATAACCTGTCAGTGTGTCAGTATTTCTGCACCACAGTGATAAAAATCCAATAAATTTCCTCCTAAAAATACTTTGGTAAGTACACAAAGAAAGAAGCTAATTGATAGTACATTGATCTCAATGAATTACCCCTTTTAGTTCACCTAATACAAATAAACACCATATAAATCACATTGGCTACTCGACTACTTCGATACATAGTTTAAACAAACATATAAATAACAAAGCTGCCAAAATACATACCCCTTTCCCCTCGTCGGTAAATTTTTCAAAATAAAACCTTATTAATGTATTTTGGTAGCGAAAGTGTACCGAAAATAGGTACCTAGTCGACCTACATTGAGGGAAAATTTTACAGCGAAAAAATTCTCTCTCGTTGAGCAATAAATTCACCCTTCGACTAGCTCCATAAATTGGATTTTCGCAAACAAAAGTGCAAATATTTCCCAACAACGTATATCGGCTCTAGCCCACTCGATAACCGAAAAACGGGACGAGTGATTTGGCAAATATTATAAGAAACTGCTTCTTTTCTTATGCAGGTTTACGTTTGGGAATTAAAAATTTTCAGCTTTGGTGACTTCGCCATGTCGCGTCGAAAAGAAAAACTTTCACATGGTTGAAACGCCACAAAAACCTTTAGCATATTTGCCCCATAAGTAATCATCGACACAAAAACCCCGTTCGTAAGTTTTTCATGAATTTACAACTTGTTTAACTTGTTCGAATCGCGATAAAGTATTATAAATGAGAATAGAACCGTCTCGTAAGGTCGTATGTGTACCTTTACAGTATATTGTTTTTTAGTTTGGGTAACTCGGTACAATAATATAGAAAGTTGGAAAAGAGAAATGTGACAACGAATTGATCGTGAATATAAAAAATAACTGTGTACGAATTGTAAACGATTCTGTTACGAGTAAGATTGAAATTTTCCAAATATTCGGTTAAATTTTGCACATCAACGGTTTGAAGAAAAGTATTTAGGATTTTGTCGAGCAGGCGTAAAATTTGCGCCAACGTTAAAACAATTCACGATCTTTTATCCTCAGTCATGCCGAAGGGCTGCAACCACCGAGACATTTTATAACTTCTGATGGAATTTCTTAATTAAGCGCGTTTATTTATTATCATCTTTTTTTCTTGAAGGAGAGAGCGAGATTACTCTTATTTAGAGAATTTATAGAAGTCTGAATGGAAAAAAGACTGAAAATGGGACATACGTACTCGTATTCGTCTGGCGTTGAGAGGCTATTTGTTTTTTTCGGATAAACAGTTTTTATCTGATTAGTTTTTTATTTGATTAATATCTGAGAAGAAATGAAAATTTTCGAATTTAATTGGAATAATTTTTATATTTCAAGGTATTTTATTCCCACGAAAGACAAAATACCAATCTTAATCAATAAAATCGAAAAGAATAATCGTTTCTATCCGGAAAACTCCCTTCTTAATTGGTTGATTTTTCTAGAATTTTTTTTTTAACCGAAACGAGTAGAAATACATATTACCAAAAACAATAAGACAAAAAATTTTCCAAGAAAAAATTTCTTAAAATTTTTTTGATTCGGTTCGAGCGAAACTGAATTTCCTTGAACCAATTTAAAGGTAAAAGTATACCAATTACAGAATATTTTATTTAAAATAATCAAATTTTGGTATAGTTTTGGTTCCCTTATAGATGAGTAGGTAGCTAGGTACTTACCAAAACTTCTCACAATATGGATCCTCACGCTCACGAGTAAAATTTGGCTAAAAAAATATTGAAATACGTATTGCAAAAAATATCCATTCTTGACCAATTTTCAGTCGTAAAATTTAAAACTGCATAATATCGGTTTTTGTCCCGCATTCGTGGTGTTCAATTTGATCTTGAGAACGTCGAATTTAAACAGTTCTCTTTTTTCAAATTTTAGATGATTTTTTTCAAATGTTGGTGATTTTTTTCAATTTTTAAGAAGTTGAAAAAAATCAATTTTGACTTTTTTGGCTCATTTTACTTACAGTTTTTTTCCTTTCGAGTGAAAAAATTGGAGAACTGTTATAAGTAAATTATTCCTATACCTTAAATGAATTCATATGTTTGAACTTTTACTATCCCCAAAAAAACATAAATTAGGTACGAGAGAAAACACGCCTTTATTGGGGGAAAAAACGAAAATAATATCGATTTTGACTTATTTGGCTTGTTGTAGTATTTTTTACCTTTCAACCAAAAAAAAAAAAATAATAAATGAAAATTGTTGAAAACTTTTTCTGTCAAATGGATCATTTTTATGGGCTTTTCTCTAACGCTGGAAAATTCCAACATTTTTGGGAAGCTCCATAACGTCTTGAAACCGCTTCCAATCATGGAAGGTTGAAAATAGAGTGTGTACTAATTTTTATCGTATTATCTCGTTGCGGGCGTTGAGAGCGTGATTTTAAAGTTTTCCAAGAGAATTGTCAAAAAATATGGATTTCAAAGCAGAGTTGCGAATTTTGGAAAATTCTGATTCAATCGATTAGGTAAGTCACCAATATTGGTATTCTGCAATGATCAGTTCTCCATCGATGAAAAAATCCAAAATTTTCTGAAAGCTCTGAAACCTCTTAAAATTGCTTTCGATTGATTCCAGAGGTCGAAAGTAGGGTATATACCGAATTTCATTTTTTATCGTTGATTAAATCAAATTTTCATATATTTGTTACAAAGGTGATAAGGTAGATAATTTTGAAATTTTGAAAATTCATGGGGTTTTCTTATGTTATAATTGGTCTAATTTTGATTTATTTTTATTTGGGCCCAAAATTTTTTTATGGGTAGTCAAAAATTTTCCTGATCAAAAATTTTTCAAGTTGACAAAAATTTTTATGAATGTCTCTAAATTAAAAAGCCGTCCTCTGTTTACTATTACTTACCTCTTTTTTTTTTAGGAATTTACCTACCTACTAGAAAAACACTACTTTCGTCATATTTGTTAAATCTCCTATTAAAAATCGAAAAAAATTCTTTACGGTAAATGATTCCTAAAATAGCCATATTCTTTTTTTTTTGGAAGGGTTATATGTCAGATAAGTGATTTTAATTGTTGTTATCATCAGAAATTAAAATTTTTCGAGTAATTTTTAGATATTATTTTTTCAAAAATTTACTTGGTACTTACTTTTTTTCAAAATAAAAATACACAGAATTAAGTATAGGGAGAGTTCTACCAATTACTTTGAATTTTTGATTTGAACTAAGAACATCCCTATTGACAAAACAGCGTTTTTTGAATAGCGCTTTTTTGACACTTTGGCGCTCATGAAACGCCGTTTTATCGCATGTAAAAAAATATGCGCAAAGTCTCAAGAGCGCTGTTTTTTCCAAAAAATTATGCAACCATTTATTTCTAAAGCCTAAATTGCCGGTGTTTGGCGAATGGCGTTCGCCAAAGTGTCAAAAAAACGCCAAACAAAGCGCTTTTTACAGCGTTTGGCGCTTTTCTTTGTCAATAGGGATCCTAACGGGGATTAATGGAAGACTGGAAAATTTCTACTTTTTTCGATTTTTTCCACAGAATACTTACCTATTTTTCACGAAACATCAAGCACCGAAATGGGAGCCAATCACTTTCAAAAAACAAGAAAAATTTCTAAAATTTTTCACTATTTTTGAACGTGATAATCAACCCAAACGGATGCCAATCATTTTCAAAAAAAAATTCTTGTTTTCAAGTCTACTCACAACTTTTTATAAAAACTTCTTTTCAACATTTGGGGGACAACTCCAAAGCAATCAGTTTTTCTTTCCTGCATTTCCCACCCTGGACAGTCCCTGAAGTGGAGCTATTTTCAAGTTTTTGCATCTTGTCTCGAAAACAATTTCAATTTTTTTAAATTCTGGAGTGAAGCATTAGATGATTAAAACAAATTTCGTTCAAGTTTTGGATTTCCACGTCATCTGCACTATTTTTCCATCAAAGATTCAGAATTTTTCAACATAGCCAACTTGAGAAAAGCTAGAATTTCCATCAGTTTTGAGAGCAAGTAGTAAAATGTTCAAGTGTTTTTTAAAAAAAGAATAAATAAAACTGGCAGAACTGACTTAGCACACAACTTATTTAATTATAATAATCAGTCACACCACACAGTCGGTTCCCTTGATCTTAAATTAAAAAAAAAAAAGTCTCATTAGATGGTCATTACTTTCCCATAAATCATCACGTGATTTATGTATTTTAACCGTCTTATCAATTCAATTGTTTTTAAATAAGCGCGTATTTTTTCGATGCAACTGCAAAGCAGTGACATGGGACATTTTACAGTAGAAACCCAGTTACATGTGATACAAAGGCATCTTAAAACGCTGAATATGTATGAACTATGCAACCAACCGTTTCAAATACATGGTTATTTAAACCGATGGTCGTCGCAGGTGATGCCATAAATTTTACGTATTATTAACGTAAAATCAAAATGAATTTGGTCTAGCGGAAGATGATGCATGAGACGAGAATAGGAAAAATTATCCTGAATCCTTGACTCAAAAAACAATTTTTGATCCCCTAAGGTAGTTTCTATACCCACAGGCACAGGCTCACAATCACTGTTTTCAAAACTATTTGATAAAAATTTCAGTCTTCATTTCATTTTTGGTTCATTGTATCGTAATAATAATAGATACGTCTACTTATGTTGTATTTATCATTATACGACGAGTACGTATTTTTATTACGAAGAATATGGATGAAGAATGAAGATGCGATTCCCCATGCTTCATCATCTTTTTGCTGATTCATAATATGGGTTTCGTATATTCCTCTGTTTTTGGTACCGTTGTTTATCTGGTTGAAAATAAAAGCGGTATTTTCATTTTCATGCAACGTAACGCGTAACTACATAAGTCGCCTATATTGAAGCGAAAATTTTCATTTTATAAATAATCTAGAAAAGCGATACGGTGTTGATATGATGTGAAGACGTGGCGTCTTTCAGCAGATGTTTTTCGTAGCAAAGTTTATTCTGTTACTGGAAAAAGTATTTAAATTATGCATCTATTTTAAGCCTTCAGAGGTATAGTTTTAAAGTAAATTTTCTTTTGTGAACTTAATGAATAAAGCTGCTAAGCGTTACGAATTTCAAAATGTATACACATAATGTTGTTGGTAATAAAAAGAGCAAAATGACGGATACAGTTAAATTTCTGTACTTACAGTCATTGTAGGTATGTTTTTATATTCGTATTTTTTGATTATATGTAAATTAAAAAACGAGAAGGAATTTTTTATTCGCGATTGTCTGGGATTCCCGCAATGGTGATGTAGTCGCGATACTTATTTTAATGAAATTGAATTTATTGTATAATGAGGATTAGAGGGAAACTAAACTTGAAACTATGATATGAGATTCGGATTCTCTAAAGGGATTAGAATAATGTTAATTGTACCAAGAGTTTAAGAAGTTGGAAGGTTTTTGAAAGAGGTTATTCTTTTTTTGGTTTAATGAAGACGAATACAAAAATAATAATTGGAAAAAAGTGGGAATCAACCTGTACCTACATAAATAAATAAATAAATAAATAAATAAATACCCTAAAAAAAAAAAAGGAAATCAATCGTTATCCTTGAAACTACTCTCTCACATTTATAAATCAGTGAAAATTATCGAATATCACTGAAAAACACGCCAGAATTGCAGAACAGGAGAAAATCAGTGAAAAAATTTTCACTGAAAACGAATCAGTGAGAAAAATTACTGAAAAATCAGTAAAATTTTTAAATTTCGCTGAAAAATCTAAAAATTTGAGAAACGTGTTTTTTTGGGGGGGGAGGGAGGCGATAGTGGTGAATTATGGAGAAATTTTTTTGAAATAATTTAGAATAGGTATTCAAAATCTTTAGAAAAGTAAATTCTCTTTTTTTTCCAAATTGTATGAAAGTTTGATTTTTTTGTTAAATAATTAAATATTAATATTTGAAAATTAGACTCAGAATGAGAGAGTATGTATCATGTTTCCATAACTTTTCCTCGAGATACGATTTAATGTAAACAAAATAGCCTTATTTTGTGAAAAAAATACCCATTTCTGGTAAGTAAAACTTTTATCACGGAAATTTGGGGAGGTATTCCAGCTCGAAATAGAATATTAAGCCCAAACAAAAATAAATTGAAAGTATATCGCAAAAGATCCATACATCCAAAATTTCAGATGCTGAAATTCATTTCTCAAATTTTGGAGAATTTTTGAATGTTTTTTTTATCTTTTTTTCTCCCTGTAAAATATGAAAATTCAATCCAATCGACCAAAAAAAGGCTAAAATTTGGTGTACATATGTCCTGTTTTTGCCTCCTGAATCGATTACTTTTTACAATTTTGTAATTGAAAAATCTCCCTCGAGGGCCCATGTACACATGTACTCCCTGTACCCCCTCTCGCTGCGCCTGCCAAATTTGGTTCTTTCTACATTTTCTCCAAGTTGAAATTTTCAATTTTTATACATTTTCCAGCACCAAATTTTTTTTCCAGAGATCAATTTTCATAATTATTTTAAAATACTATTTTCCAAGTATTTTCTCAAGCTTTCAGATTTTTAGATTTTTTCGAAACATCTGCTCAATTTTTTTACAATATTTTTCCACTTCATAGAAAAAAAAATCGAGACAAGCTTCGGTTTCATTATGAAAATTCGTCAAAGTCAAAGAAAATTAGGTATTATGGTTATCTATTTCTATTACTTTCCCGTTCGAACAAGAGTAGACATAGCATGAAAAATTTGAAAAAAAAAATGAAAAAGTTTGTATTTGGAAGTGACTAGAAATCCAAATATTCCTAAAAAAAAATCAAACTTTTCAAAATTTAACTCTGGATTAAGTACACACAAGGTGTATTTTTAAAAACCACACTTCTTGTAAAAAAAAAAAAAAGGAAAATATTTACGAGCTCAACCAAAAAAATGTTCACCATTCTGAGTGGAGCTCGAATCAATGTTGGGATATTATAGGAAATTTCCCATACCGTGGGAAATTTGGAACGAAAAAAAAATGAAAGGGAAAACGGGAATTTGTAGAAAATTTGATCAACCATGGGAAAAAAGATCAAACCGGGGGGAGGGGTGAATCATGGAATTCCTTAAATGGAGTGGCCTAAAGGGGGAAAATACACATTTTTTATGAATTTTTCAGCTAAGAATTTAGTACCTATTAGTGTTGGTAAATCTTGTAAAATTTTCCATCTTGTAAGAAATTTCAAGTGAAAAAAAGAGAATGGAAAAAAGGAAAATTTTGGGAAATTTGATTAAAACGGAGAGAAAATTGGAAATACATTCAACTGAAAAAAATAAGGGAGAAAACCGAAAATCCACGAATTTTTATTAATTATTCGATATTTTTTTCCTTTTTCTTTCAAAAAAACCATAAAATTTTAAAAATTCATGAGGAAAAAAGTGAAGGGAAAAACGTGGAAAATTTATGATTTTCTATGAAAAAATATGGAAAATTTTAAGATCTGATTAGGGAAAAACTGTAATTTCAATATCCAAACACTGGCTTGCGTGCCTTTCACCCGCCACCTTTGGCACGCTCCATGTCCATTTACTCACAGTGAAGAGCCCAGATTGATGCATGACGTCCGTGGCTTGAACTCGAAATTTTACTTTTGAGTTGGGATACCTCCCTTGCCGATATTTTTTTGTTCTACACTCAATTTAGCCCTCTTTTCTCTCCTATGTGTCTACTTCACCTCACCCTTCAATCACATGGCCACTTCTGAACAAAAAAAAATGGGTCAAGTTGGTTAGGCACATGGAGAGAGGAGGGGGGCATACAGAAAATAATTATTCACACATTTAAATCTAAGCAAACACCTCTCTGACCAAATTTTCAATCTTCAGTCACATCCTGTTGATTTCTCAAATTCTTCAATATCCGAAAAATTGAATTTTCCTACAACTGCTTTTAATCGAATGAAACCCGAATGATTTCCAAGCACACCTCGGTCCATTAAAGTTGAACTTTTAATCACGTACATTGAACATATAGAACCTCTGAAATATTCATATTTTCCATATCTTTTCATTCGGCGAAAAAAGTTACTCTGCGAAGTTTAGTTTCAGTATAACTCGATACGATCCCGCATTTACATATATTTTGAGCTCGTTTTTCTCAAACCATTTGATGGAATTTCATTCACCCCTTTCATGTTTCTGGAGCATCGAAAGAGGAAGGGAGAAGACGTAGTACATTCATCTGTAAACACGATGAAGTTATGAGTTTTGCGGTTTTAGAAGCATAAACGATAGATATTATTAATCACGTTCGCGCATTTGGATTTCATTTCATGCTTGTTACTAAAAGCCGATATCATGGAAGAGTAAAAAATATCTTTATTTAATTCGAATAAATATTTCGTTTATCCGGATCGGAAAGTTATATACGGAATGGTTTGCGGTTATTATGGCGTACGCATAGACTACACGTACGTATAGTCTGAAGTGAAAAGCTCTTTGGACGGCATTGTAATGGTTAGAAACAACGTCAGCTGTTAATAATATTGAGCATATATTACCCCTTGCTGGAACTTCCACTTACATACCATTGCGAATTCTATACGCGTTTTGTGTTTTCACTTGACGCTCGTATATGATATCGAATATAAAAAGATAACAATTTTACATGTGTCCGATTCAGATTTTGGAAATGGATTTAAGAAAATTTTACTACTTGAATATAAATTTCGTCGAAATCGTCGTAGACAATTTTTTTTTCTCTCATTCTTTTAAACCGACCAGAGAGTAGAATGTAATTTGAAAAAATCCGAGATAAATATGCTGACAAAATAACCGACGGTTTTTTTCTCATTCTGGTACGAGATAAAGCCAAAACAAGGTGAAGTTTTTCTCTTTTCTTTTTTTTTTTCGTCTTTTTCACAAACGAATGTTACAATGTTTGAATGACTGCTGTTTAACACGAAGGTAGCTTTTTAATTTGTTCCTAGCCCAGCGTACTCGGTACAAAGAATAAGTTCGTTCAACTTGATTATATTTACACAGTCGCAATTCAAAAACACTCACGGTTATTTTTTCCTTATGGAACACTCGTCTTAACTAACACTATACCCACCACTATTCGAGATATATAAATTAATCAAATCCAAAAAATACTTTTTTGTGGTTTTAATTCGAGAGGTTTCGGTTTACAATGCGGGCGTATTTTTTTAGCTCCATTATTGGTTTTTTTGTTTCGCCAGAAATGACGGCGAGGAGGAAAAATAAAGCGTGGCGAGAATACCATTTTCTAGTTTTTTTTTTTCGATAAAGGTTTTGTGATATTTGTGTGCTTCTTATTGGAAAAAAATACAGCTGCGGAATTTCGATTGTTATTAATGAAAAATTAAACGGTCAGGGAATAAATATTTGTAAAGTTGAGCTGAAAGGAAAAGAGAAGAGATGTGAAGTTGTAGAAATGTTACAAATATTCAAAGCCTAACGTTTCAATTTTTTCAATTTTTTTTTTGAAATCACATCTTAATGTATTTAAGTGAAATCTGAGTGGATGTCGATCATTTTAAGTTATGAAAAAATCACGAATTTTGTTTAAAAAAATCTCTAGAGGATTTTTATAAATTGGAACGTTAAAAAAAAAGAAATTTCCGATAATCAAAATTTAATTTTTTCAATGAAACTGGATACCTATTTAATTGAAATACGCGGAGGAAAAAGTTGAATGAATTTTTATCCAAAGCTAGTTTTGAGATATTAAAGCTCGGAGATGCCATGGGATGAATTTTCAGAAGAACATTCATCTCAAGCCAATTTTCGAATTTCTAATTCTGGGATGAACATGGGTTCGATTTTCACCTCAATATTCATCCCATGCTGAATTTTGAATTTTTCGAGCCTGAGATGAACATGGGATAAATTTACATCTCGACATTCATTTTGAGCAGTTTTTCGAATTTTTCAGCTTGAAATGAACTAAGGATAAGTTTTCATCTCAATATTCATCCCAAGCTGATTTTTGAATTTTCAAGTCTGGGATGAACATGGGATGAATTTTCATCTCAATTTTTACCCCAAGCCAAATTTAAAATTTTTAAGTCTGGAATATACTTAGCATGGTTTTTCACCATTCATCGCAATCTGATTTTTCAATTTTCAAGGATGAGATACCTAGTTAGGATAAATTATCATCCAAAAATACCTTCTGAGCAGATTTTCAAATTTTTAAGCCTGGATGATTATGGAATGAACGTTCACCCCCCAATTATCATCCCATGCTGATTTTCAAATTTTTAAGCGGTTTCAAACTTTGGATCAACTTCAGATGAATCTTCATCCCAATATTAAATTATTCGTTCCATGCTGATTTTTGATTTTTTTTTTAGCTCAGAATGAATTTGGGATAGATTTTCATCCAAATATTTATCCCAAACTGATTTTTAAATTTTTGAGTCTGGGATGAACACAAAATGAATTTTCATTTCATTATTCATTTCAGCTGATTTTCGAATTTGTGGACCTGGGATGACCTTGAGACGAATTTTCATCCCAATCATCATCAATTTTCAAGCATGAAATGAACTTGGGAACGAAGTTACATCCCAATATTCAACCCTGGGATGAAAGTTTATCCCAATTTCATATCAGGCTCAAAAAATTCGAAAATCAGGTTTGGATGGATACTGGGATTTCATCCCATGTTCGATGTTCATCCAGGACTTGAAAATTCAAGAATCAGATTGAGATGAATATTTAATTATTCATCCCAAGTTAGAAAATTCGAAAATCAGTATGAGATCAATGAGGGGATAAAAATTCGTCCCAAGTTCGCCCAAGGCTTAAAAATTCGAAAATCAGCTCAATTCCAACCTAAAATACCTATATCGACTATATCCAAGGACGTACTTGACAATATCAATGTTAGATTGCGAGTTAACAATTTTTGTTGTCAAACTGCTGCGGAGTCTATTTCAAACCTTGTTCTTCCTCTTTTCACCCTGTCGCTTTGTCAAACCCGCCGACAATACGTGCGTGACAAATGTCACGAACCGGTTTTTATCATGCCTTGGGTTGGCACATGGCAGAAATGAATAATCGAATGGTGAAATACTCTACTACCCACCCGCTCATGCCATTTTACTCGTGCCCTACCACTCATTTCCGTTGTTTAGTCACGTTTTCTGTTGTTTTTTGATTTGAAGGAGCAAACATTTCGAAAGAAAATTTCCACTGATGCAAATTTTTCATTTCTTTACCCGTCCAGGCCTGCAATCGAAAGAGTAGGCAAATTATTGTGCACAGATCAACAAGGTATTACACAAGTCGACAAAAAAATGTTTGCTCTGTGTTTCAGTTCTAAGCCTAAATTCTGAATTTACACAAAAAAATACACCAATCAGGGCTGTGAGAACGGTGCGTTTTTCATTCTCGTTCTTGTACTCAGAACTTTTTGTTCTTATTTTTTCTTCTTTTTTGCTCTCAAATTTCGTTCTCATTTTTTTCTGATTGTTCTCGTTATTTTCTGGTTAATCTCGTTCTTGTTCCCGTTCTTTAAATCCTTGGTTCTTTTTGGTTCTTTGTTCGATCTTTGAAGTTTAAATTTAAAGTGGCATACTCGCCACCAGGGGCGTAGCTAGGGGGGTTGAAGTCTTGACACCCCCCCCCCCTCCGACGTCTAGAATTTTTGTGAAAAATGCCATTTTTAGACATTGAAAAATCCAATTTCATTAAATTTTCGCCCTCGCTTTGTTCGGGCAACAAAATCATTTTTAAAATGTCTGTTTTGGGCATTAAATATCCAATTTTTTTGAAGCTTCGCCCACGCTACGCTCGGACGTGAATTAAATCACAGTTATATGAACTATTCAAGACTGAAGTGCCAAAAAAGGCTCCTTTTTACCCCTCCCCTTACCCCTTCAAAAATTTCTCGTTTTTCAAACCTCTGCACTCATTTTGCAGTCACTCAAAAAAAAGCTTCCGACGCCACTGGTTCAGCTCCCCCCCTTCAAACGATTCTGGCTACGCCACTGCTCGACATCATCAAATTTTTTCCCAGTGGAATCACAAGACGATTCATTTCAGTTAAGCAAATCGAAATAATGAAAAATTGAAAAAAAAACCATTGTTCTTGTTCTTTTCTGATCGTTTTTTTTCCTTTTCTGATCGTTTTTTTTCCTTTTCTGTTCCCTCAACACTCTCAAGTTCGTTCTCGTTCTCCAAATTTTTGGTTCTTTGTTCTTCGTTCTTTTTCATTCTTGCAGTCCTGACACCAATATACGCATTCACAACTTTATCTCATTTTTTAAAAAAAAGTTACAACTGAAACTTCTTTCCATAATTCTGTGAAAAAATCCTATTTTTTTGTGCCTTGCCAACCAAAAAGTGAGATTTTAGAGCAAACTAAGCATCTACAACAAAAATGACGGTGACAAAAATTATCCAGAATGAAATTTCTCATCTGATAGAAGTAGTTAAATTTTTCATGGGAGTTATAATTTTCAAGATATTTTCGAGTAAAGTTGAACATTTATGGTGGAGAAAATTGAGAAATGAAACGATTTTTTTTTCTTTTTTTTGATTACCTTCATTAATGTTTGGCTTTACTTGAAAATATCTTGAAAAGTATACCTCCCAGAAAAATCTCACCGTATCTATTGGATAGGAAATTTCATTATCTACAATTTTTGCCATGGTTATTTTTGTTGTAGACGCTTGACGCTTAATTTGCCCTAAAATGCCACTTCTTGGGCGGCAAGGCACAAAAAAAAAAGATTTTTTCTCAGAATTTAGAAAAGTCTAAGTTGTAACTTTTTCAAAAATAAGATAGAAGTCTGCTATTTGCTCTATTCAATTTGTTGTAAAATTTTCTACAATTCTGGACCAAAAAAATTCATTTTTTTTTTTAAAGCCTATGTTTATTGTTTTCGAAAAACCACATTTTCGAAAGTCCATAAGCAAACTGTACAATAAAGTTATTTGTTCCAAAATTGAGCTCGGCGATATTTTTCAGGTGTGGTGCCATTGGGTAAATGTCTAAACTCCAAAAAAAAAAAAATCAAAAAATTTCAAACATGTTTTCAATCAAATCTTTCATCCGATTTCCACGATACAAAACTTACACCATAAAATACTCGTACAACTTGGCTGGAAAAAATTCACTCGAGTTAATCCTTATTTTCTCAAAATACAACCACTTCTCGCCATCGTTTTCTAAAGTCATAGGTACGTAACAAAAGGTGTTAGCAAATTTACACGAAACCTAATGACGTTTTAACAACAGTTGGAAAAACTTGGCATGTTTTTTTCTTGTTTTCTCTCCGCACCGAAGGGGATGGTTAAACGCGACCAAAAAAACCAGGTGAAATGGAACATACCCGGACAGGGTCGGTCTGTCGGTCTAATTCGTATATACGAAATAAGGGAATACCCGGATGTGTGTGCGAAGAGACCTCATCTCGTAAATTAATTGAAATTGCACTCGAGTAATTACATTTATAAATTACCCATTTGTCCTCGTCGAGCGTACTTGGAACGGAATCCATTTGTTAAACTCGTATACCACCGTCGAAAGTTCGGTCTGATATACGAGAGTAGTATTCGTTTACAACTCGAACGCCTCACGCCATTGAGAACCTTTAAAGCGAGCCCTCTCCCAGCCCAAACAGTTCCTGGTCTGTCGTGCGTATTTCTACGCACTCTTCGCAGTCGCCGTCGCCATCGCGGATTCAATGACGACGGCGAGCAGATTCAGGGTATAAAAGCGTGCAAATGATATGTTAATCGTTGGGTTAGTCGCAATATTTGCCAGAGCTTTTGTATCATTATGGTGGTCGTTCATTTAATTAACGAATTATCAAACGAAAATCCTTCGAGCTTTGGGAATCTTAATTAGTATTGTTGAAGGCGCTAGACGATAGTCCATTGTTTGTAATCCTGATTAAATACTCTGACCCTGAATGACTTTAAATTGCGGATGAATTTCTTAGATAAGAGTTTAGCCCATTTCGGTTCGCCGAGCGTACCAACTTCGATTTCGAGTTTATCTCTTCGTATATATAGCGAAGTTTTTGAATTTTATTGTGCAACTTATAAGCAGTAAATGGAAATTTTCGACTCGAGAGGAATTTCTCTCGAATGACTTCCAAACGCTACGATGCCGCTGACCGGTCTTCATTTTGTAATTTTATCACGCCAGGGTTTTTTTTCCTCGCAGTGCCACGAATTGCCACTCCCGAACGTTTTATTAAGATGTCGATGGTACCCGTCGAATTACCCAAATGCGGAAATTATTAAAGTTATAACAACCGCAGCGCGGTACACCCCGGGCTTGGATTATTTTCCACCATAGTAATTCCGGCGATTTACGTATTCGATATTTTTCTCTAGAATTTTCCTCGAATCATCGTCGAATGGCGAGTTCAAGGATATCTCAACGTCTTGCTTTTTATTTCCCAGCCAATGATACGGAACAGGTGTCGATGCTACGTTGAAAATCTGCGCTAAAATGTTAATTTATTTATTCTCTTCACTCTTCAATTCCCAAACTCCAACGAATCCTACGTAAATTGTCGCGCTGGTCGGATTCGAATTATACGATGCACTTGTGGCACCGAAAGTGAAACATTACGAGATGTTGTGATCTGTTACGAGAGTTCAAGGATAGACTTAGTTTTTTTCTTCCTACCGACAGATTTTTTTAACCGAATTTTTGATCTTTTCTGGTTGAAAAAAAAAAACTGAATCATTTTTCGCTTTTAATTGCGACCGCAGCGGCTGACTCAGATTTCCCGCGAGTACTATTGCATTAATAAGCATCGCTGTAGTGCTCGCGAGTAATTGAACTTCCCTTTTTCTCTCGCCTGACAGGCCAAAGGGTGCTAAATAAGCGCGTTACCGCGATGCTTGAATTATTGCACTGCTCTTCACGCCGCCCCATTTTTATTCCGTCCTCGAGTATATCCAACTTGTATACCCGTGTAAATGAGTGTCATTAAAGTGCTTGAGTAATGGAACCATTGTGTCGCGAAATATTTTTCTTTTATGTAGAAACGAGATTTTTTTGCTTTCTTCGCGTTCGTTGGTTGTTGGTGCATAAATTTGGGAATTACGGTGTCCTGCGATGGAAGTTGCGGATAAGGGTTGGTTGTGGTGGTTTGGCGGGGTGGGAGGAGGTCGAAAGATTGAGCGGTGTTATGAGTTGAGAAGGTGAGATTGGGGTGGGTGGTGAGGATGGGGTGGGCTGGAGAAAGGGTTAATTTTTATGATATTTTATTTGGAAAGTTGTGCGGGTCAAAAATTGATGAGAAATTATTCGATTTCGTGAAAAATTGTTGTGATGTTGATAAACTTTTTTCAAGGTTGAAATTTTCAAAATTTTAGACAAATTTGCGCAGTTGGACTATATTGAAACATTCAAGAAAATCCCCTAATTTTCCCTGAAAAATTTTTAATGAGAAAAAGAACACCCAAATTTTTCAAATTTTGTAGAGAATCAGAGAATCTTCCTCGAAATGTTGACTAAAGCAAATGTGGGTCCTAGTTCAAAAATTTCAATTTACCTTTTCGTTTTAAAAGTTCCAAATAAATTTTCAAATGTTCGCCCCTCCCTTTCTCAGTAAGTATTCTTGAAATTCAAAAAAATAGGCCCACTGCATTAATGAGAAACTAAGGGGGAAAGGGAAGTAAGTATCAAAAAATTCATGTCCAGTAAAAAATGCAAAATTTCCATGTTTACCTCACTGTTTTTTTGATAAGTAATGTGATATCAAAAAATTTTTATTGCATTCAAGTGTCAAAGTTTGAGTAATTTGGAATATTTGTAAAACTATTCTGTCTAAATTTTGAATACGTTGAAAATTTATTAATCGTCAATCAACATTTAAAAGTTGAAAAATTTTCAAAACCTAAATCAGGTAATCTGAATTTTTGATAATTTTTTTCAAAAACCAATAATTTTCTTCTCTAATGAATTTTTTGGGGGGAGGGGGTATTTTAACTTATCTCAAATTTTTTGACATTTCAATCCCACAATTTTTAAAAAAATACGAATTTTGAGAATTTTCAAATCCAGAAACTGGAAAAAGTGCTCACGGATCTCGCTTTATTCCAGTCTCTTCCTTCTGTTTCAGCCATTTTTGGTTTAATTTTTCATAAAACATCTCATAAAAAATTCGATCTTGGCACTCAAAACCATAGACTTGAAAAAAATCTGTTGAACTCACACAATTTTTTTTTTGAAAATTTCTTCTTGATGAAGTGACCTTTTTTTATATTTTAAATTCAGTGATTTTTGCGAATTCTAGAGATGTGTAATATTTTAGCCTGAGCATAGGCGCACCCAAAAAGGGGCTCGACCTCCCCCCTCAGCCCTCTTAGGTTGGGAAAAACATTTTTTATTTCTAAAATGAAGAAAACTGCATTTTTTGCTCTTTAAACAACAGTTTTTCAGAAAATTTTCACCCTCGCTTCGATAGAGCAATATTTTAATTAAGAATTTCATTTTAAAAGTAGATCATTTTTGACTGATTTTTCAGTAGAAACCCACCAATTCCTCAATAAATTTCCCGTTATGTCAGAAAAAATTCATGATTTTTGATCGAAAGATCATAGTGAAAAATGACTAATTTGAAATTTGACCCTCCCTCCTTCTCAAATTCACAGCCCCTCGCTCAATTAATTTCTGGGCGCCCCTAAGAACCTGAGGACAATTTTACCATTTGTGATCCTCTGGGCGATAGGGGGATGGGAGTGGGCCTCTCGTAATTTTTCAGAGATTGCGATTTTTTTGTCAAGGTACCCAACAACGTTAAAGGCTCATACCTCGAGATAGGTTATACTTGAAGAAAAACTGTTTTCAGGGTCCAAAAAAGAATTGATAAAGGATACAAAAAAATAATTACATTTTGAAAAGCTCAACGTTGAACTTTGGTGATGAAAGCTCAACTTTCATGATGGTCACAATAGATGAAAGCTTCAATTTAAAAATCTGAAAAATTACAGTAAGTAGCCCTTTTTACCCATTTTTCAACCAACAAATTTTCAAGATGGGATCTCCAGACCCTTTAGGGGTACAGGGATCCACAATTTTGACCAAAATTCAAAAAAATTGGTAAAAGTAACGTAGCATATCGATTTCTACTAATTCGAAGGTGCTGATTTCGAATATGTACTTGGTTTTTTCATCCGACCCCTTTGAATCTCACTATCAGCCCTCTTGATAAGGTCAAAATTCGAAAAAAAAAATGGAAAATAACCTGTGACTTGTCGTTTGTTAAGTATTTGAGGGCATTGAGTTCGAATATTTGCTTATTTTTTGGATTTGACACTTCGACGCTCCCTCGCCTTCAATTTTGGGGTAAAGTACGTTAGGTTCAGGAGACCCCTCCAAACGCTCGAAATTCATTATCTAAAAAAATTCGCGATAAAAGTTGGTAAAATGTAGTGTGAGTATGATTTTTGAGGTGTATGGTGTAAAATACGAATTTGGCTTTAAATTTTTTTCGAGGATAGGGGGTGGCGGAGGGGAAGTACTGAAAATTAATTTTACCCAAAATATGATGTAGTGTACATCGAAATCTAGATTTCCGAGGTCGTAGATTACGAATCCGACACAATTAAATTTTTTGAAGCAAGAGGAAAATGGTAGGCGTTCGGAAAGTGCTAAAATTGAAATTTGCATGCTCAAAATTGGTTCAAACTATTTAGGTAAGTATAGATTTTTATGTTGTCTTAGAATTTTTTGGAGCTTACAATTCCATCAAAATCTCTTTCTCTTCAGAATTGTTTTGAATTTTATTTTCCAGCTCCCTTTTTCAGATAGAAAACCTTCATAAAAATTGATAAACCCCGAAGGAAAAGTAAAAAAACCACAATTCGAGCATTTCCCCTCTAAGAAAAAAAAACCGAATCCGAGCCTTATTCATGTCAAGTACATAATTGAAATTACTTTTCCAGCAACATCTTCGTTTCGAATCATTTACAACCGACAATGGATCAACTTCGTACCCCACGTATCATTCGAAAAACCTTGAAAATAGGACCCAAAAATAGAAACTTTTGCAACTTCCGACAAGAAATTCGCAGCAAACAAAAAGAGTACATAAATTAAAGAAATATGCCCTACATGTCAATTATAGACCGGGAGAAGAAGATGTTGCCTATAGTCTGTTGATATCTGTCAAGAGACCATGAAAGTTTTCGACTGTTGATGGCTCGATGGTTTCCAGTATAGGATATTGTATTATTTATCAACAATTATTCGCGAGAAGAATTTCCCTGATGTACGTCATCCATATCCAGGGGGCGGTATATCATCTGCGATGTAATTTTAGGACACGTCGCCGTCGCGAGTATTAAAATTCGACCGTAGTGAAAGTGACGCGACGCATACGTCATCGTAAATAAGAACAAGGGGTATAAATAAAATAGGGATTTTCGCTAATAATAATAGTTTCGTTAATTTTTAATAACAACAGATGTCGACGTTGACATTTGGTGCACCCATGGTACCTTCGATAGGTACCAGAAATGACAAACAATACATCACAATGTAGAAATTATTCAAACAGTAGCACACCATGTTCATCAGGTGAACAAATATAATTAGATTTTTAAATATTCTGGAACTGGAGGGTTTGAAAATGTAAGACAATGGCTGAGTTGGAGGGTGTAATATATCTTACTTTTTACGAATGAAATTAAAATACAGGAGACTCGATATCTGAGGGGTTTTTTTCAACTCGTTACCTACATTTAGTTTTTTCATATCCTATTAATTTTAGAAGACTGTAGCGTTAGATACTTTTATTCTAGATAAATTTTCATTTTACTCGATATAAATATTTCGTAGCAGCGTATGAATAAGTTGGAAGAAGAAGGGAAAAAAAGCTCGACGGATTTTAAAAAACGTGCCGTATGATAAAATGATTTACTTTTCATTATTTTAACCGCAAGTTTTTTCGAAAAGGAAGAAGAGAAAAAGTTACATGTAGATTTCTCGCGAAGAAACGGCGATATAAATTGAATTTTTCTTACTCTCGGTGTGAATCCGCGTGCCTCACACGAGTATTCGGTCAAAATAAGATTTCACCGTTGTGAAAAATTTGCCTCCGGAGTTTCAATACAGTAAAACGTAGATAGGAAACCTGCAGGAAGTTTTAACAAGGCGAATATCGCTAATGTTTTACCTTTTTCTAGACCGGTGTTTTTTGCCTGTTTCCGCCTTTTTCAACTCGGCTAAGTATTTAAGAGTGTATTATGTGATGGTTTGCAATTTGTGAGAAATTTTGGTCGGATGAGGTGATGAATAGAGGCGGTGCGGATTGGAAATCAGAGTTGGTGGGGCTGATGAGGTGGCGCAGCGAGCTAAATTTTTTACACGAGTTATTCGACTCTTTCCGATAGATTAGTGCACGTTCGATACTTCGGCGGTGTTCGTTTTACGCACGTATAAGTTTTTCTTTTAGGCTGTGTTTATGTGGAGTTGGGTATTGCTTGTTTATGGCACGTACATACCTTAAATGCGGAATTTTCACCGAGCTGTAAAGGGATGTTGGGAGAGCGGATATTTCTCGAGTTTGATTTATTGAAACGTATGTAAGGGTTGGGAGGATGGAAATGTGAGGTGGGAGGGATGTAAATGCATGTCGTGTGAGTTGTGTTGGAGGGTGGTATGGAATTTGAGAGCATCTAGTTGTTAATTATGCAGGATTATTTTTGATATATTTTCAATCGATCAATATTAAAGATTTCAGAGTTGCTTAGATCTTTATTTCAGAATTCGAAAAATTTTGGTACCAAATCTTGAAACTCACAATTTTTTTCAAATTTTTCTTTTAAAAAGGAAGTGAAGGGCACGTAAAAAGATGTACTTTTAAAAAATACACTTTGAATGATGATTTTTTGCCCAATAAAAAATCCAAGAATATTTTGGAAAAATATAATTTTTTGTATTCCTTTTGCCTAGGTATACATGATTTTACTAAATTTCAAACAAATAGGCATAAGAACCAACCTGATTTGCACTTGAAAATGCCAAAAACTGATTTTTTTCGAAAAGATGAAATTTGACAAACATAAAATACAATTTTTAATTTTTTAGATTTTTTTTTTCAACATAAAACTTCTAGTTTTAAAATAATTATTGTTATCTCACATTTCAGTAATGCCAAGAAAATTGAGCAGCTCTAAAAAAATAATTCTGAAAAATTGATCCTTAAATTTTTTAAATTTCTACATAGTAATTTTTTTCATCTATCTAGGTATGTACTTGACAGATGGATCATCTTGAATAGAGAATATTCTGTAGGTATGTACTTCTTCATATTTTTCATTTTGAACGCACGAGTGTCTAAATTCAACCCTAAGCAGTCATAAAAATTTTTGGAATTTTGAAATTTCTCACGATTATTTTTTCATCTCGTCACTATTAAGTAACAGAAAATTAGAGAGTCTCAGTGAAACACGGTTCTTTTTATGAAGGACAAGATCATTCAAGTCTCATTTTCTGTTTTAGAAAAGCTGGAATTTTCCCAAAGCCATTTTCCATTTTCATCAAAAGAAGCTATAGGAACCCTGAGAAATTTTTCCAGTGCCTTTAAAATGGGTCGATATAAATTCCCTTAAAGAAATGAATTTCATTTTTTACTTTTTTGGCCTTTTCAAAAATTAAACACCGGGAAGTCCTATGAGTAGAGTGAACCTTAAAAAGTAATTGCATGACTGATTACTATGATGGACATTAAAATAATGAGGAAATTTCTAGTTTCAACATCTGTATCACATTTTCCAAAATTTAATCTTCTTTTCTTTAAAAAAAAATCAGAAAAAACAACGATGAATTTTCAAAAAATAAAATAAGTAGATACCTATCTCTAAAAAATGGGTCAATTTTTGAGACAGTAGAAAAGTGCTCATAATTTCTAAAAAAAAAAATGAAGAATATACTTACTTTCCAAAGTTTTCAATTTTCCCAAAATTGATGTGAAAATTAATTTCAAAGAAATGATTCCTAGCCCAAGTTAGATCAAATTTCTAACAAAAAAGAATTCTGTTACTTACACAAAAATTTTCCAGTTTTTCACCATTTTTTTTTTTTTTTTTTCATTTCAACGATTTTTTTTCAAGCTTCATATTATAAAATCGACCTACCCAACGAGTTTTGCCCCCCCCTCTCCAGAAGCTCTCTTGAGATTTTAAACGAATGCCAATAAATTCGAAATCAGGAGGTCCAAAAACATATATTTTGAAACCTATCATTAAAATTTTGAATTTTTCCCCCTTCCCCTAAAGCCTTCTTCAGATTTTGAGCAAAAATAACCCCAAAAATGAAATCAGCGCCTTTGAAAACCTCCAAAAACTCAATCCTAGATTTTTGGCATACTAAATCTTTTCTGGTCCCACTGTGGGCCCTCCTCCCTTCAGCTCCGCTCCTGATCCTGGAAAAAAAATAACCAGTTTCTCAATTATTGACTCAAAAATAAATTTCTTCTTTCACCGTTTTGCTTTTTATACATGTACTGTATTTTTTACGCTGACTTTCTTCAATTTTAGGCTGATGGAACAAAACAAATCGACGTTCTGTTTCATTTAGGAAAAAATAATTTTTAAAATGAATGAATCGATTTAGGAACGTGAGCCTGTTTTACGGATCTCCGTAGGTTGGTGAGCGATTTTTTTTTCAAGTCCACATTCCGACGTTTTTTTCAGCACTTCAAAATTTTTCTTGACCAGGTCGAAATTTTTTACAAATTTTTTTTTTAAACTTCCGAAATTTTTCTTGACGAGGTCGACATTTTTTTCAACTACAAAATTTTTCTTGACGTGGTCGAAATTTTTTACAAAACTTTAATTTCGACTTAATTTTTTTTGACGTGTTCTAAATACTTTGCCAAACTTCAATTTTTTTTAAGGTTACAATTTTTTAAATTGTCTGAGAAAAATTTTCGACTTGAATAATTGACCTGGGCCCTGGGCTTTTACAAATTTGAAGTGACGTTGAAAACATTTTGTAAAAAAATTGTAACAATTGTAACATTGACAAAAAATCCAAGTAGAAACGAAATATTGTAAAAAATTTAGATCTCGTCAAGAAAAATGTTGAAGTTGAAAAAAAAATTCATAAAAAATTTCTACCTCCTCAAGAAAAATTTTGAAGTTGGAAAAAAATTTCACAAAAAAATTCGACCACGTCAAGAAAAATTTTGGAAGTTGAAAAAAAAATTTGTAAAAAATTTAGACCTCGTTAAGAAAAATTTTGAAGTTGAAAAAAAAAATTATGAAAAATTTCGACCTCAAGAAAAATTTTGAAGTTGAAAAAAAATTTCGTGAAAAATTTAGACGTGGTCAAGAAAAATTTTGAAGTGTTTAAAAAAACGTCGGAATGTGGACTTGGAAAAAAAATCGCTCACCAACCTACGGAGATCCATAAAACAGGCTCACGTTGATTAACGATCGAGATATCGAGGTATCAAAATTTCACGTTCCAGTGGAGCAGATTTACATACTAAAAATACTAAGTAACTATTGAACTGAAAAAGAATATTTTAAAAACTTTTTCAACGAAAAAAGTGATGAAAGTAATTAATTTTTCAATAAAATGATTACCTCTGTCCGATTCCTGTTATTTTCTTCCATTTCTGTCAACGGCACCAACCTCTTTGAAATCCTGCATTACCTATCATATCTCAAAATATACTTTAACCCCTTCATTCATCCGAAGAATACACACACCAAAAGAGACATCACCTGCCACGTATCATTTCGAAAATCACGACCGAATATCACAAAAAACCCGACCCAACGTCGACGTTTCCTCCAAACAGGCATTTTTTCTCCAGCGCCATCACGTACCCACGTCCAGCATCAGCCCGGACATCGAGATCGAGCTCGGGCGCGGGCCGAATCAACAATCCGCTAATTCAAACGGACCCAGTTTGGATTATCAATTACGCGGGTAAACGAACAAGTAAACAAGCCATAAACAAAGCCCCAAGAACTTACCGTGGCGCAATAAAGAGGACAGATAAACAAAGGACGTAAACTTTCGTCTAACAACTTAAAACCGGCGGGAAAAAAATATCCTCTGAATAACTAATGTTTTGGCGAGCTCTCTTCAGCCCGACTCGCCATCATGTTTTTCATAAATCTGGGCGAATAAATTACGCCGCGCCGGCAACCCATAGCCTGGGCAACTTACCATACTCGAAATGCTTTTAATATTACTAGCCGACGAGAGAAGAGGCGGAGACGGTGAATTTTTCCCATTTGGGGGTTTTTCTCGTCGTCGTTATACAATAAAACAATTAAAAATAACTTTTCCTATAGCGAGTCGAACTCTCGAGTATGGAAAATACAAATGCAAGGAACTAGCCGCACAAATCGTCGTATTCTAGAAAAAAAATTTCTTTTAGGATTATATTAGTTCACTTATGCAATTCCCTAATCGCTACGACCGGCCATTAAGAGTATAAAAGCTTTAAGCCGCATTCTGGATCAAACTTTTACAATATTTTTCCAAGCTGCGGAGATAAAAGCTGAAAACGTGGGATATTCTAAATAGCATCGTGTATCCAAATGCCGATTCGATGGCCCGGCCTGGCGAACAATTAGAAACCAAGCCGAACAATTCTCAATACACCCCGTATATTGTGCACGCCATAGACAGCATTTCTTTTCAGAATGTTTTATAAAATGATTGAAAGATTGGAATAGAGAGCAAGGCGGCCGAGGCGTTTAAAAAAACCTTTCGATATTTTATTGAAATACGCTCAGCGGGGCACATTTATCATCTTTTCATTTAATTTGAAATACTTAGACGTCTCTGTATATATTTTCATATCGTAAACATATCTATCGCTTTAACGTATTTCTTTTTATTTATAATTGCTTTTGATTTTTACCCCTCGGATTCGACTTACAGCCGGAGACAAATTACACTCCGGAGTATTTTTAACGACATGGACGGATTTTTTGTACGAGAAAAAGGGAAATTGAGCGAGAATGGAAGGAGCTGAAAATTCGACGAATTTAATACCTCGTGTATCGAAAAATATCCTTTTTTGAAAACTTTTCGGGTATAAATATTACCGGGGCAATTTATAGAATTTATTTCGCTGCCGGTATCAACAATAAAAAACTCGATGCTGGAATAATCGAATTAAAACGTTTAAATTTTCTTATTATAAACGAGTAATTTCTCAAAATAAAGCGAGAATTCGGCTAATTGCATCGCGAAACTTGGATAATTTAAATACTCGGTAGCGAGATATACTTTATTAATTAAAAATCTGGAAAAAGAAAATCGAATGGGGTGGGGAGAAAAGGGACAATCCCACGAGTTTCCAATATCGGTGTAAATTATTACAATGATAGCTATTCGTTTGTTAGCATTTGGTAACATGCTCTCTGCAGGGACTTGATGGTCCGGTAGCAAAATATCCATTAGCATTCTGGAGATCAAATGGAAATTTCGAGACTGCGGGTACCTCGACAAGAGTATACGAGGTAATTTTATCAGGTAGTTTTGGCTCCTTGGCGACTGTTGCCTCTTATCGACCTAATTTCGTTTTTACATTAAATTCGACTCGAGAGTCGTGACATTGTGATGTCGAATAACCTTTGAATTCCGGATCTGAGTATAAAGGCAATTGAGATGATGAAATTTTGGAAAAGTTGGGTCTTTAGATGAAAATGAGCATGGTAAGATTGAGTTGAATAATAAATAAATCGTGGGGGTTGATGTATTTTGTAATTTTACAGGGGTTTTATTATCGAGGATGATTTTATTTTAAAAGAAATTAAATTAGAGATTGGAGTAAAAACAAACGAAAAAATTTAAATTGGAGGGAATTCGGAGAGATGAATAAAAGCACGAATTTACTCCGGCATGCAAATGTACCATTCGTATGAAAATTATACTCGTAACATTTATCCACAAAGACGAACTATTCGTAAAAAAATTTGTAAATTTGAAAAAAAATCGTAAAAATTTTGAAAAAATTTAAATTCGAGGAATGTGCTGGATGGAAGTGGTAAAAGAGGGTAATTTTGTTTATTCAAAGAGAGTGAATTTGAGCGAAATTTTACGTTATCGTTTTTTCTTATCTGAAAATATACCTACCTAAAATTAAGAATACGTGCTCAACAGCTCGACTATGTGATTCAATTTTTTTTTACAGCGAAACATCGGTAGACAAAGAAATTAAATTACAATGGGTTTTTATATGGACATTTGAATGTTTTGTCTAATTTCTGGGGTTACGAATTTTGATGTTAGTTCCTTCTTTTATCCATTCCATTAATTTATTGATTTTAAATTTTTCATCTGAATTGATTATAATTTCGAAAGAATTATTGGCTAAGTTATGGGAAAGCATGTAATTTTTGAGAATATTTATACGAGATTCGATTCCAATTATTGTAAAAAAGTTCATTGACTTTTGTAGTTTTCTAATCCATGGCTTCTAAGCTTCCAAAAATCAGATTAAAGATGGATTTTATTTTTTTAAGAAGAGAGGGCCGAAAAAAATCGAGAAGAAAAAATTCAGAATTCAACCCACTACTTTTAAAAGTGTCTAAGTGCCAATTTGATTTTTTTTACAGGAAAGCCAAAAAAAGTAATAAAATTTACATTGCGCTTATGGACATTCCAGATTTCAAACACATCTGGATGAGGTTTAAAATAATTATTTTGGATTATTCTGAATCTCAATGAATCCGAAACACTCAGAATATCAATTTTGAGAGAAAAAATAGCACTTAAGACACTTTTAGAATTAGTGGGCCGATTTTTTATAAAATTTGAACGTTCGTTAATGAAACAAAATTTTGTTTCAAAAAAATCTGGCATGCAACTTTTTTAATTAAGTAACAAAAGCTCTTAAAAATATATTTTGGTATACATATTTACTTGGAGATTTTAATTAAAAACTCGCAAAAAAAAGAAAAACACGAAAAAAATCTGAAAATTTCATCATAGAGAAATTTTTTTTACATTTGAGATGAACCGAAAAGACCCAAATTAAGAATAAAAATGTTTCAAAACTGCTTTGAAATTAAATAAAACATGTGGAAAATAGTTCAGATCTTGATTCTTAAATTTTGTTTCAATTCTCAAAACACCTTCCATCCTCCCTCCCTCGATATTTTTTTTCAGTTCAGCCATAAATTAATCATCATTAGCGTCAACTACGAAAAAATTGTTTCAATTTTTTTCTTCGCGAGGCGACGTTCAATGTCACTTTAAAAAATTGACATTCAAAACACAAAATTTCATTCGAAAAATTTCTCTAATATTATTGTTTTTCTTAAATTTTTGCCATCGTGTGTTCGATCTGAGACGTGATTCTTTCATCATATTTTCATTAGCATCATTAATAGAAATTTACCGACGGTCCTTTTCAATGTTTCGAGAAAAAAATTTTCGACACAGTCGCCATTTTCATGATGATTCAATAAATTTTGATCAATACTTTCAAATTCTTATTGTAAGTTCTAAAAATAAAACGACTGGAAAAAAAAACTAAAGAAAGAACGAATTTCTTTGTAACTGTTTAAAAAACTTCACTCATCCGATAGAAAATAAAATTACGAAGATTTTTTTGTACTTAGTGAAATGTCTCAATACATATTTAGTGAAAATTATTTCGAAAAATGATCCAACCATCTTATATGTATGTAAAATTAGAGTGACCCTAAAATTGCTACAAACTTATGGGGAAAAAATCGTGAAAATTGAATTTTTTTGAAATTTAAAACAAGAGCTGTTCGCTAAATAAATAAAATTGGGCCCAGTTTTGGATTTTTTAAAAATAAAAATTACATTTTTTCACGATGCACAGCTTCTTTTTATACTCATCATCCCCCTTTAGAAAAAGTGCTACAAAAAGATATGTACCTACATATCTAATTCAAGTCCTTGCATTTTTTCCTGCTGGTCACACAATAAAGAATCGAGGAAGGGGAGGGGGTTACGAGAAAAATGTATCAAAATTAAAAAAAAAATTAATCACCTATTATGCAAAGAATAAAAATTAGGTAATCCAGTTTGTCAACTCGAACAAAAATTTTTGCAAAATAATTATCAAAAGCCAAGATTTTATTTTTTCAACATTACCAATAGGTAATTGTAATTAAGTACTGAAAAAATTAATTAGTAAATTAATGACTCAAAAGATTTTTGAAACATATTTCCAAAAAAACAGAGGAAAAATAAATTACCTAAGCTAAAAAAAAAAAATAAGAAATTAATTTCGAATTTTTTCAAATTCTAGAAAATTTTTTCACTATTTTCGTATTTTTGGATTTACACAACAAAATTCGAATTTTTTCAATATTCAAACTTTTTGGACCAAGCAGACATACCAGGTACTCAAGAAAAACGTCAACTTCTGCATGAAAACCGAAAAGGAGAAGATATGTACTCACATTTTTTATGGAATGGGGGTTGGATGAGTCTAGAAAAATTTTCGCAATTACGAGACCAAGCTGAGATGCTAAGAAATTCTAATGAAATTAAATTCAAAGCTTTAAAATTTTCGAATGTTTGAAAATTTCAGCCTAATCTAGAGAAGGGACCAGACTTCGGAAGATTTTAAACAAATTCTGCGATATTTATGGTAATACAAATTAGGAGATCGTAAATAAATATTTTCTCAACGTTGCAAAAATTAGGTAAAGCCGAGGGCAAAAATTATTCAAGATTTTCACCAAACCTTTCCAACCCTTTTTTCTCCAATTTGGCCACTCAGCATCGAAAAACTTCATCATTGAAGAAGAAAAAAAATCAATTTCAACGTTACGAAAACCCAAACACTTGATCCATAGATTATAATTCGTCCAGGGACGTCCTTCGATTCGCCATTAATATTTATTTTCGAAATCGTATCAATATTCCAAACGTTTAAGCATCGCAAATGAGCAAATCTCAGAAACCCATTCGATGGAAAAAATCGCAACAATGCCTAATTACAGGGGGAAAAATGTGCTCGTATCAGGTGAATTCCTTCCCTTTCCGTTTTAAAACCTACATCAGCATGGAAGAAAACGGCGACCCATCGTTGGTTTGTTTTTTCAACAAATTAAATTCACTGTAGCGAAAATTATTTCGGTGTCTTTGAACGATCCGGGGGAAAAAAAATAACGCAAAATGCCACTACTCCCCTGCAGCATCCCTCAATTCCGGCCCAAGTACCTCTTAAGCTCGAAAATTACGAGGATTTTCCGTTTCAATATTTTTACCTACATATTGGAATTCGTCGAGTTTCACGTCGGTCTCGGCTCGCAATTCGCACCTCTTTCATACGAACTGCCTTAAGGTGTAGGTCACGTAAAAAGTAAAGTATTAAAAATTGGCTCCGAAGTAATTTTTCGCCAGCCTTTTGCTGGTCGCCTCGAGCAAAGGAGTTGGAAAATTTTACAGCTGCGTCGTTTTTCGTCATCGTAGCCATCGTCGCCGAGTCGAATGTCATATCTTCATCTCTCTATAATTTACATACCGGTACCGTTGTGTTTTTATTGTTTACTCTTTCATTATGGTAATCGCGCTTCCAACGTCAGTCATTTATTTTCCGGCGCATTACCTGCTTAAAAGCGTAATAGTTTATCTGGGAGCGCGGAAAAAGTGAATTTCGCCTTCATGTATATCGTATTACCGAGTCGATTTAATTAGCGCATTTTTATCAATCTACTCACTCTATTACATATCCGAGTAAAATTCTGCTCCGTAATAGGCATTCCACTTTTGAATATGAGCTTTTGTTGGAAACGGGTACCTTTGAAGTGACTAATTAAAGCGTATAAAATATGATTAAGTTGGGCGGTGGCGACGACGCCGAATCATGCGCCGGTTTGCTTCGTCGTCTTCTTCCGCAGTAAGTAAACGAGATCGCTTCACTTTGGTCGTGAAATTCCATTATAAAAAGCAAAGCCGCCGCCAACGTCTTTTTCAGCAAACCCGCCGCTCGTTCTTCCTCTTTGGCGTCGCGTCCTCGCCACGTCGTCTCGCGATCGGTGGTACAGTTGTCGAAATATTTCATTTTGACGAAATAAATACGTACATAAAAAATACATGGAACTCGGATTAAAACACAATCACAAGTTCGACGCGAATCTTACACTTGGGCGGCGGGCGGGGTATTTAGTTTGAAAGATTTTTAATGAGAATTTTTAATTAAAACACCCGATTTTTTCCATTTCTAAATTAATATCGAACTCGTCGCGAGTTCGGTTTGCTGCCGGTTGTTCGACTGGAAAATAGAAGGTAACTAGTGTGGAGTTTTTTTTGAAAAAAATTTAATTTATTAACACGAATCGGACTTGGAGTAAGGGATTTACTCAAAATAAGAGGGTTCGATTGTAGGTCGCAATTCGCGTCCGCCTCGTGTGAAGCTATATCGACGTTTTGCAAAAATACAAGTTTTAAAAAAGTTTTTCTTTAGAGTGATACAGGGCAAGTTTTAATGCAGAAGGGTTGGTCGAGTTTTTTGGTGGTTTTTTTATGTTCTAAGGAGTATTAGGTCTTTGAAAATTTTCATTAAGCGACAGAATATCATTAAAGGATTGGAAAATTTGTGAAATTTTCCATCGGTTTGGGATAAAGAATGGGTATTAATTTGAAGTCGATAGTGGAAAATTAGGAACGTGCAGATTGATGGCTATTTTATACTGATACATTGGATTATATTGTGAAGGGTATTTTTAGAAATTCGAGTTGTTTTGCTCCAGAATGTTTCGAAAGTTCAAGTGAAAAATGAGATTATTTTGGAACCTTGAAAATGGACTTGGGTCCATGTGTGCAAAAAGCCAAATGCTAAATAATTTACTTACCACTGAACGTTGAAGAAAGGGTTTTCGGCTCGAATATTTTTTTCTTATGAAGAAAACCTTCAATTAAAAATATTGGGAGATCAAGCTACTAATTTTTCAAAAAATATTAAAATTTCATACTATTTGCTTCTCCGAAATCGATGTATTAACTTTTCAAAAAATTTCATAATTTCAAATTCCAATCTCTAAAAATATCGAAAAAAAAAATTCCAAAAATGAAAAATAAGTATTACTCAGTTAATGGATAACAAATTTATTGAGAGCATATTGGATCTTTAAGTTGTCATTTTGACAGGTAAAAAACTTCAGAAGTCAAGATATGTTTAAAAAGTATTTCACGAGTATTTTCATAGAAGCCGATTCCTAATATAGATAAGCCATTGGATGATTCTTTGATACGTTAACAATTAAATACTTGGAAGTTGAAACCATATCGAAAACAGATAAACAGCTACAGCATTACGAAATTGATGAACAATGAAAATGAACCTCATCTGTTGAAGAACTAAACATCCACAGGCACTGAAATAAGATTGGTAGCACTGTGACTGTGCCATCTGTCTGTACTCTGTAAATGCGCATTTCAACCGGCGACCAGCGTACCGCTGATGAGCTGGCAAGAATATAAAAATCGTAGTATTTCGTCGTATTAAGACTTCGGTCTTCAGGAAAGATTTCTTAGAATTCGTGATTCCATTCGTTTTGATGGTTTGTAAGTCGTAAAAATTCATTTCTACCCAGATTATGAGTGAAAATTCTAAAAAGGTTTTGATAGGACGAAAGTGAGAACTGGGAAGACTGCAGTCCAAAAATTTTTCGATGCTATCAAAATCAAAAAAACTTACAGTTTTCACTCAACTACCTCTATCATCCATCTTTCTTCCGACGTTTCATGTATATTAATTTCACTTCGAAAAAATATTTTTGGTTATGATTCGAAATTATCACAGAAATAGGTAGATTTTAGAGGTGAAAAAACATTTATTTCGATATTAAATTTGAAATGTTTCTGAGATAGCATGTGAAAAATACATAATTTTGGGCGATTTTGATTCGATTTGAATTATTGTAGGTAGTTTATTTAAAGTCCAAATCAATCAATATTTCCAAATTTTTGAATCAATTTCAAACAAACTTTTTCGTATTTCCAACAAAATTTTTCATCAGAATCTATTAAAATAGAACTTCAGGCCAATGTCAAGACTCCAAACACTATGTAGCCATAGAAATCATTTTTTTTTTTGAATTTGTAATCAATTTTTCCTCGGAAATCACAGGAATTGAAATAATTTTTTTATAGCTTAACCATTTGTCTCCATTTCAATAACAAAACACATGGATACAAAAAAATTGAAAAAATTGATAAATGCCTATCAAAACATGTTGATGGTTCAGCCCAAAAATATCATCGTAGTCCTACTTTCAATCTAACTCTACTTTTCAAAAGCACAAGAATTCATTTTTTCAAGTTAGAAAAATCGAAAAAATGATTTTTCAAGAGTTTTATTGAAATGGCTCAAGTGAGCATAAATAAGTATTTTCATCCTAAAAAAAAATCATAGGTAGGTAAAATATTTTACATCAGAAAAATCCATGTTTATTTTCAAATTGAAAAAATGATGGATACTTCTTGTTGCGGACGATTTTTTGGATCAGTAAGTAGGCTAAGTACCTATCCGTGCTAAGAAGATTGCGAGGAAAATTTACAAATAAATTTTTCGATTATTCGCACACCTTGGACTTGAAATCGTTTTCGGCGACACTTTTGCCAATTTTTCAGATATTTTCTGAATGCAGCAAGATTTTACGGAAAATTTCGAAAGAATAAAGAAAGTTTGAATTAATGAGAGAAGAAGGGAATTTTTATAGGGTATTTTTTCCAATAGTAGGTGGTCATAGCTTCTCGACTTTTCTTATCAATTCAACTTTTGAAAAAAAAAACAACGAACGAATTCACTTCACTGCAGAAGTAACTTTCGATTATTTTTTGAACAAAAATGCTGCCTTGGGCAGAAATATCATTTTTTCTATTTGTAGTAAGAACTTGAATAATGTCTTCGATTATTTTGAAGAAAAAAATGAAAATTCAATGAGATTTTGAATATTCCACAAAAGCTGTCAAGACCATTTTCTAAAAACATCCAACATTTCCAAGTCTCAAGAAAATACCCAAACATTGGTCACACTGATTACGACTCGAATCAGCAAACGACTGTCTAGATAAAATTTTTCCAACCCCCCAATTTTCTTTCTAAAATTTATTTCGACTCATTTTTTTTCTGATCTTTACCAAGACTCAGGTTTTTTTCGAAAACTTATTCGCCGACTCTCAAATTAAAAAGAAAATTGAGTTGAAAACATGTTTAGATTAAAATAATTGGAAGTGGATTAAAAAAAATTGTCGAAAAAAATTGAAGCTGGAAAAAATTTGACGCGGCGTTTTTTTTGCTCTCAGAAAGGACGATTTATGCGCACATATCAATTTTTAGAAATTTTTTTGAATCGTCGTTTTCAACTTTTAACCAGTATAAACTTTTTTCAACGTTTTTTCCAACTCCCAACTCCCAAATCTCAAATTTTTTATAAAATTTATTTCAACTCCAAATTTTTTTCTAAAATAAGTATTCCAGACTGAATTTTTTTCCCAAAATAGTCCGACCAAAATTTATTTTCTAAAATTTGTTTTGACTCAAATTTTAAAAAAAATTTTCAACACCAAATTTTTCTTACGATATGTTCATTTTTTTCAACTCAATTTTTTTCGAACGATTTTTCAATTTCAAGTTCAACACACTTTTCTTTTTTCAATTTTTTTCAACTTCATCAAATTTTTCTCTCGAAATTTTCATCAGCTCCAATGCTCCAAATTTTTTCTAAAATTGTTTCCAGCTTCAATTTTTTCGACAAAATCTTTTTATCCACTCCTAATTTTAATCTAAACATTTTTTCAACTCAATTTTCTTTTTAATTTGAGAGTCGACGAATAAATTTTCGAAAAAAACCCGAGTCTTGGTAAAGATCAGAAAAAAAATTGAGTCGGAATCAGTTTTCGTAAAAAAAATTGAGTTATAATGAATTTTAGAAAAAAAATTAGTCGTAATTAATTTTAGAAAAAAAAATGTAGTCGTACTTAGTAAATTTTATTAAAAAAATTTAATCATAGTAAATTTAAATTTTAGAAAGAAAATTGGGGAGTTGGAAAAATTTTATAAAAAAAGTTGGGAGTTGGAAAAATGTTGAGGAAATTTCATACTAAGTAATTGAAAATTAACGAAAATCTTGGAAAAAATTTCTATCTCGAGAGTTGAAACATGTGATTATGAGCGAAAAAAAAACCACCACACCCTGTTGCAGCGAACAATCCAGACAATCGTAAACAAGGAAACCTTCGCAGCAATACGAACAGAGGCATGGTGAATGGAAGGGGATAAAACTCCCCCCTCCTAATTGCAGTAGAAAAAGTTGTCAAATTTGTCTCAAATGAGGAACGCTGGAAACTTTGACTAAAAGGAATTTCTTGGGGGGGGGGGGGGTTACTTCAAAAATCACAATTCAACTCTGAATTTCAATTCAAATTTCAGTTTCAAAATCGACAAAATCGTAAAAATCCCCCCCCCCTCCGAAAAAAAACTTCATTCAGTAACTGAATCCAAATCACCACCAAAATCTCGACCCTCATAAAACACCACTCACCCAGCGGGAATCCTCATCTTCGATCACACCTCCAAATTCAAACCACCTTCGAAAGTTCGAACACCAACGACCACCGAAAATCACATAAAATACCTCGACGCTTCGGCGTCGGCCACGAGCAATTACACAATAAAATCCTCTCGGCTATCGAACTGCGAAACCACCACATACACCGGGGCTACACGGCGGATAATATTTTAGAAATTACCAATAACGACGGGGTTTGTTCATTAAACGGGCCGAATAAGCAGGTAGCTTTTGCGGACGCGGATAATCAGAATATCATTACGTGGTTAAAATAAAGAGGCCGGGTTACTGGCTGACGTCGCCGGCGCCCTGTTTACATATACCTATCGATACGCGGTGAATTAAATACACAGCCGGCTAAGTCCTATTAAAAACACAACGTCGGGCCAAAAATATATCGTACCTTTGGCCTACCGTACCAAATATCCACCTACGACAATGAAATTCAACTCCGAGGGCCCGCAGAATTTTCAAGTATCGAGAAGACGCGCCGGGGCAGGGCGCGAATTCATTTAGAGAAATGAAGTTGGATGTCACAGCGGTGTGGCTTTATATAGCGTTGTATTCGCGTATAATAATGAAAATGCCTCCGCTAGCACGGTCCACGCTCGCGCCCCCTTGTCAAAATAACAAACAGCAAAAAGGTACCTTTGGCGAACAGGAAATTCACAAAGGATGATATAGAGATGGCGTCAACTGTTTACCTCGCCTTTAGTTCGGTACTGAACCGATATAGCGTATTTGAATTAACGCTATTCTCAAACTCGACGGAATGGATTATTACCAAAAGGTTTATATTAGTCGTTTTTGGTATTGGTCTGACTTGTATCGATGTTGGGGGACAATCGAAACACCTCGACGCCATCTCCCATTCGGTATTTTTCCATTTCTTTTTTAAATAGTCTACTCGGTTGCGGTATCTTAAGTGATTATCGAAAATGGGTGTTTGAAATTGTAATCATTCGTAACCACTTTGGGACTTTGATAAAAAGCTTTTATAAATATTAACATTTTAAAGGGTAATTCGAGTTGGTAAAAGCGTTCAACTTAGCCAACGTTCAATCAAAAAACTTTTTTAAACGTTTCGAATCTTCAAGATGGTAATACAATGTGTTCTTCGTCTCGCTCCTTTCACTCTTTTTTCTTTTTCCTTGTTCTTTTTTTTTAATCTATAAAACATTAGTTTTTACCTTAATGTGGCCGATTTTTTTTTCTCCATTTTGAAACAAAATACTACAATTGCTGATTGATGATTATGGTGTTTTGCGAGCATTCCCCGCAGATAAATCCTTCGGTCCTTGAAATTCAAGAGGTGCTTGATAAATGGGTTTCTTTTTCCGGCTACCCCTTGTCTGAGGTATTTTTTCTAACCGTGGTTGTGTGCTGTTCCGCGCACGCCACAGCCACAGGTCCACGCCGTACATCTTTGCGAGTAATTTCGTGTAAAGACAGAAATCCTAGAGATGTAAAACTTTATACGAGACCATTTGTTGTAGATTTCATCGGGAATTTTTCGCAAAAGTGGCGAGGATTAATTAAAGGTGAAAAATCTACGTACTTAATGTTGGGCGATTAAATTTGATGCGTGAAATCTGCACTGAAGCAAATACATTCGCTGAGTCTTTTCGTAATGAAAATGAAACGAATTAAGATAAAAAAAGTTTTTGTAAGGGATAGCGGTGACGGTTTTTGGGGCGAATTTTCCGGAAAAGGGGATTCAAGGATGGGGAAAATGATAGGTTTGGGTGTAATTAAAGGTGGAGGATGGGGAAGATTGATTTCTTTTTAAGAATTCAGCGAAGAGTACCTATTTTGTAAAATTATGATAATTACATACACTTTAAAACATCTTAAAGTTATTCCCTCCCTTTTATAATATCTTTTTGATAGGTATTATTTACCTCTGGAATTCTCTTTTAAAAATCGTTGAAAATTTTTGAAGAATATATAATTCAACCCTCGATTAGATACCAAAAAATTGACGAACTTTTACATCAATAAACGATCAGAGACTGAACAAAACTGTTTTTCGTGAATAATTACACCCCCCCCCCCCCCGGGAAAACCAAAATTGTGATAATTTATCGGTATTTTCTGAGATATATGACAATTATTCAATTTTTCAAACTCAAAATATAATTTTTCCTAAATTTTCTCACCTAAACTTTGAATTTTCAGTAAAAAAAATCAATACTTAGATCAAAAAGTCAAAAAAATTAAGGGTTTTTCGAAAAAAAAATTATGTTTCTTGACCCTACAAAACCCTATCCAAACAGAAACGAACTTGACAAGTCAGAATTAAAGGAAGGGATACTTGATATTTTTGAAATTATAAATTTTTCAATGCCTATCTGTAATTTCTCAAATAAAAAGATTTTCCTCAGAATTTCGCCGTAAAACTCAAATTTTCCGACTGAAAATTTCGATTTTCTGATTTTGTGAAGAGGTGAGGAAGGGAGGTGACCTCTTGCTCCTTTTGCGGAAGGATTCAAAATTGAAATTTTCAACTTCACGACTACTTTTCAGATTTTTCTAGTCTAGATGCAAATTTTTCGACCGACGATGCAAAATTTTTTAAATTTTTAAACAGGAATTTTTTACAATAACAATACAATTTCTCCCCCTTTCTTGTTGATACATACATTTTTGCGGTTCCAAAAGTTGCATAAATGATCTCAACTTTTTTCCAACTTCGCCCTAAAAATTTGAAAATCTATAGCTTCTCTTCCTTCTCTTTTTTCTCGGAAATGAAAATCTGAGCAGGAAAATTCTTAAGAAATTGTTTCACTTTTTGGGTTTCAGTTTAGATTGAATTGCTTTTCCAAACGTCCATCACGTAGGTATAGAATTTGGTGAGGATTAAGAAACCGAAACGATTTTAAAACTAAAATTTTACACTTCTCAGTTTTTTCTCTTTTTTTCGAAATATTGAATCAAAATTTTTGTCAATTTTAGCGATGTCTGTATTTTTCGGGGCACAAAAACGTTAGTTGATTAAGGAAGAAATTTGAATAAAGAAATATTAATTTGATTATACCCAAGGAGCCAAAGTTGGTATTATTGCAGACTTGAGAGAGGATGATATTTCGAATATTCGACAGAGATAAAATTATTACAATTGTTGCTGCCCAGAATTTCAAAACAAAATTTCAGTTGATTTTTCTGCCAGGAGTAGGAGTCAACTCGGTCAACTCCGAAGTCGAAAGTCAAGAGTCAAGGTCATAAAGTGACTTTGAAGTCTAGGTAGAGTAAAGCTTTGAGATTTGAAAATGACTCTGGAGTGAAGATGGAGTCAGGAGTCAAATTTTCTTCCTTGATTTCGGGAGACAGGTGGAGTTGAGAGTTAATTTCTTAACTGATTCCTGTTCCCAATTTTTCAAACTCGAAAATTAAAATTTAAAAAAAAAAAAAAAGATACTCGTTTTTATTGCTTCTTACTCTCAAACCTAGGTTTTTTGGTCAAAAAGTAATGAAAATTTAGGGAGAGGAGGATGCAAAAGAGGCCCGGTTCCTACAATTTCGATATGATTCTGCGATTAAACTTTTTAAAATCATTAAAAATTACGATGGGGAAAAATACGAGTATTTAAAATGTTTCATTTTCAACTTTCTGCCAAGGGAGCTTTTCTTTTTCAAAATGATGAAACAAAATAATCAAAATGAATTGAGTTGGAGAGGAAAAATCTTCAAAAACAAATAATCATTTTTTAGATTTTTTACATGGACAATTTATTGATCTAGAAAATTGTGGTAAACGCCTAAATTGAAAAGTAGGTGTCTAGTATAAAACTTAAGAAAACATCTCACATTTTCCATTTAAAAAAGAAAAAAGGAAAAAAAGAACCATATACCTGATGAAAGATAATTTCATTTCTCCCTTTTGGTCTCTGTTTTCTCAATTTTCAAATCAAATTTCATTTTTCAGTTTGAATGAAGATCAAAAACCTCAAATTACCCAATATACCAACTTCAATGTCTTAAACTTTTTCCAAGTTTTCCAAATCGAAATGAAATTTTTGGCAATTCACCTTCAAAATGTATTTTTTAATTTTAAAAATCACTTTAATTTACAAAGGAAAAATCATCAAATAATCCAAGACAATAGTCATCTCATCCGAAGGAAAATTCGGCCAAAACTTATCGTCAACATTTTTACAATAATCACCATACTTGTGTAAACCAGGGTAAAAAAAAATTAACGAGAACACTTTACAAAAAATAATATCTCGCGACTGCAAACAGTTCCAAGTTGAAAAAGTTGATTCGTATTATTAAATTCAACCAGAGAGAAACAAAATACGAAACTGAGAGTAGAAAGAGAGAAAAAAAGGACTTTAATTAAGATCATCTAATATAAGAATTAATAAACGCTAAAACAGGACAATTATCCGGCTACGGTAAGTTGAACTTTTCCAAGAGTGATTTTTTCGATAAGCTTTCGTTGAGTTAATTTTGAAAGAGGAAAAAAACGATCAGTGTGGAGCACATTTCATATTGCTCTCGATTCCCAAAGGATGAGTACTCTTCAGGATCAATATTTATTGTCAACATCATAACGATAACATTATTAGTAATGCCTTTACACACCGAATTCAGGCCGAGGGTCGAGATGAGGGGGGGGCAGATTTATTTACAAAATGAAACGACATCTTAAAAGAAGCTTTTCAAACGATTATTTTGACTTGTAAATTAGCTTTTTGTCCTTAATTATGTTTGGTAACTAGAGAAGAAGACGACGCTGGATGTTTTTTTCTCTACTTATGTAAACAAAAGTAGAGAAATGTACTGACATACGAATAATTTAAACTATCTTCCGGCGTAATTCACGCCGCCTCGGAGAGATAAAGAAGAAAACGACGTCTCGAATGGAAAACACCATCGAGCCAACAAGGTATTCATTTTTTTTTACGCGTAAAAGTCTATATATGCAGCAGGAAATATGTGCAGAGTTTCAATCATGCTGCGAAGTCTGTCAATGTCTTTTACGACGAGTTTTTTTACCTCAAATTTTCACCAGGAGAGATGAAAAGTGCGAGAGTAAAATAGCAATTATTTTCATATCTAATCCGGAAGTTGAAGAAAAAATATATGAAAAAAATCTGAAATAAACGGCGCATAAATTCAGCTGGCGGAATAAAGCTTGAAAAAAATATATTCGGGAGTCGAAAAAGAAAAACAATTAATCGTCGTGAAAAAATTTACGACAAAAGAAAATTCGTCGATTTTGGCAACTTTCGAGATTCAAGAAAGATAAACCGGTCGGATATTTCACGTGGAATTTTTTCAAACGTGTTTTTACGATAATTAAAAACACTGGAATTCTTCGCGATAAAACAATGGGACGAAATAACAAAAAAACACGAGTGCCTGGAATCTCGTACCTACTTAAAAATTCTCGTAATTATTTTTTTTTTCAGGTACCAACGCAGATCTCAATCTTTCGGCGCCGACAAAAGGGAAGAGACCCTTCGCTGGATTTTTTATAACGAGCTAATATTTGAATTGTGATTTCGACTACCAGCACGTATTTTTTTCAATTTCATTCATCATCCGTGAAAGATGAAACTAGACAGGCAACAAAAGAGAATATTTAAAGCACGAGAAAAAAATTCCGAAATCAAATACACTTGTATAATAAAAATGATTTAGTTTTCAGGTCGTTTAAAAATGGGAGAAAAAACTCTGCCAAAAAAAAAAAAGTACATTCAATTTTGAATCTAGGTTTGGGGCATTCGAAGAAGACGTAAAACTACGAAAAAGCAAGCGAAAAAAATGGTATCTGGTGCTGGAAATTAATAGATATAGAATAATAGCAGGACTGGTGGGTTAAAAATGGACGAAAATGTTCATCAAGCCGACACGATTAAACTCGAATGATGGCTTTGGAGAAAAAGCACCATACCACCACGTGGTTTTTCTTATCATCTTTCGAGTACACTAAACGTATCAACAAAGTATAAATAACTTACCGGACTCGTAATCGTGAACGTCATTAGAGCTGGAAACGTTCGGAAATGAGGAAACGAAAATTAACAAATAAACATTCACAAAATAAACACAACTCGAGGCGAATTTGTATTCGGAGGGAAAACACCGCGCCATGATAAATTTTACGAATTACTTGAATTTGAAATTTCTACTGAAAATACGTTCATTTTTAAACGAAAGTAACATTTGAAAAATCGCCTTACGCCGAACCCGAGAGTTAAATCAAAATAAATTTTACGAAAGGGAAAAAGGCGCGAGAAAAAATACGATACACGAAAGGCGCGAAAAAAAAGGGTACGACGAGAACGACGTTACATGTGCGACGCTTTACGGCCACCGAAAAGAACAATGAGATAAGCTATAAACGATAAAACGCAAATTTATAATAGGACGATCTTTCTGTTTTTGGAATCGAGACGAGGCGAATACTGGCGAAGTGAGCCGAGGAAAACCGAATATCTATGGTACCTGTTTATAAGAGTTTATCTTTCGGCTCGTTTTGATAAATCTAATCCCAGAATGCGAGTGCTGGAATTTGTTGATACGATTCGGATTCCTATTCGAGTCCGGTTAAATAAAATGTAGTTTAGTGTGAATTTCAACGAACGTTAACAATGGGGGTAAAAAATAAATAAACCAATATCCCCAGATCAATGTTTACCTTTTTGCAGTTTCCAGTTTGTAATTTTACTGTATCGGGATCAAAATTCGTTGTACTTGACTTTTCTCACGGATAGTATCATGAGATGTTGAAATTCCTTTCCGGTCTATTTTCGATGGAAGCTCAGGCCTGAGGCTATTTTTTCGTATCGTAGAATCTGAAATGGTTTACGGACATTTGGAGTACGATAGGTTTTTACGCAGTGAACTGATTTGAGATGATAAACACATTGGAGTGAAAAATATATCATGGAATTTGGACGAAAATTGGAGTATAGAGAGGAAAGTTTGATGAATGGGAGAAGGCTTTCCCAGAAAAAATTTGAGACTCTAACTCTACGTCTACATTATAGGGAGATTTTATGCAGATGATGCAGTAAGAAGTTCAAAAATTATGAAAAGGACATGTTTGAGGTCGATGATGGCGATTTTTGGAAATATTTGTCTCCAAACGAAAATATGAATCTCGAAGGAAAGGAATGAAGGAGTCGAATTTTAAAGGTAAAAATGCTGTTTTTACAGCTAAAAAGAGGTCACGTTAAAAAAAATTGTGAACCGTGGGAATAGAATTTTGAAAACTGAACAGATTTTTGTCTCATGTATTTTTGCCTGACTTTAAAATTGAAGAGTTTACAAAAAAATTGTTTAAAAAAATTCTAAAAAAATTGACTTAAGAAAATGGATTGCACAACTGAAAATAAAAATTTGGTGTGAAAATTTTTTGTCCAACATCAATGGAGGGACTGCAAATTAAGTATTCAAAATGAATTAGCTTTGAAAAATTTTCAAATTTTCTTAATTTCAAATGAGCCTTGGTCCCTTTATTTTTGATGTTGGGCGAAAAGTCTTTACTAACCATTCCCTTCATTGGTTTATTCTTCGAGGATTTTTCAAACAACTTTTTTAGCCCCTTCAATTTTAAAGTTGGACAAAAAGTCATCTTCGTAGGGTTGAAAAATTGCTTTATTATGTTTTTTTAAAGCATCATTTGCCCCTTCAATTTTCAAAACCGGCAACGTATTTATCCCTAGATTTTTTTAGTGGTACTCTAAAAAAAAAAAAGAAATTTTATGACAGATGATTCATGAAACACCCTGTATTGAAAGATACAAAACTCAAAATTTTACAATATCTATGTTAATAATTTCAAAATATTGTTGATTTTTGAGTCTGGTAAGTACATAATATTTTGGGTGACCTCGAAAATTGCGTTCTTGAAAACCTCTCTGTCAACAATCGTGTCAGCCCCTGGATCGCCCTTCACATCTCTTTGTTTGATTTATTTTTTGTGTTGACGAAAAATTTTAATTAGGTGCGACGTGATGTGGGAAAATTCTAAGTTGGTACATCTGTCCCTTTTTGCCTTCCATCAGGGAGTTGAAAGTTTCAAATTTAGAATTGGAAGATGCTTCGATGTCGCTACTTTTGTCAAACTCAGATTGTTTCCTCAAACACCTAAAATTAGAGAAGAAAAAAAATTTTAACTCCTCGATGCTAAAAATAAATTTCAATAAAATTTTTCAAAAAAAAATAAATATGAAAGGTGTTGCCAAGTGCATTATAACATAAGTACGCAACTTTTATAGAATTTTGATTGGTAGCACTGTCATGAAAAATTTTCAAAAAATGATGAAATTCATTTTTACGATCAGAAACTTTTCCAACTAATTTTTCAAATTTTTCGAATCATTTTCAATGAGCAACTTGATTGAACCTTACAGAAATTATACAAATATTAATTCAGTGAGCAGTACTGGAATAAAAATTATTTTGAAAATTTTCATCAAAATTTACGAATAAAGACTAAAAAAAATCGACTCAATTTTGAAGTATCGATAAAAATTTACATCTTCAAACTCGTGATTGGAAACAGGAAATAAGCAAACAAAAATGGTATCCAATATTATTCTCAATAGATCAAAATAAAGTCTAGAACTATAAATTTAAATTATTCACTTTTCAAGGGGTGGCCAGAAAAATTGAAATTTTTTCAAAAGAGGTATGATTTTGAGAACTCCTACTGGGCTAAAAAGTAAAAAATATTTTAGAGAAATTTCCCAGCTGAAATAGGTCAACTTACCTTTACAATTATTTTTGGTGAAATCGGAGTACTTTTTTTCACTCTAAGTAGGTGCCTATTTTTATGCTATTGGTAGGTACATAAATATGAACTAAGCAGATGTAAATCTGGCATTATTCATCAAAATTATTAATGCAGATTTTAAATAAATGCCTTATAAACATGACAGTTGACAGAGTTGACTGAATACCTGGGTGGATAGCTAAACATACGTGTTAATATTGAACTGAAATATTGCAATTACATGGTATGCGAACATCACCATGCTTTGCTTTAACTTACTATAATTCGTATGCTCGAGCGTCATGCACTGATTCCAGAAGTATAAGTAAAAAAATATGTCCAGCATTTACAGAACTGCTATCACAACTTGCAAAGTAATAAATCTGCGGAGTGATGTAATATTTTTACTTCTATTTTGTTCAGCTCTTAATTTTTTACAGGCTCGTCTTATTTAATGAAATAGTCATACCTTTTTATGAAGAATGAAAGTGAATTTTCTGACTTCCCCCTACACTATCCATACCACGAAATTTGGACTAAAATTGAGGGGGTGAAATTGAAAACTTTGCCAGTAATCCATATTTTCGTAGTTTTTAAGAAAATTGTGTGCCTAATTTTGAAATTTTATTACGTATAAAAGTTCCAAATTATGAATAGTTTTTTAGTTTGGATAAATTTTTTGAAAAATTGACATTTTTTTAAGAAATTGACAATTTTTTGAGAAATCGAAGATTTTTTAGAAAGTTGGACAATTTTTTTGTGAAAAGTGGTCATTTTTGTAAAAAAAAAAAAAAAAGAATTTTTGGAAACTTGACTAATCTTATGCCACTTCCTTCGTTAAAAAATAGACTAATCTTCAAATAAATGACCAGTTTTTTGAAAATTGACCAATTTTTTAAAAAATTTACGGTAGGTATCATATTTCTAAAAATGAATAACGATAAATTTTTAAAAAATCTACCAATTTTTTGAAAAGTAATTTTAAAAAATTCCAATTCATGATTGAAAACTTGATTGTAAAATCGGTTCCAAACTTTAAATATTTTTCCAATCTTTGAAAAACTGGTCAATTATTTAAAAAAAATCATTCAAATTTTTAAAATATGGGCTGCCCTTTAAAAAAAATTGTCTAATTTTGTAATTTTTAATCCTCCAATTTTGAATAATTTTTAATTTTTTAAAAAACAGGTTAATTTTTCTTAAAAAGTACAGTAAGTATTGAAAAATTGTCCAATTTTTAAAAAAATTTTCGAATTTTTACTGCCTACGTATACGATATCACCAGCAACTGATAAAAATTCCAGCTCTTTCTTAATAAATCAAAATAATTGCATTTTGGCGAATCGTACGTAAGATAGTGAACTTTTGAGACGTAGTAAGTTATCCTTTGTCAGTAGATTTCTACACGAATGAAACAAACCTCGCAACAAAACTTTTCCTTTTTCCATAAGCCAAACATTGTTGGAAAAAACACATGCTAAAAAGTTGATAGGCGTATTTTAAATCCGACGAATTCCGATGTTTTTCGTATCTCTCAAGGTATAGTATTTACAACCAACAAGCGTTGATATTCTAATATTGTCGCCTTAGATACACCTGCTTTGGCACCGTTTCGTATTCGTAAAATGGTGGAAATGCATTCGATGCACAAATTCGTCGTCCATCGATCACCGACTATTTCGTGTTCGGGATTTCCAAAGAGGCTTACCTTAGTTTGAAAAAGAAATGTCCGTAAGAAATGGCGAAAAAGGGCAATTTGTTATTTTGAACGAGAAAAAAAAAGGCGTTTTGGTACATAAAAATTTAGAAATCCTTTTCCCCCTGAACTCTGCCTACGTATAATACTTTAAACCAGCTCGAGTAGAATGGAAACAAGATTTCTTCCTTAGTAATAAAGAATTTTTATTTTTTTCTAGACCAGGAATTCTTCGTATTTGCTGGAATTATGGTCCTTTCGTTTTAGCCGATTAGAGCACCATTGATGCCAGGTATTTGAAAATATATCTACGTAGGTATTCAGTATTCAGCTTGTCGTTTCACCAAACGATTAAAAAATTCGAAAAATAACCATTCGTCGGGTGCAGACAACCTTGAGAAAAGTGTCCGAATAACTAAACTTGAACGGTACATTTTCGAGTGTAAAAACTTCCGTGGCTGTAACAGTTTCGCAGCAGGATGTTGGAAAAAAACTTTCAAAAAATCGAAAACTTTTCATACGTAATTTGTGCCAAAAAGTGTTCAATTATAAAATCGCCAATAAATCTTTCATATCGAGACAACGACGAAAGCGAAAAAATCAAATCATCGGAGTAATTAATTATGCTTTTTTTAAAAAAGTTCCCGTGGAGATTTCCCATTGGTTTAATTTCCGTGTTAAGTACGTCTATTTTAGTCAAAACAACAAATCAGATTCTACCCTAGATTTCGGGCAAATTAAACAATATTGTTCGTTTTCTTCCATCCAGACGAATACATTAACAAGTCGTTATTAAAGCCTAAGTAGTTAGGATTTTTACATCTTTTACGAATGCAAGGCTCGTAGCAATTAGGAGAAAACAATTTTACAGCGGTAGTTACAAAACGTTTTGTGCTGGTAGTTTTTTTTGCGCAGTGATCTGAAATCATTGACATACAAAAAAAAACTTATTTTTAGTAAACTTTTCTAATTTACATTATATTTTTTTGCTCGTGTATAAATCTCATTTGAAAAAAATTGTTGTTTAAATTTTTTATTAGTAAATTTAATTGTTAATAAGTATTACGTCTTAAAAACTTTAGAGAGTTTAGAGCGATAAAACGCGAAATCAGAATATCGAGGAAACAAAATTAAGTTCCAGGACGACTTTCGTTTTCGGCAGCGTATGGCTCAAGTGTTTCTGTTTCTTATCACACTAAACGAACATTGTCGTGATAAATTGGTAAGCTTTTGTAAAATATGACTTTCAAAAGTGTCATATAATTTTAAATTAATTGGCAGTCATGCATATATAGATTAGATTTAAACGAACAACGAATATCAACGTTATACATATTTTTCGAGGTATTCGCGTATCGCATATGACTCCTTTTTAAAGGCTGTGTTTTTTTTTCAGAAGGCAGAAAAAAAGAGGGAAAGACTCAGATGGTTTTTATTGCTTAGTTGCAACATGTATGTATTAGAAGATACTTTATTTCTATAGGTATACGGTGTGTTCAGAAAGTCATGCTTGGTGTTTAGGTATTTTTCATAGCTGAAGATTGCAAAATGATTTCGATAGTTGTAGATTTAGTTTTTCCTGGTTATTTTTTGGGTCTATTAACAGGGTGCCTGAAAAATCACGATTACAAAAAAGTGTTTTGCTAAAAAAAATAGGTCAAGTGAAAGGAAAGTGTTTCTATTCAATCTAGAAAATTTTTTAAAATAAGATTAAGTATTGGGTATCATAAAAAAACATGCCTGCCCTACATGTTGGGAACCAACCTAGTGGTTCACAAGCAATAGCCGCAGATTTTTCTCATTGCAAACAGGACAGGTACCTTGTAAATAAAAAAAAAGCTGGGATTTTGACAAAAATTGGTAAGATAATTTATTTTTAGTATGGGATCTCCCAAAAAATTTGAGATACCTACTTACCTGAAAAAAAAACTAGATCGTTTTCCTACTAAAAGATTACGATTTAAAATTTTAGGTACACGTTCCTAAACCATCGTTCTGATAAATTGAATGAGTACCACTTTTTTGACCTTGGCAAAAAAATTGGAATGTTTTAGATCGCGAATTAGAAGATTTTTTAACTATATAAAATTTAAATTGTTTACTCAAACATGTAAAAATGAAGTCAATTGAAATTATTTTTGATAGAATTTTTCCGAAAAATTTCATGTCAGTGTTGTCGACTGAATTTTGATGTAGGTACCTACTTGGTTAATTTTCATAAAATTTAGGTTTTGAGGGAATCCAATTCTAAAGGTTGGCAACACTGCAACAAAACAATACTAAAAAATGGTGTAGAATAATTTTTAACGTGCAAAACGATGCAAAACAAATGTGATCTAGGTATTTTTCAAGTAGCACTGAATGAAGAGCTTGAATCTTATGAAAATTATGAAAATCAAAATGCAAGTAGATGCGATTCCTATTGTTAAAATTTTTGAAAAATATCGTCAAAAATTATTCTAAAAGTCTGTAAAAAAAAATTGATATCATCGGTGGATCCAAGAGTGGGCCCGAATGGGCCAGGCCCCGTTAAAATTTTCTTTGTTCTATCGATTTTTCCGACCAATTTCGATATTTTTTTCAAGTTCCATAGACAAAAAAATAGGTTTTGGTTATTTTAGTGAGGTGCAAATGTCGAATATTCACTTTTCGAGTATTTTCGAGTAAGTACCCTACCCATATCAAAAAATGGTTAAACTCAATTTTAAAAAAACGAAAATTAAATCGAAATTTTGAATTTTACAGCCATAAAACGTTCAATATTTTTCTAATTTTCTAAACGATCAAAAAAGCCTTTTTAATTTTTTTTTTTGCAAAACTCTAACGTCGTATTTTTTCCTGAATTTTTCATTCAACATTCCAATAATCATTCGCACCACGCTAGGTTCTAAGTGTTCATTATTTAAAAAAATAAAAATAATAATTTGAGTGAATAAATTTTAATTCAATCAGGTAAGTGAATTTGAAATATTTCATTTTGTGAAGTAATTTTTAATAAATGACCCTTCTTACATTCCCCCCCCCCCCTTCTCCCAAGACAAAAAAATCGACATTCCACGAACCTGGCCCAAGTTACCGACTACCTACAATCCTACATAATATAATTTTGCAATTTTCTGTTGTTTTTGAAAAATGGTAATTTTTACTACCTATTTTTGTTCATTAGATTTCCGAAATTCAAAAACGAAATTCATAGTGTTAAGAAATTGCAATGAAAAAAAAAATGGTCAAAACTGATGTTAGAATAAATTTTTCAATTTTTTTTTTGTTTTTTAAAAATTGTACGATTGGTGTTAAACTTACCCACATTGATCAGAAATTCGGAATATAATTCAGCCAGAAAAAGAAGACATTAACTTGTAAGCAAAAATGTCTGATAAAATCTGAAAATCAAAAGGCAAGACTTTTACTAAACTGTCTCCAAAATTTTCAGTATTTTGTTGGAGGAAGAAAATCATTTATTTCAATTTCTGTTGTCTGCCGATCCGAATAAAATTTTAGATTCCCCCGCCTTCCTCCGCAATTAAACCAACATTTTTCTTCCTTAGTTAGGTATGGTTTTATTTCAATTTTAAGATTACCTAAGTAAATAAATTCAATTAAAAATAAGGTTTCAATATTTCGGACCTTGCATTTGAGTTTTCCCGAGAAATTTAATGCTTTTTACATATTGTTTTCAATTTTTCTTCAAATTCCTTGGCAAAGTAATGGTGGTCTGAAGTAGAGGAAACGTTTCAAAATTCTATGAATTGAATTATGCTTGCTATCATTTTCTCTTCTTGCTTCATGAGAAAATCCTGCTAATCTTTCGAAATTTTTAATTCGATTCTCATTTCTTTTGGTCACTTTTTTATTTTTGTGATGAAATGAAGTCAGAAACGTACTCGTAAGTAAGTAAGTGGGAGGGGTTGAAAAATGTTACTTTTTTACCATGCACATTGGTCCAAAACGTTGAAAAATTTCGAATTTTTTCTCTACTTCTCTACCCTACCCCGTCGCAGGAGACTGTTTCAAGTTTAGAATTGGCATTTGACATAACCTCTCAGAAACTTTAAATTTTACATCTGAGACCAGGAATCAAAGATACTAGTAAAGAAATATCCAAAATTGTTGGAACCACATCGCTGCTCTGATTCATTAAAAAATCAAATACACAATGCAGTGACTTTTCGAACATACATGCGTTTCGCATCAGGTGGTTATTAAAAAATAAATCATCCGAACGAACAGTAGGTACAAATTTTTTTCTTTATTTAATTTTATGCATACTTCATTATAAATTATTTACAAAGAAAAAAACAACATTCGATCATCAAACGGCCTTATTAACTTTAATAATACGTAGGTACCTACCTAACTTTGTGAATGTAAATAATTGATAAAAATCCATAGTCCTGCTTACTCGTATATCACGAATCGAATATTATTACGTAAGTACCTATGCAGATTTTGAGTAGAAAATCCGTCTGTAAAAGTCGAGTCAACATTCGTCAATTATTTTAATAATAATCAAAAATAATACGTCAAAATCTGGATTAAAGTAATATTTTTTTACAAAGAACTAAAATAGGTTTGAATTTTATTCAAATGAGAAAATTCGTTTTCCACTCGGTTTCATTTTCATAACGACACGTCTGATTTTTATATTCATCTAAATAAATCTATGATGAAAAAAAAAAAATATATACAAATGTAATATCATAGAACTTTACCAGAGATATTTTCATAAAGTGCTCTCATTTTCAGCATAGGCAATCGTACAACACGAAGGTAAAAGATATCTCGAAAATACATGAAAGGAAAAGAGCAAGGGGGAAAGGGGGAACAAAAAAAATAAATTCATTTTTTTCCAACTCGGAAACGTACTTTACCCATGTTAACGTCCGAATAAAATTTATAATTTATTGAACCCATCGTCGTATACCTGTTAACCGACATTCTTTATGAAGAACTAAGATGTAAACAAAAATAAAGACTGCGGAGTCTTGAACGTAATAACAATAAAATGTTATAATTTTGTCAGCAGGCGTTTCTAGAATCTACTCAAGTACAGGCGGATGAAAAAAGGTGAAACGATTTACGATCCACTTGCCAGACCAGATGTCATTTATTTTTGTGTAACATTGAAAACGAACGTTGCTATCTTCGGTGGCTGCAAAACTGGCAATTCTGCAAACCGGATTCCGATTGCAATAAAAATTAAAATTTTTTCGCTCCAATACGTCAAAATCTGTACCAAAGTTGGTTCGGATTTTAGTTTCTCACTAGTGAGTGGAATGAAAATTCCGAGTACGTACATCACGTTTATCTCTTATTTAACTAGATGATAGAAACGACTTAATCAAGGTATAAATACCGGTTGCCTTCTTAACCACCCTATAAATATATCAACGTTTGGGAACAGTAGTAAATGTTGGTAAAATATTACAAAACTTTGGCGCTGCCGACCGTCGATTGTAGATCGGTATGCGAGACATAGGCGTTGCATTCTCCTTTCTTTTTTTCTAATGGACGGCATCCCGCGGTTAACACCGATAACTTAATTTTTTTCAAGCATAAATGGTTTAATTTTGAGGTATCTGAGGACTATAGGCCTGGCGAGAATACCTGTGAATAGGTTTTTCAAGTTGAGAGCTTGTAGGATGATCACTTTTCGTTTACATAGTGTCACCTTTTATGACACTGGCCATAATAAAAAATCAAGTGAACCAGTTAAAAACGACGCTGTTTTTTTTTCAAAAAAGTGTGACTGTGGCGTCTGAATAATATCTATTTTAGGTGAAATATTCTTCGAGCTGTTATAAAAATATATGTAAGGGTATTTTATCAATAAAAATATTGACGGGTGTATTTTCTCGTAAACTGGATCTTTCTCAAGTTGTGTTTTCACTTAAGTGGAAAAGTTTGGAAAAATGGGTCTATTTTTTAAAATCATTTATAACTTTTAGGTCATTACGTCTATCGAAAAGGAAATAAGACTATGTTTAGCAACCAAAGAACCGTTTTCAACTTTCCATAACATTTATGGTTCATAATTTTGGAAACAAACGTGCTCGGAAATACTAAGATTCAAATTCACCCAGTTTTTTTCTCGCGATGTCACCAAAGGAGGGGAGGAGAGGGGAATGGTCGACGTAGGATTTTCAAAAATTAGGGTAAAATGTAAATATATTTAATAGGTAAGGGAATAATTAATGAATTTTTTGAAGCCAAGTTTCTTCTTAATAGACTGTTTCAGTAACGAGAGGCAGCTTGGATGGAAAAAGGGAAGAGCTGTCATTCGATAGGATTTTTTCGTGGCAGTTGCAGGTGAGTAAATAAACTGACAAATTCTTCTTTATGGACCAGTTTGAATATGAAAACAGGTGGTCGTTAATGGTACTTAGAGTTGATGTATCATACCGGAACCCTACAAATAGATAAGTAAGGATAAATTCTCATAAATAGAGAATAAGTTACATTGTTGTTCTGGTTCGTAGTAAGTACTTCGTTAATTTTTTCGAGCTTACCTATTTGGTATTATGATAGATACTTGGTGAAAAATTAGCTGAAAAAAACCAAAAACAAAATAAGGTATACACGTACTTGAAGTAAATTGGTTTACCTGTCTACTTCATTTTCAGAGAAATACGTATCTACTTTCAACTAGAAACCTGCTCAATCCATTAGTTTAATTAGATATCGTTTATAAGCTACCTATTAAATATTTCAATTCAGCGTCATTCGGATGGAAGAAAATCAATATTATTATCTAGGTATTTAATTTTTGACCCTTTTATTTTATCCTCCAGAGAATTTATTTTATCTTTTTTTTAAACAGAAATCTGTCACTGATTTCTCATTCGACTTCATTTTGTATTTCATTTTCGGCATTTTTCCTTGTTATAAAAATATTTTTATGCTGGGTGATTTGATTATCTACGGCAAGTGGAATTTGATTATAACTAGGGATAAAAATTATATCAATGATTCGGAAGGATTCCGTGTCGACAATTGTCGAAATTGAGATAGAAATCGAGAGCCAAACGGTAAGTACTGGCAGATACTTATAAATTATAATATGAATTGAACGAATAAGTACAACTTGGGTGGTGTGGTCAAATGAATTATGCGACAACTTTGATTTCGTGATTACCCGACATGCACGAGATCTGAATAGAGGAGTGATTCGTTTGAATAAACTGCGGAAAAAGGAAGCGAATGTAATATCTACTCCATACCAATTTAATAACTTTAATCAAAATAAAAAGTGTATGGAAATTTGGGATTGGCTGGGATTGGCTGGGACTTATTGGCCATAGATCATGTCTTGCTCTGATTTTAATCGTAAATATTAAACCTTGACGAATAAAACAGATACATTTCATAAAAAGTTTGACCATTGAGTGAGTAGCTGGGTACCTACTTTATACCTTTCAAAAGAGATTTTTTCTCAAAGCGAAGGAAAACAAACTCAAAGTACTTAATAAAGTTGTGAGCCCGAGCGAACTTCCTATTATCCTGGAACTCGGCTGGAATTGGCAGGACGGCAAAACCGACGGCACCGCTGGAATCGGCTCGTCCGGCCGGTCATTTTGGTAGGGTCACTTTTGACATTTGGTCAATTCCAGCGATTTTTGCCTGGAACTCGGCTGGAATTGGCCGGACGGGAAAACCGACGGCACCGCTGGAATCGGCTCGTCCGGCCGGTCATTTTGGTAGGGTCACTTTTGACATTTGGTCAATTCCAGCGATTTTTGCCTGGTACTCGGCTGGAATTGGCCGGACGGCAAAACCGACGGCACTGCTGGAATCGGCTCGTCCGGCCGGTCATTTTGGTAGGGTCACTTTTGACATTTGGTCAATTCCAGCGATTTTTGCCTGGAACTCGGCTAAAATTGGCCGCACGGCAAAACCGACGGCACCGCTGGAATCGGCTCGTCCAGCCGGTCATTTTGGTAGAGTCACTTTTGACATTTGGTCAATTCCAGCGATTTTTGCCTGGAACTCGGCTGGAATTGGCCGGACGGGAAAACCGACGGCACTGCTGGAATCGGCTCGTCCGGCCGGTCATTTTGGTAGGGTCACTTTTGACATTTGGTCAATTCCAGCGATTTTTGCCTGGAACTCGGCTAAAATTGGCCGCACGGCAAAACCGACGGCACCGCTGGAATCGGCTCGTCCAGCCGGTCATTTTGGTAGAGTCACTTTTGACATTTGGTCAATTCCAGCGATTTTTGCCTGGAACTCGGCTGGAATTGGCCGGACGGGAAAACCGACGGCACCGCTGGAATCGGCTCGTCCGGCCGGGCATTTTGGTAGGGTCACTTTTGACATTTGGTCAATTCCAGCGATTTTTGCCTGGTACTCGGCTGGAATAGGCCGGACGGCAAATTCCAAAAATGTAATAGTTTTTGAAATTCGAGTGATTTTCGACCGAGTTACGGGCATTTCTCTGCGGCGGCGCGGCGCCGACCATACATCGACCTTCCGACTCAACTTTTGTTCTAATATGCTCCAATTTGGATCGTGAAAAAACCATTCGATTCGTCTCGACGAGAGGATTCCAAAAATGTATTAGTTTTTGAAATTCGAGTGATTTTCGACCGAGTTACGGGCATTTTTCTGCGGCGGAGCGGCGCCGACCATACATCGACTTTCCGACTCAACTTTTGTTCTAATGCTCCAATTTGGATCGTGAAAAAACCATTCGATAGTGCTTGAAGAGAGGATTCCGAATCTGTATTACATTTTGCATTTTGAAAAATTCTCGACCGAATAACCAGCATTTTTCTCAATCTGCAATCCGCGAAAATCAATAATATCTCTCACCCAAATGCTCGAAATTAAACGATGAAAAAACCATTCGATAGTGCTTGACGAGAGGATTCCGAAAATGTATTAGTTTTTGAAATTCGAGTGATTTTCGACCGAGTTACGGGCATTTTTCTGCGGCGGAGCGGCGCCGACCATACATCGACTTTCCGACTCAACTTTTGTTCTAATGCTTCAATTTGGATCGTGAAAAAACCATTCGATAGTGCTTGAAGAGAGGATTCCGAATCTGTATTACATTTTGCATTTTGAAAAATTCTCGACCGAATAACCAGCATTTTTCTCAATCTGCAATCCGCGAAAATCAATAATATCTCTCACCCAAATGCTCGAAATTAAACGATGAAAAAACCATTCGATAGTGCTTGACGAGAGGATTCCGAAAATGTATTAGTTTTTGAAATTGGAGTGATTTTCGACCGAGTTACGGGCATTTCTCTGCGGCGCGGCGCGGCGCCGACCATACATCGACCTTCCGACCCAACTTTTGTTCTAATGCTCCAATTTGGATCGTGAAAAAACCATTCGATTCGTCTCGACGAGAGGATTCCAAAAATGTATTAGTTTTTGAAATTGGAGTGATTTTCGACCGAGTAACGGGCATTTCTAAGCGGCGGCGCGGCGCCGACCATACATCGACCTTCCGACTCAACTTTTGTTCTAATGCTCCAATTTGGATCGTGAAAAAACCATTCGATAGTGCTTGACGAGAGGATTCCGAAAATGTATTAGTTTTTGAAATTTGAGTGATTTCCGGCCGAGTTACGGGCATTTCTCTGCGGCGCCGACCATACATCAACCTTCCGCGCCGGAAAAAAATCAACTTTTTTTCTAATGCTCGAAATGGGATGGTAATTAAACCATTCGTTTGTTCACGATGAGAGGAATCCAAAAATGTGTTAGTTTTTGCATTTTGGGCAATTTTTGGCCGAGTTACGGGCGTTTTTCTTCATCAACTAACCAGGCAGCAAAAAAGCTATCTCCCGTCCAAATGCTCGAAATGGGATGACAAAAAAGCCATTCGTTTGTTCATGACGAGAGGATTCCGAAAATGTATGAGTTTTTGCATTTTGAGCGATTTTCGACCGAGTTACGGGCATTTCTCTGCGGCGCCAACCATACATCAACCTTCCGCGCCGGAAAAAAATCAACTTTTGTTCTAATGCTCCAATTTGGATCATGAAAAACCCATTCGATTCGTCTCGACGAGAGGATTCCAAAAATGTATTAGTTTTTAAAATTCGAAAGATTTTCGACCGAGTTACGGGCATTTCTCTGCGGCGCGGCGCGGCGCCGACCATACATCGACCTTCCGACTCAACTTTTGTTCTAATGCTCCAATTTCGATCGTGAAAAGACCATTCGATTTGTCTCGACGGGAAGATTCCAAAAATGTATTAGTTTTTGAAATTCGAGTGATTTTCGACCGAGTTACGGGCATTTCTCTGCGGCGCGGCGCGGCGCCGACCATACATCGACCTTCCGACTCAACTTTTGTTCTAATGCTCCAATTTGGATCGTGAAAAAACCATTCGATTCGTCTCGACGAGAGGATTCCAAAAATGTATTAGTTACTGAAATTCGAGTGATTTTCGACCGAGTTACGGGCATTTCTCTGCGGCGCGGCGCGGCGCGGCGCCGACCATACATCGACCTTCCGACTCAACTTTTGTTCTAATGCTCCAATTTGGATCGTGAAAAAACCATTCGATAGTGCTTGAAGAGAGGATTCCGAATCTGTATTACATTTTGCATTTTGAAAAATTCTCGACCGAATAACCAGCATTTTTCTCAATCTGCAATCCGCGAAAATCAATGATATCTCTCACCCAAATGCTCGAAATTAAACGATGATAAAACCATTCGATAGTGCTTGACGAGAGGATTCCGATAATGTATTAGTTTTTGAAATTTGAGTGATTTCCGGCCGAGTTACGGGCATTTCTCTGCGGCGCCAACCATACATCAACCTTCCGCGCCGGAAAAAAATTCAACTTTTTTTCTAATGCTCGAAATGGGATGGTAATTAAACCATTCGTTTGTTCACGATGAGAGGAATCCAAAAATGTGTTAGTTTTTGCATTTTGGGCAATTTTTGGCCGAGTTACGGGCGTTTTTCTTCATCAACTAACCAGGCAGCAAAAAAGCTATCTCCCGTCCAAATGCTCGAAATGGGATGACAAAAAAACCATTCGTTTGTTCATGACGAGAGGATTCCGAAAATGTATGAGTTTTTGCATTTTGAGCGATTTTCGACCGAGTTACGGGCATTTCTCTGCGGCGCCAACCATACATCAACCTTCCGCGCCGGAAAAAAATCAACTTTTGTTCTAATGCTCCAATTTGGATCATGAAAAACCCATTCGATTCGTCTCGACGAGAGGATTCCAAAAATGTATTAGTTTTTAAAATTCGAAAGATTTTCGACCGAGTTACGGGCATTTCTCTGCGGCGCGGCGCGGCGCGGCGCCGACCATACATCGACCTTCCGACTCAACTTTTGTTCTAATGCTCCAATTTCGATCGTGAAAAGACCATTCGATTTGTCTCGACGGGAAGATTCCAAAAATGTATTAGTTTTTGAAATTCGAGTGATTTTCGACCGAGTTACGGGCATTTCTCGGCGGCGCGGCGCGGCGCCGACCATACATCGACCTTCCGACTCAACTTTTGTTCTAATGCTCCAATTTGGATCGTGAAAAAACCATTCGATAGTGCTTGAAGAGAGGATTCCGAATCTGTATTACATTTTGCATTTTGAAAAATTCTCGACCGAATAACCAGCATTTTTCTCAATCTGCAATCCGCGAAAATCAATGATATCTCTCACCCAAATGCTCGAAATTATACGATGAAAAAACCATTCGATAGTGCTTGACGAGAGGGTTCCGAAAATGTATTAGTTTTTGAAATTTGAGTGATTTCTGGCCGAGTTACGGGCATTTCTCTGCGGCGCCGACCATACATCAACCTTCCGCGCCGGAAAAAAATCAACTTTTTTTCTAATGCTCGAAATGGGATGGTAATTAAACCATTCGTTTGTTCACGATGAGAGGAATCCAAAAATGTGTTAGTTTTTGCATTTTGGGCAATTTTTGGCCGAGTTACGGGCGTTTTTCTTCATCAACTAACCAGGCAGCAAAAAGCTATCTCCCGTCCAAATGCTCGAAATGGGATGACAAAAAGCCATTCGTTTGTTCATGACGAGAGGATTCCGAAAATGTATGAGTTTTTGCATTTTGAGCGATTTTCGACCGAGTTACGGGCATTTCTCTGCGGCGCCAACCATACATCAACCTTCCGCGCCGGAAAAAAATCAACTTTTGTTCTAATGCTCCAATTTGGATCATGAAAAACCCATTCGATTCGTCTCGACGAGAGGATTCCAAAAATGTATTAGTTTTTAAAATTCGAAAGATTTTCGACCGAGTTACGGGCATTTCTCTGCGGCGCGGCGCGGCGCCGACCATACATCGACCTTCCGACTCAACTTTTGTTCTAATGCTCCAATTTCGATCGTGAAAAGACCATTCGATTTGTCTCGACGGGAAGATTCCAAAAATGTATTAGTTTTTGAAATTCGAGTGATTTTCGACCGAGTTACGGGCATTTCTCTGCGGCGCGGCGCGGCGCGGCGCCGACCATACATCGACCTTCCGACTCAACTTTTGTTCTAATGCTCCAATTTGGATCGTGAAAAAACCATTCGATTCGTCTCGACGAGAGGATTCCAAAAATGTATTAGTTACTGAAATTCGAGTGATTTTCGACCGAGTTACGGGCATTTCTCTGCGGCGCGGCGCGGCGCGGCGCCGACCATACATCGACCTTCCGACTCAACTTTTGTTCTAATGCTCCAATTTGGATCGTGAAAAAACCATTCGATAGTGCTTGAAGAGAGGATTCCGAATCTGTATTACATTTTGCATTTTGAAAAATTCTCGACCGAATAACCAGCATTTTTCTCAATCTGCAATCCGCGAAAATCAATGATATCTCTCACCCAAATGCTCGAAATTAAACGATGATAAAACCATTCGATAGTGCTTGACGAGAGGATTCCGATAATGTATTAGTTTTTGAAATTTGAGTGATTTCCGGCCGAGTTACGGGCATTTCTCTGCGGCGCCAACCATACATCAACCTTCCGCGCCGGAAAAAAATCAACTTTTTTTCTAATGCTCGAAATGGGATGGTAATTAAACCATTCGTTTGTTCACGATGAGAGGAATCCAAAAATGTGTTAGTTTTTGCATTTTGGGCAATTTTTGGCCGAGTTACGGGCGTTTTTCTTCATCAACTAACCAGGCAGCAAAAAAGCTATCTCCCGTCCAAATGCTCGAAATGGGATGACAAAAAAACCATTCGTTTGTTCATGACGAGAGGATTCCGAAAATGTATGAGTTTTTGCATTTTGAGCGATTTTCGACCGAGTTACGGGCATTTCTCTGCGGCGCCAACCATACATCAACCTTCCGCGCCGGAAAAAAATCAACTTTTGTTCTAATGCTCCAATTTGGATCATGAAAAACCCATTCGATTCGTCTCGACGAGAGGATTCCAAAAATGTATTAGTTTTTAAAATTCGAAAGATTTTCGACCGAGTTACGGGCATTTCTCTGCGGCGGCGCGGCGCCGACCATACATCGACCTTCCGTCTCAACTTTTGTTCTAATGCTCCAATTTGGATCGTGAAAAAACCATTCGATTCGTCTCGACGGGAAGATTCCAAAAATGTATTAGTTTTTGAAATTGGAGTGATTTTCGACCGAGTTACGGGCATTTCTCTGCGGCGCGGCGCGACGCCGACCATACATCGACCTTCCGACTCAACTTTTGTTCTAATGCTCCAATTTGGATCGTGAAAAAACCATTCGATAGTGCTTGAAGAGAGGATTCCGAATCTGTATTACATTTTGCATTTTGAAAAATTCTCGACCGAATAACCAGCATTTTTCACAATCTGCAATCCGCGAAAATCAATAATATCTCTCACCCAAATGCTCGAAATTAAACGATGAAAAAACCATTCGATAGTGCTTGACGAGAGGGTTCCGAAAATGTATTAGTTTTTGAAATTTGAGTGATTTCTGGCCGAGTTACGGGCATTTCTCTGCGGCGCCGACCATACATCAACCTTCCGCGCCGGAAAAAAATCAACTTTTTTTCTAATGCTCGAAATGGGATGGTAATTAAACCATTCGTTTGTTCACGATGAGAGGAATCCAAAAATGTGTTAGTTTTTGCATTTTGGGCAATTTTTGGCCGAGTTACGGGCGTTTTTCTTCATCAACTAACCAGGCAGCAAAAAAGCTATCTCCCGTCCAAATGCTCGAAATGGGATGTCCCAAAAACCATTCGTTTGTTCATGACGAGAGGATTCCGAAAATGTATGAGTTTTTGCATTTTGAGCGATTTTCGACCGAGTTACGGGCATTTCTCTGCGGCACCAACCATACATCAACCTTCCGCGCCGGAAAAAAATCAACTTTTGTTCTAATGCTCCAATTTGGATCATGAAAAACCCATTCGATTCGTCTCGACGAGAGGATTCCAAAAATGTATTAGTTTTTGAAATTCGACTGATTTTCGACCGAGTTACGGGCATTTCTCTGCGGCGCGGCGCGGCGACGACCATACATCGACCTTCCGACTCAACTTTTGTTCTAATGCTCCAATTTGGATCGTGAAAAAACCATTCGATTCGTCTCGACGAGAGGATTCCAAAAATGTATTAGTTTTTGAAATTGGAGTGATTTTCGACCGAGTAACGGGCATTTCTAAGCGGCGGCGCGGCGCCGACCATACATCGACCTTCCGACTCAACTTTTGTTCTAATGCTCCAATTTGGATCGTGAAAAAACCATTCGATTCGTCTCGACGAGAGGATTCCAAAAATGTATTAGTTTTTGAAATTGGAGTGATTTTCGACCGAGTTACGGGCATTTCTCTGCGGCGGCGCGGCGCCGACCATACATCGACCTTCCGTCTCAACTTTTGTTCTAATGCTCCAATTTGGATCGTGAAAAACCATTCGATTCGTCTCGACGGGAAGATTCCAAAAATGTATTAGTTTTTGAAATTGGAGTGATTTTCGACCGAGTTACGGGCATTTCTCTGCGGCGCGGCGCGACGCCGACCATACATCGACCTTCCGACTCAACTTTTGTTCTAATGCTCCAATTTGGATCGTGAAAAAACCATTCGATAGTGCTTGAAGAGAGGATTCCGAATCTGTATTACATTTTGCATTTTGAAAAATTCTCGACCGAATAACCAGCATTTTTCTCAATCTGCAATCCGCGAAAATCAATAATATCTCTCACCCAAATGCTCGAAATTAAACGATGAAAAAACCATTCGATAGTGCTTGACGAGAGGGTTCCGAAAATGTATTAGTTTTTGAAATTTGAGTGATTTCTGGCCGAGTTACGGGCATTTCTCTGCGGCGCCGACCATACATCAACCTTCCGCGCCGGAAAAAAATCAACTTTTTTTCTAATGCTCGAAATGGGATGGTAATTAAACCATTCGTTTGTTCACGATGAGAGGAATCCAAAAATGTGTTAGTTTTTGCATTTTGGGCAATTTTTGGCCGAGTTACGGGCGTTTTTCTTCATCAACTAACCAGGCAGCAAAAAAGCTATCTCCCGTCCAAATGCTCGAAATGGGATGACAAAAAAACCATTCGTTTGTTCATGACGAGAGGATTCCGAAAATGTATGAGTTTTTGCATTTTGAGCGATTTTCGACCGAGTTACGGGCATTTCTCTGCGGCACCAACCATACATCAACCTTCCGCGCCGGAAAAAAATCAACTTTTGTTCTAATGCTCCAATTTGGATCATGAAAAACCCATTCGATTCGTCTCGACGAGAGGATTCCAAAAATGTATTAGTTTTTGAAATTCGACTGATTTTCGACCGAGTTACGGGCATTTCTCTGCGGCGCGGCGCGGCGACGACCATACATCGACCTTCCGACTCAACTTTTGTTCTAATGCTCCAATTTGGATCGTGAAAAAACCATTCGATTCGTCTCGACGAGAGGATTCCAAAAATGTATTAGTTTTTGAAATTGGAGTGATTTTCGACCGAGTTACGGGCATTTCTCTGCGGCGCGGCGCGGCGCCGACCATACATCGACCTTCCGACCCAACTTTTGTTCTAATGCTCCAATTTGGATCGTGAAAAAACCATTCGATTCGTCTCGACGAGAGGATTCCAAAAATGTATTAGTTTTTGAAATTGGAGTGATTTTCGACCGAGTAACGGGCATTTCTAAGCGGCGGCGCGGCGCCGACCATACATCGACCTTCCGACTCAACTTTTGTTCTAATGCTCCAATTTGGATCGTGAAAAAACCATTCGATTCGTCTCGACGAGAGGATTCCAAAAATGTATTAGTTTTTGAAATTGGAGTTATTTTCGACCGAGTTACGGGCATTTCTCTGCGGCGCGGCGTGGCGCCGACCATACATCAACCTTCCGCGCCGGAAAAAAATCAACTTTATTTCTAATCCTCGAAATGGGATGGTAATTAAACCATTCGTTTGTTCACGATGAGAGGAATCCAAAAATGTGTTAGTTTTTGCATTTTGGGCAATTTTTGGCCGAGTTACGGGCGTGTTTGTTCCTCAACTAACCAGGCAGCACAAAAGCAATATCCCCTCCCAAAGCTCGAAAAGGGATGGAAAAAAAAACATTCGATAGTGCTTGACGAGAGGATTCCGAAAATGTATGAGTTTTTGCATTTTGAGCGATTTTTGACCGAGTTACGGGCATTTCTCTGCGGCGCCAACCATACATCAACCTTCCGCGCCGGAAAAAAATCAACTTTTGTTCTAATGCTCCAATTTGGATCATGAAAAACCCATTCGATTCGTCTCGACGAGAGGATTCCAAAAATGTATTAGTTTTTAAAATTCGAAAGATTTTCGACCGAGTTACGGGCATTTCTCTGCGGCGCGGCGCGGCGCCGACCATACATCGACCTTCCGACTCAACTTTTGTTCTAATGCTCCAATTTCGATCGTGAAAAGACCATTCGATTTGTCTCGACGGGAAGATTCCAAAAATGTATTAGTTTTTGAAATTCGAGTGATTTTCGACCGAGTTACGGGCATTTCTCTGCGGCGCGGCGCGGCGCGGCGCCGACCATACATCGACCTTCCGACTCAACTTTTGTTCTAATGCTCCAATTTGGATCCTGAAAAACCATTCGATTCGTCTCGACGAGAGGATTCCAAAAATGTATTAGTTACTGAAATTCGAGTGATTTTCGACCGAGTTACGGGCATTTCTCTGCGGCGCGGCGCGGCGGCGCCGACCATACATCGACCTTCCGACTCAACTTTTGTTCTAATGCTCCAATTTGGATCGTGAAAAACCATTCGATAGTGCTTGAAGAGAGGATTCCGAATCTGTATTACATTTTGCATTTTGAAAAATTCTCGACCGAATAACCAGCATTTTTCTCAATCTGCAATCCGCGAAAATCAATGATATCTCTCACCCAAATGCTCGAAATTAAACGATGAAAAAACCATTCGATAGTGCTTGACGAGAGGATTCCGAAAATGTATTAGTTTTTGAAATTTGAGTGATTTCCGGCCGAGTTACGGGCATTTCTCTGCGGCGCCAACCATACATCAACCTTCCGCGCCGGAAAAAAATCAACTTTTTTTCTAATGCTCGAAATGGGATGGTAATTAAACCATTCGTTTGTTCACGATGAGCGGAATCCAAAAATGTGTTAGTTTTTGCATTTTGGGCAATTTTTGGCCGAGTTACGGGCGTTTTTCTTCATCAACTAACCAGGCAGCAAAAAAGCTATCTCCCGTCCAAATGCTCGAAATGGGATGACAAAAAAACCATTCGTTTGTTCATGACGAGAGGATTCCGAAAATGTATGAGTTTTTGCATTTTGAGCGATTTTCGACCGAGTTACGGGCATTTCTCTGCGGCGCCAACCATACATCAACCTTCCGCGCCGGAAAAAAATCAACTTTTGTTCTAATGCTCCAATTTGGATCATGAAAAACCCATTCGATTCGTCTCGACGAGAGGATTCCAAAAATGTATTAGTTTTTAAAATTCGAAAGATTTTCGACCGAGTTACGGGTATTTCTCTGCGGCGCGGCGCGGCGCCGACCATACATCGACCTTCCGACTCAACTTTTGTTCTAATGCTCCAATTTCGATCGTGAAAAGACCATTCGATTTGTCTCGACGGGAAGATTCCAAAAATGTATTAGTTTTTGAAATTCGAGTGATTTTCGACCGAGTTACGGGCATTTCTCGGCGGCGCGGCGCGGCGCCGACCATACATCGACCTTCCGACTCAACTTTTGTTCTAATGCTCCAATTTGGATCGTGAAAAAACCATTCGATAGTGCTTGAAGAGAGGATTCCGAATCTGTATTACATTTTGCATTTTGAAAAATTCTCGACCGAATAACCAGCATTTTTCTCAATCTGCAATCCGCGAAAATCAATGATATCTCTCACCCAAATGCTCGAAATTAAACGATGAAAAAACCATTCGATAGTGCTTGACGAGAGGGTTCCGAAAATGTATTAGTTTTTGAAATTTGAGTGATTTCTGGCCGAGTTACGGGCATTTCTCTGCGGCGCCGACCATACATCAACCTTCCGCGCCGGAAAAAAATCAACTTTTTTTCTAATGCTCGAAATGGGATGGTAATTAAACCATTCGTTTGTTCACGATGAGAGGAATCCAAAAATGTGTTAGTTTTTGCATTTTGGGCAATTTTTGGCCGAGTTACGGGCGTGTTTGTTCATCAACTAACCAGGCAGCAAAAAGCTATCTCCCGTCCAAATGCTCGAAATGGGATGACAAAAACCATTCGTTTGTTCATGACGAGATGATTCCGAAAATGTATGAGTTTTTGCATTTTGAGCGATTTTCGACCGAGTTACGGGCATTTCTCTGCGGCACCAACCATACATCAACCTTCCGCGCCGGAAAAAAATCAACTTTTGTTCTAATGCTCCAATTTGGATCATGAAAAACCCATTCGATTCGTCTCGACGAGAGGATTCCAAAAATGTATTAGTTTTTAAAATTCGAAAGATTTTCGACCGAGTTACGGGCATTTCTCTGCGGCGCGGCGCGGCGCCGACCATACATCGACCTTCCGACTCAACTTTTGTTCTAATGCTCCAATTTCGATCGTGAAAAGACCATTCGATTTGTCTCGACGGGAAGATTCCAAAAATGTATTAGTTTTTGAAATTCGAGTGATTTTCGACCGAGTTACGGGCATTTCTCGGCGGCGCGGCGCGGCGCCGACCATACATCGACCTTCCGACTCAACTTTTGTTCTAATGCTCCAATTTGGATCGTGAAAAAACCATTCGATAGTGCTTGAAGAGAGGATTCCGAATCTGTATTACATTTTGCATTTTGAAAAATTCTCGACCGAATAACCAGCATTTTTCTCAATCTGCAATCCGCGAAAATCAATGATATCTCTCACCCAAATGCTCGAAATTAAACGATGAAAAAACCATTCGATAGTGCTTGACGAGAGGGTTCCGAAAATGTATTAGTTTTTGAAATTTGAGTGATTTCTGGCCGAGTTACGGGCATTTCTCTGCGGCGCCGACCATACATCAACCTTCCGCGCCGGAAAAAAATCAACTTTTTTTCTAATGCTCGAAATGGGATGGTAATTAAACCATTCGTTTGTTCACGATGAGAGGAATCCAAAAATGTGTTAGTTTTTGCATTTTGGGCAATTTTTGGCCGAGTTACGGGCGTTTTTCTTCATCAACTAACCAGGCAGCAAAAAAGCTATCTCCCGTCCAAATGCTCGAAATGGGATGACAAAAAAACCATTCGTTTGTTCATGACGAGAGGATTCCGAAAATGTATGAGTTTTTGCATTTTGAGCGATTTTCGACCGAGTTACGGGCATTTCTCTGCGGCACCAACCATACATCAACCTTCCGCGCCGGAAAAAAATCAACTTTTGTTCTAATGCTCCAATTTGGATCATGAAAAACCCATTCGATTCGTCTCGACGAGAGGATTCCAAAAATGTATTAGTTTTTGAAATTCGACTGATTTTCGACCGAGTTACGGGCATTTCTCTGCGGCGCGGCGCGGCGACGACCATACATCGACCTTCCGACTCAACTTTTGTTCTAATGCTCCAATTTGGATCGTGAAAAAACCATTCGATTCGTCTCGACGAGAGGATTCCAAAAATGTATTAGTTTTTGAAATTGGAGTGATTTTCGACCGAGTAACGGGCATTTCTAAGCGGCGGCGCGGCGCCGACCATACATCGACCTTCCGACTCAACTTTTGTTCTAATGCTCCAATTTGGATCGTGAAAAAACCATTCGATTCGTCTCGACGAGAGGATTCCAAAAATGTATTAGTTTTTGAAATTGGAGTGATTTTCGACCGAGTTACGGGCATTTCTCTGCGGCGGCGCGGCGCCGACCATACATCGACCTTCCGTCTCAACTTTTGTTCTAATGCTCCAATTTGGATCGTGAAAAAACCATTCGATTCGTCTCGACGGGAAGATTCCAAAAATGTATTAGTTTTTGAAATTGGAGTGATTTTCGACCGAGTTACGGGCATTTCTCTGCGGCGCGGCGCGACGCCGACCATACATCGACCTTCCGACTCAACTTTTGTTCTAATGCTCCAATTTGGATCGTGAAAAAACCATTCGATAGTGCTTGAAGAGAGGATTCCGAATCTGTATTACATTTTGCATTTTGAAAAATTCTCGACCGAATAACCAGCATTTTTCTCAATCTGCAATCCGCGAAAATCAATAATATCTCTCACCCAAATGCTCGAAATTAAACGATGAAAAAACCATTCGATAGTGCTTGACGAGAGGGTTCCGAAAATGTATTAGTTTTTGAAATTTGAGTGATTTCTGGCCGAGTTACGGGCATTTCTCTGCGGCGCCGACCATACATCAACAATACGCGACGGAAAAAATGCAGAAATGTTTCTAATGGTGTAAGTGGGATGGTAATTGAACCATTCGTTTGTTCACGATGAGAGGAATCCAAAAATGTGTTAGTTTTTGCATTTTGGGCAATTTTTGGCCGAGTTACGGGCGTTTTTCTTCATCAACTAACCAGGCAGCAAAAAGCTATCTCCCGTCCAAATGCTCGAAATGGGATGACAAAAACCATTCGTTTGTTCATGACGAGAGGATTCCGAAAATGTATGAGTTTTTGCATTTTGAGCGATTTTCGACCGAGTTACGGGCATTTCTCTGCGGCACCAACCATACATCAACCTTCCGCGCCGGAAAAAAATCAACTTTTGTTCTAATGCTCCAATTTGGATCATGAAAAACCCATTCGATTCGTCTCGACGAGAGGATTCCAAAAATGTATTAGTTTTTGAAATTCGACTGATTTTCGACCGAGTTACGGGCATTTCTCTGCGGCGCGGCGCGGCGACGACCATACATCGACCTTCCGACTCAACTTTTGTTCTAATGCTCCAATTTGGATCGTGAAAAAACCATTCGATTCGTCTCGACGAGAGGATTCCAAAAATGTATTAGTTTTTGAAATTGGAGTGATTTTCGACCGAGTAACGGGCATTTCTAAGCGGCGGCGCGGCGCCGACCATACATCGACCTTCCGACTCAACTTTTGTTCTAATGCTCCAATTTGGATCGTGAAAAAACCATTCGATTCGTCTCGACGAGAGGATTCCAAAAATGTATTAGTTTTTGAAATTGGAGTGATTTTCGACCGAGTTACGGGCATTTCTCTGCGGCGGCGCGGCGCCGACCATACATCGACCTTCCGTCTCAACTTTTGTTCTAATGCTCCAATTTGGATCGTGAAAAAACCATTCGATTCGTCTCGACGGGAAGATTCCAAAAATGTATTAGTTTTTGAAATTGGAGTGATTTTCGACCGAGTTACGGGCATTTCTCTGCGGCGCGGCGCGACGCCGACCATACATCGACCTTCCGACTCAACTTTTGTTCTAATGCTCCAATTTGGATCGTGAAAAAACCATTCGATAGTGCTTGAAGAGAGGATTCCGAATCTGTATTACATTTTGCATTTTGAAAAATTCTCGACCGAATAACCAGCATTTTTCTCAATCTGCAATCCGCGAAAATCAATAATATCTCTCACCCAAATGCTCGAAATTAAACGATGAAAAAACCATTCGATAGTGCTTGACGAGAGGGTTCCGAAAATGTATTAGTTTTTGAAATTTGAGTGATTTCTGGCCGAGTTACGGGCATTTCTCTGCGGCGCCGACCATACATCAACCTTCCGCGCCGGAAAAAAATCAACTTTTGTTCTAATGCTCGAAATGGGATGGTAATTAAACCATTCGTTTGTTCACGATGAGAGGAATCCAAAAATGTGTTAGTTTTTGCATTTTGGGCAATTTTTGGCCGAGTTACGGGCGTTTTTCTTCATCAACGAACCAGGCAGCAAACAAGCTAACTCCCGGCCAAATTCGCGAACTGGGATGGGTAAAAAACCATTCGATTGTTCTTGACGAGAGGTTTCCGAAAATGTATGAGTTTTTGAATTTTGAGTGATTTTCGTCCGAGTTACGGGCATTTCTCTGCGGCACCAACCATACATCAACCTTCCGCGCCGGAAAAAAATCAACTTTTGTTCTAATGCTCCAATTTGGATCATGAAAAACCCATTCGATTCGTCTCGACGAGAGGATTCCAAAAATGTATTAGTTACTGAAATTCGAGTGATTTTCGACCGAGTTACGGGCATTTCTCTGCGGCGCGGCGCGGCGACGACCATACATCGACCTTCCGACTCAACTTTTGTTCTAATGCTCCAATTTGGATCGTGAAAAAACCATTCGATTCGTCTCGACGAGAGGATTCCAAAAATGTATTAGTTTTTGAAATTGGAGTGATTTTCGACCGAGTTACGGGCATTTCTCTGCGGCGCGGCGCGGCGCCGACCATACATCGACCTTCCGACCCAACTTTTGTTCTAATGCTCCAATTTGGATCGTGAAAAAACCATTCGATTCGTCTCGACGAGAGGATTCCAAAAATGTATTAGTTTTTGAAATTGGAGTGATTTTCGACCGAGTAACGGGCATTTCTAAGCGGCGGCGCGGCGCCGACCATACATCGACCTTCCGACTCAACTTTTGTTCTAATGCTCCAATTTGGATCGTGAAAAAACCATTCGATTCGTCTCGACGAGAGGATTCCAAAAATGTATTAGTTTTTGAAATTGGAGTTATTTTCGACCGAGTTACGGGCATTTCTCTGCGGCGCGGCGTGGCGCCGACCATACATCAACCTTCCGCGCCGGAAAAAAATCAACTTTTTTTCTAATGCTCGAAATGGGATGGTAATTAAACCATTCGTTTGTTCACGATGAGAGGAATCCAAAAATGTGTTAGTTTTTGCATTTTGGGCAATTTTTGGCCGAGTTACGGGCGTGTTGCTTCATCAACTGACCCGGCAGCAACCACGCACTCTCCCGTCCACATGCGCGAAATGGGAGGCCCAAAAAACCCTTGGGTGGGTCAGGACGTGAGGCGTCCGAAAATGTATGAGTTTTTGCATTTTGAGCGATTTTTGACCGAGTTACGGGCATTTCTCTGCGGCGCCAACCATACATCAACCTTCCGCGCCGGAAAAAAATCAACTTTTGTTCTAATGCTCCAATTTGGATCATGAAAAACCCATTCGATTCGTCTCGACGAGAGGATTCCAAAAATGTATTAGTTTTTAAAATTCGAAAGATTTTCGACCGAGTTACGGGCATTTCTCTGCGGCGCGGCGCGGCGCCGACCATACATCGACCTTCCGACTCAACTTTTGTTCTAATGCTCCAATTTCGATCGTGAAAAGACCATTCGATTTGTCTCGACGGGAAGATTCCAAAAATGTATTAGTTTTTGAAATTCGAGTGATTTTCGACCGAGTTACGGGCATTTCTCTGCGGCGCGGCGCGGCGCGGCGCCGACCATACATCGACCTTCCGACTCAACTTTTGTTCTAATGCTCCAATTTGGATCGTGAAAAAACCATTCGATTCGTCTCGACGAGAGGATTCCAAAAATGTATTAGTTACTGAAATTCGAGTGATTTTCGACCGAGTTACGGGCATTTCTCTGCGGCGCGGCGCGGCGCGGCGCCGACCATACATCGACCTTCCGACTCAACTTTTGTTCTAATGCTCCAATTTGGATCGTGAAAAACCATTCGATAGTGCTTGAAGAGAGGATTCCGAATCTGTATTACATTTTGCATTTTGAAAAATTCTCGACCGAATAACCAGCATTTTTCTCAATCTGCAATCCGCGAAAATCAATGATATCTCTCACCCAAATGCTCGAAATTAAACGATGAAAAAACCATTCGATAGTGCTTGACGAGAGGATTCCGAAAATGTATTAGTTTTTGAAATTTGAGTGATTTCCGGCCGAGTTACGGGCATTTCTCTGCGGCGCCAACCATACATCAACCTTCCGCGCCGGAAAAAAATCAACTTTTTTTCTAATGCTCGAAATGGGATGGTAATTAAACCATTCGTTTGTTCACGATGAGAGGAATCCAAAAATGTGTTAGTTTTTGCATTTTGGGCAATTTTTGGCCGAGTTACGGGCGTTTTTCTTCATCAACTAACCAGGCAGCAAAAAAGCTATCTCCCGTCCAAATGCTCGAAATGGGATGACAAAAAAACCATTCGTTTGTTCATGACGAGAGGATTCCGAAAATGTATGAGTTTTTGCATTTTGAGCGATTTTCGACCGAGTTACGGGCATTTCTCTGCGGCGCCAACCATACATCAACCTTCCGCGCCGGAAAAAAATCAACTTTTGTTCTAATGCTCCAATTTGGATCATGAAAAACCCATTCGATTCGTCTCGACGAGAGGATTCTAAAAATGTATTAGTTTTTGAAATTCGACTGATTTTCGACCGAGTTACGGGCATTTTGTCGCGATATCTCTCAACAAGCTACACCGTTGCACCAGATTTACTATAATATACATTGTCTCGGTCGTTGTAGCCGCGAGAACCACGTATCGGGCCACCTGGTTAATAACCAAGGCCCAGTAACGTTCAGGTGGCGGCTGTAGCGATGGAGCTAGGACAGGTGTCCTAAGATAGGTAGGCGAGGGAGGTAGGACTACCAATAACACCCCCTCCCACCTGTCCGAGTGTAATGCACTAAAGATCGAGCTTCACAGAGATAGAGTCTCTTCTAGCTACGAAAAACATTTTCGAGACCAAAAAAAAAATTGAGCGACTCAGAGACTTAATCTCTTCTTCGCATCTGTAAAGTTCGTTAGTAAAATTTTTAGTAAGGTTGAAAAATAGTTTCACAGAGACAGAATCCCTTCTAAACTACTTAAAAGTTGGTTACGTAGGAGTACAACAGTTTATTTACAAGTTATAACATTTACAACAAATTTATACACAACAATACAATAATGCTACATAGCGTTAACAAATAGGGGGGGATCGATCCATCATTTAAAGGCGTTTTGGTTTATGAATTTATAAACCTCAGCAAATTGTCTCTGCAAGAGTTGAAGGGCTCTTGTAGTAGCGCTTTTGTTAAGATATCAGCCAATTGATTAATTGTACTGACTTGCTCAACTTGTAACAATTTTTCATTTACATATTCGCGAATTTTTAAATAGCGAATTTCCACATGTTTCAGTCTGCCTTTACCAACACTATTATAAGATTGCTGTTTCGCAGCAAAATTATCTTCGTACATAGTGATTGGGAATACGTTTACATTTAGCACTTCTTTTGTCAAGTGACCCAAGTAAAGAATATCGTGTGCTGCTTCGTTTAGAGCAATGTATTCGGCTTCACATGTATGTTCAGCAATACACTTTTGAAGTCTAGAGCACCAAGCAATAGGCATACCACAAAATCGTACTATAAAACCAGTAGTGGATTTTCTCGTGGTGTTATCCCCTGCATGGTCTGCGTCTACATATGCATCAATCAATCCGATCGTATTTTTTAAAGATGATAGATCTTCGTTTATACGTTTAGGACAACGAATTCCCATACCGGTAGTTTGTTTTAGGTAGTGAAGAATTCTTTGTATTAGAGTCCAATGTAGCGGAGTTGGATTCGTTTGAAAACGAGCTAAATAATTAACAGCAAAGCTAATATCTAGTCGTATATAATTCGCTAAGTACATTATGGCACCAATAACTTTCCGATAAGGAAACACTTGACCATTTAATTCAATTATTTTTATATTGTTATGAGTTGAGAGTGGGGGCATGGGAATACATGACCACCTCGTTGCATCTAAGTCTGGCTCATAAAACTGTTCAACAATTGCGTTAGTATACGAAGTTTGGTGTAGAAAAATATTATCTTTACATTTTTCAACTTCGATACCTACAAACACTTTTGGAAACCCTAGATTTTTGGTTTCAAAACGTTTAGATAAAGTAACAATAAACTCTTGTATCATTTCAGAATTGTTACCTGTAACTAGAAAATCATCGATGTAAATAATAATGATGATTATGAAGTTACCTACAACTTTTGTATAAATACAAGGTTCTCTTGGATTACGTGTAAAGCCAATTGATATTAAATATTCGTGTAGAGTTCGATTAAAACATTTAGGCGCTGTAGGAAGACCATAGAGAGCTTTCTTCAATCTACATGCATATTTTTTACGATCAATATTTAAACCCAATGGAACCGATACATATTTTTCTCTGTCAATAAGTCCATGTAGGAAAGCATTTACAATATCGAGTTGGATTATATCCCAACCGAAAAGTGATACTATTGCAAAGAACCATCGAATAGAAGCCGCTGAGGGTGTAGGAGAGGCAGTATCTTCCTTAGAATACTTCTCTTTGTCCCTACAACCAAGTACAACTATTCTAGCTCTATAAGTACCATTTTTCTTTATGTTAAAAATCCATTTAAGTGGGATCACTTGTTTATTGGTTGGTTTTAGAACTATTTCCCAAACCTCATGACGATCCACCGCTTTAAGTTCTACAGTCATGGCCTTGTTCCATTTATCAGCATCAGAACCCTGAACTGCCTGTTTATAAGTCAGTTGTTGATTCTGATGGGCCGTAAACATACGTTTATCAAATTCTCCAAAATTGTCATATAATATTTTTAAGGAATGAACTTGAATATCGTTTACACTTGTATTATTATCACAGTCATAATTAAAAGTAATCTCTTCAAATTCTTCATCGGAATCACATTCAATTTGATTTGACGATGAAAGAGAGACTGGTGATGACTGAGTTACATTTACTGAGATATGAGTGGGTGTAGCATTACCCCCTCCATTCTTGAGATCGTTTAATTGAGTGGTCGCATTTTGAAAAAGCTCGAAAACTTTTTGCAAGCTTGTATCGTTAACAGGGTAATCATTTTTGAAAAGATGATTTTCCTGAATAATAACATTGCATACATTTTCTACTTTGAAAGTACATGGATCAAAAACTCGATATCCTGTGTTTGTGTAGCCAACAAGATACTGAGATTTTGAACGAGAATGAAACTTTTTACCTTTTGCCAATGTTTCATCGTGTGATTCGACCAATGAACCAAAAATTTTTATTTGTTTCAAATCAGGTCTCTTATTAAACATTTTCTCAAACGGCGTAACAAAGTCAAGTGCCGAGTGAGGACTTCTATTGTAGAGCCAGCAGGCTGTGTCTACTGCTAAACCCCACATATTTGCCGGCATTCCTGCCTCAAAGAGTAAAGCTCTTGAGCGTTCACATATCGTACGATGTGCCCTCTCCACGAGACCATTATGTTCGTGACAATGTGGTTCTGAGGGGTCAAGTTTAACATCATATTTATCAAGTACTACGCGAGTTGGACTACCAGTAAATTCTGTCCCATTATCACATCGTAGTAAATCGAATTGACCAGGATTAGGGTACCAAGCACGAAGATTGCGATAAGCTTCGTCTAAATAATCCGGTGTTTCACTTTTAGCTTTCATAACAAATACTTGAATATAACGAGAGTAATCGTCAATAACAGTGAGAATATATCTATTCTTTTGAACAAATGTAGGCGGAGAAACTTCACCTATGATATCCGCATGTACCACTTGACCAACTCTAGTTGCCCTTTCTCTGTCTTTAGGGAAATCTTTTCGAGTTGATTTTGCTTTTGCACAAACTTGGCAATCATTTATAGTTGTAGTCGAAATCAAATCATCTACTCCTTCAGTAACATTTCGGAGTTTATTAATATAATCACTAGACATATGACCCATACGTTTATGCCAAATATCGCCGTTCTGCTTCAAAGATTCAATTTTTTCAGGCGTTAAATTACGCCTTTTAGCTCTCAGTTTATTTCGATTTACTTTAGTAGAATTATTATTATTGGTATCATCTTTATTAGAAAAAGAACTCGAAGCAATTTCGTCAGAAACATTTTTATTTAAATTTAAGTCAGTAGAAATCAAGGCAGATAATTGAAAAATATCTCCGCGGACTCGCAGTAACGTTATTTTCCGTTTTTCGATTCTGGAAAAAATATAACCACTATTAATATTCAAGACACAAAAGGTTTTCATTTCCTGATTAAATTTTTTAACAGAGATAATATGATTAGCAGCCTGAGGTACATATTGTACTTTTTGCAAAGTAACATTAATTTGTTTATCATTTAGAGTTAGAATCATGTTTAAAGTGCCTTCACCCAGTGAACCATCCTTTGTGCAAGTCAAATTCGTGGACACAGGTTTTGGCCTATCATAAGGTTTATAATTTGATAAAAAATTTAAATTTGAAACGATGTGGTGACTAGCACACGAATCTGTTAAGAAAATTTCAGATACAAAATTTTTAGAATTTGAATTATCATCACCTGGTTTTCGTTTAGGTAGTTTACAATCGAATGACTTGTGGCCATATTCATGACAGTTAAAGCACTTAGGCCCAGGTCGATCACATTTTTCAGCACTGTGAAAATATTCGCCACATTTTGTACACTGAATTTTCTTTTTCTCTTCAGCAGATAAGGTTCGTAGCTGTTTCACTTGTTCTGCTGTATATAGTAACTTTTCAGATTTTTCGGCAGTTGTAGTTGAAGGAGCCTTTTCATTTTCGCACTTTCTAAATTTACTTTTAGGTTCGTGATGAGTATCATTATCACGTTTACGTTTTTCACCTGCACATAATACATTTACAGTTATACAAGACGAATTATTATCTGATAAAGTAACATTTTCAACATCATTTTCAATATATGCATCAGGTAACATAAAATGTACAATAGAATCAAAATTACACACAGAAAAATCATTTTGGTCACATTCATTCGAAATATTACCTTTATTTTTTAGGTCCGAAGTGCTAGACGCAGCTGAGGTCGCTTGCTTAGCTGCTGTTTCATGGTCTAGTTGTAAAAAGCTGTCTTTTACCTCATTAAACGTAGGCATTTCAGTCTTTGAGGCGAAATTGTTGAAGTACGAGAAATAAATGGTTTTGGGGTCTGTTATTCCAATAATTTTAAAAAGGAACATAGATACCACAAACTCATCTGGAAATGAGCACCCCATGGCACTGAATTCCTCCAAACAGTTTTCATAGTCAGTAACGAATCTAACAGGATCGTAGCCTGGTCTAAATTTAATAAACATGAATTTATTATTTAAATGGACATAGTCCCGCATTCTTGTAGTTGAGTACGTTTTATTTAATATGTTAAACGCCTCAAACGCAGACCTGCACTGCTGTATGAGATATTGGTTGGATTTCGATAAAGAGGCGATTAACACCTGCAATGATTGTGCATTTAACACATCGCGACGCGCCTGCGAAACATTTACTGACTGACCGCCATCACTTTGAATGAAGGGCAGGAGCATTAAAGCCTCCAAATTTCTCTCCAACGTAATTTTCCATAGCTTGAAATTTTTGTATCCAACAAGCTTTTCGTTTTCCTGGAAATTTGGCACTATGAAGGGAGGCGGGCGATAGTTTCTATCGAGATTGGCAAGTCGTTCCTCTTCTGTAGGTTGATTTTGTCCAGGGAGGATTATCTGGCCGCTTGTAACCAACGAAATAAACGTAGAAAACTGGTTGTTTACCATTTCTTTAATTTCTTCTTCTGATAACGTTTTCGATTTGCTAGGCGCCATGTTGAAGTACACTTGCACTCCTTACACACTCGCGAAATATTTCTAAATACAAGGTTTTTTCAGTTTACAGGTATATACAAATTACGTAGAGAATCGTTTTATTGTTTAACAAAATCGCCAAAACAAAAAGAAAATTGCATTAATCGATTAATGTCGCGATATCTCTCAACAAGCTACACCGTTGCACCAGATTTACTATAATATACATTGTCTCGGTCGTTGTAGCCGCGAGAACCACGTATCGGGCCACCTGGTTAATAACCAAGGCCCAGTAACGTTCAGGTGGCGGCTGTAGCGATGGAGCTAGGACAGGTGTCCTAAGATAGGTAGGCGAGGGAGGTAGGACTACCAATAACACATTTCTCTGCGGCGCGGCGCGGCGACGACCATACATCGACCTTCCGACTCAACTTTTGTTCTAATGCTCCAATTTGGATCGTGAAAAAACCATTCGATTCGTCTCGACGAGAGGATTCCAAAAATGTATTAGTTATTGAAATTGGAGTGATTTTCGACCGAGTTACGGGCATTTCTCTGCGGCGCGGCGCGGCGCCGACCATACATCGACCTTCCGACCCAACTTTTGTTCTAATGCTCCAATTTGGATCGTGAAAAAACCATTCGATAGTGCTTGAAGAGAGGATTCCGAATCTGTATTACATTTTGCATTTTGAAAAATTCTCGACCGAATAACCAGCATTTTTCTCAATCTGCAATCCGCGAAAATCAATGATATCTCTCACCCAAATGCTCGAAATTAAACGATGAAAAAACCATTCGATAGTGCTTGACGAGAGGGTTCCGAAAATGTATTAGTTTTTGAAATTTGAGTGATTTCTGGCCGAGTTACGGGCATTTCTCTGCGGCGCCGACCATACATCAACCTTCCGCGCCGGAAAAAAATCAACTTTTTTTCTAATGCTCGAAATGGGATGGTAATTAAACCATTCGTTTGTTCACGATGAGAGGAATCCAAAAATGTGTTAGTTTTTGCATTTTGGGCAATTTTTGGCCGAGTTACGGGCGTTTTTCTTCATCAACTAACCAGGCAGCAAAAAAGCTATCTCCCGTCCAAATGCTCGAAATGGGATGACAAAAAAACCATTCGTTTGTTCATGACGAGAGGATTCCGAAAATGTATGAGTTTTTGCATTTTGAGCGATTTTCGACCGAGTTACGGGCATTTCTCTGCGGCACCAACCATACATCAACCTTCCGCGCCGGAAAAAAATCAACTTTTGTTCTAATGCTCCAATTTGGATCATGAAAAACCCATTCGATTCGTCTCGACGAGAGGATTCCAAAATGTATTAGTTTTTGAAATTCGACTGATTTTCGACCGAGTTACGGGCATTTCTCTGCGGCGCGGCGCGGCGACGACCATACATCGACCTTCCGACTCAACTTTTGTTCTAATGCTCCAATTTGGATCGTGAAAAAACCATTCGATTCGTCTCGACGAGAGGATTCCAAAAATGTATTAGTTTTTGAAATTGGAGTGATTTTCGACCGAGTTACGGGCATTTCTCTGCGGCGCGGCGCGGCGCCGACCATACATCGACCTTCCGACCCAACTTTTGTTCTAATGCTCCAATTTGGATCGTGAAAAAACCATTCGATTCGTCTCGACGAGAGGATTCCAAAAATGTATTAGTTTTTGAAATTGGAGTGATTTTCGACCGAGTAACGGGCATTTCTAAGCGGCGGCGCGGCGCCGACCATACATCGACCTTCCGACTCAACTTTTGTTCTAATGCTCCAATTTGGATCGTGAAAAAACCATTCGATTCGTCTCGACGAGAGGATTCCAAAAATGTATTAGTTTTTGAAATTGGAGTTATTTTCGACCGAGTTACGGGCATTTCTCTGCGGCGCGGCGTGGCGCCGACCATACATCAACCTTCCGCGCCGGAAAAAAATCAACTTTTTTTCTAATGCTCGAAATGGGATGGTAATTAAACCATTCGTTTGTTCACGATGAGAGGAATCCAAAAATGTGTTAGTTTTTGCATTTTGGGCAATTTTTGGCCGAGTTACGGGCGTTTTTCTTCATCAACTAACCAGGCAGCAAAAAAGCTATCTCCCGTCCAAATGCTCGAAATGGGATGACAAAAAAACCATTCGTTTGTTCATGACGAGAGGATTCCGAAAATGTATGAGTTTTTGCATTTTGAGCGATTTTTGACCGAGTTACGGGCATTTCTCTGCGGCGCCAACCATACATCAACCTTCCGCGCCGGAAAAAAATCAACTTTTGTTCTAATGCTCCAATTTGGATCATGAAAAACCCATTCGATTCGTCTCGACGAGAGGATTCCAAAAATGTATTAGTTTTTAAAATTCGAAAGATTTTCGACCGAGTTGCGGGCATTTCTCTGCGGCGCGGCGCGGCGCCGACCATACATCGACCTTCCGACTCAACTTTTGTTCTAATGCTCCAATTTCGATCGTGAAAAGACCATTCGATTTGTCTCGACGGGAAGATTCCAAAAATGTATTAGTTTTTGAAATTCGAGTGATTTTCGACCGAGTTACGGGCATTTCTCTGCGGCGCGGCGCGGCGCGGCGCCGACCATACATCGACCTTCCGACTCAACTTTTGTTCTAATGCTCCAATTTGGATCGTGAAAAAACCATTCGATTCGTCTCGACGAGAGGATTCCAAAAATGTATTAGTTACTGAAATTCGAGTGATTTTCGACCGAGTTACGGGCATTTCTCTGCGGCGCGGCGCGGCGCGGCGCCGACCATACATCGACCTTCCGACTCAACTTTTGTTCTAATGCTCCAATTTGGATCGTGAAAAAACCATTCGATAGTGCTTGAAGAGAGGATTCCGAATCTGTATTACATTTTGCATTTTGAAAAATTCTCGACCGAATAACCAGCATTTTTCTCAATCTGCAATCCGCGAAAATCAATGATATCTCTCACCCAAATGCTCGAAATTAAACGATGAAAAAACCATTCGATAGTGCTTGACGAGAGGATTCCGAAAATGTATTAGTTTTTGAAATTTGAGTGATTTCCGGCCGAGTTACGGGCATTTCTCTGCGGCGCCAACCATACATCAACCTTCCGCGCCGGAAAAAAATCAACTTTTTTTCTAATGCTCGAAATGGGATGGTAATTAAACCATTCGTTTGTTCACGATGAGAGGAATCCAAAAATGTGTTAGTTTTTGCATTTTGGGCAATTTTTGGCCGAGTTACGGGCGTTTTTCTTCATCAACTAACCCGGCAGCCAAAAAGCTATCTCCCCTCCAAATGCTCGAAATGGGATGACAAAAAAACCATTCGTTTGTTCATGACGAGAGGATTCCGAAAATGTATGAGTTTTTGCATTTTGAGCGATTTTCGACCGAGTTACGGGCATTTCTCTGCGGCGCCAACCATACATCAACCTTCCGCGCCGGAAAAAAATCAACTTTTGTTCTAATGCTCCAATTTGGATCATGAAAAACCCATTCGATTCGTCTCGACGAGAGGATTCTAAAAATGTATTAGTTTTTGAAATTCGACTGATTTTCGACCGAGTTACGGGCATTTCTCTGCGGCGCGGCGCGGCGACGACCATACATCGACCTTCCGACTCAACTTTTGTTCTAATGCTCCAATTTGGATCGTGAAAAAACCATTCGATTCGTCTCGACGAGAGGATTCCAAAAATGTATTAGTTATTGAAATTGGAGTGATTTTCGACCGAGTTACGGGCATTTCTCTGCGGCGCGGCGCGGCGCCGACCATACATCGACCTTCCGACCCAACTTTTGTTCTAATGCTCCAATTTGGATCGTGAAAAAACCATTCGATTCGTCTCGACGAGAGGATTCCAAAAATGTATTAGTTTTTGAAATTGGAGTGATTTTCGACCGGGTAACGGGCATTTCTAAGCGGCGGCGCGGCGCCGACCATACATCGACCTTCCGACTCAACTTTTGTTCTAATGCTCCAATTTGGATCGTGAAAAAACCATTCGATTCGTCTCGACGAGAGGATTCCAAAAATGTATTAGTTTTTGAAATTGGAGTGATTTTCGACCGAGTTACTGGCATTTCTCTGCGGCGGCGCGGCGCCGACCATACATCGACCTTCCGTCTCAACTTTTGTTCTAATGCTCCAATTTGGATCGTGAAAAAACCATTCGATTCGTCTCGACGGGAAGATTCCAAAAATGTATTAGTTTTTGAAATTGGAGTGATTTTCGACCGAGTTACGGGCATTTCTCTGCGGCGCGGCGCGACGCCGACCATACATCGACCTTCCGACTCAACTTTTGTTCTAATGCTCCAATTTGGATCGTGAAAAAACCATTCGATAGTGCTTGAAGAGAGGATTCCGAATCTGTATTACATTTTGCATTTTGAAAAATTCTCGACCGAATAACCAGCATTTTTCTCAATCTGCAATCCGCGAAAATCAATAATATCTCTCACCCAAATGCTCGAAATTAAACGATGAAAAAACCATTCGATAGTGCTTGACGAGAGGGTTCCGAAAATGTATTAGTTTTTGAAATTTGAGTGATTTCTGGCCGAGTTACGGGCATTTCTCTGCGGCGCCGACCATACATCAACCTTCCGCGCCGGAAAAAAATCAACTTTTTTTCTAATGCTCGAAATGGGATGGTAATTAAACCATTCGTTTGTTCACGATGAGAGGAATCCAAAAATGTGTTAGTTTTTGCATTTTGGGCAATTTTTGGCCGAGTTACGGGCGTTTTTCTTCATCAACTAACCAGGCAGCAAAAAGCTATCTCCCGTCCAAATGCTCGAAATGGGATGACAAAAAACCATTCGTTTGTTCATGACGAGAGGATTCCGAAAATGTATGAGTTTTTGCATTTTGAGCGATTTTCGACCGAGTTACGGGCATTTCTCTGCGGCACCAACCATACATCAACCTTCCGCGCCGGAAAAAAATCAACTTTTGTTCTAATGCTCCAATTTGGATCATGAAAAACCCATTCGATTCGTCTCGACGAGAGGATTCCAAAAATGTATTAGTTTTTGAAATTCGACTGATTTTCGACCGAGTTACGGGCATTTCTCTGCGGCGCGGCGCGGCGACGACCATACATCGACCTTCCGACTCAACTTTTGTTCTAATGCTCCAATTTGGATCGTGAAAAAACCATTCGATTCGTCTCGACGAGAGGATTCCAAAAATGTATTAGTTTTTGAAATTTGAGTGATTTTCGACCGAGTTACGGGCATTTCTCTGCGGCGCGGCGCGGCGCCGACCATACATCGACCTTCCGACCCAACTTTTGTTCTAATGCTCCAATTTGGATCGTGACAAAACCATTCGAGTCGTCTCGACGAGAGGATTCCAAAAATGTATTAGTTTTTGAAATTGGAGTGATTTTCGACCGAGTAACGGGCATTTCTAAGCGGCGGCGCGGCGCCGACCATACATCGACCTTCCGACTCAACTTTTGTTCTAATGCTCCAATTTGGATCGTGAAAAAACCATTCGATTCGTCTCGACGAGAGGATTCCAAAAATGTATTAGTTTTTGAAATTGGAGTTATTTTCGACCGAGTTACGGGCATTTCTCTGCGGCGCGGCGTGGCGCCGACCATACATCAACCTTCCGCGCCGGAAAAAATCAACTTTTTTCTAAAGCTCCAAATGGGATGTTAATTAAACCATTCGTTTGTTCACGATGAGAGGAATCCAAAAATGTGTTAGTTTTTGCATTTTGGGCAATTTTTGGCCGAGTTACGGGCGTTTTTGTTCATCAACAAACCAGGCAGCAAAAAAGCAATATACCGTCCAAATTCTCGAAATGGGATTACAAAAAAAACATTCGTTTGTTCATGACGAGAGGATTCCGAAAATGTATGAGTTTTTGCATTTTGAGCGATTTTTGACCGAGTTACGGGCATTTCTCTGCGGCGCCAACCATACATCAACCTTCCGCGCCGGAAAAAAATCAACTTTTGTTCTAATGCTCCAATTTGGATCATGAAAAACCCATTCGATTCGTCTCGACGAGAGGATTCCAAAAATGTATTAGTTTTTAAAATTCGAAAGATTTTCGACCGAGTTACGGGCATTTCTCTGCGGCGCGGCGCGGCGCCGACCATACATCGACCTTCCGACTCAACTTTTGTTCTAATGCTCCAATTTCGATCGTGAAAAGACCATTCGATTTGTCTCGACGGGAAGATTCCAAAAATGTATTAGTTTTTGAAATTCGAGTGATTTTCGACCGAGTTACGGGCATTTCTCTGCGGCGCGGCGCCGACCATACATCGACCTTCCGACTCAACTTTTGTTCTAATGCTCCAATTTGGATCGTGAAAATACCATTCGATTCGTCTCGACGTGAGGATTCCAAAAATGTATTAGTTACTGAAATTCGAGTGATTTTCGACCGAGTTACGGGCATTTCTCTGCGGCGCGGCGCGGCGCGGCGCCGACCATACATCGACCTTCCGACTCAACTTTTGTTCTAATGCTCCAATTTGGATCGTGAAAAAACCATTCGATAGTGCTTGAAGAGAGGATTCCGAATCTGTATTACATTTTGCATTTTGAAAAATTCTCGACCGAATAACCAGCATTTTTCTCAATCTGCAATCCGCGAAAATCAATGATATCTCTCACCCAAATGCTCGAAATTAAACGATGAAAAAACCATTCGATAGTGCTTGACGAGAGGATTCCGAAAATGTATTAGTTTTTGAAATTTGAGTGATTTCCGGCCGAGTTACGGGCATTTCTCTGCGGCGCCAACCATACATCAACCTTCCGCGCCGGAAAAAAATCAACTTTTTTTCTAATGCTCGAAATGGGATGGTAATTAAACCATTCGTTTGTTCACGATGAGAGGAATCCAAAAATGTGTTAGTTTTTGCATTTTGGGCAATTTTTGGCCGAGTTACGGGCGTTTTTCTTCATCAACTAACCAGGCAGCAAAAAAGCTATCTCCCGTCCAAATGCTCGAAATGGGATGACAAAAAAAACATTCGTTTGTTCATGACGAGAGGATTCCGAAAATGTATGAGTTTTTGCATTTTGAGCGATTTTTGACCGAGTTACGGGCATTTCTCTGCGGCGCCAACCATACATCAACCTTCCGCGCCGGAAAAAAATCAACTTTTGTTCTAATGCTCCAATTTGGATCATGAAAAACCCATTCGATTCGTCTCGACGAGAGGATTCCAAAAATGTATTAGTTTTTAAAATTCGAAAGATTTTCGACCGAGTTACGGGCATTTCTCTGCGGCGCGGCGCGGCGCCGACCATACATCGACCTTCCGACTCAACTTTTGTTCTAATGCTCCAATTTCGATCGTGAAAAGACCATTCGATTTGTCTCGACGGGAAGATTCCAAAAATGTATTAGTTTTTGAAATTGGAGTGATTTTCGACCGAGTTACGGGCATTTCTCTGCGGCGCGGCGCGGCGCGGCGCCGACCATACATCGACCTTCCGACCCAACTTTTGTTCTAATGCTCCAATTTGGATCGTGAAAAAACCATTCGATTCGTCTCGACGAGAGGATTCCAAAAATGTATTAGTTTTTGAAATTGGAGTGATTTTCGACCGAGTAACGGGCATTTCTAAGCGGCGGCGCGGCGCCGACCATACATCGACCTTCCGACTCAACTTTTGTTCTAATGCTCCAATTTGGATCGTGAAAAAACCATTCGATTCGTCTCGACGAGAGGATTCCAAAAATGTATTAGTTTTTGAAATTGGAGTTATTTTCGACCGAGTTACGGGCATTTCTCTGCGGCGCGGCGTGGCGCCGACCATACATCAACCTTCCGCGCCGGAAAAAAATCAACTTTTTTCTAATGCTCGAAATGGGATGGTAATTAAACCATTCGTTTGTTCACGATGAGAGGAATCCAAAAATGTGTTAGTTTTTGCATTTTGGGCAATTTTTGGCCGAGTTACGGGCGTTTTTCTTCATCAACTAACCAGGCAGCAAAAAAGCTATCTCCCGTCCAAATGCTCGAAATGGGATGACAAAAAATCCATTCGTTTGTTCATGACGAGAGGATTCCGAAAATGTATGAGTTTTTGCATTTTGAGCGATTTTTGACCGAGTTACGGGCATTTCTCTGCGGCGCCAACCATACATCAACCTTCCGCGCCGGAAAAAAATCAACTTTTGTTCTAATGCTCCAATTTGGATCATGAAAAACCCATTCGATTCGTCTCGACGAGAGGATTCCAAAAATGTATTAGTTTTTAAAATTCGAAAGATTTTCGACCGAGTTACGGGCATTTCTCTGCGGCGCGGCGCGGCGCCGACCATACATCGACCTTCCGACTCAACTTTTGTTCTAATGCTCCAATTTCGATCGTGAAAAGACCATTCGATTTGTCTCGACGGGAAGATTCCAAAAATGTATTAGTTTTTGAAATTCGAGTGATTTTCGACCGAGTTACGGGCATTTCTCTGCGGCGCGGCGCCGACCATACATCGACCTTCCGACTCAACTTTTGTTCTAATGCTCCAATTTGGATCGTGAAAAAACCATTCGATTCGTCTCGACGAGAGGATTCCAAAAATGTATTAGTTACTGAAATTCGAGTGATTTTCGACCGAGTTACGGGCATTTCTCTGCGGCGCGGCGCGGCGCGGCGCCGACCATACATCGACCTTCCGACTCAACTTTTGTTCTAATGCTCCAATTTGGATCGTGAAAAAACCATTCGATAGTGCTTGAAGAGAGGATTCCGAATCTGTATTACATTTTGCATTTTGAAAAATTCTCGACCGAATAACCAGCATTTTTCTCAATCTGCAATCCGCGAAAATCAATGATATCTCTCACCCAAATGCTCGAAATTAAACGATGAAAAAACCATTCGATAGTGCTTGACGAGAGGGTTCCGAAAATGTATTAGTTTTTGAAATTTGAGTGATTTCTGGCCGAGTTACGGGCATTTCTCTGCGGCGCCGACCATACATCAACCTTCCGCGCCGGAAAAAAATCAACTTTTTTTCTAATGCTCGAAATGGGATGGTAATTAAACCATTCGTTTGTTCACGATGAGAGGAATCCAAAAATGTGTTAGTTTTTGCATTTTGGGCAATTTTTGGCCGAGTTACGGGCGTTTTTATTAATCAAATAACCAGGCCGCAAAAAAGCTATCTCCCGTCCAAATGCTCGAAATGGGATGACAAAAAAACCATTCGTTTGTTCATGACGAGAGGATTCCGAAAATGTATGAGTTTTTGCATTTTGAGCGATTTTCGACCGAGTTACGGGCATTTCTCTGCGGCACCAACCATACATCAACCTTCCGCGCCGGAAAAAAATCAACTTTTGTTCTAATGCTCCAATTTGGATCATGAAAAACCCATTCGATTCGTCTCGACGAGAGGATTCCAAAAATGTATTAGTTTTTGAAATTCGACTGATTTTCGACCGAGTTACGGGCATTTCTCTGCGGCGCGGCGCGGCGACGACCATACATCGACCTTCCGACTCAACTTTTGTTCTAATGCTCCAATTTGGATCGTGAAAAAACCATTCGATTCGTCTCGACGAGAGGATTCCAAAAATGTATTAGTTTTTGAAATTGGAGTGATTTTCGACCGAGTTACGGGCATTTCTCTGCGGCGCGGCGCGGCGCGGCGCCGACCATACATCGACCTTCCGACTCAACTTTTGTTCTAATGCTCCAATTTGGATCGTGAAAAAACCATTCGATAGTGCTTGAAGAGAGGATTCCGAATCTGTATTACATTTTGCATTTTGAAAAATTCTCGACCGAATAACCAGCATTTTTCTCAATCTGCAATCCGCGAAAATCAATGATATCTCTCACCCAAATGCTCGAAATTAAACGATGAAAAAACCATTCGATAGTGCTTGACGAGAGGGTTCCGAAAATGTATTAGTTTTTGAAATTTGAGTGATTTCTGGCCGAGTTACGGGCATTTCTCTGCGGCGCCGACCATACATCAACCTTCCGCGCCGGAAAAAAATCAACTTTTTTTCTAATGCTCGAAATGGGATGGTAATTAAACCATTCGTTTGTTCACGATGAGAGGAATCCAAAAATGTGTTAGTTTTTGCATTTTGGGCAATTTTTGGCCGAGTTACGGGCGTTTTTCTTCATCAACTAACCAGGCAGCAAAAAAGCTATCTCCCGTCCAAATGCTCGAAATGGGATGACAAAAAACCATTCGTTTGTTCATGACGAGAGGATTCCGAAAATGTATGAGTTTTTGCATTTTGAGCGATTTTCGACCGAGTTACGGGCATTTCTCTGCGGCACCAACCATACATCAACCTTCCGCGCCGGAAAAAAATCAACTTTTGTTCTAATGCTCCAATTTGGATCATGAAAAACCCATTCGATTCGTCTCGACGAGAGGATTCCAAAAATGTATTAGTTTTTGAAATTCGACTGATTTTCGACCGAGTTACGGGCATTTCTCTGCGGCGCGGCGCGGCGACGACCATACATCGACCTTCCGACTCAACTTTTGTTCTAATGCTCCAATTTGGATCGTGAAAAAACCATTCGATTCGTCTCGACGAGAGGATTCCAAAAATGTATTAGTTTTTGAAATTTGAGTGATTTTCGACCGAGTTACGGGCATTTCTCTGCGGCGCGGCGCGGCGCCGACCATACATCGACCTTCCGACCCAACTTTTGTTCTAATGCTCCAATTTGGATCGTGAAAAAACCATTCGATTCGTCTCGACGAGAGGATTCCAAAAATGTATTAGTTTTTGAAATTGGAGTGATTTTCGACCGAGTTACGGGCATTTCTCTGCGGCGGCGCGGCGCCGACCATACATCGACCTTCCGTCTCAACTTTTGTTCTAATGCTCCAATTTGGATCGTGAAAAAACCATTCGATTCGTCTCGACGGGAAGATTCCAAAAATGTATTAGTTTTTGAAATTGGAGTGATTTTCGACCGAGTTACGGGCATTTCTCTGCGGCGCGGCGCGACGCCGACCATACATCGACCTTCCGACTCAACTTTTGTTCTAATGCTCCAATTTGGATCGTGAAAAAACCATTCGATAGTGCTTGAAGAGAGGATTCCGAATCTGTATTACATTTTGCATTTTGAAAAATTCTCGACCGAATAACCAGCATTTTTCTCAATCTGCAATCCGCGAAAATCAATAATATCTCTCACCCAAATGCTCGAAATTAAACGATGAAAAAACCATTCGATAGTGCTTGACGAGAGGGTTCCGAAAATGTATTAGTTTTGAAATTTGAGTGATTTCTGGCCGAGTTACGGGCATTTCTCTGCGGCGCCGACCATACATCAACCTTCCGCGCCGGAAAAAAATCAACGTTTTTTCTAATGCTCGAAATGGGATGGTAATTAAACCATTCGTTTGTTCACGATGAGAGGAATCCAAAAATGTGTTAGTTTTTGCATTTTGGGCAATTTTTGGCCGAGTTACGGGCGTTTTTATTCATCAACTAACCAGGCATCTTAAAAGCTTTCTCCCTTCCATTTTCTCGAAATGGGATGACAAAAAACCATTCGTTTGTTCATGACGAGAGGATTCCGAAAATGTATGAGTTTTTGCATTTTGAGCGATTTTCGACCGAGTTACGGGCATTTCTCTGCGGCACCAACCATACATCAACCTTCCGCGCCGGAAAAAAATCAACTTTTGTTCTAATGCTCCAATTTGGATCATGAAAAACCCATTCGATTCGTCTCGACGAGAGGATTCCAAAAATGTATTAGTTTTTGAAATTCGACTGATTTTCGACCGAGTTACGGGCATTTCTCTGCGGCGCGGCGCGGCGACGACCATACATCGACCTTCCGACTCAACTTTTGTTCTAATGCTCCAATTTGGATCGTGAAAAAACCATTCGATTCGTCTCGACGAGAGGATTCCAAAAATGTATTAGTTTTTGAAATTGGAGTGATTTTCGACCGAGTTACGGGCATTTCTCTGCGGCGCGGCGCGGCGCCGACCATACATCGACCTTCCGACCCAACTTTTGTTCTAATGCTCCAATTTGGATCGTGAAAAAACCATTCGATTCGTCTCGACGAGAGGATTCCAAAAATGTATTAGTTTTTGAAATTGGAGTGATTTTCGACCGAGTAACGGGCATTTCTAAGCGGCGGCGCGGCGCCGACCATACATCGACCTTCCGACTCAACTTTTGTTCTAATGCTCCAATTTGGATCGTGAAAAAACCATTCGATTCGTCTCGACGAGAGGATTCCAAAAATGTATTAGTTTTTGAAATTGGAGTTATTTTCGACCGAGTTACGGGCATTTCTCTGCGGCGCGGCGTGGCGCCGACCATACATCAACCTTCCGCGCCGGAAAAAAATCAACTTTTTTTCTAATGCTCGAAATGGGATGGTAATTAAACCATTCGTTTGTTCACGATGAGAGGAATCCAAAAATGTGTTAGTTTTTGCATTTTGGGCAATTTTTGGCCGAGTTACGGGCGTTTTTCTTCATCAACTAACCAGGCAGCAAAAAAGCTATCTCCCGTCCAAATGCTCGAAATGGGATGACAAAAAAAACATTCGTTTGTTCATGACGAGAGGATTCCGAAAATGTATGAGTTTTTGCATTTTGAGCGATTTTTGACCGAGTTACGGGCATTTCTCTGCGGCGCCAACCATACATCAACCTTCCGCGCCGGAAAAAAATCAACTTTTGTTCTAATGCTCCAATTTGGATCATGAAAAACCCATTCGATTCGTCTCGACGAGAGGATTCCAAAAATGTATTAGTTTTTAAAATTCGAAAGATTTTCGACCGAGTTACGGGCATTTCTCTGCGGCGCGGCGCGGCGCCGACCATACATCGACCTTCCGACTCAACTTTTGTTCTAATGCTCCAATTTCGATCGTGAAAAGACCATTCGATTTGTCTCGACGGGAAGATTCCAAAAATGTATTAGTTTTTGAAATTCGAGTGATTTTCGACCGAGTTACGGGCATTTCTCTGCGGCGCGGCGCCGACCATACATCGACCTTCCGACTCAACTTTTGTTCTAATGCTCCAATTTGGATCGTGAAAAACCATTCGATTCGTCTCGACGAGAGGATTCCAAAAATGTATTAGTTACTGAAATTCGAGTGATTTTCGACCGAGTTACGGGCATTTCTCTGCGGCGCGGCGCGGCGCGGCGCCGACCATACATCGACCTTCCGACTCAACTTTTGTTCTAATGCTCCAATTTGGATCGTGAAAAAACCATTCGATAGTGCTTGAAGAGAGGATTCCGAATCTGTATTACATTTTGCATTTTGAAAAATTCTCGACCGAATAACCAGCATTTTTCTCAATCTGCAATCCGCGAAAATCAATGATATCTCTCACCCAAATGCTCGAAATTAAACGATGAAAAAACCATTCGATAGTGCTTGACGAGAGGATTCCGAAAATGTATTAGTTTTTGAAATTTGAGTGATTTCCGGCCGAGTTACGGGCATTTCTCTGCGGCGCCAACCATACATCAACCTTCCGCGCCGGAAAAAAATCAACTTTTTTCTAATGCTCGAAATGGGATGGTAATTAAACCATTCGTTTGTTCACGATGAGAGGAATCCAAAAATGTGTTAGTTTTTGCATTTTGGGCAATTTTTGGCCGAGTTACGGGCGTTTTTCTTCATCAACTAACCAGGCAGCAAAAAAGCTATCTCCCGTCCAACTGGTCGAAATGGGATGACAAATAAAACATTCGTTTGTTCATGACGAGAGGATTCCGAAAATGTATGAGTTTTTGCATTTTGAGCGATTTTTGACCGAGTTACGGGCATTTCTCTGCGGCGCCAACCATACATCAACCTTCCGCGCCGGAAAAAAATCAACTTTTGTTCTAATGCTCCAATTTGGATCATGAAAAACCCATTCGATTCGTCTCGACGAGAGGATTCCAAAAATGTATTAGTTTTTAAAATTCGAAAGATTTTCGACCGAGTTACGGGCATTTCTCTGCGGCGCGGCGCGGCGCCGACCATACATCGACCTTCCGACTCAACTTTTGTTCTAATGCTCCAATTTCGATCGTGAAAAGACCATTCGATTTGTCTCGACGGGAAGATTCCAAAAATGTATTAGTTTTTGAAATTGGAGTGATTTTCGACCGAGTTACGGGCATTTCTCTGCGGCGCGGCGCGGCGCCGACCATACATCGACCTTCCGACCCAACTTTTGTTCTAATGCTCCAATTTGGATCGTGAAAAAACCATTCGATTCGTCTCGACGAGAGGATTCCAAAAATGTATTAGTTTTTGAAATTGGAGTGATTTTCGACCGAGTAACGGGCATTTCTAAGCGGCGGCGCGGCGCCGACCATACATCGACCTTCCGACTCAACTTTTGTTCTAATGCTCCAATTTGGATCGTGAAAAAACCATTCGATTCGTCTCGACGAGAGGATTCCAAAAATGTATTAGTTTTTGAAATTGGAGTTATTTTCGACCGAGTTACGGGCATTTCTCTGCGGCGCGGCGTGGCGCCGACCATACATCAACCTTCCGCGCCGGAAAAAAATCAACTTTTTTTCTAATGCTCGAAATGGGATGGTAATTAAACCATTCGTTTGTTCACGATGAGAGGAATCCAAAAATGTGTTAGTTTTTGCATTTTGGGCAATTTTTGGCCGAGTTACGGGCGTTTTTCTTCATCAACTAACCAGGCAGCAAAAAAGCTATCTCCCGTCCAAATGCTCGAAATGGGATGACAAAAAAAACATTCGTTTGTTCATGACGAGAGGATTCCGAAAATGTATGAGTTTTTGCATTTTGAGCGATTTTTGACCGAGTTACGGGCATTTCTCTGCGGCGCCAACCATACATCAACCTTCCGCGCCGGAAAAAAATCAACTTTTGTTCTAATGCTCCAATTTGGATCATGAAAAACCCATTCGATTCGTCTCGACGAGAGGATTCCAAAAATGTATTAGTTTTTAAAATTCGAAAGATTTTCGACCGAGTTACGGGCATTTCTCTGCGGCGCGGCGCGGCGCCGACCATACATCGACCTTCCGACTCAACTTTTGTTCTAATGCTCCAATTTCGATCGTGAAAAGACCATTCGATTTGTCTCGACGGGAAGATTCCAAAAATGTATTAGTTTTTGAAATTCGAGTGATTTTCGACCGAGTTACGGGCATTTCTCTGCGGCGCGGCGCCGACCATACATCGACCTTCCGACTCAACTTTTGTTCTAATGCTCCAATTTGGATCGTGAAAAAACCATTCGATTCGTCTCGACGAGAGGATTCCAAAAATGTATTAGTTACTGAAATTCGAGTGATTTTCGACCGAGTTACGGGCATTTCTCTGCGGCGCGGCGCGGCGCGGCGCCGACCATACATCGACCTTCCGACTCAACTTTTGTTCTAATGCTCCAATTTGGATCGTGAAAAAACCATTCGATAGTGCTTGAAGAGAGGATTCCGAATCTGTATTACATTTTGCATTTTGAAAAATTCTCGACCGAATAACCAGCATTTTTCTCAATCTGCAATCCGCGAAAATCAATGATATCTCTCACCCAAATGCTCGAAATTAAACGATGAAAAAACCATTCGATAGTGCTTGACGAGAGGGTTCCGAAAATGTATTAGTTTTTGAAATTTGAGTGATTTCTGGCCGAGTTACGGGCATTTCTCTGCGGCGCCGACCATACATCAACCTTCCGCGCCGGAAAAAAATCAACTTTTTTTCTAATGCTCGAAATGGGATGGTAATTAAACCATTCGTTTGTTCACGATGAGAGGAATCCAAAAATGTGTTAGTTTTTGCATTTTGGGCAATTTTTGGCCGAGTTACGGGCGTTTTTCTTCATCAACTAACCAGGCAGCAAAAAGCTATCTCCCGTCCAAATGCTCGAAATGGGATGACAAAAAAAACATTCGTTTGTTCATGACGAGAGGATTCCGAAAATGTATGAGTTTTTGCATTTTGAGCGATTTTTGACCGAGTTACGGGCATTTCTCTGCGGCGCCAACCATACATCAACCTTCCGCGCCGGAAAAAAATCAACTTTTGTTCTAATGCTCCAATTTGGATCATGAAAAACCCATTCGATTCGTCTCGACGAGAGGATTCCAAAAATGTATTAGTTTTTAAAATTCGAAAGATTTTCGACCGAGTTACGGGCATTTCTCTGCGGCGCGGCGCGGCGCGGCGCCGACCATACATCGACCTTCCGACTCAACTTTTGTTCTAATGCTCCAATTTCGATCGTGAAAAGACCATTCGATTTGTCTCGACGGGAAGATTCCAAAAATGTATTAGTTTTTGAAATTGGAGTGATTTTCGACCGAGTTACGGGCATTTCTCTGCGGCGCGGCGCGGCGCCGACCATACATCGACCTTCCGACCCAACTTTTGTTCTAATGCTCCAATTTGGATCGTGAAAAAACCATTCGATTCGTCTCGACGAGAGGATTCCAAAAATGTATTAGTTTTTGAAATTGGAGTGATTTTCGACCGAGTAACGGGCATTTCTAAGCGGCGGCGCGGCGCCGACCATACATCGACCTTCCGACTCAACTTTTGTTCTAATGCTCCAATTTGGATCGTGAAAAAACCATTCGATTCGTCTCGACGAGAGGATTCCAAAAATGTATTAGTTTTTGAAATTGGAGTTATTTTCGACCGAGTTACGGGCATTTCTCTGCGGCGCGGCGTGGCGCCGACCATACATCAACCTTCCGCGCCGGAAAAAAATCAACTTTTTTCTAATGCTCGAAATGGGATGGTAATTAAACCATTCGTTTGTTCACGATGAGAGGAATCCAAAAATGTGTTAGTTTTTGCATTTTGGGCAATTTTTGGCCGAGTTACGGGCGTTTTTCTTCATCAACTAACCAGGCAGCAAAAAAGCAATCTCCCGGCCAAAAGCGCGAAAAGGGATGACCAAAAAAAAATTCGTTTTTTCATGACGAGAGGATTCCGAAAATGTATGAGTTTTTGCATTTTGAGCGATTTTTGACCGAGTTACGGGCATTTCTCTGCGGCGCCAACCATACATCAACCTTCCGCGCCGGAAAAAAATCAACTTTTGTTCTAATGCTCCAATTTGGATCATGAAAAACCCATTCGATTCGTCTCGACGAGAGGATTCCAAAAATGTATTAGTTTTTAAAATTCGAAAGATTTTCGACCGAGTTACGGGCATTTCTCTGCGGCGCGGCGCGGCGCCGACCATACATCGACCTTCCGACTCAACTTTTGTTCTAATGCTCCAATTTCGATCGTGAAAAAACCATTCGATTAGTCTCGACGGGAAGATTCCAAAAATGTATTAGTTTTTGAAATTCGAGTGATTTTCGACCGAGTTACGGGCATTTCTCTGCGGCGCGGCGCCGACCATACATCGACCTTCCGACTCAACTTTTGTTCTAATGCTCCAATTTGGATCGTGAAAAAACCATTCGATTCGTCTCGACGAGAGGATTCCAAAAATGTATTAGTTACTGAAATTCGAGTGATTTTCGACCGAGTTACGGGCATTTCTCTGCGGCGCGGCGCGGCGCGGCGCCGACCATACATCGACCTTCCGACTCAACTTTTGTTCTAATGCTCCAATTTGGATCGTGAAAAAACCATTCGATAGTGCTTGAAGAGAGGATTCCGAATCTGTATTACATTTTGCATTTTGAAAAATTCTCGACCGAATAACCAGCATTTTTCTCAATCTGCAATCCGCGAAAATCAATGATATCTCTCACCCAAATGCTCGAAATTAAACGATGAAAAAACCATTCGATAGTGCTTGACGAGAGGGTTCCGAAAATGTATTAGTTTTTGAAATTTGAGTGATTTCTGGCCGAGTTACGGGCATTTCTCTGCGGCGCCGACCATACATCAACCTTCCGCGCCGGAAAAAAATCAACTTTTTTTCTAATGCTCGAAATGGGATGGTAATTAAACCATTCGTTTGTTCACGATGAGAGGAATCCAAAAATGTGTTAGTTTTTGCATTTTGGGCAATTTTTGGCCGAGTTACGGGCGTTTTTCTTCATCAACTAACCAGGCAGCAAAAAAGCTATCTCCCGTCCAAATGCTCGAAATGGGATGACAAAAAAACCATTCGTTTGTTCATGACGAGAGGATTCCGAAAATGTATGAGTTTTTGCATTTTGAGCGATTTTCGACCGAGTTACGGGCATTTCTCTGCGGCACCAACCATACATCAACCTTCCGCGCCGGAAAAAAATCAACTTTTGTTCTAATGCTCCAATTTGGATCATGAAAAACCCATTCGATTCGTCTCGACGAGAGGATTCCAAAAATGTATTAGTTTTTGAAATTCGACTGATTTTCGACCGAGTTACGGGCATTTCTCTGCGGCGCGGCGCGGCGACGACCATACATCGACCTTCCGACTCAACTTTTGTTCTAATGCTCCAATTTGGATCGTGAAAAAACCATTCGATTCGTCTCGACGAGAGGATTCCAAAAATGTATTAGTTTTTGAAATTGGAGTGATTTTCGACCGAGTTACGGGCATTTCTCGGCGGCGCGGCGCGGCGCCGACCATACATCGACCTTCCGACTCAACTTTTGTTCTAATGCTCCAATTTGGATCGTGAAAAAACCATTCGATAGTGCTTGAAGAGAGGATTCCGAATCTGTATTACATTTTGCATTTTGAAAAATTCTCGACCGAATAACCAGCATTTTTCTCAATCTGCAATCCGCGAAAATCAATGATATCTCTCACCCAAATGCTCGAAATTAAACGATGAAAAAACCATTCGATAGTGCTTGACGAGAGGATTCCGAAAATGTATTAGTTTTTGAAATTTGAGTGATTTCCGGCCGAGTTACGGGCATTTCTCTGCGGCGCCGACCATACATCGACCTTCCGACTCAACTTTTGTTCTAATGCTCCAATTTCGATCGTGAAAAGACCATTCGATTTGTCTCGACGGGAAGATTCCAAAAATGTATTAGTTTTTGAAATTCGAGTGATTTTCGACCGAGTAACGGGCATTTCTCTGCGGCGCGGCGCGGCGCCGACCATACATCGACCTTCCGACTCAACTTTTGTTCTAATGCTCCAATTTCGATCGTGAAAAGACCATTCGATTTGTCTCGACGGGAAGATTCCAAAAATGTATTAGTTTTTGAAATTCGAGTGATTTTCGACCGAGTTACGGGCATTTCTCTGCGGCGCGGCGCCGACCATACATCGACCTTCCGACTCAACTTTTGTTCTAATGCTCCAATTTGGATCGTGAAAAAACCATTCGATTCGTCTCGACGAGAGGATTCCAAAAATGTATTAGTTACTGAAATTCGAGTGATTTTCGACCGAGTTACGGGCATTTCTCTGCGGCGCGGCGCGGCGCGGCGCCGACCATACATCGACCTTCCGACTCAACTTTTGTTCTAATGCTCCAATTTGGATCGTGAAAAAACCATTCGATAGTGCTTGAAGAGAGGATTCCGAATCTGTATTACATTTTGCATTTTGAAAAATTCTCGACCGAATAACCAGCATTTTTCTCAATCTGCAATCCGCGAAAATCAATGATATCTCTCACCCAAATGCTCGAAATTAAACGATGAAAAAACCATTCGATAGTGCTTGACGAGAGGATTCCGAAAATGTATTAGTTTTTGAAATTTGAGTGATTTCCGGCCGAGTTACGGGCATTTCTCTGCGGCGCCAACCATACATCAACCTTCCGCGCCGGAAAAAAATCAACTTTTTTCTAATGCTCGAAATGGGATGGTAATTAAACCATTCGTTTGTTCACGATGAGAGGAATCCAAAAATGTGTTAGTTTTTGCATTTTGGGCAATTTTTGGCCGAGTTACGGGCGTTTTTCTTCATCAACTAACCAGGCAGCAAAAAAGCTATCTCCCCTCCAAATGCTCGAAAAGGGATGACAACCAACCCATTCGTTTGTTCATGACGAGAGGATTCCGAAAATGTATGAGTTTTTGCATTTTGAGCGATTTTCGACCGAGTTACGGGCATTTCTCTGCGGCGCCAACCATACATCAACCTTCCGCGCCGGAAAAAAATCAACTTTTGTTCTAATGCTCCAATTTGGATCATGAAAAACCCATTCGATTCGTCTCGACGAGAGGATTCCAAAAATGTATTAGTTTTTAAAATTCGAAAGATTTTCGACCGAGTTACGGGCATTTCTCTGCGGCGCGGCGCGGCGCCGACCATACATCGACCTTCCGACTCAACTTTTGTTCTAATGCTCCAATTTCGATCGTGAAAAGACCATTCGATTTGTCTCGACGGGAAGATTCCAAAAATGTATTAGTTTTTGAAATTCGAGTGATTTTCGACCGAGTTACGGGCATTTCTCGGCGGCGCGGCGCGGCGCCGACCATACATCGACCTTCCGACTCAACTTTTGTTCTAATGCTCCAATTTGGATCGTGAAAAAACCATTCGATAGTGCTTGAAGAGAGGATTCCGAATCTGTATTACATTTTGCATTTTGAAAAATTCTCGACCGAATAACCAGCATTTTTCTCAATCTGCAATCCGCGAAAATCAATGATATCTCTCACCCAAATGCTCGAAATTAAACGATGAAAAAACCATTCGATAGTGCTTGACGAGAGGATTCCGAAAATGTATTAGTTTTTGAAATTTGAGTGATTTCCGGCCGAGTTACGGGCATTTCTCTGCGGCGCCGACCATACATCGACCTTCCGACTCAACTTTTGTTCTAATGCTCCAATTTCGATCGTGAAAAGACCATTCGATTTGTCTCGACGGGAAGATTCCAAAAATGTATTAGTTTTTGAAATTCGAGTGATTTTCGACCGAGTAACGGGCATTTCTATGCGGCGGCGCGGCGCCGACCATACATCGACCTTCCGACTCAACTTTTGTTCTAATGCTCCAATTTGGATCGTGAAAAAACCGTTCGATTCGTCTCGACGAGAGGATTCCAAAAATGTATTAGTTTTTGAAATTCGAGTGAATTTCGACCGAGTAACGGGCATTTCTAAGCGGCGGCGCGGCGCCGACCATACATCGACCTTCCGACTCAACTTTTGTTCTAATGCTCCAATTTGGATCATGAAAAACCCATTCGATTCGTCTCGACGAGAGGATTCCAAAAATGTATTAGTTTTTGAAATTCGACTGATTTTCGACCGAGTTACGGGCATTTCTCTGCGGCGCGGCGCGGCGCCGACCATACATCGACCTTCCGACCCAACTTTTGTTCTAATGCTCCAATTTGGATCGTGAAAAAACCATTCGATTCGTCTCGACGAGAGGATTCCAAAAATGTATTAGTTTTTAAAATTGGAGTGATTTTCGACCGAGTAACGGGCATTTCTAAGCGGCGGCGCGGCGCCGACCATACATCGACCTTCCGACTCAACTTTTGTTCTAATGCTCCAATTTGGATCGTGAAAAAACCATTCGATTCGTCTCGACGAGAGGATTCCAAAAATGTATTAGTTTTTGAAATTGGAGTGATTTTCGACCGAGTTACGGGCATTTCTCTGCGGCGGCGCGGCGCCGACCATACATCGACCTTCCGTCTCAACTTTTGTTCTAATGCTCCAATTTGGATCGTGAAAAAACCATTCGATTCGTCTCGACGGGAAGATTCCAAAAATGTATTAGTTTTTGAAATTGGAGTGATTTTCGACCGAGTTACGGGCATTTCTCTGCGACGCGGCGGCGGCGCCGACCATACATCGACCTTCCGACTCAACTTTTGTTCTAATGCTCCAATTTGGATCGTGAAAAAACCATTCGATAGTGCTTGAAGAGAGGATTCCGAATCTGTATTACATTTTGCATTTTGAAAAATTCTCGACCGAATAACCAGCATTTTTCTCAATCTGCAATCCGCGAAAATCAATAATATCTCTCACCCAAATGCTCGAAATTAAACGATGAAAAAACCATTCGATAGTGCTTGACGAGAGGATTCCGAAAATGTATTAGTTTTTGAAATTTGAGTGATTTCCGGCCGAGTTACGGGCATTTCTCTGCGGCGCCAACCATACATCAACCTTCCGCGCCGGAAAAAAATCAACTTTTTTTCTAATGCTCGAAATGGGATGGTAATTAAACCATTCGTTTGTTCACGATGAGAGGAATCCAAAAATGTGTTAGTTTTTGCATTTTGGGCAATTTTTGGCCGAGTTACGGGCGTTTTTCTTCATCAACTAACCAGGCAGCAAATAAGCTATCTCCCGTCCAAATGCTCGAAAAGGGCTGACACAAAACCATTCGTTTGTTCATGACGAGAGGATTCCGAAAATGTATGAGTTTTTGCATTTTGAGCGATTTTCGACCGAGTTACGGGCATTTCTCTGCGGCGCCAACCATACATCAACCTTCCGCGCCGGAAAAAAATCAACTTTTGTTCTAATGCTCCAATTTGGATCATGAAAAACCCATTCGATTCGTCTCGACGAGAGGATTCCAAAAATGTATTAGTTTTTAAAATTCGAAAGATTTTCGACCGAGTTACGGGCATTTCTCTGCGGCGCGGCGCGGCGCCGACCATACATCGACCTTCCGACTCAACTTTTGTTCTAATGCTCCAATTTCGATCGTGAAAAGACCATTCGATTTGTCTCGACGGGAAGATTCCAAAAATGTATTAGTTTTTGAAATTCGAGTGATTTTCGACCGAGTTACGGGCATTTCTCGGCGGCGCGGCGCGGCGCCGACCATACATCGACCTTCCGACTCAACTTTTGTTCTAATGCTCCAATTTGGATCGTGAAAAAACCATTCGATAGTGCTTGAAGAGAGGATTCCGAATCTGTATTACATTTTGCATTTTGAAAAATTCTCGACCGAATAACCAGCATTTTTCTCAATCTGCAATCCGCGAAAATCAATGATATCTCTCACCCAAATGCTCGAAATTAAACGATGAAAAACCATTCGATAGTGCTTGACGAGAGGATTCCGAAAATGTATTAGTTTTTGAAATTTGAGTGATTTCCGGCCGAGTTACGGGCATTTCTCTGCGGCGCCGACCATACATCGACCTTCCGACTCAACTTTTGTTCTAATGCTCCAATTTCGATCGTGAAAAGACCATTCGATTTGTCTCGACGGGAAGATTCCAAAAATGTATTAGTTTTTGAAATTCGAGTGATTTTCGACCGAGTAACGGGCATTTCTATGCGGCGGCGCGGCGCCGACCATACATCGACCTTCCGACTCAACTTTTGTTCTAATGCTCCAATTTGGATCGTGAAAAAACCGTTCGATTCGTCTCGACGAGAGGATTCCAAAAATGTATTAGTTTTTGAAATTCGAGTGAATTTCGACCGAGTAACGGGCATTTCTAAGCGGCGGCGCGGCGCCGACCATACATCGACCTTCCGACTCAACTTTTGTTCTAAGGCTCCAATTTGGATCATGAAAAACCCATTCGATTCGTCTCGACGAGAGGATTCCAAAAATGTATTAGTTTTTGAAATTCGACTGATTTTCGACCGAGTTACGGGCATTTCTCTGCGGCGCGGCGCGGCGCCGACCATACATCGACCTTCCGACCCAACTTTTGTTCTAATGCTCCAATTTGGATCGTGAAAAACCGTTCGATTCGTCTCGACGAGAGGATTCCAAAAAGGTATTAGTTTTTAAAATTGGAGTGATTTTCGACCGAGTAACGGGCATTTCTAAGCGGCGGCGCGGCGCCGACCATACATCGACCTTCCGACTCAACTTTTGTTCTAATGCTCCAATTTGGATCGTGAAAAACCATTCGAGTCGTCTCGACGAGAGGATTCCAAAAATGTATTAGTTTTTGAAATTGGAGTGATTTTCGACCGAGTTACGGGCATTTCTCTGCGGCGGCGCGGCGCCGACCATACATCGACCTTCCGTCTCAACTTTTGTTCTAATGCTCCAATTTGGATCGTGAAAAAACCATTCGATTCGTCTCGACGGGAAGATTCCAAAAATGTATTAGTTTTTGAAATTGGAGTGATTTTCGACCGAGTTACGGGCATTTCTCTGCGGCGCGGCGCCGACCATACATCGACCTTCCGACTCAACTTTTGTTCTAATGCTCCAATTTGGATCGTGAAAAAACCATTCGATTCGTCTCGACGAGAGGATTCCAAAAATGTATTAGTTACTGAAATTCGAGTGATTTTCGACCGAGTTACGGGCATTTCTCTGCGGCGCGGCGCGGCGCGGCGCCGACCATACATCGACCTTCCGACTCAACTTTTGTTCTAATGCTCCAATTTGGATCGTGAAAAAACCATTCGATAGTGCTTGAAGAGAGGATTCCGAATCTGTATTACATTTTGCATTTTGAAAAATTCTCGACCGAATAACCAGCATTTTTCTCAATCTGCAATCCGCGAAAATCAATGATATCTCTCACCCAAATGCTCGAAATTAAACGATGAAAAAACCATTCGATAGTGCTTGACGAGAGGATTCCGAAAATGTATTAGTTTTTGAAATTTGAGTGATTTCCGGCCGAGTTACGGGCATTTCTCTGCGGCGCCAACCATACATCAACCTTCCGCGCCGGAAAAAAATCAACTTTTTTTCTAATGCTCGAAATGGGATGGTAATTAAACCATTCGTTTGTTCACGATGAGAGGAATCCAAAAATGTGTTAGTTTTTGCATTTTGGGCAATTTTTGGCCGAGTTACGGGCGTTTTTCTTCATCAACTAACCAGGCAGCAAATAACCAAACTCCCGTCCAAAAGCTAGAAATGGGATGACAAAAACCATTCGTGTGTTCATGACGAGAGGATTCCGAAAATGTATGAGTTTTTGCATTTTGAGCGATTTTCGACCGAGTTACGGGCATTTCTCTGCGGCGCCAACCATACATCAACCTTCCGCGCCGGAAAAAAATCAACTTTTGTTCTAATGCTCCAATTTGGATCATGAAAAGACCATTCGATTTGTCTCGACGGGAAGATTCCAAAAATGTATTAGTTTTTGAAATTCGAGTGATTTTCGACCGAGTTACGGGCATTTCTCGGCGGCGCGGCGCGGCGCCGACCATACATCGACCGTCCGACTCAACTTTTGTTCTCATGCTCAACTGTGGATCGTGAAAAACCATTCGATAGTGCTTGAAGAGAGGATTCCGAATCTGTATTACATTTTGCATTTTGAAAAATTCTCGACCGAATAACCAGCATTTTTCTCAATCTGCAATCCGCGAAAATCAATGATATCTCTCACCCAAATGCTCGAAATTAAACGATGAAAAAACCATTCGATAGTGCTTGACGAGAGGATTCCGAAAATGTATTAGTTTTTGAAATTTGAGTGATTTCCGGCCGAGTTACGGGCATTTCTCTGCGGCGCCGACCATACATCGACCTTCCGACTCAACTTTTGTTCTAATGCTCCAATTTCGATCGTGAAAAGACCATTCGATTTGTCTCGACGGGAAGATTCCAAAAATGTATTAGTTTTTGAAATTCGAGTGATTTTCGACCGAGTAACGGGCATTTCTCTGCGGCGGCGCGGCGCCGACCATACATCGACCTTCCGACTCAACTTTTGTTCTAATGCTCCAATTTGGATCGTGAAAAACCGTTCGATTCGTCTCGACGAGAGGATTCCAAAAATGTATTAGTTTTTGAAATTCGAGTGAATTTCGACCGAGTAACGGGCATTTCTAAGCGGCGGCGCGGCGCCGACCATACATCGACCTTCCGACTCAACTTTTGTTCTAATGCTCCAATTTGGATCATGAAAAACCCATTCGATTCGTCTCGACGAGAGGATTCCAAAAATGTATTAGTTTTTGAAATTCGACTGATTTTCGACCGAGTTACGGGCATTTCTCTGCGGCGCGGCGCGGCGCCGACCATACATCGACCTTCCGACCCAACTTTTGTTCTAATGCTCCAATTTGGATCGTGAAAAACCGTTCGATTCGTCTCGACGAGAGGATTCCAAAAATGTATTAGTTTTTAAAATTGGAGTGATTTTCGACCGAGTAACGGGCATTTCTAAGCGGCGGCGCGGCGCCGACCATACATCGACCTTCCGACTCAACTTTTGTTCTAATGCTCCAATTTGGATCGTGAAAAAACCATTCGATTCGTCTCGACGAGAGGATTCCAAAAATGTATTAGTTTTTGAAATTGGAGTGATTTTCGACCGAGTTACGGGCATTTCTCTGCGGCGGCGCGGCGCCGACCATACATCGACCTTCCGTCTCAACTTTTGTTCTAATGCTCCAATTTGGATCGTGAAAAAACCATTCGATTCGTCTCGACGGGAAGATTCCAAAAATGTATTAGTTTTTGAAATTGGAGTGATTTTCGACCGAGTTACGGGCATTTCTCTGCGGCGCGGCGCGACGCCGACCATACATCGACCTTCCGACTCAACTTTTGTTCTAATGCTCCAATTTGGATCGTGAAAAAACCATTCGATAGTGCTTGAAGAGAGGATTCCGAATCTGTATTACATTTTGCATTTTGAAAAATTCTCGACCGAATAACCAGCATTTTTCTCAATCTGCAATCCGCGAAAATCAATAATATCTCTCACCCAAATGCTCGAAATTAAACGATGAAAAAACCATTCGATAGTGCTTGACGAGAGGATTCCGAAAATGTATTAGTTTTTGAAATTTGAGTGATTTCCGGCCGAGTTACGGGCATTTCTCTGCGGCGCCAACCATACATCAACCTTCCGCGCCGGAAAAAAATCAACTTTTTTTCTAATGCTCGAAATGGGATGGTAATTAAACCATTCGTTTGTTCACGATGAGAGGAATCCAAAAATGTGTTAGTTTTTGCATTTTGGGCAATTTTTGGCCGAGTTACGGGCGTTTTTCTTCATCAACTAACCAGGCAGCAAATAAGCTATCTCCCGTCCAAATGCTCGAAATGGGATGACAAAAAAACCATTCGTTTGTTCATGACGAGAGGATTCCGAAAATGTATGAGTTTTTGCATTTTGAGCGATTTTCGACCGAGTTACGGGCATTTCTCTGCGGCGCCAACCATACATCAACCTTCCGCGCCGGAAAAAAATCAACTTTTGTTCTAATGCTCCAATTTGGATCATGAAAAACCCATTCGATTCGTCTCGACGAGAGGATTCCAAAAATGTATTAGTTTTTAAAATTCGAAAGATTTTCGACCGAGTTACGGGCATTTCTCTGCGGCGCGGCGCGGCGCCGACCATACATCGACCTTCCGACTCAACTTTTGTTCTAATGCTCCAATTTCGATCGTGAAAAGACCATTCGATTTGTCTCGACGGGAAGATTCCAAAAATGTATTAGTTTTTGAAATTCGAGTGATTTTCGACCGAGTTACGGGCATTTCTCGGCGGCGCGGCGCGGCGCCGACCATACATCGACCTTCCGACTCAACTTTTGTTCTAATGCTCCAATTTGGATCGTGAAAAAACCATTCGATAGTGCTTGAAGAGAGGATTCCGAATCTGTATTACATTTTGCATTTTGAAAAATTCTCGACCGAATAACCAGCATTTTTCTCAATCTGCAATCCGCGAAAATCAATGATATCTCTCACCCAAATGCTCGAAATTAAACGATGAAAAAACCATTCGATAGTGCTTGACGAGAGGATTCCGAAAATGTATTAGTTTTTGAAATTTGAGTGATTTCCGGCCGAGTTACGGGCATTTCTCTGCGGCGCCGACCATACATCGACCTTCCGACTCAACTTTTGTTCTAATGCTCCAATTTCGATCGTGAAAAGACCATTCGATTTGTCTCGACGGGAAGATTCCAAAAATGTATTAGTTTTTGAAATTCGAGTGATTTTCGACCGAGTAACGGGCATTTCTCTGCGGCGGCGCGGCGCCGACCATACATCGACCTTCCGACTCAACTTTTGTTCTAATGCTCCAATTTGGATCGTGAAAAAACCGTTCGATTCGTCTCGACGAGAGGATTCCAAAAATGTATTAGTTTTTGAAATTCGAGTGAATTTCGACCGAGTAACGGGCATTTCTAAGCGGCGGCGCGGCGCCGACCATACATCGACCTTCCGACTCAACTTTTGTTCTAATGCTCCAATTTGGATCATGAAAAACCCATTCGATTCGTCTCGACGAGAGGATTCCAAAAATGTATTAGTTTTTAAAATTGGAGTGATTTTCGACCGAGTAACGGGCATTTCTAAGCGGCGGCGCGGCGCCGACCATACATCGACCTTCCGACTCAACTTTTGTTCTAATGCTCCAATTTGGATCGTGAAAAAACCATTCGATTCGTCTCGACGAGAGGATTCCAAAAATGTATTAGTTTTTGAAATTGGAGTGATTTTCGACCGAGTTACGGGCATTTCTCTGCGGCGGCGCGGCGCCGACCATACATCGACCTTCCGTCTCAACTTTTGTTCTAATGCTCCAATTTGGATCGTGAAAAAACCATTCGATTCGTCTCGACGGGAAGATTCCAAAAATGTATTAGTTTTTGAAATTGGAGTGATTTTCGACCGAGTTACGGGCATTTCTCTGCGGCGCGGCGCGACGCCGACCATACATCGACCTTCCGACTCAACTTTTGTTCTAATGCTCCAATTTGGATCGTGAAAAAACCATTCGATAGTGCTTGAAGAGAGGATTCCGAATCTGTATTACATTTTGCATTTTGAAAAATTCTCGACCGAATAACCAGCATTTTTCTCAATCTGCAATCCGCGAAAATCAATAATATCTCTCACCCAAATGCTCGAAATTAAACGATGAAAAAACCATTCGATAGTGCTTGACGAGAGGATTCCGAAAATGTATTAGTTTTTGAAATTTGAGTGATTTCCGGCCGAGTTACGGGCATTTCTCTGCGGCGCCAACCATACATCAACCTTCCGCGCCGGAAAAAAATCAACTTTTTTTCTAATGCTCGAAATGGGATGGTAATTAAACCATTCGTTTGTTCACGATGAGAGGAATCCAAAAATGTGTTAGTTTTTGCATTTTGGGCAATTTTTGGCCGAGTTACGGGCGTTTTTCTTCATCAACTAACCAGGCAGCAAATAAGCTATCTCCCGTCCAAATGCTCGAAATGTGACGATGAAAAAACCATTCGATTGTTCATGACGAGAGGATTCCGAAAATGTATGAGTTTTTGCATTTTGAGCGATTTTCGACCGAGTTACGGGCATTTCTCTGCGGCGCCAACCATACATCAACCTTCCGCGCCGGAAAAAAATCAACTTTTGTTCTAATGCTCCAATTTGGATCATGAAAAACCCATTCGATTCGTCTCGACGAGAGGATTCCAAAAATGTATTAGTTTTTAAAATTCGAAAGATTTTCGACCGAGTTACGGGCATTTCTCTGCGGCGCGGCGCGGCGCCGACCATACATCGACCTTCCGACTCAACTTTTGTTCTAATGCTCCAATTTCGATCGTGAAAAGACCATTCGATTTGTCTCGACGGGAAGATTCCAAAAATGTATTAGTTTTTGAAATTCGAGTGATTTTCGACCGAGTTACGGGCATTTCTCGGCGGCGCGGCGCGGCGCCGACCATACATCGACCTTCCGACTCAACTTTTGTTCTAATGCTCCAATTTGGATCGTGAAAAAACCATTCGATAGTGCTTGAAGAGAGGATTCCGAATCTGTATTACATTTTGCATTTTGAAAAATTCTCGACCGAATAACCAGCATTTTTCTCAATCTGCAATCCGCGAAAATCAATGATATCTCTCACCCAAATGCTCGAAATTAAACGATGAAAAAACCATTCGATAGTGCTTGACGAGAGGATTCCGAAAATGTATTAGTTTTTGAAATTTGAGTGATTTCCGGCCGAGTTACGGGCATTTCTCTGCGGCGCCGACCATACATCGACCTTCCGACTCAACTTTTGTTCTAATGCTCCAATTTCGATCGTGAAAAGACCATTCGATTTGTCTCGACGGGAAGATTCCAAAATGTATTAGTTTTTGAAATTCGAGTGATTTTCGACCGAGTAACGGGCATTTCTCTGCGGCGGCGCGGCGCCGACCATACATCGACCTTCCGACTCAACTTTTGTTCTAATGCTCCAATTTGGATCGTGAAAAAACCTTTCGATTGGGCTCGACGAGAGGATTCCAAAAATGTATTAGTTTTTGAAATTCGAGTGAATTTCGACCGAGTAACGGGCATTTCTAAGCGGCGGCGCGGCGCCGACCATACATCGACCTTCCGACTCAACTTTTGTTCTAATGCTCCAATTTGGATCATGAAAAACCCATTCGATTCGTCTCGACGAGAGGATTCCAAAAATGTATTAGTTTTTGAAATTCGACTGATTTTCGACCGAGTTACGGGCATTTCTCTGCGGCGCGGCGCGGCGCCGACCATACATCGACCTTCCGACCCAACTTTTGTTCTAATGCTCCAATTTGGATCGTGAAAAAACCATTCGATTCGTCTCGACGAGAGGATTCCAAAAATGTATTAGTTTTTAAAATTGGAGTGATTTTCGACCGAGTAACGGGCATTTCTAAGCGGCGGCGCGGCGCCGACCATACATCGACCTTCCGACTCAACTTTTGTTCTAATGCTCCAATTTGGATCGTGAAAAAACCATTCGATTCGTCTCGACGAGAGGATTCCAAAATGTATTAGTTTTTGAAATTGGAGTGATTTTCGACCGAGTTACGGGCATTTCTCTGCGGCGGCGCGGCGCCGACCATACATCGACCTTCCGTCTCAACTTTTGTTCTAATGCTCCAATTTGGATCGTGAAAAAACCATTCGATTCGTCTCGACGGGAAGATTCCAAAAATGTATTAGTTTTTGAAATTGGAGTGATTTTCGACCGAGTTACGGGCATTTCTCTGCGGCGCGGCGCCGACCATACATCGACCTTCCGACTCAACTTTTGTTCTAATGCTCCAATTTGGATCGTGAAAAAACCATTCGATTCGTCTCGACGAGAGGATTCCAAAAATGTATTAGTTACTGAAATTCGAGTGATTTTCGACCGAGTTACGGGCATTTCTCTGCGGCGCGGCGCGGCGCGGCGCCGACCATACATCGACCTTCCGACTCAACTTTTGTTCTAATGCTCCAATTTGGATCGTGAAAAACCATTCGATAGTGCTTGAAGAGAGGATTCCGAATCTGTATTACATTTTGCATTTTGAAAAATTCTCGACCGAATAACCAGCATTTTTCTCAATCTGCAATCCGCGAAAATCAATGATATCTCTCACCCAAATGCTCGAAATTAAACGATGAAAAAACCATTCGATAGTGCTTGACGAGAGGATTCCGAAAATGTATTAGTTTTTGAAATTTGAGTGATTTCCGGCCGAGTTACGGGCATTTCTCTGCGGCGCCAACCATACATCAACCTTCCGCGCCGGAAAAAAATCAAATTTTTTTCTAATGCTCGAAATGGGATGGTAATTAAACCATTCGTTTGTTCACGATGAGAGGAATCCAAAAATGTGTTAGTTTTTGCATTTTGGGCAATTTTTGGCCGAGTTACGGGCGTTTTTCTTCATCAACTAACCAGGCAGCAAATAAGCTATCTCCCGTCCAAATGCTCGAAATGGGATGACAAAAAACCATTCGTTTGTTCATGACGAGAGGATTCCGAAAATGTATGAGTTTTTGCATTTTGAGCGATTTTCGACCGAGTTACGGGCATTTCTCTGCGGCGCCAACCATACATCAACCTTCCGCGCCGGAAAAAAATCAACTTTTGTTCTAATGCTCCAATTTGGATCATGAAAAGACCATTCGATTTGTCTCGACGGGAAGATTCCAAAAATGTATTAGTTTTTGAAATTCGAGTGATTTTCGACCGAGTTACGGGCATTTCTCGGCGGCGCGGCGCGGCGCCGACCATACATCGACCTTCCGACTCAACTTTTGTTCTAATGCTCCAATTTGGATCGTGAAAAAACCATTCGATAGTGCTTGAAGAGAGGATTCCGAATCTGTATTACATTTTGCATTTTGAAAAATTCTCGACCGAATAACCAGCATTTTTCTCAATCTGCAATCCGCGAAAATCAATGATATCTCTCACCCAAATGCTCGAAATTAAACGATGAAAAAACCATTCGATAGTGCTTGACGAGAGGATTCCGAAAATGTATTAGTTTTTGAAATTTGAGTGATTTCCGGCCGAGTTACGGGCATTTCTCTGCGGCGCCGACCATACATCGACCTTCCGACTCAACTTTTGTTCTAATGCTCCAATTTCGATCGTGAAAAGACCATTCGATTTGTCTCGACGGGAAGATTCCAAAAATGTATTAGTTTTTGAAATTCGAGTGATTTTCGACCGAGTAACGGGCATTTCTCTGCGGCGGCGCGGCGCCGACCATACATCGACCTTCCGACTCAACTTTTGTTCTAATGCTCCAATTTGGATCGTGAAAAAACCGTTCGATTCGTCTCGACGAGAGGATTCCAAAAATGTATTAGTTTTTGAAATTCGAGTGAATTTCGACCGAGTAACGGGCATTTCTAAGCGGCGGCGCGGCGCCGACCATACATCGACCTTCCGACTCAACTTTTGTTCTAATGCTCCAATTTGGATCATGAAAAACCCATTCGATTCGTCTCGACGAGAGGATTCCAAAAATGTATTAGTTTTTGAAATTCGACTGATTTTCGACCGAGTTACGGGCATTTCTCTGCGGCGCGGCGCGGCGCCGACCATACATCGACCTTCCGACCCAACTTTTGTTCTAATGCTCCAATTTGGATCGTGAAAAAACCATTCGATTCGTCTCGACGAGAGGATTCCAAAAATGTATTAGTTTTTAAAATTGGAGTGATTTTCGACCGAGTAACGGGCATTTCTAAGCGGCGGCGCGGCGCCGACCATACATCGACCTTCCGACTCAACTTTTGTTCTAATGCTCCAATTTCGATCGTGAAAAGACCATTCGATTTGTCTCGACGGGAAGATTCCAAAAATGTATTAGTTTTTGAAATTCGAGTGATTTTCGACCGAGTTACGGGCATTTCTCGGCGGCGCGGCGCGGCGCCGACCATACATCGACCTTCCGACTCAACTTTTGTTCTAATGCTCCAATTTGGATCGTGAAAAAACCATTCGATAGTGCTTGAAGAGAGGATTCCGAATCTGTATTACATTTTGCATTTTGAAAAATTCTCGACCGAATAACCAGCATTTTTCTCAATCTGCAATCCGCGAAAATCAATGATATCTCTCACCCAAATGCTCGAAATTAAACGATGAAAAAACCATTCGATAGTGCTTGACGAGAGGATTCCGAAAATGTATTAGTTTTTGAAATTTGAGTGATTTCCGGCCGAGTTACGGGCATTTCTCTGCGGCGCCGACCATACATCGACCTTCCGACTCAACTTTTGTTCTAATGCTCCAATTTCGATCGTGAAAAGACCATTCGATTTGTCTCGACGGGAAGATTCCAAAAATGTATTAGTTTTTGAAATTCGAGTGATTTTCGACCGAGTAACGGGCATTTCTCTGCGGCGGCGCGGCGCCGACCATACATCGACCTTCCGACTCAACTTTTGTTCTAATGCTCCAATTTGGATCGTGAAAAAACCGTTCGATTCGTCTCGACGAGAGGATTCCAAAAATGTATTAGTTTTTGAAATTCGAGTGAATTTCGACCGAGTAACGGGCATTTCTAAGCGGCGGCGCGGCGCCGACCATACATCGACCTTCCGACTCAACTTTTGTTCTAATGCTCCAATTTGGATCATGAAAAACCCATTCGATTCGTCTCGACGAGAGGATTCCAAATTTGTATTAGTTTTTTAAATTGGAGTGATTTTCGACCGAGTAACGGGCATTTCTAAGCGGCGGCGCGGCGCCGACCATACATCGACCTTCCGACTCAACTTTTGTTCTAATGCTCCAATTTGGATCGTGAAAAAACCATTCGATTCGTCTCGACGAGAGGATTCCAAAAATGTATTAGTTTTTGAAATTGGAGTGATTTTCGACCGAGTTACGGGCATTTCTCTGCGGCGGCGCGGCGCCGACCATACATCGACCTTCCGTCTCAACTTTTGTTCTAATGCTCCAATTTGGATCGTGAAAAAACCATTCGATTCTTCTCTACTGGAAGATTCCAAAATGTATTAGTTTTTGAAATTGGAGTGATTTTCGACCGAGTTACGGGCATTTCTCTGCGGCGCGGCGCGACGCCGACCATACATCGACCTTCCGACTCAACTTTTGTTCTAATGCTCCAATTTGGATCGTGAAAAAACCATTCGATAGTGCTTGAAGAGAGGATTCCGAATCTGTATTACATTTTGCATTTTGAAAAATTCTCGACCGAATAACCAGCATTTTTCTCAATCTGCAATCCGCGAAAATCAATAATATCTCTCACCCAAATGCTCGAAATTAAACGATGAAAAAACCATTCGATAGTGCTTGACGAGAGGATTCCGAAAATGTATTAGTTTTTGAAATTTGAGTGATTTCCGGCCGAGTTACGGGCATTTCTCTGCGGCGCCGACCATACATCGACCTTCCGACTCAACTTTTGTTCTAATGCTCCAATTTCGATCGTGAAAAGACCATTCGATTTGTCTCGACGGGAAGATTCCAAAAATGTATTAGTTTTTGAAATTCGAGTGATTTTCGACCGAGTAACGGGCATTTCTATGCGGCGGCGCGGCGCCGACCATACATCGACCTTCCGACTCAACTTTTGTTCTAATGCTCCAATTTGGATCGTGAAAAAACCGTTCGATTCGTCTCGACGAGAGGATTCCAAAAATGTATTAGTTTTTGAAATTCGAGTGAATTTCGACCGAGTAACGGGCATTTCTAAGCGGCGGCGCGGCGCCGACCATACATCGACCTTCCGACTCAACTTTTGTTCTAAGGCTCCAATTTGGATCATGAAAAACCCATTCGATTCGTCTCGACGAGAGGATTCCAAAAATGTATTAGTTTTTGAAATTCGACTGATTTTCGACCGAGTTACGGGCATTTCTCTGCGGCGCGGCGCGGCGCCGACCATACATCGACCTTCCGACCCAACTTTTGTTCTAATGCTCCAATTTGGATCGTGAAAAAACCATTCGATTCGTCTCGACGAGAGGATTCCAAAAATGTATTAGTTTTTAAAATTGGAGTGATTTTCGACCGAGTAACGGGCATTTCTAAGCGGCGGCGCGGCGCCGACCATACATCGACCTTCCGACTCAACTTTTGTTCTAATGCTCCAATTTGGATCGTGAAAAAACCATTCGATTCGTCTCGACGAGAGGATTCCAAAAATGTATTAGTTTTTGAAATTGGAGTGATTTTCGACCGAGTTACGGGCATTTCTCTGCGGCGGCGCGGCGCCGACCATACATCGACCTTCCGTCTCAACTTTTGTTCTAATGCTCCAATTTGGATCGTGAAAAAACCATTCGATTCGTCTCGACGGGAAGATTCCAAAAATGTATTAGTTTTTGAAATTGGAGTGATTTTCGACCGAGTTACGGGCATTTCTCTGCGGCGCGGCGCCGACCATACATCGACCTTCCGACTCAACTTTTGTTCTAATGCTCCAATTTGGATCGTGAAAAAACCATTCGATTCGTCTCGACGAGAGGATTCCAAAAATGTATTAGTTACTGAAATTCGAGTGATTTTCGACCGAGTTACGGGCATTTCTCTGCGGCGCGGCGCGGCGCGGCGCCGACCATACATCGACCTTCCGACTCAACTTTTGTTCTAATGCTCCAATTTGGATCGTGAAAAAACCATTCGATAGTGCTTGAAGAGAGGATTCCGAATCTGTATTACATTTTGCATTTTGAAAAATTCTCGACCGAATAACCAGCATTTTTCTCAATCTGCAATCCGCGAAAATCAATGATATCTCTCACCCAAATGCTCGAAATTAAACGATGAAAAAACCATTCGATAGTGCTTGACGAGAGGATTCCGAAAATGTATTAGTTTTTGAAATTTGAGTGATTTCCGGCCGAGTTACGGGCATTTCTCTGCGGCGCCAACCATACATCAACCTTCCGCGCCGGAAAAAAATCAAATTTTTTTCTAATGCTCGAAATGGGATGGTAATTAAACCATTCGTTTGTTCACGATGAGAGGAATCCAAAAATGTGTTAGTTTTTGCATTTTGGGCAATTTTTGGCCGAGTTACGGGCGTTTTTCTTCATCAACTAACCAGGCAGCAAATAAGCTATCTCCCGTCCAAATGCTCGAAATGGGATGACAAAAAAACCATTCGTTTGTTCATGACGAGAGGATTCCGAAAATGTATGAGTTTTTGCATTTTGAGCGATTTTCGACCGAGTTACGGGCATTTCTCTGCGGCGCCAACCATACATCAACCTTCCGCGCCGGAAAAAAATCAACTTTTGTTCTAATGCTCCAATTTGGATCATGAAAAGACCATTCGATTTGTCTCGACGGGAAGATTCCAAAAATGTATTAGTTTTTGAAATTCGAGTGATTTTCGACCGAGTTACGGGCATTTCTCGGCGGCGCGGCGCGGCGCCGACCATACATCGACCTTCCGACTCAACTTTTGTTCTAATGCTCCAATTTGGATCGTGAAAAAACCATTCGATAGTGCTTGAAGAGAGGATTCCGAATCTGTATTACATTTTGCATTTTGAAAAATTCTCGACCGAATAACCAGCATTTTTCTCAATCTGCAATCCGCGAAAATCAATGATATCTCTCACCCAAATGCTCGAAATTAAACGATGAAAAACCCTTCGATTGTGAGTGACGAGAGGATTCCGAAAATGTATTAGTTTTTGAAATTTGAGTGATTTCCGGCCGAGTTACGGGCATTTCTCTGCGGCGCCGACCATACATCGACCTTCCGACTCAACTTTTGTTCTAATGCTCCAATTTCGATCGTGAAAAGACCATTCGATTTGTCTCGACGGGAAGATTCCAAAAATGTATTAGTTTTTGAAATTCGAGTGATTTTCGACCGAGTAACGGGCATTTCTCTGCGGCGGCGCGGCGCCGACCATACATCGACCTTCCGACTCAACTTTTGTTCTAATGCTCCAATTTGGATCGTGAAAAAACCGTTCGATTCGTCTCGACGAGAGGATTCCAAAAATGTATTAGTTTTTGAAATTCGAGTGAATTTCGACCGAGTAACGGGCATTTCTAAGCGGCGGCGCGGCGCCGACCATACATCGACCTTCCGACTCAACTTTTGTTCTAATGCTCCAATTTGGATCATGAAAAACCCATTCGATTCGTCTCGACGAGAGGATTCCAAAAATGTATTAGTTTTTGAAATTCGACTGATTTTCGACCGAGTTACGGGCATTTCTCTGCGGCGCGGCGCGGCGCCGACCATACATCGACCTTCCGACCCAACTTTTGTTCTAATGCTCCAATTTGGATCGTGAAAAAACCATTCGATTCGTCTCGACGAGAGGATTCCAAAAATGTATTAGTTTTTAAAATTGGAGTGATTTTCGACCGAGTAACGGGCATTTCTAAGCGGCGGCGCGGCGCCGACCATACATCGACCTTCCGACTCAACTTTTGTTCTAATGCTCCAATTTGGATCGTGAAAAAACCATTCGATTCGTCTCGACGAGAGGATTCCAAAAATGTATTAGTTTTTGAAATTGGAGTGATTTTCGACCGAGTTACGGGCATTTCTCTGCGGCGGCGCGGCGCCGACCATACATCGACCTTCCGTCTCAACTTTTGTTCTAATGCTCCAATTTGGATCGTGAAAAAACCATTCGATTCGTCTCGACGGGAAGATTCCAAAAATGTATTAGTTTTTGAAATTGGAGTGATTTTCGACCGAGTTACGGGCATTTCTCTGCGGCGCGGCGCGACGCCGACCATACATCGACCTTCCGACTCAACTTTTGTTCTAATGCTCCAATTTGGATCGTGAAAAAACCATTCGATAGTGCTTGAAGAGAGGATTCCGAATCTGTATTACATTTTGCATTTTGAAAAATTCTCGACCGAATAACCAGCATTTTTCTCAATCTGCAATCCGCGAAAATCAATAATATCTCTCACCCAAATGCTCGAAATTAAACGATGAAAAAACCATTCGATAGTGCTTGACGAGAGGGTTCCGAAAATGTATTAGTTTTTGAAATTTGAGTGATTTCCGGCCGAGTTACGGGCATTTCTCTGCGGCGCCGACCATACATCAACCTTCCGCGCCGGAAAAAAATCAACTTTTTTTCTAATGCTCGAAATGGGATGGTGATTAAACCATTCGTTTGTTCACGATGAGAGGAATCCAAAAATGTGTTAGTTTTTGCATTTTGGGCAATTTTTGGCCGAGTTACGGGCGTTTTTCTTCATCAACTAACCAGGCAGCAAAAAAGCTATCTCCCGTCCAAATGCTCGAAATGGGATGACAAAAAAACCATTCGTTTGTTCATGACGAGAGGATTCCAAAAATGTATTAGTTTTTGAAATTCGAGTGATTTTCGACCGAGTTACGGGCATTTCTCTGCGGCGCGGCGCGGCGACGACCATACATCGACCTTCCGACTCAACTTTTGTTCTAATGCTCCAATTTGGATCGTGAAAAAACCATTCGATTCGTCTCGACGAGAGGATTCCAAAAATGTATTAGTTTTTGAAATTCGAGTGATTTTCGACCGAGTAACGGGCATTTCTCTGCGGCGCGGCGCGGCGGCGACCATACATCGACCTTCCGACTCAACTTTTGTTCTAATGCTCCAATTTGGATCGTGAAAAAACCATTCGATTCGTCTCGACGAGAGGATTCCAAAAATGTATTAGTTACTGAAATTCGAGTGATTTTCGACCGAGTAACGGGCATTTCTCTGCGGCGGCGCGGCGCCGACCATACATCGACCTTCCGACTCAACTTTTGTTCTAATGCTCCAATTTGGATCGTGAAAAAACCATTCGATACGTCTCGACGAGAGGATTCCAAAAATGTATTAGTTTTTGAAATTCGAGTGATTTTCGACCGAGTTACGGACATTTCTCTGCGGCGGCATTTGGTCAATTCCAGCGATTTTTGCCTGGAACTCGGCTGGAATTGGCCGGACGGCAAAACCGACGGCACCGCTGGAATCGGCTCGTCCGGCCGGTCATTTTGGTAGGGTCACTTTTGACATTTGGTCAATTCCAGCGATTTTTGCCTGGAACTCGGCTGGAATTGGCCGGACGGCAAAACCGACGGCACCGCTGGAATCGGCTCGTCGAGCTGGTCATGAGTTACCTCCGATTCTATCAGATTTTTTTGGGGGGTGGGTCCTCTAGAGGATCATTCAGTTCTGTTTGATGTTCAATTTTGCTTCCTCGGTCTGCGGTCGGCATCTATGGATTTTTGTTTTTCAATTTCGCTGGAAAATCCTCTGGAGTGGTTAGTGATGTACAAATTCGGGAGAATATTCTCGCATATTCTCATGCAAGACTCATATAGATACATAGCCTTCACACGACTTTAAAAAAATGATCAATGATCGTGATGGAAAAAAGTCTGCAAAAAGATCGATATATTAAATAAGTAACATTTTATAGAAGAAAATCAGACATCTGATGCAATAACAGTAATTACGTCGTCAATACCAGTATTTTGATATGCCACAAGCTTTTCGAAATTTTTGGTTTTGAGAGAATATTCTCTTTAGCCTCGAGAATATTCGCGAATATTCTCAGATTCTGCGGGTGAGAATATTCTCCTTGACATCACTAGGCGCGGTCCTAATCACAAAGTGGAGGTTATCGTTGGACTCTGGCTCATGGACTGTATGTATTTTACCCCTAAAAAGACCTTCTCTTGTACCTACATATCGGTAAATCACATTACTCTTCCATCAAATCAAACAAAAAAAATTTATTTCATAAATCCTTGAATACAAATTTTTAGAATAGGTACATATACAAATATGTGCCTGTTTTTAAATTGAGGAAATCAAAATTCGATATGAAAGTAATATAATCCTCCAATCGATATTTTTTCTTGTACCTATCAATGAAATTCCATCGAGATTTTTTATGCTAAAACATCAGCAAATGCTATATCACAAGTATTTATATTCTCACAGCGGTACACATTACCAACCGGCCTTTCTAGAAGAAAAGCCCCGCTGAATAATGTTACTTTATATTTACTACTGACAATATGAAATAAAAATGGTCTATCGACGTAGAAATCTATCATTTCTACGTTGTATTCCGAACGTTTAGATCTAACTATAGGGTTTACGTAATTGCCTTTGTTAAAGTATTCCCCCACGTATGGATCAATGAAATAGCTTTTATGGAGAAAACTTGCGTCGTTTTTATAGACTAATTTTCTTAATTCCATTTCAAGAAAGTCCCCTTTTATATCATCTACCTTTTCCAAACTGAATAGGGGTATTACATATTCTACATCTTTTTTGAAAGAAGGATCATCGAGTGCGTGAATCAACTGTTGATAATTTTTGGCCGTTAAATTTCTGACTAGCGTCTCCACATTGTTCTTTGGGTACGGTAACATGATCACCATGAAAAATTCGTTGCCTTTGAACGGTAGTCCTATCGCATGGTAAGCGAACTCTTCACATCTGAAGTATGGAATTTTTGCTCTGCTCTTCCTAGCAGGGTGTTCAGAATCAAACCTGAAATCAGTGTTAATTATAAGATTTTTTGGAGCTACCCAAACAGGAAAAATGATGTTTTTTGCAATTATTTCCCCACCCAACCACCCTCACCTCCTCTCCTGGAACAAAAACATACCATACAATTTCAACTTCCTTTTCGTTGTGAAAAACTTTAGTAGGTACCTAACCTAATGGGTACCTACGTACTTGAAGAATCAAGGACGAAACTTCGGTAAAAATCTCGAAGGGGAGTTGAAATGAAAAATTTACTGACTAATGTTTAAAAAAAATAAATTGCTGACTCAGACCGAAAAAAATGAAAACTTTTCAACCAGGAGTATTGAAAATGAAAAAAAAAAATCGTGCTTTTTTAGCTTCTTTTTTGACTTCTAAAAAAAATTATTATTTTACTTCCCCCCCCCCCCTGGTGAAAATATCGAACAGTTTTTGAAAATTCCATACGAGATCGCCAACAAGTTCGCTCCTTCTAGAAAAATTTCAGTGCACTGGAGAGAAGTGAACTTGTACTGGAAGTTCGAATTTTTCTCAAAAATTGTTGTGATCTTCGATTTCAGAATGCAAACAAATTTTTAAAAAATGCTCATATCTTGGCGTTGACCCAAAAAAATTAAAAAAATGAGGAAATTTCATATAGATTATAAAGCCGAGATGGGTATGTATTTTGTATTTCAATATATCCGTCCTTGAAATCAGCGAGTATTTTGTCCCTCTTTTGCGGTGGAGTGAGAGGGAGCTAAGGTAATCAGGAAAAAAATCAATTTTAAGCTCAACTATAGCAAAAAATTTGAAAAGGGTGTTCAAAAAAAAAGTTTTGCATTATTTTTTTTACCTTTTTTCTGGGAGGTTTTCGAGGCGAACTATTAAAAAAAAGAAAAAAGCGACATTCGAAGAATTTGGTAACTTTTTGAATTTTGAAACCCTTTCTGAGGCTCGATTTTGGACCAGGGGCCAAATTATTATAAGAACCGAGTTTAGTGTCTATGAACTATGACAACTCCAGAACCTCATTTGTTCGACAATCAGTTCGCTAGATTTTATATCAGACGTAATTTGAGTAAGTACATTAACTACTTATCGAGTCATTGAAAAATTTTCGAATGCCGCTTTTTTCATCAATTGTTGGTTAATTCGTTAAAACTTGAAGAATCAATTTTGGCACCGAAAAATGTTTTTCTGAGGTGCTAGTGACATGCTCCTTCAACGAACCAAATTTTGGCTTAATCAACTCGAATGGTTTTTAAAAGTTTCATCGTTAATGTTGTTGCAAATTTTATAATGAATGGAAGTAAATGATATTATGAAGACATTTTACTACTTTGCTTACTGATACAGCTCAAACGGTGCTTCGAGCGTTGCGTTGAAATAGGCCGTGCTCATTAGTATTTGTCTGGATCCGTATTTTCCACAAAATTTCTTATGGAAAAACCGTTTGATAATATTGTTAGTTTGTCTCGCCAGCCATCTGAAATGTACAAAGGGACATTCATAATTAGGTCTTCATAATTTAGTTCATTTTCAGATCTAATGTTTTGATCTGATTTATTGAAGAATCTTTGGGTGAATTTACCCGTGATTAAAACGAGGCTTCTGATTTTTGAAAAAGGTTTTCCCATAAACTTTTATTTAGTCAAAATTTAAGCCACCTAAGTTTTAGGTAGGGATCGAATTTTAGCCAAGTTTTAAAAATTTTAAAATAGGTACCTACTTAGACTTACCTAGTTTTTTTTTGTTTCAGACTTTTTGAAAAAAAAAATTCTAAACTTCATGAAAGGTCGCTTATTGAATATCATCACATTCTGAAGCTTCCAGTGCAATTTTGATTTTTTCCAATTTTTTTAAATTTCTTCAGAGGGTATTCAAATTGACTCGGACAAACACAATTAAGTTTTTGTTTTTTCTCAATTTTAGTTCGATGAGAAAATCCACCTTAGGCTCATTTTTCAGGAAGACACTTCAAGTGCGTATATTTTTGACCAGCTATTTGGTAAATAAGGCAAAACTTGAAACAATAGAAATATTGTACGAGGAGAACATTTAGAGCACTTTTTGTAGAAAATATAAAATGAAAGCTCCAATTAGTCCGCATAAAATGAGAGGAACGGAAATGAACAAAAATTGTAGATACCTATAAAATTTTCAATCGTAACGAATCATTCACTCACTTGTTAAGGTTGTCGGCTGGAAGTGAACCATTTTCAGTAAAATTGATCTCTTGAGGTATGAGAATGTCTTTCATCAGTTGAAGCTGGTTTTCTTCTACCTGATCGCCATTTTCGAGAAAAACTGATGCGGTAAAATTTACTCTTGCTGTAGTTGTCTTTGATAAGTTCCTTAATATTTCACTCAAACACCATATGCTTTCTGTTGATCTATTTCAAAATGTGTAAAAAAAATGGGTAAATTTCAGTTACCCGCCTAAGTTGTTGATTTAGAAAAAAAAAAAATCACCCAATGGAATCGTTTTTATGTAATCCTACGAAAGGGGACAGGACGTTTTTAGATTCTACGCTTGCACTCAACCACACTAAAACCAATCTTGTATAAAGGCTCAGTGGAGAGAATAGAACTTCATCTTTGTTATCTTCTTTACCAATAGTTGTTTTCATAAAATCAATGTTGAATTTGTTCATGTAGGAGAGTAAATTCTGAAAAAAAAAAATTACAGTTAAAAAACTCAAAATGATGAACAAATTTTGATCCCTTTGAAATACTTTTTGATGATGAAAAATTGAAAAAGTTTTTTGAAAAAATTCTGTAAATGATTTTTTTAATTATTAGGGGAACACAACAAATAAAAATACGTCCTCAAAATTAATTTTGCACAAAAAATTTGTTTTCGTATTTAAAAATTCAGAATATGGAACTTTTCAATTCGCTCGAAGAGAGTAAAATTTTGTATCCAATTTCAAGGAAAACGTATGAGAAAGATGTATGGAGTCAAATCGAAACGTTACCCCAAGCCAATAGCACTATCCAAAAGTGGCGAAAAACCTATTTTTGGTTTTGAAAAGGAGCCCCATCTCACTTTGAGAGCCCCGGGACCCACTCCCATTATGTTTTTGTTTTGATCCACCGAAATAATTTACTTATATTGTACGACAGTTAATAAAGATGAAAAAAAAAAAAATGTACTCACTTTAGATGCCTCCGAACTGCAATCGTATGACTGCGCAGAGATCCATAATGAAGTATTGAGGAAGAAGATGAACACCACATGTAGTTTTGTTATTTTGAAATTTGCCATATTTATTACCTATTTAAAATAGTACACATTGAGTAAATAAAAAAGTAAATAAAAGTTACCTTAACATGTACCTAATTGAAACTCTTCCTTGCATAAGACGATACAATATTGTTGGTGTGATGTGTTTACGGTCTAATCCTGAAGCATCAACCAGAGAGATGGAAATTAATTCGTTACATCCTGCTTCATTACTTTTGTAAATATTCTTAATTTATTTTGTAAAAATACGGAATAAGTGTTATGCACTTATGCAGGTCTTCTACTCGTATGATTCGATTTCTTAAGAAGAAGAGGAAGAAATAATCAAAATTTTCATCTGAGATTTAGTTTCCTTCCTCTTTTTTTTCAATTCGTCAAAGCACAATTTTTTCAACTCAAAATGAAAATTTCAAATTTTGGAATATTTTCCACTTCCAGTTCATACTTTGACTTTTTTCTACAAATTAGATACAATTTTTCCATCTTCAAATGAATTATATTGGTATTGATACTTTTTTCCCATTTATGAATCCTAGGTATGTTTAAATCATTTTAAAAACTTTTAGAATTTTTCACCAACGTAAAAAATTCCAAACTTCAAAGATAAGTAGGTACCTACCTATATTCTTAAGGTTCGCAGCTCCGATGATTTTTTTAGATTTTGTTTCAATCGTTTGCACCGAGAAGTTATTCACTCGAGGAAATATATTTAGGAATGAAGAAATGAAAAAAGTATATCAGTGTTGATATTTTTCTCAACACAATAACCAATAGCGGAGATTTAATTTTACAAAACGCTTGGAACAGAAAACACTCAATTTATCAAAAAAGTAATCCGTTACGATCACCGCAAATATGTAAACGTTGGCGCATTGTTTTCTGGGAAAGCTTTGCGCATTGTTTTGAAAACTGTATTTTCTGTTCGGTTTTCTAGCGGGATACATAAATTACACGACTGCGAAAGAAAATTTTTCTTGTAGCCGTTATTTCAGGAAATAACGAAGTAATAAATATCGAGTTTTTCTAAGTTGACTTTATCAATTAATCGAAAAAGTGTCACATTGAAAAAATATGTTTCGTGGGGTGAAATTTTAGGAGAATTTTTCGCACTTGTGTTGGTTCCGCAGTTGTTTCTTTGAGTGTTTCGATATTTATTTTTGTTTAGTTTTTATTTTATATGATTTAGGTAGGTACAAATTATGTATAATAGGTAGGTATAGTTGAGATTTAAAAATTAAAAATTCAAGTTGAAAAATTTTAAAATTTGACTGGAAAAATTATATGTAGGTACTGGAAAAAAAATAGAAATTACAGTGGGGAAAAATATCTGGGAACAAGATTTGCTTAAAAATTAAAGTTCCTTTTTTTGAGAATAAAATTTCAATAGGTAGGTATATTTTCATTATTTTAAATTTCTTTCCTAGATGTTAGATTATTTTCTCATGAATTTTTTAATTTTTGCATTTCTCCTGTACTTCTTAAGGACGAAATTTAGTTATTTCGCAATTATTCCCCGAATCCCTCTATAGATTCTATTTTGATGAATTTACGCAGATTGATCTGTATTGAACAACTGTTATTTTATTTTCAGTCACTCGTAATTAGTTTAACCTTGAAATAACATTTATTTGAGTGAATGTGTAACTATAGGCCTATTCGACAAATTACTCGAAAGCGTATCGTTTTTGCTGCGTATAATGACAATTAAAATCGTACCGTCTCTTTTAGTGCTCCCCTTCAAAATCCAAAATTATTTCAAGTGATTTTTAAAAATTCTAGTCGGTATCTCTTTCCAGATCAAATTTTGGTATAAATTTGCCTCCAGAATAAAAAATTCTAGTCGGTATCTGTTTCCAGATCAAATTTTGGTATAAATTTGCCTCCAGAATAAAAAATTCGGTAGTCATTTCAAAACTCTTATCTGTGCCATTTTCTAAACTTTATTTTACCTACTGAATTAAAATTTTTCCTTTCTCATTTTTTTCTAGGATGATTTTTGGTGATTTCAAATTCCTCTAGTGTTATTTTCAGGACTCTATTTTTGTAAATTCAAATTTTAAAATGGATATATCAAAAGCTGATGGGTGAAATTTTGAACGTTCAACATTTGTAGAGCAAGAGTCTTGTAACAGTTTCAAAAGAGAAATTGAATGACCGATGACTGCTGGAATTAGATAATTTGACATTTCCGAGAGGGTAGGTACGTTTTGAGAGAAAAAATCTTTCAAAATAATACAGGAAAAAGTACTTCAAAATATTGAAAAAATATTTATCCCTGGCTCAAAAGCTCAAAGTATCGTGAGCTGGTTATTAGGATGAAAATTCACCCCGAAATTCATCCCAGTCATGAACATTTGAAAAAATCGTGAAATGATTATTGAGATGATTATTGAGATGATTATTGAGATGAATATTGAAATGAAAATGCATCTAGACTGAAAAGTTCAAAAAGATCGTGGAATAGTTTCTGGGATGAAATTTCATTCCAGTAATCATCCAAAATTTTTTCAAATTTTCAAGGCTGGAATAAAATTGGTATGAAATTCATCCCAAGATTTTTCTAAAATTTTCATGCCTGGTGTGATCTTTGTATGAATTTTAATCCTAAGATTTTTTCAGGGCAGGGGTGATCTTCGGATGATTTTTTCCGAATTTTCAAGATGGCGATGAATTTAGAATGAATTTTTATACCAAGATTCATTCCATGGTTTTTCAAATTTTTGAGCCTGGCGTGGAATGATCTTGAAATGAATTTTAATTCCAATGTTCTTCTTAAGCTGATTCTCAAATTTTCAAGCTATTTTCAAAGCTTGGATGCATCCTAAATTCATCCCAGCCTTGAATGGAACCGAAGTGCTATAAAATATTCACAGATAACCAAAATATGTGAGCCTGGATATAGAAACCACTCTTAGATGTGAAAAATTTATTTTTGGGTTAACATTGATTTTGAGCCTTTCAAAAGGAATAGAATCAAATAAGGAGAACTTCAACTCAGAAACCAATTTTTTACACCTAAGGGTGGTTTTTATATCCAGGCTCACAAATGCGGATTTTTTCGAGATAAAAGTGTAAATCATCGAATTTTTTTCTCTGAAGAAAAAAAAAAATGTACGACTACTCAAGTACTAGTTGAAAATGAATTATTCGATTCCATTATGCAGCATTGTTTCAAAAAATACCCAAATTAGAATCGTTTTCACAATTTGGGAGTACCTATTTTTAATACCCGAAATTTTACTTTTATTTAATTCCGGTCACGTAATCTGTAATTTTCATCCTTTACTATTTATCGAAACGGGTAAGTAATTAATTTGCATAGCAATATCATGGCAATATACAATGTTGATACCAAAACGATGTCTATTTCAGCCCCTAATACACCCTTCCGTCGATACCACCAGGTATAGGAAAATTTTCATATTTTATTTTTTATTGAATCCTAAAATCAATTAATATCGTAGCAAATCTCATTATCCGATTTAGAATCCTGTTATTCCTAGATTTTTATCATTTGAAACATAATGCAAACGAATAACTAAAAATATGTACCATGTTGTAGAATAGCCATAAATAACGAGCTCACGTTTATTTAGCCTGCGACCGGAGAACACTGCATTAGCCCACGTAAAGATACGGTTAGGCAATTTATTCGACTTCGCATTAGCAGCATTAATAGGTACCTGCTTGGAATAGAGTTATTGGTAATTGGATGTAGTTTTTATGAGGGTCTTATTAGCGAATAAAAATTGAAAACTATTTTACTCGAGTTTGGTTCAATGAAACAAAGCTCGTACGAGAGAAATTATTCTTGATGAATAATTATTCCAGAAAATCCGTGTTTTTTACGCGGTTTACTGTGTTTCGTTTGTGTAAGTATTTTCATAAATAGCTGTAGTTGTACGATAGAAAATCTCGTAACCGCAGAAAATATTTTATTCAACGGTTTATACGAATGTAGCATTTTTGAAGAAAACGAAAACCTCAATGATAAATTGAAACGAGGTCATCGCATTGAAAATAATGATTTTTGAAAGCATTTTGAGCAATGAAAATAAATCGAATACAAACATCGCGCCGAATATTCATCTTCATACATAAAAACCTAAATTATAAAAGTTGTTTCTCCGCTTTAGGTATGTAGAAAACTGGCTGTAATCCAAAGATCTAATATTCCAAAAAGCGAGACCTTTGATTAATGATTTGTAAGAATATTTCAAAGTGGGGTTCTCATTTGACTTACGCTAGTTCGCTGTTTACGTTTTGGCCAGAATACAAACACAAAGGTCTATAACAGCTAAAATACACTGTGTTGAAAAATTTGGAAAAGTTTGTGTCTGGAAGTTGAAGCCACAAATTTTATTTGAATAATATTACTTCAAAGTCTGAAATCCAAGTACATGAAAAATATGTTCAATGAGTGAAATTTTTCCGGAGAGAGGAAAATTTATTGGATTGTTATACAAACGAGATAAATATTCAAGGAAATCTATCAAATGTATTTTTTAAGTGGCATAAAAGAATGCCGAGTCTGAAAAATTTTTACCTAAGTATAGGTATATGTACTTACCTACTTATTGTTCTAAGAGAAATTTTTAAACAAAAATTGGTCGAAATCAGCAAGAAAATAGCCTCCGTGCCAAATACAAAATGTCCAAAGAAAAATTATTTTCATCCTTATTCAAAAAACCATCCCCTGTCAAAACACAATAAAAACTTCCTCAAACAATGGCAAATCAGAGCAAAAAAGTTCAAAATTATTGAAAAAGATCTTTCAACAAAATTGCACTGTTTTATAGGTAAGTAATAAAAAAAAAATTAAAAAATTGAGCTCATTTTTTCAGAATAGTAAATTTCTATTTCTATTCGCGGTTTTAAATTTTTTTACAAAACTTTAAACTAGACCCCCCCCCCTCGCGTAAATAACTCAATTCCGACCATTTGGGTCCATTATTGCCCAAGAAACACCAAATATCAAATTATAAAAGTTGATGGGAGTATTTTGAAATATATTTTCAAGATTGTATATTGACCATACTGCATCTTTGCTGAAATTTTACAATTTCAATTTTCATCATTTAAAGAAGTTATCACGAAATTTCACTAAAAAAAATACCATAAAGAGTTTTATAGACGAAGATGTAAAAAAATTTGTTCGACTTACACGAGGAATATTATTTATTACACACTTGATCTTTACTGGAGAAATAAAAATTTAGTGTTTCTATATTTTTTATTTTAGCAATAACGATGATGTTCGATGAAATTGCTAACATGTGCAAGAATACAAAAAATAGGTCTACCTACCGGCAATTGGAATTTGAATAGAAAGTATACGAAAATGAGGTTTAAAAGTAATGAAAATACGTAGGTACGAATTTTATAAAATACGAAAAAATGGTCTCCAAAAATTTGGTAGGTAAATAAAAATGAATTTTATGCTTACCCATGCCTATTACTTGATCTGATTATATTTCTGCCAACACGAAAGTTCCTTAATCATAATCTACATCTACTCTCCCAACTCTCTTTGCAATTAAAATTGTTTATTCAAACGCACGAAGCGTTTAATGAAACCACAATGCATTACGCAGCATTTCGCTGATGTATATTTTCGGTGATACCTAAATCTTTTTGGAAATAAAAAGGACCATCATCATTATTACTATGCAGCAAGTTCTACGTACGATGAACAATGGCACTGGCTCATTTTAAAAATTAAAAAGAAGATGCGTAGGAAAAAAGAGAACTCTGGTTATATACGATTCATTCATAAAAATTAATGAATGTCTGAACGTACGAGATTTCCTTTTTTGCAATTGTCTCTTCAGTATATATCAGACAAACGCCTATATTATCCTCAAGGGTATATTTCCCCTTATTCGAAACATTTTGTTCTTTTCGCACAAATATAAAAACTTTTTTCTGACAAAATATCACGTAACTTTCGCTTCTTTAATATTACCAATTGTAGCTTTATCTTTTGATTTTGAAAAAAATATGCATGTGTTATTCTAACACTAGGTCTTTTTCTTTATTTTTCTCAAAGGAGCCATAAATATTAATACCGTTAAAAATTGTAAATTTAATGGAAACATATAAGATGGTTAAATTATCAGGCGAAATGTTTCAACGAGGAAAAAAAGAATTTGATTAATATACAAAATAATAATGATACCTAATGAATTTTATTTGGAAAATTAAAATCAATGCTTTTTTCAGTAAACTAATTTTTTCTTATAAATAAAAAGAATTTAATTTTTCCGTTATTCATTTTTGCCTATCAAATTAAAATATTCATAAATTCTCTCAATTAATTACGTATCTGTTTGTATACATTCAGTAACAACTGAAAAAAACAAAAAAACAAATGAATAAAACAATGATCAAGAAATCTTTAAATGTTAACATTATTTTTATTTCTCATCGGATCAATTTCAGATTTAATTCTGAATTCAAATCTGAACTGTATAATTCATCTTCATAACTTCACTACAAACGAACTTCAAATAGATATCACAAGATGACAATGCAGACGTTATACCGTTTAGTCTTTTTTTTTATTTTTTTTCTTCGCATCCGCCTCTAGTATTTTAGGTGCTTCCCATTTTTTGGTAATATCTATGTATTCTCCATCAGGACTGTCGTAATCTTTAATCGGAGGTGTAAAAGTAGGGCCACTCAAAGTAACAGGTAACAACTTTTCGTCAATCTGAAAACAAATTTAAAAGTAAATGTTTGAAATGAAGATTCAATGCAAAAAAAAATAGTAAAAAATCTCGTATAACCTTGATAGCTTCTTCGTATAGTTTTGGCGAAGCAATTTTGAGTTGTTCAAGAGCTTTAGTCTGAGAACGATACAGTCTATCGATCATGTTAAAATCAATAGTTGCACGAGTATTTCTGTACGATGTCCATTCACGTAATATATCAGCTCGTTGATCCAATACTTCTGCACTCAAGATGGGCTTATCCCGTAAATATTTTCTATTAGGACACAGAATATTTTGAGAAGTGTAAAAATTATCTTCAGAAATTTTACTACGACGTGAAACCTTTCAAAATGCGGATATGTCTTACAAACTTTTCTAGCTGAGCAATTTCAAAAACTTTAAAAATGATCTCATAAGTGATAAATGACTTGAATTTTAAAGAGACCCATGGAGATGGCTTTTAAACAAAATGGAGAGTATGTAAAATTAAATTTGACTTTTTGTGGTCGAAGATTTAGAAATATTTCAACACTTTTTCATTTTTCTCAAAATCATTTTCAAAACTGGTGGGTAATTCGATATACTAAGAGGTAAGAAGTGATTCAGTATTAGAAATTTTTTACCTTTAAAAATTGGCTCAATTTTTACGTGTATCTGTTAACAATATGAATCTAAAATTTATTAGCCCTCTAAAAGAAAAGGGGGGAAAAGTGCATTTTTCGAGAAAAATTCCCACAATGAGATTCTTGGCTTTATATGGACTGAGAGTGTTCCAAAATTTCCACTCATAGTGGGCTACCCAAACAATTTTTCTAAAAATCCAAGATTTTTTTTCGATCCTCCCAAATATCTTCGTAAATAACTTCATATGAACTAAACATAGGTAAAGAATAGTTCATTACTCTCTATGATCAATTATCGAATAAGGAATTGTAACTTCATCCAAAGGCTTCAATTGTTTCTGATGTTTCATTAAACGACGACATTCCTTCCATAATCTTCTTCTTTTACGTTCTTCTCTAACTTTTAAAATAGCTGGATCCATTTTCTTCTTTTTCTTCAACGGTTCACCTCTGAAAGATATCGTCTATTATATGACATTCGAGCATACCCCATTTTCAATCACTTTCAAACTTACAATAAGATTGGTGTCAATTTAATGTATAACGGTTGGGTAAATGTAGAGAAACACGAAGTATTGGCCCATTTGTTCACATTCCAGGAACTAAAACAACGAATAAAAATTAACATATGTTATAATTAGAATGAATTAATGGATAATAAATCTACCTCAGGATGGAATTCGTGATAAACCCCTTGAAATTTTGCATTTTGAGTGAATCTGTGTTATCAACGAATACCGAAGATAGACGTTCAGATCTCTCGCCGCTAACAAAACACAAGGAATGAGCGAAACATAAAACAAGTTAGAATACTTAGTTAATATTAAGGGATCTTGGTGACATTTCGAAAACCATTTAAACCGTCAAAATGACGATAAAAGTTCGAAAAATAGAAAATTTAGAAAACTTTTTCGATAAGATGAAAAAAAGAAAAAAATTTCGAAATGATAATTATAATTTTATTGACATTTCACATGTAAAATTGAGACAGCATCAAAATGAATGTTGCTAAATTCACGCTACTTCCATCAAGGTCATTTTCCACACAATTGTATGAAAATAGCTAACTCCGCCTGCATCATCGTGAAAGTTTGCAGAGAACGCCCTAATTTCACTAAATTTTCATTCAAAAAATGGATAATGAAAGTTTGAAAGCTGTGGGCAGAAATACAAAACGACATACTGTCAAAGTCTAGAATTTTTTCATAATTGAAAATAAACTTTGTTAAATCTTTTGAATACTTATTTAAGTTTAATTTTTATATAAATCTTATGATAATGTTTTGTAATTTATATTTTGTTTTTGATTTCACTAAATTTATTGAAAATAAAACGAAATTTAGTAAATAATCCTATAATCACGAATTCAGGTAACTCCTTCTCATCTCTCCTTGGATGTTCTATAACTGCTTGAATTGATGTACTTTTCATGTGTGGTACTCCATAATCGCCCCGTGCTCGTGTTTATCATGTCAGTTTTGCACCGGTGCGACTAGTTTTATTAAATGTTGACAATAAATTAGAATAATTATCGGTTTTAATTGAATTTTTCAACATGTCAGGTTGAGTTTCAACAGTGTAATGGTATTGTAAATTGAATGAAAGCTCTATTTCATATCGGCGGATCGTCAAGCTGCGTGTTCAATTCAGTGCTTTTTACTCGCCAACAATCGCGGGAAGAACCTCAAGGTAATTATGTCATAACAATAATTTCTTGTTTATCATACTTGACGATATTATTTTTCAATTGTTCTACTGTACGTATGTATATATTTGCGAAATAAATCGTCAAACGTGGAAAAAAATACAGAATGATGTTTAATTCGATGTTACATGTTGCATGGTATACATTCGGCTGACATGAGATTAGTCACACTTCGGTATCAATGTTTTTGAAAAACTTTCTCATTTCATCATGACGAGTCGATTTTTGTCCTAAATTTCGCTATTTTTGTGCCTAATTGGTCGTTTGGAGTAAATTCATATCAGTGGTGTTCGGATTTGGGTAACGTGAGAAATTTGTCTAAAATGGGTACATCCGCGTTATTGTGTTTGTAATATTGGCAATTAAATGGCGTTAATTGATTTAATTCGGTTATTAATCGAACTCGTAATGGGTTTAAATCAGAGTACTTAATAATATTGACATAATATTGGCGATATTATGTTCAAGTATGATAACATCATTGATTAGGTTAACATGTGTTGTAACTGATATCGAATTAATTTCATCATTAATTTCAGGTCTGGAGTGTTTGTATTCCTAAACAATCTCGCCGACCGTTCAACGTGAAGAATTCCAATTTCTATAATTTTTAAAGTTTTGGAAAGTAAGTAATCTGATAATGGCGGGATTTTCTCACGATCTTACCTAACGATTTGGTTATCTGTTGACAGTGTTTATTTCATGGTATATACGCAATGAATTCTACAAGTGGCGATCTAATAAGTTTAGCGTTGAAGAGATCATTCACGCCCAAATGTAAAAAGTTGCATAAGAATACGCTCGATGAACATATCGTAGCGAATGCCCGCCGGATACTATCTACCAAGATAGATTACGTCCTTACTACCAAATATTCAACGGCCAGTTTTCTAGATTCTTTGAAAAAGAAATACATAGTGTTGAAACCGTCGAAATTGAATAAGAAAAAAAAGAAGAAAAATAAGAACCATTTACTCAACGGCGTCGATTCGAAAGTACAAATGAAGAACACCGAACTATCCGGTCAAAATTTATCTCTACCAACACCTAAAACCGTATTATTCTCTCCGGATGCCGTACAGCTCGGATGGAAAAACACATATCCGGTTGGCAGCGGTTTTGTCAATTCAGGAACTACTTGTTATATCAATTCGACGCTACAGGTATTTCAACTCCTACGCTGGTTTCTGTTTTGTCCAAAATTGCTAATAATTTCTCATTTGCAGGCGTTATTTCATGTACCGGCGTTCGTCAATTGGTTATTAGATGATAAAAAACATCATATGATGTGCGAAAAAATGAGTAAGTTGGAATTAACGTGTATCGATGTGGATTATCATGTTGAATTATGTACTAATACGAATATTCGGGCAGATGGTGTTCTCCATACCGAATGTATCGTTTGTGCGATGTCGAAAACCCTTCATACGTCCCATCGACTCAATGGAACTAGTTCGAGACCTAGACTTATTATAGAAAAAGTTAAGAGTGAGTATTTTGTGAGTTTTTTTCGACTCGATTTTAATGGATTTTTAATCGAATGAATTTTTTTCAGCTATTTGTAAACATCTGTCCCCTTTTCGCCAAGAAGATGCTCACGAATTCCTTCGTTATTTAATGGAAGCTATGGAGAAATCTTACATTGCTACTTTGGGTATTCAAGCTAAAAAGTGAGTAAATATTTGTCTTCGGAATGATGTGTTTCAAGTACCTATCAATTTTAATAATATTTTGTTTTATTTTTTTGATTATCTAGATTAGACAGTTATTCGAAAGAAACCACTCCTTTAAGCCAGATTTTTGGAGGTTATATACGTACTGAAGGTGAGAATTTGGCGTTAAATTGGTTTATGAATTGAATCGGTCGATTTTTTTTTCAAATCGTATTGAATTACGTTTAGTTAAATATTGATTGTTGTAAATATGACGCAGCCTATTTGTTGATATGACGAGTGCAGGTGATACCATGCCCTGCCCTCTTCTAGTTTCACCTTCGTGTATAAAAATTCTTTAATCGAAACAGGTGATAAATTGATATTAAAATGTGAAAAAAATACTGCAGAATATCACATCGTTTATTCAGTGTTGTCGTATTTTTGTATCTAGAAAGTAATTCTATTTTACGTGAAATTTTAAAGCGTTCGATTAATTGGCCTTTTTTTTTTGTGTTTGTACAGTTACCTGTTTGGAATGTAGTCAAGTATCGACGACTTTTCAACACTTTCAAGATCTTATTTTGGACATTAGGCAAGCCAGCACATCGACAGTTTACGATGGTCTAGAAAATTATTTTAGTAAAGAACGTCTAGATGGAGACGAATCATACCATTGCGAGCACTGCAAAAAGAAAGTATCGGCGTATAAAAAATTCTCGATAGAAAAGGCGCCGAATGCTTTATGCATACAGCTCAAAAGGTGAAGTTATGTCAATTGATTTTTTTTCACTGTTTATGTCACGAGTAGTTCACTAACTCATTTTTTCATTTTTTTTTTTTTTTACAGATTCAATATAAATAGTTTTTACGGTGGCAGTAAAATATCAAAATTAATTACGATTCCTCAAAATATCGATTTAAGTAAATTTAAGCACAAAAAAGGATTACCAAATGGTACTCCTTTGAAATACAGATTGGTCTCGATGGTATTTCATCATGGTCCTTCGGCGAATAGCGGACATTACACGGCGTTAGGATGTACGTCTTCTGGATCGTATTATTATTTCAACGATGAACAGGTAATTAACTCGATGGCTAATGTCTGTGATATGTGATCGTTAATAACGTGTGATTATTTTTACCTCGTGAAGGTTTATCCGGCGCATCTGGGCCAGTATACGAATAACCCGAACGCGTATATAATGTTTTATGAATTGGAAAAACCCAGTGGATCTTCGGAGAATTCATCGTCGTCGTCCATTAAATCGTCTTCGAGTAGTAGTACCATTTCTACGATGTCGAATGGGTATATGAATGGAACTATGCAGAGGAGTAACGGGTTTTTTACAAAGCGCGAGAATTCGTTTTCTACATCTACAATTCATTCAAAGTATGTTTTATTTTTGGTTAAAGATGAAATTGAATTTGAAAGAATTTTTTGGTTTTTGGTTAAGAATTTTTTATTGAGGATGGTTCCTTTTTTTTAATGTAATTTTTGCCGAATTCGAATCTAAAATTTATGGTTCAATAACCAACAGACATTTTCCACTATTTTGGAATTAAGATCAAAATTTTTTAAAATTGTTGTCAAAGGTTGATAAATTGAAAAAAATCATCTAATTTTGCTACAAATTTTCTAAAAAAAAAAAAATAAAAATGAAAAATGCATCTCCAGTTTGAATTTGGAAGATGAAATTCCTCTTTAAAACGCGTTTAATTCTATAATTTTATTTTAAAATTCTCAAAATAAATTCTGAAATTTCTTGAAAAATATCTTCAAAATCACCAAGCTGGTTGGTTCTTTTTTAAGCACCTAATATTTCCTTTTTTAAACAATGATCTCATTTTTGAAATTGTTTTCTGATTAAAAAAAAGAATACCAAAAAAAATCGAAAATTAATAGTAATGAAGAACATTTTTTAAAAAGCAACTTTTTTTTTTTTTTTTTACATGATTATGCAAAGTTTTTCTAATGATAAAACGCATTTCTAGGTGAAAAAATCAAGTTTCGAGGGGGGAAATTTTAAGAAATGTAATTTTTTGATTAAAAGAATAGAAAAAAACGTAATTTTATGTATAAAAATTAAATATAGTTTTGAAAGTTGCAAGTATCCAATTTCAATGTAAAAATATCTAAAAAAAATTTCCTCCAAATCCTTTCAAATTGACAATCCAAGTCATCGAATCCGACCTAATCTTCCTCTGTATTCTTTATTGCAGACAGCCATCTTTGGAGCCGGTGAAATGTGAAAAATACCCGCCTCTGAAAGCATCCAACATCTCGACGCCCAACGCTTCAAAAATGTCCAACAGCCTGGTCCCGTACATGTCGTCGGATAGCGAAAGCAGCGACTCTGAAAATGGAAAACAACAACAACGAACCGATAAAAACACCTCTGCATCCGAAAATCGCCTTGAAAACGGTCCAGAGCATAGTAAAATGTTATCTCCGTTGGCCAAACGAAACAGCACGTTGACCAGTCTACTCAACAGCTCGGGTTCAAAGAACGACTCGTCTTATCGATCTGTATCGTCTTCGCCTACAAAAGGATTCTCGCAACCGGATTCGTCTAACGATAACGATGAAAAAGATACTAATGATAAATACGGTCTTCTGGAAAAACCCGAGAAACGCAACACCGTTATGTTCAGCTTTAAAAAGAAAAACGATAAAGTTGAAGGAAGAGAAAATGGCGATTCGAAACCAAGGTACAAACAAGTCGGCGTTGCTGCTCCGTATTATGTCAATGATTCTCAGAAGAGTAATGGTGAACGAGATAACAGTCAAGAGAGGATTAATACTGATGCGAATACCAATGGCCTAACTAATGGATTGGGTAAAACCAACTGCGTCTATAATGGTAATAGAAAATCTGTACCTAATGGCTGGGTCGTAACCGATATTGAAAACGAATCTGTCGAAAATGACAATGCAGATAGAACTCAGAATCATGGATCGAAAAACGATTGGGTTGTGACTGATAAAGCTAATCGAAAGAGTTCATCGTAAGTATATTTTTTGTTGGAGTAGGTTAATGTAATAGGCAAAGTAATTGGTAGTTTTTCTAAAATTTTACTTCTTGAGTTGAATTTGAAATTTTTTGGAAAAAAAAATGAAGGAAAAGGTAGCAGAAGGTCACATTTTTTAAGTTCTGAACCATTACATTCAACATTTCAAAAATTTAATATACTTACTTATTTCTGGCGAAGATGCTTTAACGTCTAAAAAAAAAAGAAAAAAAAGACAGACTAAAAATGAAGTCGATTCTTTCGATTAAGCTCATTTTTTTACAAGTTCTCCTTGAAGATCTGATTGAATAATTGATGAGAAAAAAATCTCATCGAAAATCCCCAAATTAGAAGGCTCATATTTCAAGATTGATTGTTTTCGAGACGAATCTATTTGCACGAGTTTGGAAAAAATTATAGGAGATTCAGAATCGATGATAAAATTTTGGAAATCTTCAAAATTGAATTTCTGTGGCGAAGCCTCAATTTTCTATGAGAAAAATTGTCCAATTTCACCTTTTTTTGCAACCCACGCATATTGTTCGCATTTTTTGGAATTTTGACCAAAATTGAGGACCCCTGTATACCTCTAAGGTAGTAAAGATTCCAGTTTGAAAATTACTTGTTTGATAGTGTTAAAAGAGCTTTTCATTTTTATTTTTTCAGATTCTAAAATTGTACCCTTGAACTTTTGTACTCATTTTGAAAGTTGAGCTTTCATTGCAGAAGTTCAATTTGAATTTTTAATATTCAACGATCGATTTTGAAAACTGGGTAGTTGGGGGAAAATATTTCTATTATAGAAAATTACCTTTCCTTTCTCACACCTTTGGAGAATTATGGTGGGAATGAAGGAATGGGCGTCAACTCTGGCAGTCAAGATCGTAGATTGTTTCCGAAATCAGGCAGGAGTTAGGAGTCAATTTTTTGGCTGACTCCTATTCCCTGATAGAAATAATGATGGTTTTTCACCAAATCATGAAATGGTATTTCATAAACTGATTGAACGAAATCAAAAGACTCGACTTCAATTTTGATTCGCGTTGATGTAAAATAGGTCTGTTACAACTAATGGTCAATTTTGTATTAAAAATTGAAAACCACGTTAGCATTTATTTTATATTTGACGTGGAAAATAAGTAAAATTAAATATGAGCATCATTTTAATAAATATTTTTCATTTTCAGTCCGTTCAAAGAGCACAAACAAGACGTTCAAGAGAATAATAGAAAATATTACAATGGAAACGAAGATACCAAAAATGATAACTCGCAGCAAAGTAGTTCCCAAAACGGTTCGAGCAATTCGTCATATTCGTCGTATAACGGATACGGTGGTAAAGGTAAATTAACGAAAAAAAAAAGTTTTTTTTTTCACTAATCACCTCTCCCCTGATTTTACGATAATTAATCGAGTAATTTTTCTTTTTCGTAGTACACACGTGGAATGGAGATGTTAGTTATATCAATCAAGAAACCGATAAAGAAAGAAAAGAGTCTTCGAAACGTCCCTATAATCAGTCGTACGATGATGATATGGATAGAGGAAAAGTAATATCGAATTGTATCATGTAGAACGATTCTATTTTTAGAACGGTGTCTAATTTTCATTGATTTTTTGCCAGGTAAAGAAACCGAAATTTATGTACAGGAACGAAAATGGTTCAGGAGGCCCAGGCCCTCGTAAAAATCCTTTCCAACAGTATAGTAATAATTATTACAATAATAATAATAATAATAATCGAGCGAAGAAACCGCCATGGATGAATGGCCATCATCATGGCGGAAATTTCCGAAGACAGTACTACAATAATAATTATTATAGACAGAATAATTATTACAGTCATAATAATTGGAAACGTTAACGAGATCGTATGATATGACTAAATTTTATCAACAGCTTAGTTAATTTTTATTTTTGATTGAAAAAGGAATTTGAACGATTACACGTTTTTATAAATGATTTTTTCAAAACATACGAATAATTCAAGACTTCTATGTATATTCATTATTGATTTCGACTTGTTGCGATTTTTTTCTACTTTCGATATCGATTTTTCCATTTATTTTTCTCATTTTCATCGTGCATACGTTTGTGTGCATTTTCGTAGCATATACGTATCACTTATGTATGATATTTTGTCGATATAATTTATACTTTATCTTATTTTTCGATTGTTAAAAACGACGTAAAATTTGATGTTTCTCCGTCAGGATATTTATTCGTCTAGTCTGCGCTTAATGTATGTTTACCGATGCGCTCCTGGTTCGTAATTGAGGAACCAAATTCGATTTTTTTTTTGAAAAAAAAATTCTCACCGATGGAATTTTTTGGGGTAACGAAAGGTCGAGCGGAGAGAATGTAAAAAATTGTAATTATTGCTTAGTACTTAATGTGGAATGATGTGATAAGGCAATTTTAATTACTCTAAATCATACGCATACCTGAGGTTTTTCTTTATTTTCGTTTTTTTTTGTTTATATTTTACGAAATTTTTAAACTGAATTGTTTTAATAGCATTGAGAACGCGGAAGCGTTTGTAAAATAGCTATGTCTTTTTCCCCATCTTTTTGCGGATGAGTATGTCGATCTTTTGTGATGTAACCTTTTATACTTCTCGAGCTGATTCGTGTTTTTATTTTTATATTTTATACGATCTTATATAATATGCGAGTCGTTCGTAGAGCGTAGATGAGTCGAATTAGCAAGCAAGTGGGGAAATTGTATGAGGAATTGGTGGTTCGAGTTGTCGTGCTTTTTCCACAGCGTGTGCGAGGCAGTTGTAACATATTTTTCGTGACTAAGGTTTAGAATTTCTATGATTTTTTTTCTACAGTAGAAATTATTATCGTTGTAAATATATTTTTATTTTAAATTTTTCGTTAATTGTACATTGCTGTTGTAAGATTTTGTTATAATAAAAGTCAATTTTTTTATGTAGATAAATGTACGAATTACTGTTTTGTAAGTTATGTTATCTGTTAAATTTCTCAGGATCACTACAAATAAAATTATCTCTGAGCATATTTTATTAAAATGTCATTTTATGGGAATGCCACGGATGAAGGAGAATTATGGAAAGACGTAAATCTGCTAATTTGAAAAGTTACCTCTCTAATCGTTGATTATTACCTCCATAAATCGAAAAGTGAAATAGGTAGCTTAGGGACTTGTAGGTTTCAGACAACAATGATGATGTTGATATGTAGCACTTGGAAAAAATTTTTATATTTTATGATCTATGACTGAATTTTTCTGTATGAGATCATTTTATTAAATTTTCAATTATAAAACAGAAAAAGACATTTTTTTATTTGAAAAAATAATTGCGTGAAATTGGATGCTTAATGTAGAATCCCCAGAATCCACTTACGTCATGCGGTAGAGGATGAACACATTAAATTTACCTCATTTGAACCACTGAACTGGAACTGAAATTGAACAAAACCAAAAAAAGGACAAAAAATTTTTTACACTTGAACAAAACACCAGAACGAATCATTCATTTAAAAATAATTTATTCTTGCACGGAACAGGACGAATTTATGGTCATTTTGACATAATGATCTTTGATCTTAAAATCAAAAAAAAAAAAAAAAGAAGATCAAGATTAGATCATTTCAATTTTTCTGTACGTACATTGTACATGTGTACTTATTCATCTTAATTTAGCCATAAGTAAAGATGATTTTATTTTTATTCCTTCAACTTTCATAAGCATAGGTACTATTCATAGTTTTCCCATGAAAAAAAAAATTAAATTAAATTTTTTTAGCTTTCGAAATTTTTTCTACAAGGTACATTAATTTCCTTCTCATACTTTTGAAGTTCTCTGCTTTTTCAATTTCTCTCGTCTAATCTACGAGTATCAACAACAACAACTATAAAATTCCATTCTTTGATTTTGAAATTTTTAAAAATGACATTTCTTCGAATTTACTTTGGCTTGAAATTCTTTTTAAAAAATTTTTCCATCTCATTTTTTTTCATTTTTCAACATATTTTGTTGCAAAAACTTAAGAGTTCGATAATAATTTGAAAAAAAAAAAAACTAGCTAAAAAATATCAAGAATAGCAAAAATCGAAATTTTGAGAAAAAATTTCGAGGTTAAAAGCTTGGAGAGAAGATTTTATATCGAGAACAAGTTTCCAGAGTTTAAAAAAATAGAGTTGAAAAATTGTTAATCTGACATAAAAAATTAGCAGAAGAAATTTCTGAATTGATAAAAATTGATAGAAATACCTACCAAAATTGCGAACGAAAATATCCTGAATTACAAAGAAATAAAAAAATTGGAAAATAATCTTGGAAATGATCAAAGAATATGATCTAGATCAGATCAAGATCATTTTGGCACAATGATCTTTGATCTTAAGATCAAGTGATCTAGATCATGTCCAGCACTGGTACGGTATCTACACATCAAATTTCAGGGTTTTTTTCGTTGATTAGATCGCATTTTCATATTTTACAAGACAATGCAGTATAATTTTTAAAATTTAAAAATTAGCCTAAATTCAAGAAATCAACTTCAACACCTGAAATTTTAGATTGGGGTTATTCTGTAAGTATGTACTTTCGACTTATTTTTGTTTTGGATCAAAATTTTATTTTTATTTGGGATCTCGTACTCTAAGATCTCAAATAATTTAGGAAATTATATATTTTTCAAAGAAGTGCTAAAAGCGCAAATAGGTACTCGAATTTTTGAATTATCGTCTAACTCTTGGAAAACAATCCAAATTTTGTAAAGTACTGGGCGTTAAAAAATTAAAAACTATCTGAAGTTCAAAAAAATGTCTAATTTTGAAAAAAAAAAACAATTTGTAAAAAATCTATCAATTTTAAAAAATTATTCCATTTTTTTTTTGAAAAGTTGTGCAATTTTTACAAAATTTTACGCGTTCTGTTGAATGAAACATTGTCGGAAAAAAATCAATTTTCAACCCATTTTATGGAGAATTAAATTCCGAACATTTCAAAGAAAAAAAATTGAATAGGTAACGATCGAAAATTAATCGAGTTCGAATTTTATCTCTGAGACAAATTTGCCTATCTTCTCCATCCGTAATCCTTTTAATGGACTTCACCTCCTCCCTCTTTCAAACTCCAATAAAACAATCCATTAACAAACTAATTATATATTTCAACGGAAAATGACAATTTGCATCAAAACACGAGGAAAATTACTAAATTGACTAGACAGATTTATAATAATAAAAATAGGACACAGTGACTATAGATTTTATCACAGAAATAATTCTATTACATAAAAATATTCGTAGATAAAATAGTAACATCGATAGAAATATTCTTACGGTTGATATTTTACGTAACCTCATTATACAAGAAGGATTTTATCATAACTAGGTAAATTTTTATATTAAAATTGATTTTTATTCAAAATAACAATTGAAAAAATTTAACGTTTAGTTTTATAGGTAGGTATTTTAAATTAATAGGTAATTAGGGGTAGGTAATCAACAAGCCGAATAAATTAAAAAATATCAACGTTTTAATGAGAAAAACATGATGAAAACTTAGTTAGGTAATAACGCTAGGTGTAAAATATGCAATACTTTTCGTCCCATCGAACAGAAGTATAATTAATAATCTGATATAGGAAAATGCCGAGCACGTGCCTAAACTCATTTGGCCAATGTATAAAATAAGGTGCTCGTAAAATAGCAAAAAAAAAATAAAACTTACTCGTGTAAAAGTTTAAGATATCAAAATAGATATGAAGAAGTTACTTATGGCGTCGAATATGTAAAATATATTGAGTTACTTTCGATATGAGTACGATATTCGACGAAATAAGTAGGTAATCAAGATAGGTAGAGGAAATTGTGCCCGAATTTTATAGCATTATAAATAGGTAAAATATAAATAATAATCGAGTAACATGAAAATCGTTTCTATCAGCCTTTTAAAGCAATTTTTTTAGAAAAAAAAAAGGTACATACCATCTTGGAAGACCGTTTCGTAACGAATAGGTATCTATAGTTGAATTGGAATAATCTCTTTAAAAATTGACTAATATTCGAAAAAATATTTTAACGCCGACCACAGCACTCTTGATAATTATTAAAAAGCTTACAACCTTGAGAAAGTGCCCTGTAAAAAAGGCAATTTCGAAACACCAATCGCATGGCATTTTATTATTGAGCTAGGTAATTTTTTGTAAAAATTGCGAAAATTTAAAAGATCACGTTTCGATGAGTGAATTAGATTCACACAATAGGCCAGAAATTATCAACTACGGTGTATTTAGACATCTTCGGTTTTTTTCTCCGTGCTTTCCTTTTTCGTATGCACCAACATGGGGAAACTATGGTACACACTGGACCCCCGGTATCATATTTTCCGGGGTATTAGTAATTGTTATCCGAAAGGTTCGTCTTCATTTGAGCTCGACGAACTGCTACTGGATGAGGATTTCGAAATGGTCAATATACCGTCTTTTTTGCGAGGAATGCACATGGATCCGGAGCGTATTCGATGGATGCCATCAGAGCTTGGCAGAGTTACTGGAAATGAGATTGATTTTAAATTAGTATCTCGAAGAAAAAAATCAGTGGTGATTTTGGAAGAGAGAATCTGATAAAGTAGGACAGTTCAAAGAAACTGAATATTTTTTCAAAATCTTTTTAATACGAATTTAAAATTTGAAAAAATATGAATTGGAAAATTTTCCATAGATAACTAGACCTACCTACTAATACCTATGTTTTCAAATTGTAATTTTTTTCAAATTCCAATTTTCTTAAAAAATTTTCAAATGCGATTTTTAAAATTTTCAAATTTATATTTCTTCAATTTTCTTTCAATTTGGAAATTCTTTCAATAAGGACTTAATTTAAGAATATTCCTAAAAGGTTTTTCAAAATATCTGTTGTCTAAATCATTTGATTAAATTTTTAAAAAGTGGAGAAAAATCAAAATTGAAAAAATGTTGAAAAAAAAATTTGGATGTGAAATAATTTTACTGTTTTAAAATCCAATTTCAAAAAAAAAAAATAGAATCAAAGTGATTGAAGAAATTTGAGTAAAAAAAAATTGAGCTTAGAAATTGGAATTTTGGAACTTGGATCGTTGGAATCCCATTTATGGTAAAAATAATATCTTACCTATTATTTTTAGGATGGAATTCATTTTAATGTATCTATTTTTCTGGAGACTTTTTATCAAAAAATTGATAGGTACTTACCCACCTGGAAAAATCCTAATTTTTGAAAAAAAAAAATCAATGGAAGTTTGACTACCCTTGTTTTCCTTAAAAAATCGCCTCCGGAAAAAATATAAATATTGAAAAATGTATTCAAGTACCTGATAAGAAATCTTCTTCTGGTATTCTGTAAGCAGCTGAGCTAAGTTCCATCATAGATCCACGTCTGAGAGGAGTAGAATTATCACGATGAGGACTCAAATACGACACAGAAGTACTGGCAGTGCCACATTCTTCGTGTAGTACCGCTGAGGATGAGCAAGATGGGTAATAAATCGAGTCATTTGATTCTAAACGAGTTACACTGCCTCGACTGCGATCCCTTCGGAATAGATTCAGCACCGAGGTTAATTTTGGTTTATCCGTGCCACCTTTTGAAATGAAAGAAAATAATTATGAATTTCGAATTGAAGAGAAAATTTATGCTGGAAAATAATCGAATGGAGAATTTACTTATTAGTGTGTTAGATGGAGAACTATAAGGTAGGTATTCTTTATTAGTGGTCCAGCAGGGGAATTCGCGTTGTTTAACGATGCCACTTTCGAGATCAGATTCTTCTTCGCTGTGACTCCAAGGGAGTTTCTTTTCAACAGCCACTGAGGTAACTTGTACTGGTTCTTCGCATCCTTGAAAATGAATAATATCGAGTGGAATAATTCTGAGTGATTTTGAATTCCTTTGTGAGATTTTTTCCAGGAATGTAATGATCGTGTGCACAAGGAAAATTAATCTACCTCTGCATGTACAAGATTTTGTGCGAGTGTTGTGTAGGGGTAGGTGAGTATGCTCTATGTAGGTATTAATATCTATTGCGGCCAACGTTATGATACATTTTATTAATTGGTTTGAATGATTATTTTATGGTTTGAATAGGTTTATTACAGGATAAGTAATAGGATGGGTCATTTGAAAATTGAGAAGAATCCAAATTTTAAAAGCTGCACGATTAAAAGCTTAAGGAAAGAAAAAATTTCCATAAATATGGCATTCGGTTTTCTTGGAGTTTTTATCCATTTTTTTTCGTTGACCAAAAAAAATGAAGGAAAAAGCGACTAAAATTAATTTGAAACATTTTTAAAAATGGTTCTTTAGGGATTTTTGAAAACCTTGAAATAATTTTTTGGGTTGCCCAAACCACTACCTATTTTAAAGATCGACCCTTGGGTTTAGAAGTGAAATATAGGTAACTTGGAATATTTTCCTTGATTAGGTGGTTTTCATTTTCGATTTTAATTTTAGATCTCCTTTCTCACCTACATCAGTCGAATTTTGGAGCTCGAAATGAAAATTACGACAAAAAATAATCTTAGGAGTCAAGAACATGGATTTTGATTATGTGAATGTTTTCAATTATGGTTTCATTTTTACCGTCGAGGATTGAATTTATCAGATAATTTAATTTTTTATTTTTTATTCTAGCCTTGGTTGCTGTAATATGTCAATAGCAAGTACCTTTGACCCTTATATTTTGAAATTTTTCATTATTTTTCTAATAAAATTTGTAGGTTGTTTTTCCATAGCATATTTATGAGAAATAATTTTTTCAATATTCAATATTTCATTTTCAGTTTTCAATTCTTCCATCTCCCATCTTCCATAATTTTCAATATAGAATTTTCAATTTTCAATATTGGTTTTTCAATTTTCAATACAGAATTTTCAATTTGTAATGTTGAATTTTCAATTTTTAATATTAAATTTTCAATTTGTACTTGATACTAAATTTTCAATTTTTAAGTCCTCAAAAAGATTTTTTTGGAACCTTATTTCAGAAATTGTCATTCAACATTAAAATTACTCTCCAAAATCACAAATCACAATCCAAATGTTACGATTTTTTAATCCACCACTAAAATTACCTCCCAAATTGAAATTTTTCAAATACTTTGGCCTCGCTGCGTTTGGCTTCTTCTGTATTTTTCTTATTCTTTCCATAATTTTAAAATAATTCAAATCCTTAAGAGTGTTTTTTTTTCGTATTTTCCTTCAAAATCAGTTCAACTACTTTTATTACCTACTTTTTATCTTCTTAAAATTCATTTTCATTTTCGATGTTAGAATTTCATATTTTTCAAAAGCTTTGGCCTCGCTACGTTCGACCTTACCATATTTCTACTGTTGAAGTAAAAATGGTTAATTTTTCATCCAAGTTAACTTGGGTTTTTAAAACATTGTTTTACTGTACCTTAAAATTGAGATTTTTCAAAGTTTTCGCCCTTTGTGACTACTCAAATTAAAATATTACGTTAATTCAACCACTCCAAAAAAATCCAAAATTTTGACACCAATGTTGCTTTTTTTGCTCTCATTGGTGAAGGAGGGTGGGTGGCCAAAATTTCAAAAAATGTCGGGCAAAGTTGTAACCGTCTGCACGCCCTGGATATTTCAATTAAATTGGATTCAATTTTTATCGTCGTAATTTTTCGTTTAGGTATTAAAATGAATTTTCAACAAAATTATTATGAAATTAGCCGTTGAGCCCACCGGTACCCGTCCTCCGGACAGGACTTCACTAAAAAATTTTTTGAATAATTATGCTAAAATTTTAATAATAATTGTGCAGAGTAAGTAGGTGTTGAATCAGAAAAGTAAAAAAAAAATTCTCAAAATTGGTTATTTTTTTAGGGGATTTCCTGCCTGTGGTTCGGGTTTCTTTAGTTTACCTGCTTTAGTTACCTAAGTAGTTGATTTTTTTCTTGGCATAATTTTTTTTTTTTTGAAATGTGGGAGTTTTTCGGGATTTTTTATCATTTGAAATGTAGGTTTTTTCTGTTTTCCACGAATGTTGTCTCGTTTCTTTATTTCCTTATGATTTGGTTTTTCACAAACATTGGATTCTTTGGATTTTTTAAATTGGGGTTTGGACAATTTTTAAAAAATTCTAATAAGTAAAAGAGATTCAAATATTTCTGGATCTAAAATGTTTGGTCGGAATTTTAAAAATACTATTAAAATTTTGATGGTTTTTGAAATAACATTTTTAAAACGCATTTTTTCTGTCAAAAAAATAAAGTGACCTTTGAACTAACCTAACAGTGATGCTAAATGTGTAAATTTAACTTACGTCAATAAATATCTAGATCTAATCTACATTTTAATTCACATCACAATGTGAAGTGATCACAGGATTCGTAAAATTTCTATATCCAAAGCCTCTAAATGCTTTGAACCGATTAAAATACGATAATAGGACGTTGGACATTTCTACGCCTAGGTCTACCCACTAAAGATGAATGAAACTAGTTTCTAGATATGTAGGTAAGTACATGAGAAGGAAAAAAAATCATCAAAATATATAATTATACCATTTTTCGTACCAGACCGATGCCAAGGTAAACTGATTTCAGCAACGGTAGGAGTACAACGTTTAGCAGAATTTTCAATTTTAGTAGGAATATTAAACTCGACTAATTTGAAATTAGTCTTCTTTTCATCTGATTCTATACTAGTTTCCGTTTCATTAGACGCTACACATATACGACACACGAATAGGTATATGAAACCATTCGAGCCATTAATAATAATTTCTTAATTAACTAGCTCATATTATATTACGCGTTAATAAAATCATTCTGGTGGAAACTTACTGGCAGGATTGACGGTAAAAGTAATGCCACCGTCCCAGTCATCACCACACGTATTTTTATTATCGTCGTAAAATTCTTTATTGTCTTCTAACTCTTCGGGGTATTCTGCAAATTGAATATTTTTTATTACTGTCGACTTGTAACGAGTGTAACGAGAATTTAAACGCCATTACCGTCGGAAAATTGTTTCGCCGGACCGTTTCGTTGCGGCGTCGGAAATGTGACGTGGTTTATTTTGCCATCCTAAGGATGCACGGATCGGTGGACGAATGAAATGTGTAATAATGAGATTATTCGACGAAAATAGGGTTGATTTTAATCTAGACTTGGAAAATTACCTTATTCAATTTTTTGCTTCGTTTGTGATGATGACGTCGTAATTCCGAGCCGCCGACTATTCGTCGGGTGTTGACGTTGGTGCGATAGTTGACTTGGGAAGTGAGTTCTTTTTCGTCGACGATGTGGCGACTGTAGCTTAGGCGACGGTGCTGGGTTGCTTCAGAAGCCTGAAATGAAGTTTTAAGTTGATTAATTAGTGAGTATTTAAAAAGGAATTGTTTCAAATTAATTCGACTTCAATATGACACCAGTATTTTTGGATTTAGCTTAATTTTTTACGAAGTTTTTGCATCCAAATGGCAAAAACAGGCTTATGCAGAGAGGGTGAAAAGGGGTTTCTATCTGGGTTCGAGTTTTTTGGGAAGTCTCCGAGAGCCCCTGGGATTGAAAAATCTGCTGTCTTTGTTACGGTGGCCCTCTCAAACAAGAAATTTGACTCAGTAGGTAAATATCACACGAGTACCTATATTCGTAAATTAGGTTTGAATTGTTGTATAATTATGTATTCTAGTTTGTGTAACAAGATGGGCCCAAAAACCAACATTTTTTATTTTTAGGTTTCAATACCTCGCAGAATAAAAAATTAAATTTTTAAAACTCAAAATTGATTAAGTAATATATTTCTAATACGCAAGAGCCTTCAAATTTTCAAAATTTGTCAAAAATTCAACAGATACTTTCAAAAAAATTAAAATTGATTATAATCAATTTTAGAGACTATTTGATGACTGTGTATACCAAAAAGCACATTTTTTCGAAAAAACCACTGTTTTAAACGCTTTTCTTCTTTCTAAAGTGGAATTGAAAGATTTATAAAATATTGGTTTTTCTTTCCAAAAAAAGTAGAGGACTTCAAAATGAGATCATTTGCGACAAAAACACAAATTTTCGCCCACTCTTTGGGTAGCCTCACCTGCTGGAAACTTCGTGCAATCTCAATTTCTACACTTTCATGAATTATTGGTCTCAAAATTAGATATCATTTCTTGCCTTTTACAAAAATATTTAAAAAATTGCAAAGATTTTTTCAATTCTACCAAATTAAAATTTCACATTCAAATATCTCAAAATCAAGCCAAAAATTATACTGAGTGAATTGCAGCAAAAAAAATTCAAAAAATCAATTCACTTTATTGGAAAAATAATGGGCTCACTCTTCGGGCCATTAATTATTAAAGAACATAAATTGTTGAGACCTTTGACTGATATTTTTTGAAAATATGTACGTATGTTATGTAAATACTGTCAAAAAATATTTTGAATAGGAAAAAATTGTTTAGGTTGATTTTGGATTGCCCATTTGAGTGAACGAACATTTTTTTTTAAAAGATTTGTTGCAACGCTCCAAACTTCAATTTTATGAAAATTACGTAAATTGAAATGCAGTTGGTAGCAATATGACAAAATGACTTGAAAAAATTTCTTCAAAAATGATCTTATAGGTGGCAAAAAAATGTTAATTACGATTTTGAGGTATTTGACTCAGTGAACAATAAATTTCGATTTTCAGTAATAATCAAAAAAATTTTAATTCGAAATTTGTGACGTCTCTACCTATCTTCTTGAAAATCTTTTAATTCCGTTCTTTTTCGAGCTTGGGGAAGGGGGAGGTCAAGATTTTTTTTACCGAATTCAACAATAAAATATTTTTGGTTTTGATCCTTTACCATCTTCTCACTAAATTTGAACCTTTGTTCATGAAAATATCAAATGTGGCATATTTTTTGCATATTTTGGTCTCTTATTTCGAATATGGGTTCCCTTATTTGGCACGATCTCCCTTGGATCTTTCCAATCTTATTATAGCTTTAAATTTTCCATTATCTAGCTGCTTTTTAAGGTAAATGAGATCTCAATGTGATGAACTGATGACATCGAAAAGGGGAAAAAAAGATACCCAAAAGATAAGCCACCAGCATTACGAACAACAGGCCACTCGAATTTTTTGATTTTCAGGACCTATTTTCAGTACTTCGTTGAAAAAAAATGAAGGAGAGGGTCAACACCAAAAACTAAACTAATATTTATTCGAATTCAAGCTCTTCAAAAAACGTAACATCAATATGTCAAATGTAATTTTTTTAATTTATGCTTCCCTTGGAGATTTAATATCTTATCTCGAAAATTACAATGAAAATAAGTGACCATGTTCAAATACTATTTTTACAGTTTTTTTTTTGCTAATTTTTAAATCATATCCGGAGCGCAGAAAATCGAGTTTTTTTCTAAAAAGCTCAACTTTGAACTTTGAAAAAAATTTTAAAACGATTCTCAGTTGCTTTTCAATCATCTTTTTACCTCTGCATAAGCCAAATCACCAAAATTATCATCAATTTTAAAATTCAAGTCATCAAAGATTTTTTGTTTTAATGAAAAATTTCAGCAGGAAAAACAATGATTTCCCCCCCCCCAGAAGCCCCCTGAAGAGTGAAACAAAAAACAGCGATGATTCTCTAAACCTTAAGGATGGAAGAATTCCTCAATCAACAGAATTTTGAGCAAAATCTGAAGACCCAATACAATTCAAAAATAATTGAACTGACATGAAATGAATCAGTTTCAATTTTGAGGTTTTTATTATATATTTTTTTTACTTTTTTGGGAGGTTGGCATAATTCGGTTGTTAACAAATGATGTATCCTGGCATCGGTCAAATCTTTCTTCGATGGATTATACTCCAATTCTTGCAAATCAACATTCCACATACTATTATCCAACTGAGAGCAGCTAGAACTAAAACGAAATAATTACAATTTCGAATATTTCCATCTTTGGTAAAAACTTTCAATAAAATACCTCGCTTGTAAATTGCCTCCGGTGTAATTTCTAAATATAGCCGAAACGGACTCGGTATTCGATATATTACCCAATGTCGAAGCATTTCTACGCATGAAATCTAAAGCATCTTTCATGGCGAGCTTCGAATAAGTCTCCAATATCTTCGGCTCAGCACCTTGATGATTTTTCAGCAAATGAGGTCGTATGAATTTATTATCGAATCGTTTAAACCTGTTTAAAACGCGGAGATTACAGATAAGTCGATAAAGTTGCCTATATAGAGCCGTAAAAACAGTCGTTCGTATTTACGGCGTTCCGGTTATGCAATTTTATTAACATCTTGATTATTACCTATCTCTTAAATGGTGATTTCCGTGATGTCCTAGGATATCCTCGATGCCAGCCATCGTATGATCCATAAACTAAACAAATATGGTGAGATGAAGCGCTGTATGTGTGAGATATTAAATTTTCATAATTTAGGGATGAAATCTTACCCTTTCGTGTATTCGCTCATTCATCGTAGGTTTCCTTTTCTCAGCTTTCTTGACGTTTAATATTTTTACTAATGGTCTTATGGTAATACCCTGCATACGAATGAGTTGTTATAACAAACGCAAACACGTCTAAGTATTTCATAGGTACTTATGTTTAACGTGGTACAGACCTGTATGAACACAGTGAAATAAATCACAGCGATTGTGGTCGTAATAAACATTTCTCTTTGTTTAACATGATGCGGATTAATTAGCAGTGCTAAAGCGAATGCCACCGCTCCTCGTAATCCGCCGTAGCCCATTACAAATTTATCTACCGTATTGAGTTTGTATAACCGGAAATGATTTAAAATTGCTGATAACAGCATGACACCTGTTGAAAAAAATAACCGGTGAGGTTTTTCTCTGTCGAGGAGAAGGATAGAAGGTGTGAAAAATGGAATGGAATGTACGAACCTACGAATCTGTAAAATGTGCAGAAAAATATGGTAATTATGACGAAAGCTGTGTTCCATTGGTGATGCTCGCTAACGGTCGAGACTCCCAGAAACATGAATATTATGGTTTCGGACGAGCTGCTTAGCATTTTCATTGTGTATTTGACGGTGGTATGAGATTTATGCGAAATATTGGCTTCGACGTAATTTTTCATCGTTATACCGCAAAATGTGATGCTGAAAAAAATATAATGAAATTATGTTAGATATTTTGAGTATCGCCGAAATGAATGGAAAAAAAGAATGATTGGTATTTTATTGTGAATTTGATGACTTGAGCCAAAATAATTACAGAAATGCATCTCTTCCCTTCCCACCCTCTCAAATAAAACTAAGTAATTGAAGCAGAAAATTTCAGCATTCATTGATGGAATTAGGTACTTTTAAAAATTGTCATCATTACCTTTCTCTATTTATTTTAAGCTTAAAATAAAATTTTTCTTTCCCAAATTGCAAGTTTTTTTTTTTAAAAAAAAAAGAGAAATTTTTTTCAATTTTTGACTCGAACTGAAGTTTAAATTATCACTGGCCAAAGTAAGTATATACAAATAATTCAATGTTGACAACGAAAAAAAGTATTCCAAAAAATTGAATAAAATTTTTTTCACGAATATTTGAAATTTTGCTCAAAGGTGATCCAAACTTTTTCTTACAATGAGGTATCTCAACTCAAAGTAAAATTTTGAGGTCAAACAAAAATAAAATCGAATATATGTACATCATACATAAAAGAAATTCCACATCGAAAATTTCAGGTGATCAAGTTCATTTCTGGAATTTCAGCGAATTTTAATATTTTTCAAGGTGACACGAGGTAGTTTTAAAAATTTCGAAAATTCGCCAAAATTCGAGAAATTATTTCCAGTACCTGAAATTTTGGATATGAAATTTTCTATGATGTATTTTAAATTTATTTTTGTTTGGGCTCAAAATTTCACTGAGTTGGATTGCCTCTCTTATTAGGCTAATTTTGATGGCTTCAAACTCCAAAAGAGTTTCACTAAAATAGGAATGGACTAAAATTGTAAAAAATTTCAGCGCTATCGTAAAGCTCTGAAAGGTGAGGGATAGAGTACCTATGAATATGTTTGAATTACTAAAATCCACCTTGAAAGAAAAATGGTTGATTAATATTGAAATTATGTACATACGAGTAGGTAAGTACCTAAATTCTGCTCTAAAAAGGGGTGCGAGTGAAAACTATGTTACCAAAATCTTTCCCAGTGGGAATACGAAAGAAATTTTTATACTCAAAATTTACTCTAGAAAAATGCACGAGAAAATTTTAAAAATAACATAGCAAAATTTTCAAATTTTTGCTTCTAAGAGAAATTACCAAAATTATCATTGGAAAAGAATACGAAGGTTATAATTAGGTATTGAAATTATTAAATTTTATTTGGGGTATGGGGTAAAAAGAAATTGATTAACCAAATTCTACTTTAGAAGGATATGAAAACAATTTAAGTATCAAAATTTAGCCTGGAGAACGTTGAAAATTTTTCTATATGGTCAAAAAATTATATTTCAAAATATGTACTGCTGAAAAAATCGTGTAAACCCAAAAAAATACGTCATCGATCTGTGAATGTTTAGAAATCGATTTTAATTACTTCGCTTCGTCAAGAAAATGAAAAATGGACAAAAATGATACCATTTTCGGTAATTTGGAAAATAGTTACCTAAATTTTCAAAATGATGAGGAGAAATTCATAAGTTTTCAATATAGATGGGAGGAGGAAAGGAGGGCGGATTTTCGCTAAGTTGACCTGAGATTCAGGTCCAGCAGACAGATACAGAACCTCAATCATTGTCATATTTTAAATTTTTTTCGTATATTCTGAACCTATTTAATTCTCAACTTTTGAAAAGGATTTGAGAACGGTTTACCTCAAATTCAAAGTTTCTGTAAGCAGTCAATTTTTAAAATTTTGAATTCCAGATTTTTTCTGGTCTATTCGTCAAATTTTGAAAGTGAATTTTTATTAAGTCAAGTATCGAGTTTTAAAAAATTTTCAAATTATCTTTCATTATTCTTAAAAATGATATGTGTTTTGAAATTCTTAATGCCCATTTTCAAAAATTTCTTAAGCGGATTTTTAAAAAATTCACAGCTTAAAAATCAATTTGGAAGGTTAGATAATGGTTTAATTGGAGTGAGAGAAGGGAGAAAATTTTCACCACGTTTTTCTTGAATTAAAACACATTCTCAAATTTTAATCAAACTTTTGAACATGGAAAATTTTGAAATTTCTGATAATGTATTGATTTTTCAAAAAAAATTAAATTAGGTAATCGAATTTTTGTACGATGATTGCTAAATTTATTTGAAAATAATCAAATATTAAATTAAAATTTTGAGAATCAAGGTTTAAAACCCTTTTGAGGAGGTGGATTTTTACTAACTTATTTATTCCAAGATTACAATTTTAATCTTTGATCGTCAATTTTTCAACATTTTCAGAGCCAAATTTTCAAAAAAAAATTGCCAAGTCGATACCTATTCAATTTTTAGATTTTTTGCAAAAAAAAAACACCACAAACTGAAAAGACGTACTTTTTTATTTATAAATCAGTGAAAATGATCAAAAATCACTGAGAAATAGTCTGGATTGTAGCACAGGAGAAAACCCAAATCAGTGCGAAAAATCACTAGAAAATCAGTGAAAATTCACTAACATGTCAGTAAAATTTATAGAATTAATCGAAAAATCAGTGAAAATATTTGAAAAATAGGTGAAAATTTGCTGAAAATCAGTGAATTTTGCTGGTTTTTTCTTGTGCTGCGATTCTTACTGTTTATCAGTGATTTTTCACTGGTTCAGAATGAGAGCGCATAAAATATGAGCCTCAATATTGAAACCTTTCTTTGGGGTCAAAAAATGGTTTTTGAGTTCAAGTTTCTTCTTTATTCTACTGCTTCTGAAAAACCTAAAATTAGTGTCAACTCAAAAACCAGTTTTTCACTTTCAGGGAGGTTTTTATATTCATGCTCTTGCTCATAATCGATCTTAGATAAAAATTTGATTTTCATACAATTTTATATTTCATCGAATTAAGTCTATAAAATTGATTGGTGTTCATTGAAAATTTGAAATTTTTCATTAAATTTTCTCTAAAATTTCCCAATCAGTGGAACACCCAAAGTTTAAAAATTCGATCTTTCTTTACTTGAAAAATATTCCCACTTAACCAATCCTCTCTTTTATAACGAATTCGCAATTAGGTAAGCAAGCAAATAAACATCTTTTGTCATAAATTACAAAAATCCAATCGATACTTACGCCAATATGCCCGACATATGGAACATCTCAGCATTCAAATAAGCAATATACGCCATCACCAATATCAATATAGGCTCGATAACTCTGGCTTGATGAGTAAACCTAGTAACAAACCCTGTCAAGAACCCCCAAACTATTCCAATAATGGTTCCACCGATGGCGACGACTAAAAACGAGACCGCACAGCTCAATAAATCAGTATACAAAATATTCGACGTTCCGATTCGATTAAACGCTTCGAACATATGATACAGCACCTACGAATAAACCAGACACCACCATAGATTACAATGCAAGACGACAGGTAAATCCGGACGATTTTCTTAATAACTCTGTCGTAGGTTTACTCACCACCGTAACCGCATCGTTGAGCAAAGACTCTCCGAATACAACAATGTAGAGAATTTCATTAACGTGAATTTCTTCGAAAACTGCCAACACAGCTACCGGGTCGACGGCCGAGATTAATGCGGAAAACAGAAACAATTCCAATACCGGTGTATCGACGGCAAATAATCCTAAGGTATTAGCTAACCACAGAGATGCTCCTATAATGAAAATTTACGCTTTAAGCTTTCACCGAGTAAAAAAGGGGGGCCAAAAGAGATCAGATTTATTGAGTTGTCAAAATCAATATACCAACCAATCGTCAACGTATTGAAAATCGTTCCGACCACGGCGAACAATAAAATCGTTCCTAAATTATCGAAGAATAGTCGATTTGGCATGAAGTACCCGGCATCCAGAATAATAGGCGGCAACATGTATAGAAAGAACGTATCGGGTGTCAGAGCGGTTATGTGAATGTTTTTAATACACATCAATACTAGTCCGATTAACACACCCACGACGATTAATAAACACGACTCGGGTACTTTTTGATTTAAATCCGGAGCCATGTGGAAGCCTGAAACATATAAATGGCCGTTGAAAATGAGAGTCGTTAAAAGTTTCCTATTTTGGCCCCCCGCTCGATTTCCAGCTGACATTAGCTTATAAATGGATTCTCGTAGAATCCTCTTTTTTTTTTCCTCTTCACGGTACACAGTTGGATAAAAAATACGTTTTGTAATCCTCGACTCGTCGAATGAGAGCCGACTCAATTAAGATATTTGCTCGCTCAATAAGAAGCTTAAAAATTTCAAGTTTATTTTCGCCTCAGACGAAAAACTGCGGAAAGATGGTAGAATTTCTCTTTAGGTGAGGTTGAAAAGGAGTATTCCCAAAGGGATGTATTTTACACGAGATTAAGTCCTACTTTGGGTTTCGGATTTACTAATAACCGGTGGCGTGTGGAGTATAGAGCGTGAAATTTGCAGTAGAAAAAGATGTCGGTGTGAGAAAAAAAGGTGAAAAATTACAACGATTAATTTTTCAATACGAGCCCCGTTGACCGAATAAGGTATCTTTTTTTGGTGGGAAAGTAGCGAAAAATTATATTCAATTTTTTTGGTATTTTTTTCCGGAGAGTGAACACGCAGCTTTACCATTTTGGCGCGATATTTCAAATCATTAAACGCGCTAGTCCAATTTTACGAGCGTATAGACATAAATCGTTTTATTATAACGAGTCCCGACCAAGACCAGCATTAAAAAATGAATGTTAATAAATTATGCCCGATCCGGAGGAGGGTTTTACATCTCGAAAAAAGATGAGGAAATACGACGACGGGAAAATATTTCAAAACCGAACGTTTTTACGTATAAATATAACCTTAATAAACCCGTACAAATTACGATTTCGTATTTAAATGACGTACGACAGATAGAACGTCAACTGTGTTATATTTAAAGGTGTTGGGCTTTAGAATTACGTCGAATTTTACGCTGGAATAACCAAAAGTATAAGGTTTTCCTTTTATAAGTTCGCCGGATGTGGGATCTGGTTTCGTAGTTTTCGAATGTCTGTCCTCGAGAATACAGCTAATTGTATGGAAAATATATCGTTTGGATGGAGAAATGCGGTATAATGAGATGATGAAATGAGCTCGAGATGCGAGAATCGAGAGACCGTAAAAAATTTTAATTTTTAGTTTGAATGGTTTCAGAGATGAAATTCAAACGAGGTTGGGAATTTTTTATGTTGCTATTGTTGGGGTTTGGGGGTGAATTGAAGTGAGAGGAGAATGAAAAAAATTTTCAGGCGAAGATGAGACGGTTTTGTTATATTTGATCGATATTGTACAGATTTTTACTAGAGAGGGAAATTTTGTATGGTTTTAAGGTGTTTGGAGGTTACCAAGATACCTACCAATTGAACGAAAAATTGATTTTTTTACTCTTTTTTGAGGTGAGGGGAGAATCTTTGAAGATGCATAGCTCCAAAGTCCTAATTTGAACAAGAATATCATTTTTGAGAGTATTTCAAAATGAATGTACCCTAATCGAGGAGAGAGATCTCCTTAAAAAATCAGACCTCTCCCCCTCCCCTAAACAAAAGAGAAGTCCTAGCTGACTTCCATTCTTTCTTACCCTTCAAAAAAAAAAGAAATCAACTTGAAAATGTAAAACCAGTACTTATTAGGTGCTTTTTCAGCAAAATTAATGAAAGAAAATTCAGACCTCATCTCATATCAACCTCATGAAACATCATAATTCTTAAATTCTTCGAGGCTTCCACTTCTAGATATTCATTTTTTTTTCAATTTCTCTTTTTCTCGAAGATAAGAAAATCAACTTGGAACTGGAAACTGAAATCAAATTTCGGCATTCTTTCGAGTAAAATTGCTTGAAAAATTTATCGAAAATTGTAAACGAAGCCAAGAAAGTTTTTTAGTTTGAATTTTAATCAATTTACGCACAGTAGTTTTCACATATTGATGTGGGGGGTTCTGCGCCAGGAGGGACATTCTTATTGAAATCTCAATTCAAATTTTCCTTTCAAGGAAACCTTTCGAAATGTCTGCATCCAATTTGAACAAAAGCGATATTTTTAGAAATAATTATGCTTTTAAACCATCGTAGGCAAAATTTCAGCTGCCTTGGTTAATCTTTCGAATTTTAGCAAATAGAATTGATGAAAACGAGATTCTCTCATAACACATACCTATCGATTTCTTGATACTTACTGAATTTTACAATTATTAGCCAGTTTAAAATCTGTAAAAAAAAAAATTTGATTCCCTGTAAAATTTTTGGATTTATTCAGAAAATGAAAAAGTGAAATCAGTACCTACCTACCTACATATGAGAAATTTTAAAATTAGTTTTCATTAATAAACTTTACTAATTGAATTTCTGCATTATTTTTATTGGGTCAACTATACTTGGAAAAATGAGCAAACCGATTTTTAGTTCCCTGTATTAATTTTTGCACCTAAAATTATTCCTTATTTGCAAAAAATATTGAAACGAATTAAAATCTTGCTAAAGACTTCTGATGGCTGTAAATGGCGAAATTCTGGCCCGATTTTGCCGGATTTTGGGATTTTCTATTCGATTTAGTTATTTTTGACTTTGCTAAAATTGGTTACTATTTTGTTTATAAATCAGTGGAAATTATCGAATATTATTTAATGGAAAACATTTTGAAATTGCAGCACAGTAATTTAATAAATCGGTGAAAAAATTTCACTGAAAATAAACAGAGAAGAAAATTGCTAGAAAATAAATGAAAATTCATTGAAAAATCAGTAAAATATCTGAAATTCTGAGTGAAATTCTTTTTAAAAAATCAGCAAAAATCCACTGATTTCAAATGAGAGAGTACTGATTTTCCAAAGACTTGAATTTTTTAGTGATTTACATAATTATGACAAAAAGGAAATTTCATTTCATAATATATAAGTACATTAAAATTTTTTTGAATAATTTTCTTGGTTTTTGAAAGCTTTCTGATTAAATCAATGTCGTATTTCAGAATTGTGATATTTTCAATTTTTTTTCTGTATGATTTCGGCAGAAATGTGGCTCCTGGCGCAGAACCCCCTACCAAGAAAAGGTGATTGACGATCTTTTTTTTGAACAGGACTCACAATTTTTGGAAAAAATCATGTTCTTAAACCTAAAAAGTAAAATTTTTAAACGCTCAAGTTCATTTCTCGATTTTTGGCAATTTCTCGAAACTTTAAATATCATTTTTTGTGATAGGTAGGTATGTTTAAGGAAGGAAAATTTTTTCATAAAATTTGATGAAATTTAGATTTTACCGTATATTGACCTTCTAAGTTAAATTTTACCATTTGCAGCCAATTTGGAGCTTCTTAGTGAAAAATCGAGTTCTCGCTTCTTTTAAACAAAAATAAGTAAATGGAGGGGGGAAGGAGGTTGAAAAAGGTAACTCAAAATGGTCAAATCACTGAGACTGAGCCATTAAACCAGGTCTCCAGTAATAAACCTTATAAGATGGAATATCGTCTTCCTAAAACCAAATTTGACCATTCCTAGCTATACTGGAGCCTTCAGTACAATCTCGATTTTTTCCAATATCCTCAAATTCCCACAGAAAACATTCAAATGAATTTATATAGGTAGTTGAAAATGAAATTTTGTATCATTTCGACTTATTTAACGAAATAATCTAATTTTTTGCTCGGTATCGAGGTGACCTTTCTCAAATGTGGATCTATTTTTGGTCAATTACTTTCCTAATTGAAAAATCTCAAGTAATTGATTAACTGATGACTATAGAAAGACTGGAAGTGTTCAAATTTGAATTGTAAATTTTGCTGAAAATTTTTTTTTTTGAAAGCACAATTCTTTAAATTTTACAAAAATCAAAACTTAATTAACTTGAAAAACTAAAATTTTGGCTGCCAGTAAAAAGAAAATTAGGAAAATTGCTTTTCAAAAATAAAGTCACATTTCAATCAGAGAAAGTAAGTAGATCTCCGATTAGTTTCTTTTTCAGTTTTTATAATGAAAAAAAAGGCCAATTTTACGTTCAATTGAATTTTTTTCAATCCAGTTTTATATCTGCATACCATTTTTATTGATTAAATTCAGAGAAAGAATTTAAAGTTCGTATTTTCTTTAATTTCATGACCAAAACTATTCATTTTTATGGAGGCGATTTCTGCGCCAGGAGGCGCATTACTCTCATTATTATTCACATTATTTTAAACTCCTCCCTGGAAAAATGTAAACAAATATTTAATGTATTCGACCAATCGGAATCGAACCAAAATCGAGTATAATTTAATTGGTCGATCAATTTATTAGGCATTCTTTCACAACACTGTCCCCCTCTCTGAACCTCGTTGATCATAAAAATACCATCATCGAACCATCTGAACGATACCTTATCCTCGAATCATTAACGTAAAATACCCGTTAAAAGCATTAAATTTAAAAATCGCGTGCTCCAAATCCACGATATTTTTTCTGTTCGAGTTTTAAATGAATAATTGATTAATAAATCGTCCTTTACCGCTGTGACGAGACGAACGAGAGTGTTCGAGTAGTAATTACGTATCATCTTGAAGTAGGAAATTTTAATCGACTTATCGAATTAGTTACCGTTGAATAAACTCGTTCGTTTAGAGTAATATTAGAGACAAGAAAATTGCGCAATGTCATTTTCGATTAATTGCCGAGGTAAAATTTTTGTCATTTTTACCGGTACTCGGAGTTTGCTCGAGTGAATAATATAAGTGGATTGGTAAATGGTTCGTTAACCGTCGGAATGCTTTAATTGAGCATGATTTCGGTGGAATTAAATTTATAGTCAAGATTTCGCCTATCTCCAGAGTTGTGTACGAGCCAACAAATTACATATAAAATTAGATGAAATCGACTCAAGTTTGATAGCTCTATTTTGGTTTTAATCTGGGCCGCAATCGAGCTAAAACCGAGCAGCGAAAATTTTTCAAATTTTTAATAAAAAACGGACCTCGGTTAAGATTTTTATTACACCAGAATCGATAAATATTTTATTGTTGTTCATAAAAACGTAAGAAAATATTTAGATGAAGATTTTAAACGGGGCGACGTTTTTGTTATTTTTTTCTCAATTTTCTACGTAATAATAGACTGGAAAGCTGGCGAAAAACAATATTCTCTGGAATCCTATATCGTCGTTGAAAATATTAAATAATGTTCAACACGGAAGGCCTACATAACCCAACGATGGCTCGTTCGGTTTCTTATTTTTTACATTGCGAATTTTGCCAGCTTTCGACGATTTCTTCGAGACGAATAGAGAAAAAGAGAATTCAAAATAACATGGTAAAGAAAGGTGAAAACGTGAAATAAATTTACATTGTAAATGGGGAAAAAGAGAAAAAAGCACGCATCAATACGTTGAGAAGGGATTTTCACATTCTGAAATTCAATCCTAATATCAATAAATATTCAAACAGATTATCAAAATTGTACCTTTAACGTCGTAGGTAGTCTTTCTCATCAGGGATATTCGACCTCTCAAGAATACTAATACATGTTTTCCCGAATTTGACCCAAATTTCATCTCAAATACGCGCATACCAACGTTAAACAGAGCTCTGGATATTCAGGGTTGAGGAAAAAAAATCAACTCGACGCGACGTCGAAAAATACGTTTTCGAGAGGAGTTTCCTCCTTTTAAAAAAGATAACTTATCAATTAGTCAGTACAAAACTTCGATGTGGAACATTCCAACTGTATATTTTTCTAACGGTTTTATTGCCGTGGAAAAAAAAGCTCGAGCTTTTTTTTAATATATTCATCTACGCCCGAGCTACCGCGTTCGTACGAGATTTAAATCCCAAATCCATTTCATAGCTTTTTTTTCCAATTACGCCAAAGTACTCTTGAAAAATCAGGCCGCATTTTTACACGATGAAAGAAGTGTCGTCTCGTGCAGTTATTTCACACGTAGGTATTGATTCTCATTACACCATTGGTTGAAGTTGATAAGCTCAAGATAGGCATATCGCAGCCATGGCTCTGATGGTTTTCTCGTTAATGAGCTAAATTTAATGAAAATCATGTTATCTAAGGCGTTATGTTAATATTCGTGGGAAAACGACAGCTTGGGGAATTTTATATATTTATCACTTTTCTAATAGGTTCGTTTCTAGGGTTAGAAGGAAATTCGTACGTGATGAGATTATTTTATTTTTGCAGGTGAAAATTCGAGCTGTAATGGGCGATAGTTTCCGATGATAAGGTAAATTTCGAGTTTCAATTTTATTAAATTTTCATGTCGATGTTTGTTGGAATTGAGTTTGAAATTGAATTAAGAATGGAGATATTTTTATGAAATGAAGTGAAAAATTAACGATGTATCTGGATTTCAATTATTCAGCTGGGATTCGTCATCAATGTCCAGAATGGTGTATTTTTTTAATGAGGAAAAATGGACTAGAAAATCTAAAGTTTGAAAAAATGTTTGTATTTGATAAAAGGAAAAGTAACTAGTTTTAGAATTTGATAGAAAAATAAAGTTTACCATTAAAAATGTATTCGGAGTTTATTTCTTTTCAATGAAATAAAACAAAGTTGGAGGATTTTTGAATGAAGTATGAATCGAAGTTTCATTATAGTCTGACACTTTGGGAAAATTTTAAGAGCTTCTTCTGCTGACTTTGCTGACATTTTGGCATCCCTTCTATACAATTGGAAGGTGTTTCGTTGCTAGGCTGTTGAAAATTTCAACTTAAAGTTGGACTTGAACTGAATAAAACTATTTTCACACGAAATTGAAATTAAAGGGATAATTCCCTTTGCCGTGAAAAATTTATTTTCAAAGTTGAAATGCAAAAAGCCCAAAGAAATATTTTTTCGAGAGAAGGTTTTTTTTGAAATTCTCAGATGACTACGTAAAGTGAATAAAACAAAGATAATTTTGTCTGCATGTTATAAATTTATGATTTTTTTTTCATTGCCCAGTGGAAATATTTGTAGTATGTGATGTGACTTTTTGTTGAAGAGAGAGGTGCATTTTATTCTTTTATAAAAGGAAAAATTCGAGAGTGAGTAAAAATGCCTATCTACCGAAAAATAAGGTACCGTATGTAAATTTATTTTGCTGATATCTCTGCTCAGAAAAACAAGATTTATTGGTATGTCAAGTATTACAAATACTTGCACTATACTGGTACTATGGCTAAAGATCATTTTTTGGAGAAAATCTACAGTTCCGGCATTTTATCATGTCATGTAGGTTCCCTAAGATAAGGAAAGGAATACAGGCTTGTGATTAATGATCACGTTGAGCTGTAAAAGAACCTGTGTGCAATTATATCATTATGTGGCATGTATTTTTCCTAATTTTCGATGAGAGTAAAAATATGAATGATGAGTTGAGAATTTATTATATTTGACGTCTATAAATGTAAAAGTTATCAAGGAATATTTTAAATTCAGAATTTTACCGGGTCTGTCTGTATCTATAAATGTGGAATGGAGAGGCTCGTTTTCGTCCGAACCCGTATAAGAAAAAAGTATATATACATTTCAAATTTTAATGGAGTCAAGAAAAAAATTGTTATGAATATTCCATGAAAAACGGGTTGCAAAAATTTGAGATAATTTGTTAATGTTTAACCTTCCCACTTCCCCTATAAACACGATTTTTGAAAAATGAGGATTCATCATAAATTTTGTAATTTTGAGATTTCACATGAAAATTCTCAAATTTTCAAAATATAATCCTCAGTGACCGAAAATTATTTTCTGATTCGATTTTGAAGTGTTTGGGTGAGTAATTCGAATTTGGTAAAAATCAAGAAATTTTCAAATTCACGATCTACAAATTTTCAGCTTAGATTTTTCAAATTTTTAGCGTTTTATACAGAAAGAAAAGGTCAAATGAAAAAACCAATCTGATATTCGTGTTCAGTGGGTCAAAATACCCCGATTAACACTCTTTTCTCGATTGTTTCACTCGAGGTTTCGAAATTCACTTTTTTCAGCTTTTTTACCTGCTGAACACGAATATGGTATTGGTTTTTTCATTTGACCTTTTCTTTCTGTATAAAACGCTAAAAATTTGAAAAATCTGCTAAAATAACAACGTTTCTGTACGAGTTTTCGCCTTTTTCGACCCTTAGTTCAAAGAATCGGCCAAAAACGAATGCACAGCGAAATTCTACATAAAAAACATGGTTTTTAGTAATTTTTCCAGGGTGGTCGCTCTCCGATTATATGGTGTTTTTTACGATTGAAAACTTCAAATGGCCGAAAAAACATGAAGAAGTGCACCAAAATTTTTGAAAAAATTATCACAAATACACCTCTACTAGATGTAACTTTGTGCCAAAGAACAGAAAATTTCGTTCACTTCCGTTGGAATTAAAAATTCTTGAAAACAGCCAATAAAATGGCCATATCTCCGAAAGGGACGGGGTTGGGGGTCAAAAATTTTTCTCGAATGTTTTTACATCAAAGGGCGCCACTTAAGGGGGTTAGAGTGAAAATGGGGGCAAGGGCCGAATTCACCCCTTACCCGGTCATACCCTTTCAGAGCTCTTACCTCTGTTTCCCTTCGAGCTAGGGAACTGAAATTTTTTCTGAGTGACCCCATACTCAAAATAAATTAACTTGTCAATTTTTGTCAAAATCGAAAAAAAAATCACCTTACTCTAATGGTGATCTGTATTCATAATCACGATAGATTTCAATTTTTTAAATTTTCTAGAATGCACAGCCTTCTTTGTGCAATTTTTCAACTCAAAAACCAAAATTTTGAACTTTTGACACCACTCCCTCCATTGTAAAATGTTTTTTTGCTCTTCAAAGTTTTCCCGGTGGCTCGGATTTTCTCTGCACGGCAGCCCTGTCTATATTCATAATCCCATAAGCGCATCCAGGAGAAAAGGAGGCTCAAGAAGCTTCAGAGGGCTCGAACTCCTCTATTAAGTTTGAAAAAATATTTTTTATTACAAAAATATGGGGGAACATTTTTTTTGCTCTTCAAACATGATTTTTCCAAAAAAATAATGCACTCGCTTCGCTCGAATAGAATTTTAGTCTTTCTATTTTATAAATAAAAAATAAATTACACGAATATCTAACCTTCTCATCAGAATCAGTTTTTAATAAAATTCTTCCTTTAGAGAATCAGTGAAATGATTTTTAATGAAACTTTTCAATCAAAAATTACCTACCGTTTTCTCAACCAATGTATAATTTCTAAGAAAAAATCAATAATTAGGACTGAAAGATTGAAAAAAATCACTGCTTTTTAGTAAAATTCATTTCACTGATTCAAACATGTAAATTTTACTGATCGAAATTTAAAGAGTGCCTATATTAATTGTTTCCAAACACTTTCGAAATCTTTCCTTGTTCTAATCTGAGCATTATCTGCCTACTAAAAATACCCTGACTGCGTCAGTCATTGAAATTTGATCCCCCCCCCTCGCTCCTTTCTCTCACATTTTTTTCAAATTCTCAGTCTCTCCCTTAAACAATTTCTGAGTGCTTTTATGCATCCCCCTTGCACAAATGTTTCACTTTCAAAGCATTAAAAAAATGTGGATATTTTTTTAAAAGAAAACTTGGAAAATGGTGTAAAATTGCAACCATCAATTTTTATGGGTTGAAATATTTACATTTTTTCCAAGATTTTTTCAAAATAAGAATTGATACTTGAGAAGAGAATGTGAAAGTCAAACCTGCAAAATTTCCACCGAATCGTTTTAAGCTCTGAATACAATTTCAGTTCCACTCCTCCTTCAATTTTTTATCTTTTCAAAAAAAGAAACGTACAAAACGATCACCCCCTCTCTAAAACCCTCTATTTCTTCACCTCTAAATCACTCCACTTCTTCCTACCACAAAAATGAACCGCACAAATCGATGAAAATTTCATTACAATCCATAAAACCTCGCCGTATATTTACTTAAAACACAATAAATCGTCCATCAGCTAATTATTCCACCCCATTTTACCATAATTCATCGGTAAAAGAAACATCACCTTAGCATTTCCTTCACTGACACATTTCTTACAAGACGTACGATTAAATAAACCCGCCGGAAGGTTCATCGGTATAAATTACTATAGAAATATGTTGTTTATTTAATACACCCGGCTGTACCTACATCAACCAACGACAAACCTAAGTATATCGAGAAATTCATCGCAGCGTCAGAGGTACTCCGCGTAAACGAGCAAGGAAAAATTCCGAACGTAAAATTTATCTTGTCGTATTGCTAGGTATCCCAAAGAGGCGTTGGTATAGAAAATAACGCAGTTACAGTTTTCCTTTACAAATAAAACTTGTAACTCTAAATATCTTGAATGTCGTCAAAAAGCGAACATAATACATTGGAATAACATTTCGCTATTACGATAACACCGTTCTACATTGGTAGAAAAAACCTCCAACAATGCTGCAATGTGAATCGATATTGCTTTTATATTCATGGTACCTCGGTTAAAATTGTACTGTGTCGATACAACCGGACGAAACATTTAGCAGACGTATTATTGTTTAATTTATTATTGACGGTTTGAGATCTGGAAATCTATGCGGGTAAATTGAAAAACAGATCGAAATTTTCTCAATTTACTTCGGATCTCGGATCCGCGATCGATGGCGTAGATTTTCTCGAACATAAATCTGGTAACTGGAAACGTCAGGAGCAGAGATTCGTACACCTAGAGCTGCGAAAATGGCGAAATATCGCTGACGTCTGTAGGAAGTCGGTCATTATATGGTAGATTAGGTTAGGTTAGGGTAATGATACGTACGAATTACGAAACGCTGGCTCGGCTGCGGATATCTTTGGTTAAAAAAACCCGCATCGTAGGTCGCCCTCGAGTCGAATTTCTAACTCAAGACTACGAGCATTCTGGGACTAATCAACTATCGGAATAAAAAACTTCGGTGGTTGTTGAGATAACGTTGTTTACGATTCGTCATTTAAATATCTCGTAAAAAAAAAAAACTTTCCACGGTGTTTTTATTATTGGAAAATTTCTAGTTTTTGCTCGTGTTTGATTATCTCGGAAAAAAGGCCTGAAACTACGTAAAATAATACGTCGTTTATCCAGCTTGGGATATTTTTAATCGAGGGCGGTTCGGAATCGAGGTAGGAAAAATCTGGCTGGTAAAATTTCACGGATATTCGATAAAAGTCGTTTTTAATGATTTTCGCCTAATCGAGCGTCGGGCTGAAAAAATCCAAAAAGCTGTACGACGAAGTGGTAAATTATGAAATTTAATCCTCGTTTTAATCGTTTTCTCGTTAGTCGAGGTAAAAAAAATTCATTTTTACGGAGCTGGCGCTCGGAGCACCGCGAGCAGATTTCTTGAATTTTACTCGCGTTTAAAAAAAGATAAATATTTCAATCGTTCGGGCTTCGGGGAGTTTAACGTTGAAGCACGAAGTTGTCGAGAAATTAAAAATTTAACGACTAGACGGTATTTTTTAAATGTTTATGAAAAGAACCTTCTTTATGAAGTGGTTCTTAGGTGCTCAAAATAAATTTTCTTTACGTCTCATGCCTTTGGAATAAAAGAGCCGAGCATTTGATGTAAAATTTATTAGATAAGTTGGTTCGCAATGTTGCCTCTCGTTCTAAGGTTAAATAATACCGAGTGTTGGAATGGTAATAAATTTTTCATTTTTTCTACTTTTTGCCAGAGTTGAATAGACTTCGGGCGAGGGTATTTAATGTAAAATGGAACTTGTTTCAATGATTATCTTGCATTTTTTTCAACGAGTTTTTTCTTCTATGTTGATTTTTTATTACGAGCGTATCTGCCGGTAATGGGTAATGGGATATCTATTTCGTTTACACGGTTTATTGCGTTTCGAGCTTGGATGAGATAAGAAATTTTGGTGTTTTTTTTTTACTCTCTTTGGAAGTATTTTTTCAGGTGCTTATTCACGGTATAGTTTGATAAGGTGAAGTAATTTAAAGTTGTAATGAAACTTTTGCAGTTACAGTGCGAAATTTTACGTTGTCCGAGGTAATGTTTCTCTTTAGCCATATCCTTGAACCTAGTTACCCTTTGAATGAAACATTTTAGAATTTATAACACGTTTTAATTTTTTTTTTTTTTTTTTTTTTTTTTTTTTTTTAACGCCATGTACAGCAACTAAGGCTAGGGGCGTGTGAGAGAATAATTAGATCAGAGGAGCGATTTTAGATTTGTGATTGTAAGGAATTTTAAAATTTTTTGGATGTTTTGGTAATTGTCAACTAGGATTTCCGGGGGGTTATTAGTGATTGATAGGGCAGACCTTTCTTTATGAAATTTTGGGCATTGAATTAGGATATGAAGAACGGATATTTGTGTTTTACATATACTACAGATGGGTGGGGGTTTTTTGTCAAGGAGATATGAATGGGTTAGCAGAGAATGTCCTGTACGTAATCTGGTAAAGATGATATCCTCTCGGCGAGAAATATTATTGTAAGAGTTTCTAGGGAGTGTATTGTTTTTAATGGCTCGGAGTTTGTTGGTAGGAGAGATTTGGCTCCAAAATTTTTGAAAGGAGAAAACAGTGTTTGATTTTATGGTGGATTTTAAGTCGGCTAGAGGGATTGGGATGTTTTGAATGGGGGATAATTGAAGAGCAAGTTTAGCACAAGAGTCGGCTGTATCATTGCCAGGAATATTTCTGTGTGAGGGTATCCAGCATAGGATGATTTTGTGGGGTATGGAGGTAAGAATTTGTAGGATTTCTTGAGCAATAGGGTGTTGTTTTCTTGAGGGATATTGTTTAATTGAGAGTAAGGCAGAGAGAGAATCTGAGAATATTACTGAATTGTTAAGTGAGAAATCTTGAATATAAGTTAATGCAGTTTTAATGGCATAAAGTTCTGCTGAGAGGATGGAGAACTGTGGTGGGAGGGGGTTTAGAATTTGATTTTTATTGTGGACAACTGCACAGGAGGTAGAGTTTGAATTTTTTATAGTTTTGGTTTTGGTCAATTAAATGGTGGTCTAATTAACATGGAGTGGAATTAGGTTGTTAAAATTAAACGTGGTTGCGAATTTCGAAGGATCTGGAATTTTCCTAAATAAGTATAGTTTGCGTGACTTCCATCCGGTACATTTAATTGCGACGATGGTCCGGACTAAAGTAGGGTCATTTTCATAAAACGTGTAATTTGGTGAAGAATAAGTTCAACTTTTGAGCTTTGTACGCGACGAATGTTCTGATACCCTAATTTGATATAATTATTTTAAAACGGGTACTTATTTTTTGAGAGCTCTTGGTAAAAAGATAATAAGGATATAAAATTTTTAGGTATACGTAGAAAGTAGGTACGGTGTGGAAGAGAAGGCAAGGGAAACAGATCACTCGTTCGAAATGTCGAAAAAATTCAAGTGGGAAAATTTTACGATAAAAAATGGAAAAAATTTGAGCAGTGGAAAATTATGTAGGATTTTTATTGTTGAGGATTTTCATTAAAATATTTTTCTCGAATTTGCGTCAGAAAATGGAAGAAAAATGTGATGACGCAAAGGAACTGGATGGAAATGACACAAAATCTGAGAATGATTGGTGAATGTACTTTGTTCATAATGTTTGATGTCAAGAGACAGACAGAAGTCTACATATAAAAAAAAAGATGTATTGGAAGATTAATTTGAAGATTCATTGAAGCATATTTTATTTTAGAGTTCACTGAATTGGACAAAATGATGTAATGACGTAAAATGCCTATCAATCGAATGAAATAAAAATATAGAAGGATGCCATGCCACGTGTGAGGAAACGTGTGAGATGTGAACGAACATCGAGCCAATTTCTAAAAAAAAAAAAAAAAAAAAAAAAAAGGAAACTATCGAGTTCCTATCTAAGTGTATTCTGAGGATTTCTTGCAGCTAAAGAAACCAACAAATGGAGGATGGCGAACCTTGAATTTTAATGATGAAAAGAAGACAAAGAAAAATCATGATTTTAGGTAATGATATCGGAAGCCAAAAGCCAAAAATTAACATTTTCGTAATTTTTGAAATTAAAATTTTTTCCTGTAGGTTTCTCGTTCAGATTTGGATTATTACAATTCATTTTCAACTCGAACTTTAATTTTTTGAATCAATAACTATCTAAAATAAATATTTTCAAATGAAAAATATTCCCTCTGCCACAATATTTTCAAATGGAAGCCAAAATTTCAAATCCCCAAGCAAAGTTTTCGAATTTTACATCTATTTTTAGATTTTTTAAAAAAATGAGCTCGTATAATATGTGAGTACTTGATGAAAATTAGATTTCGATTTCCACAATTTTTAGCCAAAGTCTCCTAAAGGATTTTGATTTTAATAAAAAGGATGTTTTAAGGTTGAAGAGTGTTCAAAAAATTTCATTTTAGAAAAGCTCAAAACCTCACAATAATCAGATGATAACTATGAAAATTTAAAGCTTTTTTTATGAATACACATTGACATTTTTTGATATTTACCCAAAAATTTTCAACTTTCTTATTGAATTGCCCCCCCCCTAAAAAAACGACTAAATCAATTTCCAAGTCTTCTAGAGAAATCAAAAACCACACCAAAAAACTCATAATCTTGCTGGAAGCACCAAAATGGCTGGAAAAAATTATATTCTGGTTTAATGATTCAGTATCAAGTGGAAAACGATCACTAATTATTCCTAACCAGAGAAAAAACGAACACTGATTTAACCAATTCAAATATTTTGACCTTTATGAATTAAATTTTTTTAAAAAATAGCTATTTACCAGAAAACCGTTTGTAAGTGCCATCTATATACTTACTTCCAAGTTAACATATTGTATTGTGTTAATAAAGTTGCCTATCGAATTTGCCGCAAATAAACATCACACCGGTATTTCGTATTTACGGCGAATCAGTTATGCAATTCTATTAACGTAGTTTTTTTTTCAACTGGAATCTGCCTACAAACACTACGTACACTTTGAAATCTAAGGAGAAATTTAATTTTTTGATCAAATTCCTAAAAAGGAAACGATTTTTATGTTTTTTGGAAAGATTCGAATACTCAAAAGAAAATCGAAATTTCTTTGGAGGTTTTTGAAAGCGATCGGAAACATGAAATTTAGATTTATTCGTATGAGGTCAATGTTGGAAACCGAGACCTAATTTTCATTAGTTTTCCTAAAAATATTTTATCAAAAAATTACAATTTTTAAAAATTCATTAAAAGTTGACCAACGGAGATTAGATCAAATGACACCCCCCCCCCCCTAAAAAATCCACTCTCTAATGAGAGGAGAGGGGGTAAAATTCAAATAGTTGAGTTTACGGTACAATCATAATTCGATAATTATGGAATTAAAATTTGACGAGGGAGGAAAAGTAGGGACAAGATTGTAACATGAAATAATCGAATCGACAGCTAAACTAACGAAGGCGTAAGAATCCCACGCTAAAGTTCATTTTTCGAATTTTGACGAATTTTTGAAATTTCGAAATTATTTCGTCGTCCTGCAAAATATGAAAAATTGATCTAATCAACGAAAAAAGCTAAAATTTGATACTCCATTCTCGATCTTCCGAATTTATTGAAAGTGGTTTCAAGATGTTTTGAAGTTTCCAAAAATTTTGAAATTTTCCAGTACGAAAGAAAAATGCGTGAAAATAGTCCATACAAACTTTGGATCAGATTTTTTAAAATAAAAATTAAATTTTATTTGACAATTACGAATTTTGTAAAACTGCCCTTCAATCAATCAAATAAGTCACCAATACGAAAAACACAACTCTGAGACGATTTTTGTGTTTGGGTTCCAACTGCCAAATTTTTTGCAACTAATAAAGGAGAAAATGATTAGTTGAACAATCGTGGAGAAAATTGAGAAAAAAACGAAAATGTCTTTCTTTTTCCTAATGACCTCCGCTAAACGTTCAACTTGATTCGAAATTATCTTGAAATCTGTACCTCTCTGAAAAATCCAACTAGTTTTACCAGATATGAAATTTCATTGTCTACAATTTTTGTCCTGGTCATTTTTGTTGCAGGCGCTTAGTTTGCTCTAAAATATCTCTTTTTGTGGCAAAACACAAAAAAATGATATTTTTTCACAGAATTTAGAAAAGTTTAAAGTGTTCTTTTTTTTCTCAATGAGATAAAGATCTGCAGTGTGCGTCATTCAATTCGCTGTAAAATTTTCCATCAGACTGGACCAAAAAAAACTTGACATTATTTTCTTAGGCTGGTTTTTATTGTTCTCGAAATCGAAACCCTCATTTGAGAAAAATATGAATTTGAGCACACAGTTATGAATTTCCTAAAATTGTGCTTTTATGAAAATATCAATGCTCCCTAATTTAGGTAATCTATGTTTTTAGAGGATGAAGTAAATCTGGACCAATTTTATAGACTTTTCTGCAATTCTGGAAAATCCAAAAGTTTTCCATAGGCTCCAAACGTCGCGAAACAGTTTTCAATCGATTGAGAAGATCAAAAATAGAGTATCTACCAAATTTTAGCTTTTTACGGCGATTAGATCAAATTCTATATTTTTTAGGACTACGATGCAATTTTGAAATTTAAAAAATTCACCAAAATTCGCAAAATAAACTGTGGCATTTGAAATTCGAGAAATGAGATTCTTTTATGATTTAATTTCAATTTATTTTTGTTTCATCCCAAAATTTTCCCGCTAATTAGAATACCTTCCTCGTAAGCTGGAAAAAAAAGTTGATGAAATAAAAAACGCAATTTTTACCTCTTCAACGACAGTGACATAACCTAAATTTAAACCTGAACGACGCCAACGACGGCACCATTGGCCTACGTAAACTATTCGCGATCCCCTCAAGAACAATAACCCTATATAACCTGCATCCATGGCTTTAGAGTCGAGCTCGTAGACCAGGACAATATTTCCTAATTTATTTACAACGCTGGCCGCAGATGATCGCCATACACGGTGGAAAAGCATCCTTTATAATTTGTCCATCGGGTCGAAAAATTCTCTGGTGCTGGAATCCGGCGGCGAATTTTTGTTTATGTTAAATCCGCGTTAAACTTATCGAATCGACGAATTAAATCGTTAGGTATATAAGTAGGTATGTAGCTCGACAAATAAAAGCCGACGGTATTCAAATAGGAATTGCTTTTAAAGCGAAGGACATTTTCCAATTCAGTGCAACTGTATGGTATTTTTTGGGTAGTTTTTCCTCTATTTGCGAATGGAAATTCGTCGTCGATGTTTATTAAAGAATGTTACCAGAAAAGAGCGTCTTTGCGTTACCGAAGCAATAATAAAACATTTAAAACGTATTAAGCGCTTAAGGGGATGGAAAAAAAACTCACATATTTTCGCCAAGCTCGCGCAGAAAATCCACATCGCTATGAGGACCGGAGTTTCAACGCGTTGGAATTCGATATCGGCGATTTTGAAACGTTTCACGCTATTGGTGGGTTTCTCTTTATGGTACATGTCCTCTTCGAGGGTTGGCATGTTTTCGATACCGTTATCGTATTTGTTCGAGTAGGCGATGCCTTCGGCTTCATTTTGGTAACGAATATTCTTCTCGGCGGAGACCACTTCGAGCATGTGAAATAGGATGATGATCAGTAATCCTGAGTTAAGCCTGAGATGGCAAAACCAGTTTGGTAGAATTCTAAAAAAATATTTCAAACGTTCGCATTCTTTCGAAATGTTTTTCTTCCAATGTAATACGAACGATATTTTCATATCAAAATTTTATTGAGAAGATTTCGTCTCGAAGCACCAGCCTTTTTTTTTCCTTCTCGTTCTCGTGTGTATTGCCTACTAGATATATCACAGCCGACTATATTAAATGGTCCCTGAAACATAAAACAGACCCGCAATATTATCACGTATTCGGGTGACAAGAAGGATTTATTCGTATTTTCGGGTGTGTATAGAGCACTCTCGTTCGCTCGTCCGAAATCGTGCAATCATTAACGTCTCTTTTGACGTTTTAATTTAAAAGCCAAACAAATTTATCGTCTAATGATTATTAATTCACCGATAACCCTTTACGACTCTTATTCGACCCCGCTAATAAGAATAAAATTCCAGTTATCGCGTTATTCTGTAATCAGATTTTATCCTTTATGAATTCAGCAAACTGCGAAAGTAGGTACGAGAGGGTGAAAAAAAAGTATCGCGAGAGAAGTTATTATACCGTATAGGAACTTGGTTAAGTGTATTATTACCTAATGTTCTTTCATAAAAGCGGTCGAGTTTCCCTTTTATACGGAAATTTCAAATAAATTATACTCATCAAACTAATCCGTAATTTATGATGATGGATTTTGTTCAATACAAAGCAATATTTACCTCGCTACCATCAAAAGCATAATTTTCACCACCAATCAACGATGCTTTTCTGTATTCACGATACGCGATGGCGCTGTACTACGTACGTATACTTATCTAAGCACGTCGAAATATTTTATTATGAAAATTACGATACGTACGAGTCGCTGAAAAAGACACCATTTTCTATTTCAATAAACTTTGTGAGTCGAGCGAGCGCCGCGAAGCTGAATTAATTGATTGGATCGAGATAACGAAGTAAAAATGTGAAATGAGTAGAAAATTTTTAATTAATGTGTGCGTTTGATGAATTTGTCGTGGTGGAAATTTAGGCCATGGGTGGGGGTGTCGAGTAGGCAGGGCCATCTAGTTAGATCCTTCGTATTTTTGGATTATTGGATGGTTTTGAGGAGAAGTGGATAATTTTTTGATTTGAAATTTAAATTTCATCTGGTGTGATTTTATAAGATTTGTGATCCTGCCGGAAAGAAGGGACCTTGTGTAAAAAAATCGATTTCCTATTTTTCACGATTTTGTGACACCAATCTAGACCAAACATGAAAATAAAGATATCGATTTTTTTTACACAAGGTCCCTTCTTTCCGGCAGGGTCACCTCTTTGTGTTGGGAGATTTAATTCTTAATTTTTTTATTATTTTTTTGTACATTTAATCCAAAAATAAATCAAAGTTTGTGTCATTGGAGTGCAAAAACTTGAAATTTTTGGCTTACAAGAAACCTTCCCAACGTCTGACAGGCCAAAAAAAAATTCTAAAATTTTTTGGTTAGTCAAAGCTTGAGTAGGTTCCTTGTTAGACGAAATTTTTCCTTACTCAAAATATGCAATTTTTTAAACACCTCGACCTTAGACACGTACTTTTCGTAAACTGAAAATATAATTTTTTAATTTTTAGTGAAATTCAACAACCCTATTCCTCACGGTCCTCTTCAATCCATCCCTGTCTCATTCAAATAATACAGTTTTGGAAAAAAAAATCAACAAGGCCGCCACAAGAGTAAAAATTTTATCAATTTCCTTGAAATTTTGCACCTCTTCAAGTACAAAAAAGTTTCTCTGAAACCGATGCAGATTTAATGACTTGGTGATAATTTTTCACAGGGACGATTTTTAGCCTCCTCATACTTTTTTTTTGAAGAGAAAATCTCGCGTGAAAATTTTAAAATCAAAAAATGTGCGTTTGGGAGGGACAATCTGGACCATGCAAATGAAAAAATGTACAAATTTTATATGGGGGTGATAGCTCAAGAGTTCAACTGCTTTCTGAATCAAAAACTCGCAGTTAATGTAATAAAAAGTGAGAGTAGGTGAATTGGTTCTATTTGTGAGACGATGTGCCGGTTCTTTTTACGTTGCTCGTCCATCAATTTTTAGTTTATAGTGATCAGTTGAACCCTCGAACTATCCTCTTCATAGTCAAGTTTACCTCAAACTTCCATTTAAAGATTTTCACATAAAAGAAAGTTTAACGAAGTAAAAAATCCTCGTTTTGAAATCTGTATCGATTTCAACAAAATTTTTTACTTGAATAGAGCAAGGGACTTCAAGGAATTTAATGAAATTTTTACCCACGCGGTAGCCTTTTTAATTTTCAAAAGGGTTGATTTTTTCCACGAACTTTCTCAACTGTGCAGAGAACATTTGAAGAGAAATTTTTACTTTTTATTAATTTTTCTGCAGTTTTCAGCTATTTTTATTTAGTTTGTTATTAGTACGTAGGTACCTATGTATAGTTTTCGACTTTTTTAGAATTTTGAGGAATCTTATGGAAAACTGTTAAATAATAAGCATAAAAAAGCACGATGAAAATTTTAAAAAATTTTGGTAATGTTTTGTGTTTGTTCCCTTCCCTTCTAACTATTTTTTTTTTTTTTTGAAAAACTGTGGTTTTCGGAGTGTTTTTGCTAGTTTAGCTTTATCATTACCTATCAACAGGTAATTTCATCACGCCACACTTGGGTATTGACCCTTGATTTATTGCTTTTGCTCAATATTTTATTACGGATTTCGGATACCTTGAATTAGTTCGATGATTTTAGAATAGAGCCCTGAAAAAGTTCTAGCCCGACTTTTTTCGTGGTTTCTGTTCACAAATGTCTAGAAAACATTTACTGGAGGTAAAATTTTGGTTACTTTCAGGTTCATAGTTTCGATGAAATTTCGTAGGTAAAGAAAATTTCTACACTACCATTTTTTAATTTTCAGACTTATTTGAGAATATTTTCACAAATACCCCTTTTTGAGCCGGCACTCACCCCTTCCCTGTGGGTTCTAGACGATCGTTCTAGATTCTACCTGGAGTGGTTATTTAGTATGAGAAAAAAATATGAAAAAAAAAAAATCAGACTTGAATTTTTCGGGCTATGGTACCCACTTTTCTAATCTGACGAGAGCGCATGGGCCACAACTTACAAAACCATCATTTGCAGGACTCAAAACTTTCACCTCAGATGAATATTAGTGATTGGATAGGTACATAAAGAGTGAATATTGTCCCAGAAATGGGGAGGGAATTTAATCTTGAGTGGATATCTAGGTACTTTTTTTTCGGTCAATTCCCCTCACCGTAAAAAATGGTAGGTATTTCTATAATTTTTTAAATGCTTACACAGGTACCTAATTAAATGGAACAGTAAATCGAAAATAAATATTTTCTTCGAAAAAAAACAAACCTCTATAAAAAGTCAATTAGAGAAAAACTACATCCAAAGTACTACATTCCCACCGGCCGATTTCGTAATCTTGAGAAAACCATTTGGTTAAATTTTCGAAAAAGAATATAGATATAGGTATTAGGTAGTTAATCTTGCGGCTAAAGAAATTCTCCGACTCGTACCGTCGTACGTATTCGTTTGTCGTACATTTGGGTACAAATAAATAACGATACTACATTTTTATCGCGAACGAACTGAATTTCAGCCAAAAATATCCAGAGCTTTTAGAGAGAGTTAGGGTTAGGCTTGATTATTTTTATCGCGCTAATGATCTCTCGATTCTCTTGAACGAAATTATTATCGTTTTACGAGGAGGGTTGTTATCGCGTCCAACACGTTTCCATAGATAAAACGAAACGAATTTTCTTTTATTTTAAATTAAAATTATATTAAACGTTATAACAAAGTGGGAAATTGTACGAAATACGAAAGCGTAGGATGTTCAAATTCCGGGTAATTGATACTAAATGTAGGAAATTTTACGAGACGGAGGGTACATAATTAAATTATTACACCCCAGTTTATAATACGTAGATTAAGAGTTTCGAAATTGTTAGGTTCATGAATTAAAGCTTAAAAAGCTACGAAGATGAGTGGGTGGTTATTTCGTCGAACGAGGAAATTTCAAAGTTTATAATTTTTTCATATGGATGGGGAAATGTGCTCGAATTTTATTTTACAGAAGTGATATGAAGGTCTGAAGTAGGTGAGGTGGGTTTTGAACTTGAAGTTTGAAATATTTAAATGATGGATTTTAAAAAAAATAGAGGCATTTTTAGGGGTAGAGACCTACTTTTAATTTAATTTGTCAGGTTTAAAGCACAATTTTCAAATCGAGGTTGAATTTTCGGAAACTTATTGGTCGATAATTTTTTCTAGGTTTTTAAATAGGTACTTAAAAATTTTATCACTCCCCCTCTCCTCCCTTCCCACCACCCTTGGAATATTTCTGGTCAAATAAGCAAGTGCTAATAATTAATAAGTATTTAATTGAAGTTTGAACATGAATTTCAATAGAAGACTTTTTAGAGGTAAGAACCTATTTTCTATTCAATTTCATATTTTTTAGTAGGTACAATTTTCAAATTGAGGTTAAATTTTCAAAAACGTTTTTGCTCGATAATTTTTTCTAGGTTTTTAAATATTTACATATTTTATCACTCCCTCTCTCCTCTCTTCCCACCTTCCTTGAAGGATTTCTAGTCAAATAAGCAAGTGCTAATAATTAGGTTTTTACTTGAAGTTTGAATATGGATTCCAAAAAATCAGAAGGCTTTTTAAGGGTAGGAACCTATTTTCTATTCGATTTGATATTTTTTAGCACAATTTTCAAATTGAGGTTGAATTTTTGAAACGTTTTTGATCGATAATTTTTCTAGGTTTTCAAATAATGATTTTATCACTCCTCCTCCCCTCCCTTCTCATCACCTTGGAGGATTTCTGGTCAAATAAAACAAGTGCTAATAAGTAATAAGGTTTTTACTTGAAGTTTGAATATCCGCAAAGAATGAACCTTGTGTAAAAAAAATCGATGTTTTTATTTTTATGTGTTTGGTCTACATTTGGTGTCATTTGAACCAAAAACGTTCACACAAGGTCCCTTCTTTCCGGCAAGGTCACATATGGATTCCAAAAAATTCGAGGGATTTTCAGGGGCTGGAACCTATTTTCTATCTAATTTTTCAGTTTTAAAATATCATTCTCTAATCGAGCTCAAAATTTGGAAACGTTTTTGATTGACAAATTTTCTAGGTTTTCGAATACTTAGGTATCTATTTTTTACTCCGTCCTCTTCTGCCTTTATCCCTGTTTCGAGGATTTCTGGTCAAATAAGCAAGTGCTGATAATTAGGTTTTTGCAAATGAAAAAATTTGTACCATTTTTCTACGCAAATAATTTTTATTTTCTTGCAAAATTTTTCATCTCCGAAATAAATTTTTGAATTTTTTGTTCCAATAAGTGTTCCATTTTGTTTTCAAATGTACACAAAATACAACAAATTATTCACGAATGAATTCTCTTAATTGATAATGACTCCATAAATTTTGAAATATTGTCCCAAAATAATATTAAAATTCATCAAATATAATACCAAAAAAGCAAAAACTTTTCAAAAAAATACTTAAAATATAATAAAACCTTCATTTATTTCATTCGAAGCATCACGAATAATAAATACCTTCGTACATAATTAAAAAATCGACTTTTAATGAACCGAAAAAATAGAATTCCACGAAACCATCGTTATCAAACTGAACCCCAAATTATTCGACGATAATTCCCCCACATTGGTGATTAAAAATTGAAAAGTATTGTCAATTTATTCGAGTACCGAGATGTTTTGAAATGAAACCCAAAGTACATATTCGACTTTGACGATGCAAAACATTATTTATGAGTAGACGATCGAACAATTGCAAACTAGGCAAGTACAGGAGACCGGGAAATACATAGTAACAGCATGTACCTGAGCACGAAATGCATTTCGAACATGATAACATTCGGTTAATGATATAAAATTCACGACGATACTGTATCGAAATATTTGCACACACGTGAAGCAATCGACAATCCGTCGAGGTGGAAATTCTTAGGTATAGAATGGAAAAACTTACCTAAAATAAAAGAGGAATAGGTTTCACATGCGGTTAAAATGATGCTATGCAAAAAAACACAATAACTGATAACCATAAAAATCTTATGCTATAATACAAGCGTCTATATACATATAACCCGTGGAACAATGAAATCTAACTCGTTGTGCAGAAGTGCTAACATGAAATATCAATATGAATACGTTGTAAAATGATTCTGCGCGGAAAATGTAAGTATTTTCACAAGTCGTTGCACCGACGTGAAATTCCGAAAAGTTTACAGTTTCGGTAAAGCTTTCGAGTTAAAAATTACCTACCCTGAAACGATCCATCAAACGTGCAACCATTTTCACAGTTAGAGTTGGGTATAGTTTGCCACCGAATTAATCATTTTTCTTGGCATGATTTTTTTCTCCTTTTGTTCAAATGTAAACAAAACGATAGCTTGGGTAAACCCTTGGGATGCATTTAGTCGATATGTTCAGCGATGAAAGTTTAGAGGATTGTTTACTGAGATGGTAATTTTCACGTCTGAAGGGTATCCTCTCGTGGAAGCCGAAAAAGCTATACCTATGCTGTAATTCAAATTATGCTAAAACTTGCATATGCTAATTTTATAATCAGCCTTAACCTTCGATATTTTGAAGTGAAAATGGGAAGAATTATCGATATTTGGAAATTTTTTCCCCCTTTTTTATGACGACTTTCGGTTTCGTTGTTGGTATCGATATGTAGACGTATGTACGAATTGGAACGAAAGGTTGGGCTCGTTTCTTATCAGAGGATGATTATGATTTATTGTTTTTTTTTTTCGTCGGAGTCGTTATTTGGTGAAAATTTGCTCGTGTGATAAATGATCGTATCGAAGGATTCAATTTTGAAAGGTGTTGCCTGGCTATTTATCCTTATAATGTGTAGAGTAGGCAACTTATATGACTGGGTTTCATTTAGAATGGGTTGTGTGTCGAGTGAATGACTAGAAGAAAATTTTGAAGATTGGAATGGATTTTTGTGTGTGTGGGAGGATTGAAGATTGGAAATCGAACGAATTATTTGATTTTTTTTAAATTAATGATAGAGATGATTTGAAAACTGAACAAAATTCCTTTATTTTGATTTCTTGCAATTCCTAAATTTGTGAAACTGCAATTGCAAACGTGGAAATTTTTCCTAAAATGTTCAATGGTGGAAGTATAAAAAAATTGACTAAAAATTTTAAAACTATGATTATTTATCTAACCTCAAAATTAAAGGAATCGGGTATAAATTTGGAAATCAAAAAATTTAATTACGTGAAAAATCATTGTAACGATGTTTATAAAATTTTCTTCAGTTTTAATTTTTAAAACGGTTTAAAAAATTCCTAAATGGATAAAACTTTTCCATTTTTTGAAGATTTTCCCTCGCCCTCCCCATTTATTCTAATTAATTGTAAGTAATGATTTTTAAAAAATCTTTGAAATTTAAGAATGTAGTTTTTTCACTTGTGATCAGTGATCCAGAGGTAGGTAGGTTGTCTGATCCCTCCAGCTCCAACTCTACCTTTAAGATTTTTGATTTAAATCTCTCTAGAGTTTTTGAAAAGTACCTCTGGCTACAGCTCCAAGATTTTTTAAAACGTGGCTCCAGTTCCAAAGAAATCGCCCGGAGAGAGCCTTGTGGCCTTGCTCTAAATCTCTGGCCGTTTCAGGGATTCAAAAGGGTCTTCCTTTCCCCAGCTCTGGCTCCAGTTCCAAGAATTTGGGTTAAATTCCCTCCGGGTCCGACTCTGGCTCCAGAATTTTCATAAGAGTGCCTCCGGCTTTGGCTCCAACTCTGAAAAAATTGTCTCAAGTGGCTCCCTTCTCTTTCTTCTCTCAGCTTCGCTCCAGATCCATCGTTCTGATATTGCAGAAAAAATCATTGGAAAAGAAATTAGGAACCCATTTTTCATAATTCAATGAATGTTTTAATGTCAATTTTTTCCTGAAAAGAGTTCTATCTCTTTTTTACTCAATGGTGATGGAAACGAGGAGAGAGGAGTGAAAAATTATAAAAATAAAAATTATATTGTTCAGTTTTTGAATACCTACATTATTCGTTTTCAAAAAAAATTCCCACGTTTTTGTAGAAATTTTCCTTTGTAGCTTCTTCAGTTATGGAATTTGATAGTTTCATTTTTCATGATTTAAAAATTTTTGAGAAATAGCATCCCTGTCTTCAATATTTTAAAGAACCACAGCACTTTTTTTCATTTATTGGGGGTAAAGAAGGAGAAGGAGATGAATGAAAATTGAAAATTTTCCAAGTTATGAATTTTTATATCTTGTAATTGGGAATGGATCAGCTCTGCTGTCTGTTCTTTTGAGGGTACCAAATATTTTGCCTAGTTACTAGGCAACTCGAACTAAGTAATTGTATCGAGGTTTGCCAACCCTCGGAATGGAAGAGGCAAATACAAATCTCGCAAAGTACATTATGATTGGCAGCTAAAATTAGTTTACATAAGTCAGGAACGGACTGAAGCAGACAAAAAGGGAAGAGAAAGAAGTCTTATTTCAAATAGTGGCAAAATTGTCTTTTTTATATTAGAGAAAATTAAGTTTGAATTCTTTAATTTTTTTAAGTGAACGAATTTCCATTTGAGTCGAAAAATGAGAAAAAATCGTATTTTAAATCGATGAAATTAAATGAAAATTCATTTTAGACTGAAATTTTCAATTTCTTGCCCCCCGGTATGGTATAGAAACTTTTCTTCGAATTTGATCTTGAGAGAATTTTACTCGGAAATTTAAGCCTTTTATATTTTTCTTTCAATTTTAAAGAAAAGTAAATAGGCACCTATCTCAAAAAAAAGATAGAATTTGCAAGAATTTAAATGAATTTTACCCTCTTATCAAAATGAATTTTGAAGTGTGAACCTACAATTTTCAAAGAAAATGTAATATTCGTACAATTATTCTGCTTGATTTTGTTGAATTTCAAGGTAATTTTCCATTCGATTTTTTTTTCAGTTTTTTAAATACTAGTTGAATTTTTAGAATCCTTTGAAAAAAAATCAATTTTGAAAATCTTTCAAGTTTTGATGTTTTTTTAGGAAATGAGTCAACTTGGAACCTCTCGCAGCTCATCACAGAAAACCTAACATTTTTCCATCGTATTTTTTTTTGGGGGGGGGGGGGTTATATGTATTGAAATATTATGGTAATGAGTAGGTAGGTACCTTTGAAATTAACTACATACCGATTTTCTTTTTTTCAAATATAGGTAGACTTTAGGAACGTAGAAAATGAAAGGAATCAAAAAAAAAGGCCGTAGAAAATTGTGTCAAATTGGTAATCTTATCAAAAAAAAAATGGCAGCAAGAAATTTACTGAAAAAAGAAAAATTTTACAATTTTTCAGCTTTGAAACTAAATGATAAATTTTCCAGGTCTGCGCTTAGTTTTCGTATAAATTTCGAAAAATATAGGACGACCAACGAGGGCAGGGACAGTTTTCCCCTCCTATGATGGAATAAATTAGATTTCTAATCAAAAAATTAGGTTTGAATCGAACAATTTTCAAAAATGATCACTTTTTTGGAAAATTAATTTTAGAAAATTATACCTATTTTGAGTCAACAAAATCATAAAAATTTCAAATGAGTTGGAATTTTTGATTTTTGCTGCTTCAAAAACTTGGAGGCTGCTTGTGAACCTATGAAACCAATTTCCAATTTCACATGAGGATATTCATCAGTTGGACAGTTGCATTGAAAATTATGAAGAATCGATTTTGGATTTTTGGACGATTTGGCCAAGCAGGCATCACAAGATAGGTGATTTCAAAAAACCGAATTAATTTTTTCTCATTAAGGACGTTTTAGGCAAAAGATTATTGAAATACTTTTTCAATTTTTGTGGTCTACGAACCTTTATGCCAATTGCCCACATAGTAACCTATCTACTTAATGGCACTTAAATTGAATTATGTTGCCCAAATTTTATATTTTTGAAAACATAAATTAATCTTGAAATTTTTATTATGTTGTAAATAATTTCTTCATAATTTTGAACGGATATTGAAAGAAAGAGTACTTTTTTCAATCACCAAAATCTGATAAAATTTCAAGCCTTCCTTCTGCTAAATTAACATTACCACAACCAAGTAGGTACGTAAACATTTCATCGGAATAAAACATCTCGATTCATTAAGATAGAAACGAAGTTGGAATCTGATTAAAAATACATTTAAAAGTATCTAATTTCCGGCCACGATGATTACATAAGATACCAATGATTGTTTTCGTTTTCTCGCAGCCATTCTTGATGAGGTAAATAAATAAGCGAGGCGTTCTATCATGCATCAACCACAATCTGCGTTCCTGCGGTAACCATACAAAATCGGTACCCAAGAAATTTGAATACTTATTTCACCAAAGGGCCAGAATACGTTTAAAAAAGAAACGGCTAGGGAATGAAAATTGGACTCTGAGGCGCACTGCGTAGCACGCTGTGAAAATATACACAGCTATTGAGTTGAAATATTGAATTTGAAAATATTATTTTAGAATTCCACCATAATGTTATAAGCCCTCTGGTAAACAAATGGCAGTGTCACTCCGGCAGAAAGAAAATATTTCGCTGTTTCTCATTTATATGCAAATCTCTCGTGAAAATCAATTGTAAAAGATGAAAAAAATAATGTTGTTTCGTTAGTCGATTTTAATTTCAGGGGTTATTTATTTGAAGTAGCGCTCTTTTTTTTCTCTACCAATGTACCATCGAGCTATAAATGGTTTTAAAATTATAAGTACCTACCGAATTACAATATGAATTTGAATTTGTTTTCATTCGCGATTATTTTCCAAGAGCTTTTAAAAATAACGGAGAAAATTACTCGTAGGTTTTAAATTTTTCATACCCAGATTAAAACACGTATCTACCCGGACGGAAAATTTTTTAATCCTTGAAATCATCGTAAAATATTTAAATTACGAATCTAATTTTCTGTCGAATGTAACTATGAAAAATGAATTGATGGGATTTTTTGTGAAAAATTCAATGATGTGAGGTAATCGGATAAGTACAATTTTACGTGATGAAAATTTTTCTGAAAAATTCGACTATGAATATTTCACATCCTGGATTATTACTCGTACTTCGTAGTAGGGAAAAATGGTTCGAAAATAATCCACCGATCGATAATTTCTCGAGAGAAATTTCTTTCAAACCAGACTTTCTATGGTTAACAATGATAAGAGAAAGTTTAACAATAAACTTTTTCTCAACTCGCGAAACCAAATTGTATTAAATAAATCTATTGTTGTAAATAGGTGTCACCGATTCCAGTTAAAAGTTTTCCATTTATAAATTTCGCCAACAATATTTTTCAGCCGAATAACACGAAATATGAAAACGGAGCTGAGGACGAAACAAAAGTTGTTTCTTTTTTTAAATCGAAGAAAAAAGATAATACGATTTCATCCGGATGAAAATTATCGAAGATGGGAAAAACTCGATCTATCATCTCAAAAAATAAACGACCAGTGGTCCATTGGACGATAAACCCCAGACGATAATTTTCTGAAATAATTTTACCAAAACTTAAAAATTTTTTAGAAATTTAAAAGTTTTCTGAGTTTTTAATAAAATGAGAGTGATTTTCCAAATTGGAAAATTGGACAATTTTTCAAAAATGGAGCTGTGTGTATTCGGAAAATTAGACAATTTATGAAAAATTGAATTTCTACAAAATAAAAATCAGAAAATTTTTTTAACCTTGGACATTTTTTAAAAAATATGAGTCTAGATATAGAAACCTGTATTGGGTGGGTATTGGGTTAAAGTTCCTCTTTGATTTTACTCTTTTTGCAAGTGCCAAAATTAGTGTCAACTCGAAAATCAACTTTTTACATTCAAGGGTGATTTCTACATTCAGACTCACAAATGAGCGAGTTTTACCAAAACCTGAAAAAATTTTCTATAAAATGAGTATTTTTCAAAATATGTGACCGTCTACGAGAAAAGGGACTTGAAGAGTAAAAACAGGTTTTTTATATAAATGAACTTTTTGCCGTAATAATTGAAAAAGTTCTGGTACAAAATGTCAATTTAAGAGATCTTTTCGCATCCTGAGAACTTTGGGAGGGTTTTAATCAATTTTTCAGTTTTGGAATTCTGATCCAAAAAGTGACTTTAAAATGACCTAAATATTTTTCAAAATTTGGACCGTTTTCCAAAAATTGAATACTTTGTATTTATTCATTTCATTTTGGGGTGCCGGAGAGTTAGTGAATTTTCTACAAACTTGAGAAATTTTCTATTTTTTGCATACGTAGTGTTATAAAATTATAGGGTTTTCAAAAATTAAGTAGACAAATAGTTTCCAAAAATTGAAAAAAAATCGTCGAAACTTGATTCAGTTTCCTAAGAAATGACAAGTTTTTCAAAAACGCCGAATTTTTCGAAAACTGGACGATTTCTAAATACTGCGAGATGTTCAAATACTTGGGACAACTCTCTGAAAATTGAACAATCTTTTAAAATCAAAGATTTTTTGAAATTTGGGTACCTGACTTTTTAAAAACTGGGCACTTTCAAAATGCAGAAAGATCTTTCGAAAATACTTTTTTGAAAAATTAAAACGAAATGCCTTACTTCCTCTGAGAAAAAATTGCGAAGCAAATTAAATTTTAATTTTAAAACGTGAAAATTTCAAAAAAAAATAAGAACAAAAAATAAAAATTGAATAATTTTTTGAAAATTTAGCATTATTTAAAAAAAAAACTTTTTTCTAAAAAATGATGATCTTCAACCTTCTGGAAAAAAATTAAAATGGGAAAATCATCTAAAACTTGAAAAATTACTTTAAAATTTCTTAAAAGTTGAACTTTTTAAACATATTTTTTCATGTTCAAGGTCCTTAAAGTTTTTTTTTTTCAATTCTCGAACGTAAATGTTTGAAGTTTGAACCCATCGGTTTTTTTTCGAGAATGAACAGCTGTGCCACGGTGCAGAGGTCACATGCTGACAAAACTATACCTAAAAATAAAACAACAGGTTGTTTTAGGATAAATTTATCTGTAAACTTTTCGCATAAATAGTTGTACATTAAATAATAATATATAATTTGTAAAAAAGCTACTTGTATATGCATTTTTTAAGTTTCAATAACACATACACATAACCACAAGAACTATCGTAATAACCTAGGTATTTTTTCCTCATAATTAAAAAAAAATATATATCGTAAAGGCCAACAACGAAATCTATTTTAAAAATGTCAAGTAGTATTACAAACGGGAACATTCTACTTCGTATAAACACTTAATAACAACGATCGATACAACAAATAATAAAGGGAAATATGGACTAAGAAAAAAAAAACAAAAGAAAAAAAGGAAATCCAACCAAGAATATTTTTTCTGACTGTCATAGAAAGAGAACACCAAGAAGCTGAAGCTGGGCATAAGCTAGATCATAAATAATATTGTAGATCTCTGGAATATTAATACTTAAAACTTCGATAACTCTACGAGTCTCTTTAGTGAGTATATAAAAAAAATCCCTACACGACACAGACGAAGCATAGATGTAACGATATTGAAAAAATATATAGTTAAAAACGAAACACAACCGAGGATACATAGTTGTTAAAATAACATCGACTAAATATTGTAATCCGATAATAGTTATCACGATGAAAAGTAAAATGTATTTACAATGGACATTGTACATGAAAATTTTTTTAGCGGAAAATATGTAGGTACTTTGGGGCTTAGAATCACTCGTCAAGCCAATCTACATCCATAATAAAGCGTTAAAATATTATCGTTTTGATTAAAAATGGTTCCTGGTTTTCGTAAATGGGAGAAAAAATAGGTGAAACTACGAAAACGGAGACCAGTAAACTGGAAATATTTACCGTGTAAACCTTGACGGTTTCGTTTTGTTGAATACCCCCACTAACGACGTCATGAAATAGTAATGCACAAATAAAATCTAAAAACATTAAGTGACTTTTGCGTAAAAACAAGAACGTAACTTTTTATTCAGCAGTAAGCTTCATCACAGATTTTAGTTGCGATTTTGACATTACTTGTTGGAGAATTTCACACCGAATCGTCTGTAAAAAATTTGAAATTAGGATTGATAGGATAATAATTGTTATTGGAGTGAGAATACTGACCATGATACCACCATTTGGTTTTCTTAGGGTTTTTATTACAGGTTTTGACGTAAAACGAATTATCTGGCGGTCTTTTCTGTAATTTCATGATTAAATCAAAATATGATTTGCGAATTATTGCTACAAAATTACATACACAGGGTGTCTAGTAAAAATTTCCGGAAACAAATTTGAGATTTAGATACAGCCAGTATCATCAAAAATTTGTCCAAATTAGATTTTTGGAAATTTCTCTAATTTTATTTTTAAAAAAAGACTAGTTTTGAAAAATTTTTTCAATTTTTAAAAAAATATTTCAAATTTTTCGAAAACACCTCAAACTAAAGAGGCAAATGATCTTCAAAAAAAAAATACAAATTAGGAATGGGTGGAACTTCGAAAAATGAATACATTTTCATAAAGTATTGCGATTTTTTACACTTCAGAAAACTGAAGGGACTATGAAAGTAATTAAGTATATCCAATTTTTTTGTTAGACAGCACTCACTGGACACCGGTACAGTCTGAGCCAAAACCCAGAAAATTGAAAAAGATTCGAGCACAAAAATTTTCCATTAGGTATACAATTGAAAGTGGGCTTTCTTCAAGTCCAAAAATTCCATCACATTTTAATTTTCCAAATGATCTATCTACGAAAAAAACTGGCAAGCCACTTGCCAATGAAATTACCTCCCTTGGAGAATTGGGTGAAAAATGGATCCTCATCATTGAAATTCATTCTATAGCCAACCTATGTAAATCCTACCTAAACCAAGGGATTCCTAAATTGAAATGTAGTTCAAATTGAACTTTGTTCTTCAAAATTTGGAACATTTTTTAAAACAATTTTTGGATCATTTTTTTATAATGTAGTTCAATTATTTTTTGAAATTTTATAGATAATGACCATGAAAATCAAGGTGCTAAAATCGTTCGTTCAATTGAAAAAAAATTTCTTGAAATCGAATCATGTAAGTATTCGAAAATCTCGCAAAATAAGCTTCATTTTTGAAGTATTTTTCAGACTCAACAAACCCAAAATCTTGAAATTAATCTGCACTTTCGAAAAAAACAAATGACTTGAAAACTCTCAAAGTACTTTGCTTCAATTTGATGAAAAGTTATCCACAAATCAACAAGTTGAAGAAAGAAGGAAAATTTCTCAATTTTACCACCCTCCCCCTCCCCAAACAGTCAGAGTGGAAATGGCAATCGATCTCAAAAATGTGATGGCAATTTAAGAGGGCACTTTCGATCGTACTTTGCAAAATTCAAGCATCGGCCTACATGTGTTGAATCATTCGTATTTTGGAAACGATACTGAGATTTGATTTCCACACAGAAAGGTACTTGAAAACTTACTTTTTCTTTACAACTGCTGAGCATTGAAATAATTGAAAGACATACAGACTGCACAGACAGAGCTGGCGACCAATCGTCCGTTAAAATAGATAAACATATATGACCATTGCTGTACACATGCGGGTGTACCGGTATATTATCTCCTACAAACATGACCTGAAAGATTACGTCACAAATGCGGATTAATGTCCGATCAGCGAACACACACTAGTCAACTTCTACGTACCTCCGGCGAATCGAACGGATACTTGGAACTGAATCGGAACTGTAATTGGAAATCTTCACCTTGATACAAAGTGCCGTCGGCTCCTTTCATGTGGACGTTCCATCTATAATAATAGATAAACGATTAAAACAAATCCATTACGCACATATGTTGACGGACGAATGTAAATCTTGTAAAATATGTAACACTAACAAACTTAAATTCTGATAAATGGCGTTGGCATCGACTGAAACTCCTGGAGGTGGATCTTTCATCAAAGCTGATAATTCCTTTTGCAAACGTCTCTGTAATATTTAAACGACATGAATACCAGAAACCGGAGTTAGAATTCTCACAGTGCGGTTTAACGTACCTCTGAAGGAGAAGGACTTGCCATATTTGATGATTATCGCTTTACGGTGCTTTGAATCACGAAATCCACATATCACATCGACGATTGAATACCTGTAACTGAATACCTAAAACTAATTATCGATTGAATCAGTCGAATTATCCCAATACCGAACAATAGAATACTTCGTTGATCAACTTTGAATATTCGACTAAGGAAAATGAACGGATAACCCAAAGCTCAGTTCCGAACCGAGATTCGAATAAATAATTTATCTCAAAATAAAAATCAACATTAAGCACGTACAAAATGAATGAAAGTGAAACACTCGAAAATCTACTAGGAAAGTGTAAGTAGCAGATATGAGTAAAGATTTCTGCATATATTTTCGATCGGTATTCGTCCGTTTGGATCAAGTTCGAACAATACTATCGAATAATGCTAGAATACGAACCATTTAATGACTTTTCACCAGTAATAACGCGTTTGATTATTTTATAAATAATTTACATGACCTTTTGAATTACTCGTATAAATGGCTTTTGAAAACGAATGTATTATTTTAGATGAATGCTACGTCAAATGAATTTTTACTGTACCTAAATTAGAATATCGATTCGGCGATGGAATTATTCGCATAAAACTTTTCTAAAACAACGAAATCGTACAAATTTTCTACATAAATTGGTAACAAAAACAAAGCTGGTAAAAAATTATCATGAGACTTGATTACCAAGGTTTACAAAGAAAGTCGTGATTATAAATCCAAGGTGTTTGGATTTACGAGATCAATGGTGAATTAAAGCACGAAATAAAAAGATGGGAATTATGATTCTTTTGCGATTTTTATTTTTTACACTTTTTCATTTTATTGTTTGGATAGGTAACCAAAAATTAATCATCAAAAACTTCGAAATCTATACAAATATCATGAAATTTACCAGTAAGAGAATATGCCTTGGTAATTATTTGAATATATAGATTATAGATTAACATTGAGCCATTGAGTGGCATTGAGGCTTGAGGCATCAGAAAATCAGAACAGAAACTATAAGTAATTCGGTAATTCGCTGATGGCAGTCGCCTAATCATCATTTTAAATTTTTATATTTCAGCTTTGAACTTTCTTTCATCGTAAAAATGGGGCTATGAGCTATGACTACCGATAATCCAATTCAAATACAAAATAGCTCTTAATCTTCAGTAAATTAATGTACGAACTCGGCGAACTACGAATTCAACATCCTCTTCCTCCTTTTTTTGAGAGGAGCGTATTAAACGGGCTGGACGACTCGACCAGACCAATGACTTGACGACTCAAGTCGATTTCTTTCAAAAGCCAGAGCTTAGACGAATTTTAAAAAATTGTTAAATTTTTTCAACTATGGTAACAATTTTTCTGGGTTGGATTTTGTATACTTTATTAAAGCCAAAAATTTTATTAAGTATTGAAAAATTTCCCAAACAAATGCGTTTTCGAAAAATCAGAAGTTTTTCCAAAATTTGGATAATTTTGTGTTTTGTAATAAAACGCAAAATCACAATTTTCATACTTAAATGTATTACGATCTATTTCATCCAGCGACAGCGCAAAAAGGGCTCTCTACCCCTCCCTCTTTCCCGTTCATTTCAAATTCGAAGTCTCTATTTTTCGAACACAACTGAAAAATGTTATCCAAAAATATGCAATTTTCCAAAAATCGGATGAATTTTTTAAAAATTTTAAAATAGGTAGGTACTAGGTACCTAACCTACTCAATTCTTTACGAAATTTGAAATGAAATGTTTTTAAAAAATGCATACTTACAAACAAATTACTTTGAATAAATGAAAATGTTTTTGAAAATTGAATAAACCATCAAAAAAATTTCAATTACTACTTTTTAAAAAAAACTTATTTCGAAGAACCTCTCTTTGAACCTTTTGATTTGAATGTCTGAGAAAGTGAAGCAGGATGTCAATTCAAGTAAATGTGGAGTAATTAGAAGATTCAGAGAAATTTTTTTCCATTTCTGTTGTCCTGGAAAGTTCAACTTTCGAAATTAAAATCGACTTTAGTTTTATGCAGGATATTCTTCATGACCATATAAAATTTTATAAGCTATAGCTATAGTCAACGATAATATTGCTCAATAATAGATTTCAAGAGTTTTCGAGTGGCTTGTTATTGTGAAATATAAATTATCCAAATTTGCGAAGTAATTTTTTTCTACTATAGATATATTCTATGAGGCAATGAAATGTTCACAGAATCATTAGTAATTTTAATTTTGTCGCAAAATTATTGATTCATTTTTTTTTGAAAAAAAAAAACAAAACACCTCTTTATGGATCACAATACCACAAAACCATCAAAATTTGACATCGATTATTTTTTTCGAATAACAAAAAACAATAGGTGAAAATAGTATTTTAACACTCTCCCTGCCACGTGTGGTAAATAGCACACACCGAGCTGTTCACTGACGCCACGTGTGCTATACAGCACACGCAAGGTATAATATTTTGAACAGACGTGTGCCAATGGGTTCACGTTTTCCGTTGATTCTAATTCGTTTTTCGGATCAGCGGGCTTGAATTCGGCTCCGAAGTCTTGACGTCATAGTCACGTGATGAGTGGATTTTTTTCCGAAAAACACATTAGAATCAACGGAAAACGTGAACCCATTAGTACACGTGGCAGGGAGAGTGTTAAAATGTCATCAATTAGCATTTCAAATGATATGCAATATGCATGGACAAAAAAGAACAATTTCAAATAAAATCATAGCGTCGTGTCGATCAATCTAATTAATTTCAAAAGGCCTATCAGATTTAAAACTTGAAATCCGATAATTGGCGAAAAAAATTACCGCCGAAGTAAATAAATATACAGCAACAACTGAAACAAGTATATTCATACAAAATGTTACCATAACGAGTGCATTAGTTCTTCGTTTCATTTTATTTTTTAATACAATGAATTCATAATGAATTAGTTACTCGATAACTTATAAAATACAAAGTCTTCGATATAATTAGAATATTTTCATAGCAAGTATATGGCATATTCTATGGCTGGGCATGGCTCCGCTTGGGTGCGGCACATTGTCTCATTTCCTCTCGCTTTCTCCTTCCGTTGCCATTATCGGCTACCAAAATATCGAAGACATCGCAATAGCTCACAATAGCCACTCAATGTAGTCCCGCAAAAAGAGGAAAAAAACACGCCACAACGCACTTAAAATTAAGCCAAGCCCATACTTCCTCGTTCAATATTAAAAGCTACATTGTAAGTTGCCTTCGCCACAAACGTAAACATTGACATCATTACGTATTTCAGTTAATGGTAGTTGTTTAATAAATTTTGCATGTTTAAAGTACAAAAATTAGGAATGTAGCATGATAAGGAATAAAATCAAGGTAACTATACATATCTTGAGATTCGAATTGTATCAATGATTGTAGTTTCGATAAATCAATAAATTGAAATTTTTAAAAAAGAATCAGTCTATGTTAATTAATTAGAAAATAAAACACGAAACGATACTGAGACATGGGAAAATAAAAAGACGAACGAAAATTCAAAATAAAATTGATGAAACAAACATAAACAAAAAATAAAAACTGTAATAAAATCAAATAAAAATAATATGGAATGTATAAAAAATGTTCACCAGGTGAATGATAAATTCGTAATGGAATTAGGTAGGTATTTACGATGACAGAAAATTCGACTAAGGTACTTTCTACATCACACGTAGTAAAAATTACATTTGTGAATTAAATTTTAGAGAGCACACACACATACTAAATTTAAAAAAAGAAATGCTCCAGCGCAGATAAGACCACATTAAAAATATCGTTAATTCTAGAGCAAATGTTGAAAGCAATTAACATGTTTTAATACAAAAAATTCCAAACAATAGGAATTTTTAGCTAAGTATAAATAAGGTGCTCGGCATTATAAAATTTACCTTAATTATAATTCGATAAATTAATAAGAAAATGTATAAATAATTATGCAAGGAGTAGAAAAACCCTGTTATAGTTATTGCTCTTTACGCCGCAAGCTCAACTTAATCCTATCATATTGCTTAACTTTATCAGGAATACTAGCTTCTTCAATGGGTAATGTATCGTAGAGCTCGGCGAGACTATGGATAAAATGCATTTTATGGCTGAATTTCGAACTAATAAATGGCTTTATCATGTAGACTAGAGTTTTCAGCCAAAACGTAGGATGAACTAAGTACAAAGCTTTTAGATTCTTCTTCAACTTCCTATCGATCATTTGATAGCATCTCTTCAGCCAAGAAAATTTTGGAATGCAATCCTTGGGCGTACCACCGTGCAGATAAACTAATACGTAATCATCGGTCACCAGTTGATTCAACGTGTACAAAACGTAAAAAAATAAATTATCCATCACGTAATTATAATCAACTCGACTTTTATGAGGTAAAAAACAGGCGCTAAAAGTTATAATGGCATTGTGAGATCCGGTGGTTAGATAACCGCCGTGAGATAAAACTCTCTTATACGGTTCTATCACCTTCATATCAATCTGCCTCTTGATTCCTCCGATGGTACAAGCTTTCCAACTCTTCATATCGGCTCTTTCTTCTTCAACTGTTAGCTCGGGAATTTTATCGTGTTTATCGTGCAACTGTTCTAAAATAGAATTTTCCATTTCATCCTGCGAATCGGTATCAGGACTGAAGCATTTGTTCATTTCATCATCACTCATAGGACTATCTGGACTGGATATATCTTCAGGCGATATTTTTAAAACTCTACGTTTACCTTTGTGGAATGGTAAACTTGTAGGTCGTTCTCTGGTCACCGCAACGTCAGTGAAATTTTGCGAAACAAGTGTTTCGTAGTGAGAATGATCGTCGTCGTCGCTGGTATCTAGCTCGGTTTTTGATAACTTTAGCACAGTGAGTTTGGACGATAGATCTTTGGAGATACCTGAGGTTGAAGGTTCGTCGTGGCCTATATTGTTCATTTCACATTTTATGTCGTTTAGATCTACACTGTTTGTGATATTATTCGACTGATCGTGGTTCTTATTGTCATGGCTGTTCGAGATGAGGTGGTTTTCATCGTTGTGGATGACTAAAGCGACGGTTTTTTTTGATTCAATATCGATAGTTTCGGTAGGATTGGAAGTATCGGAAGAGACGGATACTCTGGAATAAGAATCGTTTTTCTTCTTGTACTTGTCCGGTGTTTCTTTCTCGATGCAAGCGGTGCTTTCCATGATTGGATGTTTATAAGTTGATGTTTGATTGATATCACTGAAAATGAAACGAAGAGTTTTATCGGTTGTTTGATATTGGTAAGCAATAAGTGAACACAAGCAAAACGAAATTAGGAACAATAAAAGTATTCGAATGCTAGTTTGAAACTAATAAAGAGAAAATACATACACGTAAGATGTAAACTGATGAAATGATTATGGGCACATTTTCAATCGCGTGGTGATTCCAGAAAGCACAATTTTGAATTATTCCTCGCCGTATATCATCGAATCCTTTTCAATTACGTTATCACTCCATATAATCTGTATTAAACTTTATGGAAAACGAAAACTAATGAGCGTGTGTTCGTGTGTCTTTCGTTGTCATATCAATGAAATTGCTAGCTAATCAGAATGAATCATCTGTTCGAGTGGTTCGAACCATTGACTCATGACTCCCGCATTGACCGACTAACACAAGTCTATTTATACTCACAAGAAAGACGATAAATTATAAAGTGGTGCGATTACTTCTTTAATCTTTTTCCGAATTATTTTTGGAACTTGTTATTTAAAAAAAAATTTCCAGCCTGACATTTTGATTTTTTTGTTCGATTTTGCAGTTTTATTTTTGCTCCTGCAATTTTCCTAAATGAAAAAAATGCAGTTCGTTCAAAATCAAAATGACGTTTCCTAATTTTCGCCTAATCAATTTTTATCGAATTCAATTTTTTTTTTAATTGAAAATGAAATTATTCATAATATTTTTTAATTTTCCCGGACGTTAATGAAAAATGAATAGGCGATAGGTAGAGCCGGTAGAGCGTAGGCGTACATTTGTAATTTTGATTTGTATTCGTATTGTACATGTGATGTCGTTTCTAAGGCATCTCTTCAAGTTTTCTGATTGGAATTGAGTTCGTCCGATCAGAAAAAAATTTTCAAGTTGAAAAAAATAACTTGAGGAAAAATCAAACTTCAAAAAGTCAATTCAAAATGTTAGAAAAAATCCAACTTTTAAAAAAACAAACTCGAAAAAAGTGAACTCCAAAAAAAAAATTAAAACAACGAACTGCAAAAATTTTTAAATTAAGTATTGGAAAAATTGGAAATTGAAAAAAATTGAAATAGATTGAAAACGAAATTTTTCAGTAAGTATTCTAAGTAAATGCGAAAAGAAAAATATATAAAAATTGAAAAAATGTTTTAAAAAATTGAAAATGGACAATGAAAAATCGAAAGGAGACATAAGAGAATAAAATAATTACGAAAATTGAAAAAAAATTTAAACCTTCTTTTTCAATTTTTGAAGCTTTATATACCATTTTAAATTGTAGTCGAATTATTTAAACCTTTCAAAAATCTGACGCGAAGTGCACTTAATGGAAATACGTATCGATAATTATGTACATTTTTGAAAAATGAGTCGAATCGCGAATTTGGTAACTCCAATGAATTTATTAAAAAGTATGCCACCTCTGGCAGCTTTTTGTGATTTGAACTGGGTTATGGGCGAACAACAGCTTTCAACATCTATCTTCGAAGTCGAGAAAATAAATCCTTAGTTTTCATTTTCGCCATTTTAGATTTGGTGAAAGTGCTCATTGCTACTCAAGATTAGGTATATTTAAACGGGACAACCAACGATTAAAAAAGATGTTTAAAAAAAGAACTGTCAAAATTAATTACAATGAATTTCGAAGATGCCGGACTTTATTTCGTCGGAATATCCCTTAATCCAATTGATTGAGGCTTCCCAAGGTTCAATTTCGACGAAGTGTGTGGTGACTGGTAAGTTGGTGGATAAAAAATTACTATGATAGAAAAAACGTTTGAAATTCAATTTTTACAAAATTCTGACAAGATAAAAAAAATATGAAGCCAAGTTTCAATTTCAGATTTCAATTTTTAAAAAAAAATCTATATTTTAGGTTGCTTTAGTCTAAATTTTGAAAAAAAAATAATAAAAAAGTCCATTCAAGATAAATAAAGGTAAAATAAAATAAAAAATATTGAAAATTTAATTTAAACGAATATAACCTCAATAGTTATGTATTACAATGTCACAATGAATGAGAACACAACTAGATAGATAGGATTAGGAACCAAATACCAATCAGTCATTCATCACTCCTCTAATCAAGTTAGGTTGGTAATTAGACAATGCGGTAGTGATTATAATCTAACTTCAATTATCTTCTTCAGATATTATTAATGATACTGTGTCCTTCTCTTCTACCTATGACATACTGGAGACAGATATTTCTCCATCAGAAACATCTTCGGTGTTCCTTTTAGTATTTAAAAAAATCAGAGGAAGCAAAAGGTTTTTTTTCTGTTTTTACATTCTGCGAATCTTCGAAAATGATGGGTGAAAGAGCAACGTCTTTTTTACGGACAGTATTTTTCGTAAAAAATTTGTCCGATGTTTGGACAGCTTTACTTCGTATCTTCGGTTTAATAGGAGCAAAATAGCATTGCGCAACTTGATTACGTGTTTCAGGAACGAGATTGCACTGCACGCCTTTATCAGACGTAGTAATTTCACTGGTTTCAGTGTTTTCACTGATTTCATTATTTTGCAGCGTACCTACATCAATGAACATTATTTCGTCATGGCTAATCATTTCACGGGAATCAGTTGAATTCAAAATTTCTTCACTCTTGACAGATTTTGAAGGGACAGCATCATCTTTTAATTTGTGCTGCGTGAAAATTTTACGCCCATGAAGAAATCTCGAGTAATTTTGAAGATCGTTCGGTAGCTGGAAAAAAAACGAGTGGCCTTGGTAACTCACTACCTATATTTGATGATTTTTCAAAGAAAACTTGAAAAAGTAATATAATAATCTATTTACTTACATCAAAATGATCTTCACATACACTGAATCGTGTATTGGGAGAAAACCTACGTTCACAATTCATCGCCTTTAACCACTGTTCCCTCAATTTCACGTTATCAGGTGAAGAAAAAAGGTATTTCTCTGTTCTTTTTGTTTTACAGTGGGGAAAAGCGCAGTAAGATTTATCTTTGTGGTATTTACCCATTCTGAAAACAACGTAATGAACATTAAATAATTACAACAGATACTTATCAGCACAACTAAAACGACTGTTGTACTGATAACTTTATTTATAAAACGAAAATTCCATGGTGTGACGTCACAACACAATAGATTTTGACCACGCCTCCATTTCTGACCTTTCAATAAATCATTACGCAACGCTTAGCAACGCAAGTCCGCGAGTTCTATGATGGATCGATGTGTAATTTTTTAAAAATTTTCGTCTATCTACGACCTCCGTCCATTTTCCATATTTTTTTATTCTAAAAATCTCGTGCAACTTGTCCAGAAAGTTTTGAAAAAAATCTGAAAAATTGGAACTTTTTTTTAGAAAAATTGTATTTTTGAAATTGGGACAAAGAATTTTTTTAACAAGTACTAAGTAGGTACGTAGTGGAAGTTTGAGTGTAAAAACTCGACGAAAAAACCTTCAAAAATCACCCTAGATGTGTTCAAAATCAGGGTTTAGTTATGAATTTCATAATTCATATTTTACAATATTCTCAACTTCAATTTTTTCAAATTTGTAAGGATAATAATTAATATGGACTGTACCGCATACCAAGAATCATCGCTACTTCGCTAGATTTTTTGAATTAATCTCTTCGTTTGACTTTGAAGTCGTTTTTTTGTATAAATTTTTTATTGAAAAAATGTTCCACGATTGGCATAAGATGAGAATACTCTAATTTTAATTCAAATTAAATCTGAAGTTTGTAGTATTGTTTTCCTTCATAAACCGAAATACAAAATGAAGTGAATTACAAAAAAAATTGGATCCATATTAAAGGAAAACAAAAAGTAGGTATACGACTAATATTTGAATATTGGAGCCTACGTATAGAAAATATTATTTATATACCTATTTCTATAATTAAAAGCAATGTAAATATATGAATAAATTTAAAACTTCCAACACTTAAACTTTAGAAAAAACACCATTTTATTAAAAATCAACAATGAAATACTACTCAACTATTACTTCCAGATACACTGATATTAAAAAACTTGATTATGTCACAATGTCACAGTTCAGTCACAAAAATAGAGATTATTTCTTCTTCATGGATTCAAAATAAATTCGGAATCTTTCTTGATTTTGCGGTAATAAAACACTACCCAGAACAAATTTCAATTCTTCCTTCCTTCCTTTGAGGAATTTTTCAACGACATCCCTTCTACAATCTCGTTTCATCATTGCTCGACTGTCAGCTGTAATTCAATTCAATCTTTTTAAAAATATTCAAAAAAAAATTAATCTTTATGAATGTAACTTACGAATAAGAGAAATTGCATTTTGTAAGTAGTTAGTGGCTTCAGTCAAGGCATCAGGCACATTTTGTACAACTTTATCAACCAAACCTATTGATAGGGCTTTCTCAGCAGGAAACATTTCACCTGACAGCACAGCACTTTCAGTTTTTCGGTCACCGATCAGCGTTTTCATAACATCTATAAACCTATCGAAAAGAGATACTCGTGAAACGCATTTCGAGAACATAATAACACATCATTCTAGAATATTTATGCTTACCAAAATGGAGCATTTATACCAATTTTCGCTTCATTCAAACCAATAGTATAATTAGGGCCGGCCATTACCCGGTATTCACAACTCATTGCGAGTAAGCAACCGCCAGCAACAGCATGACCCTGATTTCAAATTACAAAAAGGTCATCGATATAGATACACACACATCATAGGGGAAAAACAGTAATGAGATTACTTCTTACGTTTACGACAGCAACCGTGGGAAAAGATGTAGTATAAATTTTCAGCCAAGTATTTTGTAAAGTGGTCCAAAACGCTTCTAACCTTTTCGCATCAGTTTGATAGAATTCCATTAGTTCGAGTCCAGCGCAGAAAACATTGGGAATATTCTGTATGATAAAGATAAATGTCAGATTGCATTGAGTAAAGTCAACCTTTTGCTACAATTTTTACATACGTACAGAGGTAATAATCAGTCCTTTGGTGGTTTTGTTAGTTTCCAGTTCATCAAAAACATTTCCTAGTTCGGCTAAAAAAGGTGTACTCAGACTGTTCACAGGACGTTTCTGTAGCGAAAGAGTGGTTATTTCTGGAATTATAAAGATAAACTGTAAATTATTAGCTACAAAATGAAAAATATAAATTAATATCGGTTGACTTACTGGTTTTTTCATCAGTTTTTAAATCTATCAGCTTCTTATCAGTTGAATAAAACTTACAATTTTTCAAAACCAGGAAGTTCCTCAGACGAAACATATTGTGCTATGAATTTTAAATTATTATAAAACTATTCAAGACTTTAATTATTGACAAATTATATTGCTAATTGTTGCTGGTGTTAGTTTGAAAGCGTAAGCGAAAAGTTGATGACAAGGATTGCGAATTGAGAACAGTCACAAGTGTTATCACTATTGACTGTCAGTGATAACAGCTTTCTGTCATCTGTCTTGTTTATATGTATTATTTTATGTTACGAATATTACGAATTATGAAATATGACTGATTTATTTCTCATTTTTCATTGAATTTATTGTTCGAACTTCGAAGTTGTAAAACTAACGTATATTTCTTCAACATAACGTTCCTTTGTTCTCATTTACACTGTAACAATGTTTATATTCATTTGTAATTATGTAGTGAAGTAAAACTATTTATTTCAAAAAAGCGATTTTAATTTTCTGCTGAATACATCATTTAAAATTGAAACTAATTGAACCATGGAGCTCTCCATTCATAATTTACTGCTTGTAGAAATCTGGCCCGCAGTAAGTAAACCAAAGTATTTTTGGTCGAATCGTCAAGGAAAAATAAAATGAACCTGACTTTTGAACTGTTTGATTAAAATAGGTATTGAAATAATTACAAAAAAATGTAAAAATATCAAGATTTTTATCACATTTAAAAATATCACTTTACTTTAAAAATAAAGGTAATGCATTTTCTGTCCAATTCGAATGCCAATCAGTCTCGAGAAATTTTTTAATGTTCTGTTTGAATTTGTTGTGTTGTTCTTGAACATCAGGATAATTTCTAAACCATTCTTTCAATTGACTGGAAAGTTGAGAACAGTTTTCGAAAACCATACCATTTTCATTATGGCGTAACAGTTCTGATAAACTGAAAAAAATGAAATGATACAAAAAAGAGCTCGTGAGATTTTTACCCTAAAAAATATAAAAACTTACCAAGGATAATCGTACGCAAATACAGGAAGTGTACAACCAAACATATCAACAATTTTCATAGGGAGATCTAATCCACTTGCAGACGTGTGAAGACATACTCCAAGATTTGCACTCGCTGAAACATGAAAAAAAAACACTGTGAAATAAATGCTTTCTTATAAGACTTGTCTATACTTCAATTATACCTAGTAGACGAGGATAATCTTCCGCTTCAAGCCAAGGAGTGATGATTAGAACTTTCTTCCAATCACTCTCTCTGATCACACTTTGGTAATGTTCTTTTAGAGGCCCTTTACCGGTAATAAAGCATATTAAGAAAGGCAGATCTGTAGAGGAACTAGAATCGTATTCTACAGTTTGAAAACACAATTAATAAAAAGATTTAGTGTAATGAATTTTGGAAAAAGTTCTAAGGAACCTTTAAGAGCATTTAGCAAAATGGAAAAATCTTCATCTTCAGTCCAACTCGTACTGGATATTAACAGAGGGGTAGAACTATCAAATCTTTTGAGTTCTTCGTATGATTGTGATAACCTATAGAGTAGATCGTTTTTTTCTTCTTCGGATATCGATTGCATCATTGTAGGTCCCGGTTTATCGTATAAAGTGACCGCCCTGCAAAATTAATACGTTAAAAAAAATTCAACAATAACTTAGAACAAAAATGTTCTTACTTGATATCCCAATCTGATTTCAAAAATTCTTTCATCGCATTGGTGACACATAAATTATAATCTGACAACCGGCCGAAGAATTTCTCATAAATTAACGATATTTTGACAAGAAAATGCTGCGGACCAACGGTCATTGAAAGCACACTATAGCCGAAATTGTGCCAATCTATGATTAGTTTTGATCGAAAAATAACACAGTAAAACCAACAAACAGCTAACGATGGTATAGCAGGCGGATTCTGAACCAGTAAGATTTGAAATCTGCCGTTCTGTACTAAAGCCAAGAAAAGGAAAAATGCAGTCCAGAATACTTTCAATATAAACTGAAGCAATCTTGGGGCATCTACACGACCGAAAAAAACGATTAGAATACATACAAGATATACCAATGAATACGGTGGGATTTTTTTTACTTGCTATAAATTTCGGCGGAGGTTTGATGTGGATTAATTGATCAGTCTTTAAAAGTTTATCATTACAACTCGTTTCATTATATCCCAACACTTTGACGTCAAATCCTTCTTCAGTCAACGAATAAGCATGATATTGCATTCGAGGACTGCGGCCAATGTCTCCAATAACTACAACACCGACAGAAATATTTCGCGACATAGTAATTTAACAAATTATTTAATTATCAAATTAAATAATAATTCCATTATTTTTCTCTTGGAAAAAAAATTCAAAAAAAGATAAGAATTTTTCATTTTATTTTTATTTTTGTTTTTTCGCTTTCTGTTTCGTTTATATGCCAGCATCAAAATAATAAAAAGTCACAGATAATTATTACTGTTTAGTATGTAAAATGTTAAAAGTCAATAAAATTTCTATCAAAAATCAAAACAAACGAAATTTTTTTAAAATTTTCAGTTGGGCGTCAACTTACTCAACGAAATGATTTTGTACTAAATTAAAATTAATAGAAAAATGGCAACTAGTAAATTATATTCTATATTCATCCTTTGCACCATATTCTGTACAAGTAAGTCATTACATACAACACTCTCGCTTATTATTCATTTTGGTAAAGTCGTCGAAATCGATGATAGTGTTTACACTTATTGAGAAAATCTCATTATATTTTGTATTCGAAGCGTATAATTGAATATTCTGTGAATTATTGTATTACAGGTGTTGCTTTAGAATGCTATGTTTGCTCAAATCAACAGGATAATCATGAAAAGTGTCTGAATACGATCAAAACCTGTGAACAAAACGAAGATGTTTGTCTATCAGAAATCAAATGGGGATGTACGTACTCCTTACTGAATTACTTTATATGATTGGCATTTATGTATTAAATTATCGCTACTTGATGTGTTGTACGCAGCACCTCCATATTGGTCTCGTGGTAGTGAGAAACAGTATTACGTATCGAAAAGGTGTGCCACTCGAGATAACTGCACCAGGATAATATCCAAAGCTATGTCATCGTGTAATTATATTTGGTATTTGGATTGGAAATGCGCTGAATGCTGTGCAGGAGATAGGTGTAATTATTACGTAACGGTAATTATTATCAATTACTAATAATTGATTTTTAAATTGAATAAGATTAACTCTTTCGTTATTTCTAGCTGACCGGAAGTTCCATTCGTTTCAACGTTTTTGTTACCAGTATATGCGTCTCAGTGGGAATATTTATTCGAAATGTTTTATTTTAATTAATTATTAATTTGCCATGGTGTTCGAAATATTATTTTCTTGAGAATTTCTAATACTGCATGGATCGTTTACATGCACTGTTATGTATTAAGACATTTTGTAATTTGTAAATTTCGTAAACAGGAGCCGTCCATTCATAAGAACTTGTTGATATTTTTAAATAGTTAATCATCGAGCACACTAGGGACACACAGCGGATAGCAGGTCTTATGGTTGTGTTTCGAACTTCGGGAGATCTAAATTTTCCAATTTTTTAAAATTCGTAACAAATTTTTGACCATTTTATTCAATCAAAAAGAGGTGACTTCAAAATAAAAAATCAATTTGTTTTTAATGTTTTCAGTATTAAAAAAAAAAAAAAAAAATGTTAATTAATAATGTGATTTCAAAGTTGATTATTTTAGATGAACAGAGTATGTGCACTGTGTATCTAAATCCATTTAGTATAAGATCGATGGTTAATTGATATTTGAAATTTGCCAACGTTGAAGACTTGATCAGAATCCGTCCATTGTTATTTTTTATACTTATCAATTTTTTTTACATGTATTGTTGTAGGTAATTTTTTTTACTTCGAATTGAATTATTACTCAAGTTTAATTTCGCTGTTTAATTTGTATTCCACTCAACTTTTTTAAAATAATGACATTTTTAACAATAATGCATGGTATTTTTATTCACGTAAAATTATCGACTTTCACATACTGATGCATTATGGTGATATAAGTGATCTTAATTTTGGATAGTTATTATGTATCTGTTGACGTAATTTATTTTAAAATTAGTTGTAAATTTGTAAGTTTTTTATACAACTCTTCCATTGATTTGAATAAATTTGAGGTTTTTATAGTAAAATATGAATGTTTCCCCCCCTATTCTAGCATCTTTTGCCAATCAATTTTATTATATATTTTTTACGAACTGTAAAAACATGAATGAATCAGTTAAATGTTTAATTGCTTTCGAACGGTGAATCACACTACGAAAAAAATCTTCTGTTGAAGAATATTTTCTGCTATACCGGATCAACGGTATGACTAATCCATCACGCCACGTTGATACGCGAAAAAATTCGATGCTCTGTAGTCTGCAGCACATTTACACCAAGAATAAGGAACCATAAATTATTTAACATTCATAAGCAAGCGGATGGTTCATAAAATGACAAAGTAATTCTATTCTTTAAACAGGTTTACATCGAGATTCGAGAACGAATCGTTTGTGTGAAGGACACTCGATTGGGTGAAGAAAAAAAAACCAAATTCCCTCATTCTGAGATCACATTTTTACATAATCTGTCATCGAATCGCGGAATAGTCCAAACAAGACTTTGATTTTGAAGACTCTGTGAAACCCTTTTTGCAAATTAATAACCTTTGAAAATAATACTGATTTGGAAAAAATGACCAATTTTTTTCTTTTCGTAATGCAAAGATTTTTAAGTTTGCGAAATAAATCCCGCATTTTGGGAAGATTGGCATTTTTAACGTTTTATACGTCTTTTTCTCACGAGCCGAAAAGTCGGATACAGAGGTGAATGAACTACGACTGGATTTTTTCAATCAATCGGAATGATGTAATTGATGTATGAACTTGGAGTTTCAGAGAGATTTTTTGCCAAACGAATTTTATGAGACAGCTAATGCATAAAACGACTTCTCTTTTTTTAGCTGATCATTTTGTAGTACTTATCAACACCTGAAAAAATACGTTAATGAAATTTAATTGTCTGCCTCTGAGCTGACTACATTGAACGCCTGTAACCACAACTACGAGTGCGAATAACAGTATTTTATATAAAATTCCACGCGTTCATTTTTTTTTCACAAATTTCCAACGCATTCAACAGTGTTGCCGTTCTGATCAGTAGTTCTCAAACAAAAATAATCTAGGCTACATCATGAAAAAACCCGAATGGAATTTAAAAATAATCAGGTTTTATTTTTCTGAAATTAAATTTCTTCGTAGAATCGAATAGCCTGAAGAAAAGAACGAATAATTTTGGCCTATGCAACACCCAGACTACCCAGACCGAGTTCAAGACACTCCAGATTATTTCCTTCGAAACATAAGAAACCCTAGATTCATTAGGATACAGAAGAAATTACGAGCTATTGTGGAAAATCGTACGTGAAAAACTTTATTCGCGATTTCCACACGTTCATTCGACATGCTATTAAAATACTGATGTCGATTTGGCAACTATGTCGTTGCAATTCAAATACCAAATTACATCAGTGAAACTGCTTTCATCGACAAACCTAAATAAATTTCATATCTCGTATCTAATAAACTGAATCGAATCCGATTATCACGATGCATTTTCGCACCAAACGTGACAATTTTTTCACGATGATAATCATTTTTCTGCTACATTGTTTTAGCAGCCGCAGAACGTGTGCCGTATGAAAAAAATTACTCGATGTGCTTGACGCTCAAGTACAATATTTCATAATACACGTTCAAAAGATAATAAAAGTACTTGAAGAAAAAAGAATTCATTCAGTCAGATCTCATCGTCAATTTCTTTGAAGTTGAGAGAATTTTCTATCCTTCAAATGGTATTTTTTGTTTCATCCTTGTAGTGACAAGCTGCTATCGGTAACGAAATTTGTGATTAAAATTCAGTTATTCGTCATTATCTAATATGCTTCATTACCCATAGATTACTCATCAGTAGAACCAGAAATTCCATTTAATACCTACTCAAGGAGCTTCTCAGGCACAATTTTCTTTCTTCGAAAAGTAGACCAGCCAATGTGATCCCAACTGGGTGGCTTAGTCACACTAAAACAACACAACACAGATTAATTAATATTTAGCCCCCCATCATTACCTATTTCATACGCAGCCCAAATTACATACAAGAGTTACTTTCGATACAAACGCATTACCATAGCTTACGTTACCAAATTATGTTAATAACTGCATCAAATGATCCATGCGATGATTTAACATGATGTGGTGATGATTATGTAACCAGTTGCGGAAGTAAGCACAACGTAAACGATTACGACAGTTACATTGTTATTTAAAATGAAGATTTCACTTTTTACGTTTTGTTCAATCCATCGAAATAAAATTTTAATAAAATATGGTCGCTGAAACGAATTTAAACGTATTTGTACGAGAAAAATACGGCCACAATCAGAACATGAATGATTTAGCTCTAATAGTTGTTTTTTTTAGTGATATTAAAACAAAAAAGGAATGTAAAATATTATCACTAATGAAACTAACTGTTAATCTCAGAGGAAATTATTCAAACCAAACGTGCCAAGAAGAACAAAGGAAAAAAGTTGATTTTTGGAAAACACCAAAACCACTTGATGATTACGAATAAAACAAAAAAGAAAAATTTTCGGTAGGTATAAATCTATATTGGGTACCTTTGGGGGTAACACTTTCAAGATTACACAAATTTATTCGTGCATAAAAAATAATAATCACAATGATTAATTGTCAGGACAATCTCTGCTAATATGACCTTGTTTTCTGCAAACGTAACACGTTTTTCCACCACCACTATTCGGACAATCTCGTGCCATATGACCAGTTTTATTGCAATTGTAGCAATTGGCAGAAAAATTTCTGGAATTGTTTGACGACGAATCTGGGCAATCACGAGCGATATGACCTATTCCTTTGCAAGAGTAACACTGGGGTGAAGAATCCGATCTGACGCAGTCCCGAGCAATGTGGCCGATTTCACTGCATCTATAACACCTGTCTTGATCTTCTTTACAGTCACGGGCGAAATGACCATGAGCGTTGCATTTGTAACATTTATTCTCACGTCCTCCTCGATTGCTGCTGAACATTCTGTCGCTTCTTTCGTTTCTTTCTGCACGCGTGCACTCACGAGCGAAATGTCCCGATTCGTAACAACGGTAACACTTGGTGGCTGCAGTAGCACTCATAATTTATGACAACGTTACGTTTACAACAAACTTGCGAACACCGAAACTTTTTAGATAAGATGTTAAAAACGTGCACGTAGCTAAAGACAGTAATTAGATATGAAACATAAGTAATTTACCCCAGAAATACTAAAATTGACACGTGAATCCATTTCGTGCACAAACATGAAACTGAATTAATTAATTTTCTTCAACTATTACGAAGTGGCCGACATAATGTGAAATGAAATATCACATTCACAGATAAAAACATTTGAATGGATAAGAATCTTTTGTGATATCAATTATCATTCAGCTTTCTGCTTTTTCTTTACCGAGCAGTATTTTTTTTCATTTTCAAAATGACCTATCTTATTACCTACTTTTTGAAAATTGCAATGATTTCCATTTTTTTCTGAAGTTTCTGTTCAAAAACTACTAAAAATCATTTTAAAACAAACGTTTATGCATAAAATAGTATAATAATTTTAAATAATCAAAAAATTGCAGTTTTTCAATTTAAAAATTTATAATCTCAAATTCTCAATCTCTTCAATTTGAATTTTTTGTTACAGACTGAAGCTTAAACTGATGGCCAACAGTGTAACCTTTTCGAGTCCGTCCCATCGTTGGGAAAGCGAACACACTCAGTCCAGGGTACCGGACTACCGGAAGGTAGTCCGTGCGAAAAAGGTTTCTTACCGTAAAAACCGGTATTGTACGTTCGTTGTGGAAGGATGCCTTTAATGCACAGAGGAGTGGACGTTATTTTCGTGAGGAGTGTTGAGCGTTGACTGATAATTATTATTTATTATTATTATTATTATTATTATTCGATCAGTTTAATTGAAGAAAACAAAACATGAATTTTATTTTAAATTACTTAATAGACAAAAATAAGCATTCGTAACCTTCCTTCGAACTACTTGGAAAGAAACCATTATCGCATCGCGAAAAAGGTTTCCTCAGTGGTAGTCCGAAGGTAGTTCGCACTTCGCACTTTGCAAAAATATGGATATCTCGTCCAATTTTCAAAAAATTCGTGTTTCAACTCCTACAATTTTCATTTTTAGACTACGACATCAAGAAAACCAGATCATATTTGCTCCTACAAGTTTGAAAAAGAGCTAAGTATTTTCGCGAAAAAGGTTTCCTCAGTGGTAGTCCGAAGGTAGTCCGCACTTCGCACTTTGGAAAAATATGGATATCTCGTCCATTTTTGAAAAAATTCGTGTTTCAACTCCTACAATTTTCATTTTCAGACTACGACATCAAGAAAACCAGATCATATTTGCTCGGATAAGTTTGAAAAAGAGCTAAGTATTTTCGCGAAAAAGGTTTCCTCAGTGGTAGTCCGAAGGTAGTTCGCGAATGTGACTTTTTTAGTTCTTTGAAATTGGGAAACCTTTTTCGCAAAAATGACTTCTTTGGTCAAAAAATTTAAAATTAAAGAAAACAAAATAAGAATTTCAAATTATTGAACAAATCGTATTCATAACCTTCGTTCGAACTACCTTGAAGGAAACCGTCATCGCATTGCGAATATGGTTTCTTTTAGGAGGTAGTCCGGGCAAGAATTTAAAAAAAAATTTTACAAAGAGCAAAAAATTGAGTAAAAATTTTTTTTGATACATAATTTTAAAGCTTAAATCATGCCGAATCCAATGGTGTAATTGCCATTTGGATCCGACCATCGGTTCGTCCACAAATCACGTTTTAGTTTTCGTAAGCTGAAAATATTGTCAAAAAAACCCAATTCTTAATCTAGCCATGTGTTCATTGTAATTTAACATTGATTTATTTTTCATTTTGAATCTAAATCGATGACCTGGTGATATTTTACTGGTTTCTTATCGTAAATTTCACGCTGATTTCGAAAATGCTAACAAATTTCAGATCCGACGTACCCTTGAGCTCCAAATTGTACTTTTATGTGCAAAAATTTGGCAAAAATTAAAAAAAAAATTTACAAAGAGCAAAAAATTGAGTAAAAATTTTTTTTGATACATAATTTTAAAGCTTAAATCATGCCGAATCCAATGGTGTAATTGCCATTTGGATCCGACCATCGGTTCGTCCACAAATCACGTTTTAGTTTTCGTAAGCTGAAAATAATGACAAAAAAACCCAATTCTTAATCTAGCCATGTGTTCATTGTAATTTAACATTGATTTATTTTTCATTTTGAATCTAAATCGATGACCTGGTGATATTTTACTGGTTTCTTATCGTAAATTTCACGCTGATTTCGAAAATGCTAACAGATTTCAGATCCGACGTACCCTTCAGCTCCAAATTGTACTTTCATGTGCAAAAATTTGGCAAAAATTAAAAAAAAAAAATTACAAAGAGCAAAAAATTGAGTAAAAATTTTTTTGATACATCATTTTAAAGCTTGAATCATGCCGAATCCAATGGTGTAATTGCCATTTGGATCCGACCATCGGTTGCTCTTTGTAAATTTTTTTTTTAATTTTTGCCCAATTTTTGCACATAAAACTACAATTTGGGGCTGAAGGGTACCGCGGATCTGAAATCTGTTAGCATTTTCGAAATCAGCGTGAAATTTACGATAAGAAACCAGTAAAATATCACCAGGTCATCGATTTAGATTCAAAAAGAAAAAAAATCAATGTTAAATTACAATGAACACATGGCTAGATTAAGAATTGGGTTTTTTTGTCATTATTTTCAGTTTGCGAAAACTAAAACGTAATTTGTAAACGAACCGATGGTCGGATCCAAATGGCAATTACACCATTGGATTCGGCATGATTCAAGCTTTAAAATGATGTATCAAAAAAATTTTTACTCAATTTTTTGCTCTTTGTAAAATTTTTTTTTTAATTATTGCCCGGGCTACCTCCCAAGAGAAACCATTTTCGCATTGCGATGACGGTTTCCTTCAAGTTCAAGGTAGTTCGAAGGAAGGTTATGAATACGATTTGTTCAATAATTTGAAATTCTTATTTTGTGTTCTTTAATTTTAAATTTTAGTGAAAAATTCTAATGAAATGAGCGAGTCTTACTCACGAACCACCAGGATACCATTTTCGCAAAACTGGGTCATTTTAAAAATTTCTCAAGGAAAAATGGTTTTGGTGTTGGGGTTGTTCAAAATTAGAAAATTATGTGGAAAATAAAAAAAGAATTCTAATTGAATGGACCAGTTGTGGATATAATTTTCGCAAAAATAAGAATCCGTTTTATTAAATTTTTGCGAAAAAGGTTTCCTATGAGGTAGTCCAGCAAGGTAGTTCGACTCTTCCATTTCTTTGAAAGTCATATTTCATTTTCAATTCGTTTCATTTTTTGAATAATTCCATGAAAACCATTCAATTTTTCACTTCTGAAGAATACTTACTCATTTTTGCGAAAAAGGTTTCCTTGGAGGTGGTTCAAAGGTAGTTCGCGAATGTGACTTTTCCGGTTCTTTGAAATTTCCTTTTTTTTCTTCTCAATTATTTTCCCTTTTTAAAATGAGAAAAGAAAAAAACAGAAATTTCAAAGAACTGGAAATGTCACATTCGCGAACTACCTTTGAACCACCTCCAAGGAAACCTTTTTCGCTAAACTGGTTTATCTACAATTATTATTGCTCGATCGAAGACAAACACCTTTGAACTACCTCCAAGGAAACCTTTTTCGCAAAAATGGTTCATTTACAATTATTATTGCTCGATCGAAGACCAAATACCTTTGAACTACCTCCAAGGAAACCTTTTTCGCAAAAATGGTTTAATCTACAATTATTATAAATTAAATAATAAATTATTTAATTACACTGGCCATCAAGAGTCTGTAAAATAATAGTATGAAATCATGAAATACATTGTTGAAAAAACCTCGTTGCTATTTATATCGGACTCAATAAGATGAATGAAAAACGAAAATAAATTATTAGAACAACAATAATTCATAATAATGCCATCACCTCCTCAAGAAAATAGAGTTAAAAAGGAATGGAATTAGCATTGTACGCCAGCGAGCCTTAAAATACCGGTTTTTACGGTAAGAAACCTTTTTCGCACGGACTACCTGCCGGTAGTCCGGTACCCTTGACTGTGTGTGTTCGCTTTCCCAACGATGGGACGGACTCTAACCTTTTCAAGGAAAAATAATTATTGAATTGTCTTTGAGGTAACACTTTTCCAAGTGATAAGTTCGGTCTAACCGGTTGCATAACTTATTCCTACAACTTGTCATAGTCATAATAAATGCCATAAACATGAACTTAATTTAGCAATTAGTATTATTGTTGTACTATTGCTTTCGGTGGTGATTCATATATGTGAATGAGAAAAATTCTATCGCAGTTTCGTTTCTCATCAAATTTCTATTCAAATCAAAATGTTGGATAAATTCAAAACTGTTTGTGCCGATTGTAGTCATAATGGTAAGAAAGATCAGATATTTTTAATGACAGATAGTTCTTTCTCATTCTCACCTCTGAAAATTTATGTGCCCTTTTTTCAGATGTTACATGGGCTGTGGTTAATCGAGGCTTATTAATATGCGACGAATGTTGCAGCGTTCATCGTAGTCTGGGTCGACACATTTCTCAGTTGAAATCATTGACCAAAGGACATTGGAGGAGTTCTTTACTGAATGTAATTTCGTATTTTTACATCTCTTCAGTGCCACCAGTGTATTCATTTCATGTATACTCATACCATTTTGTATCTAGATGGTCCAAACCTTGAGCAACGGAAGTATCAATAGTTTATGGGAACACACATTAAGTGATTCGAAAAGTTCAAAGAAGAAACCTCAGCCGAGTGACCCTGTACAGTATGTTACATTTCCATACTCTTCATTCAGTTCAGATTTCCATGTTGAATGATTCGTTTCTTTTCTTTCAAATATAGCCCAAATAAAGCTGATTTTATACGAGCCAAACATCAGGATTTGATGTACATTTTGAGGAGTCGGAATAGTGATTCTCCCGAAGACTTGAATCAGCAACTACACTCTAGCGTTCGAACATCTAATTTAGAGACAAGCTTACGGTTATTAATTCAAGGAGCTGATCCCAATTATTATCACGTGGTTAGTACTTGCCTTGAAGTATTATAGGTTCACCTACAATTCCTTTTAAATTTATTTTCGGTGTAGGAGAAAGGGAACAACGTGATCCATGTAGCTGCTGGTGCTGGTCAAATGGAACAAATTGAACTTTTAATAAACTATGGTGCTGATCCAAATGTTATTGATAGTCATGGAAATACTCCTGCAGTTTGTGCTCGGTTAGCTGCTCATAATAGTAAAAATTTAATGCGAAGGAATCTAAATTTCATTTTTCATTTCTTTTGTAGTATTAATGGTTTTCTTGATATTGAAGAAAAAATCATCGAATGTATGTACGAAGTTACTGATACGCTTTGCATGTTTTTATGCAAACGTAAAAGTGATCATAAGACTGAACATTTTTTTGTGCCTGAAATATCGGAATGTTGCATGCCCATAATTCCGAATAAGCAGATAAAGACTAAGCTTCAAGAGGTAACTCGACTATTCATCTATTCTCCTTTACATATTAAGATTTGAATAGTAAGTTTGTGTCATTTTTCATGCTACTTATGGATTTAAAATGACGATGTCTTGGTGAGTTGTGTGCGAATGTACCCACACTTCGTCCGTTCATTTTTCATTTGAATTTATTTATTTCAGTTGTCCAATGTATTATTTGAAGAATTGACTATGGATGTGTTTGATGAAGTCGATCGAAGAGAAAACGAAAGCAGTATGTAATCTTTCTAGAAAAATTGTTTTTTTTTTCATTATTGTTATCTTTATTAAACTTTTAGTTAGTCAATTATCAAAGCTCAAAGATCAAACCTTGGTGCCTTTTTTACCCGTTAATCCAGAATTATCAACAATGAGAAATCAAGGAAGACAAAAATTGGCTAGATTAAGTAAAGAGGAATTCGCAACTCTTGTATGGGATATTTTATGCGAATGTAGAAGAAGACAAAATCCTCGAGGTAAATTGATTCATTTTATCCACGTATCTTATTAAAAATTTCCTGACGTAATTTATTTGTTTTATAGGTGAAGAATTTATAAATAAAATCAAAGCTAATATTTCCGATGAAGAACCACTTTACGATAGTGTTGCTTCTGACGACGATTACGCAATAGCTGAAGAAATGGTAAAACGTTATTTTAGTATTTTACTAAAACGAAAATTTTCTGGCTTTAATCTCATTTTTGTGCTATAGGTCGATTCGCCAAAAGATGCTACGACAAAGGAAGTTCAGACACCCAAGGAAGAAAATTTGTCGAAAAATATATTAGAAAATGATTTGAAATCTAGATTAATCACATCGGAAGTTAGGATATCGGAATTAGTCAGTCAAGTTGTGGAATTACAACAAAAGGTAATACTATTTTTTTTAATTTTTAAAAAAAAACATATTGTTATTCAAAATTTAAATACATAAAATTCCCATTTAGATGGATGAGATGAAAAAAGAAAACGTAGAATTACGAAATACCATGCATTCTCGTCAAGAAAGCTCGTCAGAAACTAGCTCTGTCGCAGAAGCAAAACCTCGGCCATCATCTTTGTATAATATTGCTCAACAATACATTAATTCGTCTAATAGTGCCATTGTAAGTTATCTCATTTTCGCTAGGTGCGTATTAAAAATCAATTTTTTACGTGGTTCGTTCAAATTGTAGGATAGAACCAATTCGCCTGATCCGGAGGAAATATTACGCAAAGCTGACCAAGTTACCAAAAGATTACAAGAATTATCGAAAACCATTCGATCTATCGAATACCACGGAGGTTTCACTCCCTGCGTTGAAAATGTTCGAAGTGCCATTGCTGACTTGACAGCCATTTTCCCTCAAGTATGTGCAACATTTTCACGTCACAAACATGTTATTCTATGTATTAATGAAATATCTTGTAGGGATCAACCGAAGAAACAATTCGTTCTGCTCTACGTACCTTGAACACGAATACAATACGTTTACAAGCTGTCTGTGCTGACGTTGACGCGACAGTCGAAAAGATACGAAATTACGCTTTCAACATGGCTAAAGCGAATCGACAGATTTTAACTCACTTTCAATGCTAACACATTTGTAGTATTCTCATTTCACCAAAGACATAATATGAGTTTATGTGACCATAGATACTCGTGGGGCAAATCGGTGCGCCTAAAATTTGAAACATAGATTGTTAGAAAAAGGCAGCACTATAGAATAGTGAAATCGGTTTAATGAAGTAATATAATAGTTAACAAGGGAAAGATGGCAACTATTTAATCCAGCACATTTTTACGAATTCGAAAACCTTCACGATTGATTTGTTTTCTTAAATAGGGAAGATAATGATAAAATTTCTAATGGCTAACATTATTAAAGACTTTCCTGTTGAGTTTGTTATTTTTAAATTAATCCAGGGCTAAATAAACGCGATTATGTATTTTGTTTACGATATAATTTTATACAGTTTTTTTTTATACTCTTCGTAGTTTGAAAATGTTTTAATTAAATGGTATTTTTAATTTAATCGACTTTATTGCCTTTTTTCTGTACGCCGGAATTATCAAATTTTCAGGGAATTTTCAATGCGGTAGAAGTTTTGTTGACGTTTTATTGTTTTCGTAGAAGTATTTACTTGAAAATATGAGTTTTTGGAAACCATTTTTTTGTTCTATAAAGTTATCACAGTGAACATTAAAATTGCGTAATGGTCATTTTAAACTTTGATATTTATGACAGAAATGTGAAGTCGAAGGTAGAAAAGATATGACAGTGAGAGTGAATATTGGTGAGTTCCGTAATGCGATAATTTTAAAATATAAAATGCAGTGTGTTTTTTTCCAAATTTTCAAAAAATTCAAAACAACATTAGTAATTCCAAAACACCTCCGTATTACGTCGTTTGCCAACCGTTGGCACGAAGATCTGTTCGGAAATCTGATTCAAAATCAAAAATGAAGATATGATATTAGGATATTGATATTACTCAAGTGATATTTTATTCAGTTCGGTGTCAATTGATGTAATTCATGAAAACTTACATAAAAACGTACTTTTTGAAAAGAAACCTACAAAAATCGAAAATTATAATTGAATTTTTAAAAATTAGATATCCAATATTTAGAACCACATTTTACCAAACCGGAAATACTTCATCCTTCATCCAGTAGTAGATGAAATAACAATGAGTCGGTGAGTAATTTGGGAATAGATTACACTGCGTGTTCAAAAATGAACCAAAATTCAAAAATGCAAATCGTCTAATACGTTCAGATACGTTTCAGTTGCAGAACTATAAAAGTTCATTTTCAATTCGTTGTCGTGTTATCTGCACAGTGGTTGGTGTTGTTGAATCAAACCGTTTAGAAATTTAATTTATTACTGATAACGGCATTACGTGTACAATTCGTGAACCACCTGCGTTCTATAATTATGCTGTAATAAGTTTATTCCAACGTATAGAGATTTCGAAATCGAAATTTTCACCGGTTATTGATGTATGGTTACAGTACTACAATAAAATGTCTAGTTATGGATTCAAAATGAACAGTAATATTTTGCACGACACTTTCGGAATATTATTTGGCTTTATCTTTACCGTAAGTAACCTGAATCTGTGATATTTCATTAATTCGCCTAAACTTACTGATAAATTCGCATTGTTTTCAGTTTACTCAGTTATTCAGCAATGGTGTTTCTGCCGGAGCTACGCCGCTCAATCATGCCAATATTGATATGACTTTAGGTGAGAAATTTGTACCATTGTCGTCTTCTCAGTCATCACCAGATGATAGTATTTTGATGTATGCTTTCAGCCTCAAATGAATTCGTTATGATCAATTTCTACGCCGATTGGTGTAAATTTAGTAATATGCTTCAGCCAATTTTCGACGAAGCTGCGGATAAAATCAAAGAATCGTTCAGCGAGCCAGGCCGCGTCGTGTTTGGTAAAGTAGACTGTGATAAAGAAGGTAAAGTTGAATTTTGATATCCTTCATTTTTCATGAAATCGTCCTAATGAATCATCATTTTAGGTGGTATCGCCACTCGTTTTCATATTTCCAAGTATCCCACGTTAAAAGTAATCAGAAATGGTCAGCCGGCTAAAAGAGAGTACAGAGGTCAAAGATCAGTCGAAGCTTTTGTAGAATTCGTCAAGAAACAATTAGCTGATCCTATTAAAGAATTTAATACGTTACAAGAAATGCACGATATCGACGTAAGTGCCACTCAGAGTCATCTCCAGTTCGCCCGCGTACACTTTTTTCTTACTTTATAATTTTATGTTCATTTTAGAAAAAAGCTCGAGCTGTTATTGGTTATTTCCCATCGAAGGAGGTGAAAGAATACGATATATTCAGAAGGGTTGCATCCAATTTGAAAGAAGATTGTCTATTTCACGTTGGTTTCGGGTACGTAGTTCATTTCAAAAAAACGTTCGGAATTAGATGCCGAAATTTTACGCTTATGAATGGTGTACAAATTGCAATGCTGTTTATAAATTGTGGCAAATGTTTGAACAACTGTTCGACAAACGTAAAGTAATGTTTTTTTTTGCGATCTTCGAGAAGAATTTGTGAATGGTTCTGGCACGTCATTTGGTGATAAATTGAAAATTTTCAAGTTCTAGGTTCGATATTAACGAGTTGTCTTGAAAAAGGATTAACGATGGAGTACCGTTATTCCGCATTAAATGAAAATTATCTTTATTACTAAAAATTTGGCAACGTTGCTTTGAGTTGCCGCAATTGGAAATTATTTAGATTTCTTAATTACCATTGTGTGTGGTATTGCGTGATAGGCTAATTTATTTTCCCCATTCGTTTTTTTGTTATCAAAGTCGATAACAAAAATCGTCATTTGATGTTTTTTCATTTGGTCGTTTGTTCTTACAGGGAAGCGGTTCGAGCAATGCATCCTCCAGATCAACCTATTATCGTGTTCAGACCGGACCACGCGACACCAGAAATAGAACACGAATCGTACAACGGAAGCTTAACATTGTACGATGAACTGAATGCTTGGCTCACCGATAAATGTGTTCCTCTGGTTCGAGAGATTACTTTCGAAAACGCCGAAGAATTGACCGAGGAAGGTTTACCATTTTTGATCTTGTTCCATAAACCTGATGATGTAGATACTGTGAAGTTATACAAGGAAACAGTATTAACGGAATTGATCTCAGAAAAACGTATGTATTTTATTCGTTGTAAGATCAAGGCCATTCTACGTCAAATCCAGCACTTTTTGACCTTGAAGGTATTCAGATTTTGCCTCAACTTTTGTACCGTGGATTTTCGCCCTTAAAGTTGAATAACCACTGTTGTTTTGGCTTCAGCTCATGCAGGTTGAGAGATACAGGGGGGGGGGCTTTATTATTTTTTGACTTGAGGATTTTTTTTAAATGAGCAATTTAGATTTCTTGTTTTTCAAAAGATACAATATCAAGAGCCCTTTGGTCTATTCTGTTGGAATGAAAAGAGGATTAAAAAGAGTCTCGGAATTATTTATTGAAAAATTTCAGCGTTGAAATCCGTATTTAGTGATGGACCGAATTGGGTCGATTTCAAGCCTTTGTATTTTTAAATTTTACCTAAATTTTGAGGCGTATGTCCTTGTAGGACCAAGATCTCATCTCAAAAATTACCCTAATCAAATGAAGGTCTAAAAACTATTCACTGAGTTTTTTCCAATTTTGTAGACGAATTACCGTTGAAATTTGGCGCATTACTAAAAATTGATTTTTTTCGAAGCTCGACTTTGAACCATTTTTGAGATAAAATACATCGAAATTGTCTTTATGAATTATGTTGGGGGCAAAAAAAAACAGCAAAGCTCTCTTTGGAGCCCCAAGTCGGCTGAAATCAAAATAGCAATGGTTTTTTAATCTTCGGATTAGGGAAACTCTGAAAAAATAATTGAAATTTGAAAATCATTGGCCAAAAAGGGATTGGATTGGCTTGAAATAATCCATGATCCATGATCATTTCATTTTACTTATATTTCGTTTTGCTTTTTTTTTCAGAAAATATAAACTTCTTAACAGCAGACGGTGAACGTTTCGCTCATCCCTTACATCATTTAGGAAAATCACCCGACGATTTACCTCTCATAGCTATAGATAGTTTTAGACATATGTATTTATTCCCAGATATATCACAAATGACGGTTCCTGGTAAGTTAAAACTATTTGTGCAAGATTTATACTCTGGTAAATTACATCGCGAATTCCACTTCGGACCCGAAAGTGGATCTCCTATCGAAATTGTACAAATTCAAATGGGTAATTTACAAATTGGTGGTGACGCAGGTGACACCAAACAAGTCACCAAACCACCGGAATCGACGTTTAAAAAACTAGCACCGTCCAAAAATCGTTATACGTTATTGAGGGACGAATTGTAAAGACAAATTGTGATAATAGGCTTATTTTCTTCATCATCTTTCTTCTTTTGCAATCAGTGTATTTCGATCTGCGTTTTTATATCCTACCAAAAGAAAAGATTTCATATACCTATTCGATAATTCATTGTAGATTTTTATCTAAAAAAACGTGTATGTATGTACTTATAGAAAAATTTCATCACCGTTAAGTTTCGAAGTAACGCATCTACTTTATAACTTAATTTTAAATTCTTCTACGGGCACTGAAAGATTTATAAAATACACAGTTCATTATTTTAATTCAGATGAAAATCTCATCTTTTTCCTTTTTCGATAAAAAGTTTGCTGTCAAGTTCATATAATGTGACCCAAAATTTGCTGATGTATTTGGGCCCGTTTAATTTAATTTTTTGCTTAATGTGATTCGATTATAATATAAGATTCTATGGAAAAATTTGACTGTTTTCGTTTTGTTTCGGTTTAGTAAAAATTAAAATCATTTTGTAATTTTTTGTGAATTTATGAGATTATACATAATAGTCTTAAATATCTAGCTGATTAAGAATGTGTTGTTGTTTTTGTTACCTGTTGTTTAATTTGTATATTTCTCTCCGAAACATTATGCTAAAATTATTAAATTTTTTTCCAACTTTTTAGATTGATATTGTTTTAATGTCACGATGATGACTCTCGAAGAGTTTTTGAAATATATGTGTATATAATTGTGTGATATTTTTATTCCAATGAGGTTTAGAAAAGTTTGAATTCTTTGAATTCCTTTTACGTTTCAATTCAGAGTCCAATTCATCGATAATTTTCGTCGGTTGAAGGTCTCAATTTATGATTTGTATAAATTGTTCTAGAAAAGATTAGAATCGTTATTCTAGACTTCGTTCGACAATTTTAATTTTTTTTTTTATCGATGCATTAAAACGTAGTAATTTAAAGAGGAAGTACAAAAAATTTGACGTCGAAAGTTGAATATTTTTCGTTCAAGGTCAATATTATCCTCTCTCTTTTTTGAAACCAATTGCATCAACATTTTATCATTTTTATTTTTGGCCCTCATTTGAAAATTGATTTGGCCAATTCGGCAAAAGTCTAATTTCAAATGAAGAATTTACCAGCGAAAATGGACAATAACCTCTCAAATCTCTGTTCTTTCTCTAGTTTTCTGAAAACTATTCTTGACCAGCTATAAAACATTTTCGAAAATAAAAAATCACAAAAAAAAGAAACAAAAATAATTCTATTTTAAAATCACACACAAAATTCTGGTAAATAACTCAGTCTTAGAAATAACTTATCACGTATTAAATTATCAATAAATTGACTCAACAGTGACTTTGGAATTGCCATATAAAATGGCTAAAATATTATCAACGTTGGAATTCAGTGTTTCTTCCATCTCGGTAGTAATATTCTCACAATCGGTATCGCTAATGAGGCTTAAACATTGATTTAACTTATTTATAAGATTATCTTTACCTTGTTTTGACATATAATTACCGACTTCTAATACCTGACCGACGTCTTCTAACACAAGTCTCTCTTCTTCGATTACTTGAATCTGCTCTTGGGTTTGTAACATTTTAATAGCGTGAATATGTTTACATAAATTATGCGTTATCAAGTAATCATTGCATGTGCACGAGTACATATGCACACAAGCAGCACATGACGAACATTTACGCTTACATTCGCAAGTTTCTGCTTCCAGTTTAATACCATAGACGACGTCTTCTGATCGATCACATTTCACATTCCATTCGCGATCGGATAATACGATGATTTCTTTGATTTCTCTAAGACGTCGATGTCTTTTGTACAGTTTTTCAGTGTAGCTGGTACTAGTGTTGTCTTCCAGATACATCAGGCGATTGAAGACTTTCTCACGTATTACTTTGAAAAATAAATGGATCAAGACATCTATGTTAGTATTCTTGATCCCTTTGACGTGTATATGATTTAAAACACGATGGAATGTTTCGAGTGCCATGTTATGGCGATGCAATTCTTTGGAATGGAAACACGGTGCCCAAGATTCAACTCGAAAACAATACTTGGATTTGAAGTAATTATGGAAATCGAGATGTCCGGCTAATTTCAAACCATGGAGGATTGAATTGCAAGAAGAGGAAAATGCAGTCTGGTCGGTTTCTTCTAGAAGTGGTCTCAAACTAGAATATACTTCGCATTTGGCTTGTTTATCGCCAACCAGCTTCAAGTTTTTTTTCCAGTCTTCGTCTACGCACCACTTACACAGAAAAATATTATTCGGCGCGGACATTATATTTTTCCATGATTCAGAGTACCATTGATTATCATCAGACATAAAAATATTGGTCAAAATTGGCCCTGTGTAGGATTTGATCGTTTCAAAAAGTATCGTCAGTGTGGTTTCGTTGATTTGATTGCAGACACAAAAACAGCACGGAAATTCTTCGCCAAATTCGTCGATTACCAGGACAGCGATCAACTGGAAATTACTTTTTCGTGAATTAATACTGCTGTCGATGCAGATTTTGTCTGAGCCGAATTTCTTCATGATTTCGATTTGAACATCGTTCATAATGATGATCATGGTGTCTTCGATGCCCAGCACGGGGTGCGTTTCGCCTTTTCGTTTATTCAAGACGATAGGATTATGAGCCATTTCTTTGCATTCGTTAAATACTGTTTCTGCAGTCGGAACGTTCTCTTTGGGTTTCTTTTTCTCCCCGGGGATACTGTATTTTTTCTTTATGTTGAATAAGGTTTTTCTATTGATGAAATGTTTCTTTTGAAGGGCCGAAGATGCGGTTATTTCGTTACGAACCTCGTTCAAGATCTGGTCCAGGTCTGCACCTTTTTTGAGTTTATCTGAAATAGGAATTGAATTAGACGGGTATTCAAGACGATTAAAATTTGACCAGGCGTCTCTTGGTTGAAAATTATACCCGCAATTAGTTCTTTTTGATTCTGTGGCAATGGTAAAAAACAAAACTGATGTTCATGTCCAATATGAGTGGAATGATATTCTACAATTACAGGTCCATCGGATTGATAAGTAACTAGGATACGAGCGGGACAACTAAACCCTAAAATAAGCAAATGCAATCAAGTAATGTAAGTAATTCTCCGCCCATATAATTTCACATACCTATTTTACAGGATCCTTTAGATCTTGAAGAACGCTGTCCGGTGCCCTTTTTTCGATACACGCCACTTCGATTACAGGTGAAACGAGTTGCTTTGTCGCCATTTTTCCTAACATGAGTCTTACTACTGGTAAATAAAGATATAGTTGAAGTTTCTTCTTTTTCTTTCCATTTCCAGAATTCTGTAAAACACATGCATTAATTGTGATACGAAATACTCCACATGATACAGTGAAAGAAACGATTAGAAAACAAACCTTCTTCAGAGGATAGATTCAACCAGGTAACATTTAGCTCAATGTTATGTTCCGATTGTAAATGTCTTTCTAAGCATTTGAGAGTGACACATACAGATTCGCACACAGGACAGATGACCCGACTTTGATTTCTACCGCCACGAAAGTTCACGTTCACACCTCTGCTTTCATTCAAATGCAAACGGTTGATATGACGACTCAAGTTGAACTTTCGACTGAATTGTTCCCCGCAATCACTGCACTGATATGGTTTATTACTGGGAGCCATTTTTGGCTCACCGTAATTCAAAATAACTCAAAAAGAAACAAGTTCAAACATAAATATTTTCAAAAATTGTACTCAAACTTCGAATAAATAGAAGCTGAACTTAGCTGAACTTTCAGGTATTTTTTTTCAAAGCTTCAAAAAAACAGAATCACAAGGCAGTCACAAGGTTGGTAATTGGTGTTTTTACTGTTTTTTGGCTTATTAATTTGGAAAATATAGCCGTTACCTTTGTAAAACTTTTATTGCAATTTTATCATTTTTTAACTAAAATTACGTTAATTTCTTATAAATTTAACAATTTTAGCATAATATTACTATTTCTATTCTTTAATTTTATTTATTATTTTCAAAATTTCCAATTCTATTGTAAAATGGTAGAATTTTAAATTTTTTGAATCGTCGCCATTTTGTTTAATATTCGTAATTTTTCTTCAAATTCAAAAATCAAAATACGACCTAGTCAATTTTTCACCTTTTATTTACTCTTGTTATCAAAATAAAAAATTTTGATGAAAAATCGTCGAAATTTTTCAAAAATATCAAAGGTTATTCGATAAATTGTATTATATTTCATGAAAACGTGAAGTTTATGTGGTGAGGAATACGTCTTCAAATATGAGTAAGTTTTGGAAAACCTACGAACGTTTCCTGAGAGCTCTAGGTTTCGAAAAATTAGGAAATTTAGTTGAAATCATTGACCACAATAAAGGACTCATTAATTCGGTCCATAAGCAATGGAGGTAAAAATTTCCATCTAATTTCTATCTCTAGTCGTATATATTTTATAAAATGTTGAACTCGTTCACAGAATGGATGCGTTGAAAAAAGGTGAACTAATGGGAGTCGATGAATTCGGGAACAAGTACTATCAGAATAAGAATTTATTCATAGGTATGTAATCAGTGATATAAGAAGTTATTTTCGGTTTACCGTTGCATTATAATTTAGTAATTTTTGCCATCATTATTCAGGTCGTAGTCGCTGGGTTGAATATGCTGATTATTTTGGTTTGAATTACGATGCGTCGCAAGTTCCTCCTCAGTGGTATGGATGGTTACATTACAAAACTGATTTAATTCCGTCTGAGGTTGGTTTTTTATGTACTCACTGTCTTATGCATTAAAGATTTGTAGTGAATGTTTGTGATATAAAATAATCTGCCAAGATAGTATAAGTATTAAAAACATCAAAAGTTGATTATTTTAATCTTCCTGTAATGTATTTGTTGCTTGAGAAAATCAGTGTAACGTTTTATTCCGGTATGTATTACATTAATTGAAAGAATAATTCATCTATGATTGGAACTATTCTCGAGTAATAATTATTGATTAAAAATATATTTCCTATTGTATTTTAAAATATTATGTGATATCTTCATCACTTTTTGCTAAGACTTTTTTGAACATTGCTGTTTCAGGATCCCCATCGTCCAATTTATCCATGGTCGTTGCAAGCTAGTGAAAATCTGACCGGTACCAAGGACGCTTACATGGCTTACTCCACCACTAAACCGAAAATAGAATTATGGAAACCGAAATCGAAATCTGCATAGTGTATAATTATTGCACTGTATTCTTGAATGGAAAAATGTAAATATGTAGATTATGTTAGAAATTGTTGATCCAAGTATCTTTGTTAATATTTTCATTATGATTCTTGAGTTTACCAGAATATTTGTATCGTAGACATGTTTAGGAGAGAAAATAAAATTTGATCATTACTTCTCAAAGAAAAGCGTATTTCATATTGTGTAGTTCAACAATGCTTTGAAACATGAAAAAACTGTCAAAATTAATCGTGAAAATCGTGCTAATTTTAAATTGATTGCTACAGCTCTCCATCAAATTGATTTCAATACCTAATAATTTGATACTTTCAACACTTTGCCATATGTTGAAAAAATTGTATGCGAAGTAATTTTTTGAAAACCCACAATTACGCTGGATGCATCAGTTGATTCTGTGCAATGTTCCATGACCTATTGAATACACCTACTTTCACCAAAAAAATTGTTCAGTTTTTTCAGTATTTTTTAGAAGTTAACCGAAATATTTTGAGAAAACCCCGAAATAAGTAATTTTTATTTGCATGTAGATCCGTAAATGAAGACATATAAAACTTTGGCAAAAAATTGGAAAATTTGATGAGAAAACTGGAAAAAATCAAAAATCACGAGAAAATTCAGATTGCAGTTTTTGTATATAAATTTTGCCTTCACATCACTTGAAGGGTGGTTTATAATAAAGATTTTGACTTTTTCCTTAAACTTTAAAATATGGATAAATCGAATTTTTAAGGAATAAGTAAAAATAAATTAAATTTTGATAATATATTTGTATATTAAATACTTGTTCTTAGTCAAAATTAATCACCAACTTCTTCAAATGTATTTTGACTTATTCCTTAAAATATCAATTTATCCATATTCTAAGGAATAAGTCAAAAGTCTACGTCTTAAAACTTGATCATAATCCACGCTTGAACCATATACTTTTATTTTCATATTTCCTCTGAACTATACATTTTTGTGAAAAGTACCTAAACATTTTTTCACTTGATAGGTAGGTACCCATATTAAAATTTTTATTTCAATCGAACAAAAAAAATCATTAGATACGATCACAGTTACACAAGCAATGACACGCCAACTCACGTAATTCATCGCCATCAGCGAAAAAGTAAAAATGATGAAGAGAGAAAAAAACATTTTTTTTAAATGTGTTACTAAAACATTCCATAAATAAAGACAAGAAGAACAAAATTTTTGCGTTCAAAAAAATTTCAAGTGCAAAAATTCAATGTTCGTAAACGAGAAACAATTTCAGCATTTGAATAAAAAAAATAATAACCCTAAAATATTAAAAATGCAAAAATATTTTCATGGAAAAAAATTTTGAAATCTGAAAACATTGTGATAAGCAAAAATTTCGCCAAAGAAAAATTCAAATTTGAAAAAATTTATACGTCGTGTTCAAATTTTTATTCGTCAGAAAAAAATTACCGGGGACGAAATTTTTATTCGTCAGAAAAAAATTACCGGGGACGAAATTTTTATTCGTCAGAAAAAAATTACCGAGGACGGGGAGTGGTTACTGCACACCAATGACGTCACTAGCGTTTCAAACCACATTTGGCTTTTAATCTTCGTAATTAGAGTGCAGAAATTCTAACAAATTTTTCGTGCAGATAAAAATGATCCGAATTTTTTTCATCACGCAGCATGTATAGGTGATAAAATTGTCGATTAAGCATTGATTTTCTCATCACAATGAAGTATCGTACTACTGCGATGGCGTTGTTTCAAGTAGTTAAAAACCGCGAAATGGGAGAAGTACCGGTTGGCGATAATAGTACTTGAACGTGTTCTTGTTTTATGTTTTCGTAATTCGATGAATGAATGCAGCTTCGGCAGTTGTCAGTAAAAGTTGCAAGTTCGGCTTCGGCGTCGTGAACATGATTCGAATAGTGTTCCAGCTATTTTTTTCGTAATGTTTCGTTCATTTTAAATTTTGTGATCGGAAGTCTTTCCATAGATTGATTTGTTTAGTGCTTATTTTCGAATTGAAAATTTAAACTATCGATATGAAGGAAGAAATGGAATTTGATGCTGCTACAGCCAAAAGTCAGGAGACCCTGCTTCAGCCGAGAAGTAAGTCTTTCGAATTTCGATATAAATTTATGACAGTATCGAGAAATGCATTTTTTCAATTTCTTGAAGTTTGGTTGGCTGAAAAACTTGAACATTTTAGGACTTCTCGTTTCAAAAATTCAAAATAAAAAAATTCTTATAATAGGTATACCTTTTAAAATTACTTAGGTACCTACTCATAAATTTTTTTACTTAACAGGTTTTTTATGTTTATTTTGTGCTTTCTAAAAATTTAATTTCCCAAGTATAAATAAATTTTTGATCACTTGTAACACATTTTTTCATCCAAAATTTTGTAAACGAAAAAAATGTACAAATAGTTAGGATTTTTATTTTTGAATATCCATCTGGCGGCTCTATTCCAATTTATCTTACTGATAAATGTGTACAAATAATCATCAATTCTTTCCACTTGCGTAATCCTTTTTTATGCTTCAACTACCTAAAGTTTTCCATGTAAATATTCATCAGCCGAAATAAGGGAATTATTATACTTTCTAATCTTATGGGAAAGTCTTAACCTAAACCAATATCTTGACACTCTCACTTTTAACATAGCTCTTGTTTTTTTTTTTTGAATGAACGTGATCTGTAATGCGACTCCATTCGTAACAAATCAATCGAATCGATCAAGGTTTCAATCATTTTAATATTTACTTGCCTAGATAGGTACCTATATTTATTGAAAATAATCTTCGGTTGGTCGCAGTCAAAATAGGTATTCACAAAGAATAGGTATTATCGTTGTCCTGTTAAGTACCTCTGAGTGACCAAACATCCATAAAATTGCCTTTGTAGTTTGTAATGACATTGTATTATCGTTATGTGGTTTTTTGCATCATTGTTTTAAATTATGCTTCTTTACGAGTGTAGGACAAATGTATTTTTTAGTGAGAGACGTTTTTATATTCGTCCGGTCTTATTTTTTTAATAATCGCTTACTGAAACCTATCTACCTTCTCTATACATTTACCTACCAATTAGAATTTGAATAAACGAGATTTTGATTCAACTCATTGCCTACTTGAATACTCAGATACCATAGGTAGTTTAAATCTATTTTGAAGTGTTACTCAAAAAAAAAAAAACATAGCCAGATAAACACAAAAGTAAAATATCTGCCATTTGTGAAAATTTTACGGCTGTTAAACCGTAATAAACCCATAAAGTAAAATTTAATTGAACGTTATGAAATTTTTATTCATTTTGACCCATCCTATATTATTTCTTTGGACAGATATTCAATTCAATAACAATTTATCACGTGTTAAGTTCAATTTGAAATTATAGATACTTGTATTAAACCAGTTGGTATTCGGTAATCGACAATACCTGATACTTTCCCCAAGAGAGCGATAAGGATCGTTGAAGTAATAAACAACTTCTTTCATAGCGCCAGATAATAAGCGATCCATGTGCACGTGCCACGTGGTCGAGAAATTGAAAAAATTAAATAATCGATTTTCGAATAATAATTTTTCAAAAATTTCCCATCAAAGAGTTTTATAATTTGAAAAATACAAAAAATTAAGAATCAGACGTAATCACCAGGGATAATCATTTTTGTAAGTACTTTAAAAAAAACGATGTTTTAAAAAAAATTCCTCACGATTTAGGATTTACGAATTAATGTCATTTTTGAATTTTTTTTTTAACATTCAAAATTCAAATTTCCAGTTTCCAGCCCCCTCTGTTTTGTTTGAGGAGGGTAGAATGAGGGGTAAAATTTTCGTAAATTTTAAGGTGAAAAAGTCTAGATTAAAATGATTAAATTTTTTTTCTCTCTAGTAAAATATCAATTTACCTCTTACCAAAATTTCGAAAAAAAAAGTGCAAAACGTGAACGATCACCCTTTCACCCCTGATCCTGATCAGCTGATAATCAATAATCATTTTGTAGAATAGTTTGGGAACCCTCAACATAAGGTTTGGAAAATGTCACGTGACAAGGTGGAAGTGATAAGATAACAAAATCGTGTTCGTGAGCTCGTGATCGTAATTTAATTTGTATATTGGTTTAATATTGCTCTAAATTTTGGTCCAGTTCGACTGAAAGTATCTCAATGCGACTTGTGTAGTGAAATAGTGAAAACAAACAGTGAATGTAAAAGTTACATCTTGACATTTTTCTACGATCGTAAAACTATCTCGAATGACCAAGATCGAGGAATTTACACCTCTTAGCTGCATCGTGATAAACTCCAGATTACTTCTATGCACAATGGCCATCATCTCCATCGATTTATATATTTATCCGTAAGTTATATCCACAAATCATTAACCCAGAACCTTCGTTGGTTTTAATCACGAGTAAAAGTTTACTCGATAATGAACCATTAAAGAGGGAATAGTACGAAGGTTCACTCTTACATTCTTTTCGATTAGTTTCATCAAAATTCTTCATAATACAATCCTTGTAATCAATTTTTTACTACTTTGGTCTGAAGAAAGGTCGACTAACAACTGCTAAATAAAATCTTTGTTGATCCCTTTACCATCTTCTACTGATCCAAGTGTATCATCATAGGAACAGAATTGAGCTACCTGTATCTGGTTAATGTATAATGATTGTTTACTTCTGAAAAATTTTCCAACCGGTTCCTTGTAGACTCGCGACCGCGTCAGCCAAATTTAACCTTATACGAGTTAGGAATATAAATCTGCCCATCTAGAAAGAATCGTTTGGCGTTGGCTGAATACTTATAATATCTAAAATAACTATCAAATTTTATGGTAATTGTCTGTGTCTGTGTTCTTTGATTAAACAAGCTTCTGTTCGAGGCTCGAACTGAGAACATAACTTCATTAATTTTTAAAATTCAAATTGCGAAACGCGAATGACTCAAAAAATGTTCAAGTATTTGACGACCGATAACTTCCAGATAATTGAAATACTGCTGAATACCTACTTTACGTAGACGGTACATTGTCTCAATTAAAAGAGATTAAGCTATAATTTCGTGCCTGAAATATTATCATAAGAGGTTTCAAATCAAAACCGAAACGAGTTAATAATTATTCTCGAAGTCGTATTAATAATAATTTTTCTTTTTCTATTCTCTAGTTTTAATACGATCGTGATATTAAACACCATATTCTTATGCTGTGATTGATAATGGACGAAGTTTTTGCTTTCGAAAGTCCAAGATCTCTTCGAGAGTCGTTGAGGGAAGCAGGGGTTGAAATTGATGAAGAAGAACTTGAGCAAACTTTAAGTGATTGTCCTCGTGAGTTAATCGAACTTCTTCGAAGTAGTTTTTTGAATTTTCATGTACTGGAATCTGGATAGGTGTAGATTTTGATTTTTTATTTTTTTGTAGAAAAGAAAGTAGTTAGAGATTTTATATGGTGTTGGTAGTTTTCAAAATTGAATTTTTCCCACAATAATGAATTTTTGATTATTTTGGAAAATTACCTAAAATAATGTAGTTACTACTTACTTACTTTGTTTTTTGTTTTCGTTTTTGGTTTCGATGTGATCGAAATCTGAAACACGAATAATTGAAATTTGAACAAAAATGGTTATTCACTTTAAACTGGAATGCGAAGAAAAAATTTTTAAAATTGAAATTGATGACGTCTATCTAGCTGGGTTTTTTGAAAATTTATAAGGGAGAAATTTTTTGTCAAACATTTGAGTATTGTAAAGTCTTATTTTTAAATTTTCCAAGAAGAGGTGGACTTTACTTCCTGGCCTCCTGGCGAATCAGCCAGTTAGAAACGAATATTCATATTTTTCAGAACCCATGTTACAACTCTAGCTTAATTATTCATCTCTTTGAAATGTTTGAAAAATGGTCATTTTTACCTTTCAAACATAATTTTTCAAAAATCATCCAATTTTTCAAAAATCGTCCAATTTTTCAATTTTTTGTCGATTTAACAAACCCGGACGGTAAAATGGGGATTGATTTGTTATTCAAATTTCAAAATCTTGACGAACTGAGCGTATTCGATTTGCGAACCACAATAGTATTTTGACAGGTGAAAAGTAACTGATTTGCGAACTAGGATAAAAATGATAACTGATGGTAAAGAATCATTCTGCTCATACACTCAATTAAAAACTAACTGTTTTGCGAACCAACGCACATTGGCCCCTAAAAAATTTAGCGTGTTGAAATTCTTGAAATTTATTTCATGTCCGAGGGTTTTTAAAGCTGCTGAATCCATTTTCAACATCATTTTGGACAAAAACTGAAAAGAGCCCCCAAGGGAGTGGAGAAAAGCTCAAAATTCCCGACTTGAAGTAATGAGTTGAGTGTCTGAATGTTTGGTTTTTAGCTCACCTACTCAGCTCATTTCTAAAAACTTCAGATCAAAAATTCGAAGGGGTGCCTTAGAAATAAGTAAGTGCATCACATATTTTTAAAACATCACTAGTTGCATCATGAAAATTTATATTACCTACAAAATAACCAATTTTTTCTTCAATCGCTACTTCAAACTATCTGATAATAAGGTTCACCTATTCAATTTCAGTTTTTTTTTTTCCTTCGATATATCTAATAGTGTAAGGTGAGGTTCATTGGAGTGGAGGGATGGACCAGATCGAAAAATTGAGTCGATATTCAAGCTAAGTAACCTGAGATTAGTAAGAGTTCGTGTACTGCACATTATTTTTTTTCATTCGTTTTTTCAAAATTGGGTGTTGGGAAACCAGTCGAGGGTATAAAATCTAGCAAAAATAACAAATTCGAACTTCGTGTCCTCAAAAACCTTACAATCCACACGTCAACACATTATTTTTCTCTTTTGTGAATTTTTAACAAAAAATTGAGTACCTATATATTCTAAATCAGCTAATCAGCCCTTTCGAATCAGTTGAAATGAATGTCCTTTGAATTTTTGTCAAAATTGCGGGCCCTTTTACCCCCATACAGACTTGAAAATTTGTTGGTCAAAAAAAGTTTGAGATGGGCTACTTACCATAATTTTTCCGAATTTCTAAAAGGGAGCTCCCATATTTTATACATAATATCTTAAAAATTGAGCTTTCATTGCCGAAGTTCAACTTTGAACTTTTCGAAATGTGTTAAGGCATTATTTTTGAATCTTCTATCTTCAATCGCAGACACGATCTTGATATAATAATTAACTGATGTTGGTTCGCAAATCAGTTACTTTGTCCCAAATCCGAATCATTCGTTCGCTCATACTTCATTTCTGATTTTGAATCTCGTTGGTTCGCAAATCAGTTGCTTCAAGTCAGGGGATGTCATTAATCAAAGTAGGCTGGTTCGCAAATCGAGACCGCCCTGACGGAGCTACCTATGACGATTTTCTCGTTAACAGTTTTTAGACGATTTTTTTTTGTTTTTCGAGGGTATACCTCAGTAAAACAAATAAATGTTTCTCCGTGATCAGAAAAAAATCTGAAAAATTTTGATTTCTCTTTATTCTTTATACTTATTTTTGTAATCCTGAGCAGTTCTCATCATTTTTACATGTGTTACGTGATTTTTGATTATTCTGCCGATCATAATAAATCGAAAAAAATTTTGGTTTTTGATGAAAATTTAAGGGGTAATTTACTTTATTTTTGGGGTAAAACTTCTCGGAAAAATTGAGGGTTTCTATCTGTGAAGGAGGTGGAATTAGAGGTTCTTAAAGGGATTCTACTTTTAAAATAAACACGATTTTTGACATTTTTAGATCGTAACACCAGCGTACGAGTATAGAAATGTCTTCATTTTCATCAATTTTAAGAATCAAGAAAAAATTCAGTTTTTGTGCCAGAAATATACCTTATTTTGATATTAAAAAAAAAAATTATGAAAGTGTTAATTGCCGCAACTGCATTTTTACTTACACAATTTTTATACATTTTCAGTTGATAGGATTTTAAAAAATAATAAAAATTCATTTTTTTACCGAAAAATTCTTGGCTTGGTTTACTTTCAAGTAATTCATTTATTATGATTATGATGCAATAAGAGGTATTGTCCGTCCAACATAGCATGACACTTATTGTGTCAGTTTCCTTATCAAAAAGCAAACAAAATTTCAAAATTTTCCCATTTAACTACAGCAATTTTAATTTTGGGCTTTAAAACAATGAAACTGACACAATAAGTGTCATGCTATGTTAGATGGACAATATCAATGTAGAAAATATTTGAAAAATTTTAATAAATTTTTTCCGAATAACTCGAAAAAAATTTCGGCTTGATTTTGAATTAATTGAATCAACAGTTTGATAAAAATTGAAAAATTATCGAAATTTTCTACCTGAAACTTTTCTATATTCATGTAGAGAGCACAAAATGAAATGTGGGTTCAACGCCAAAGGGTCAGAAAAGTGTATAGGAATTCAAAATACACCTTTTCAGAGAGTTTTCAAAGTACCATGCCCACAAGTCGCATCGACTAAAAATTAAAGAATCTTCGTTTTTATTATGATAGGCTGGGAATCATTGAATCAATTTTTAAAACGATTCCCTTATACCTTTAAAGTGATTTTTTGGACATCCTGTAGTTACAAATAGGTAAGTTTTATTTTTCAGAAAAGTCGACTCAACGTACATTTCATTTAAATGAATAGAAATTTCTTTTAAAAAAAAAATTAGACACTTACGATATTTATCAAATTGTTTTGAAACTTTTTGAACGAAACTATTTTCAACATGCCAACATTCGTTTTCATTTCAAAGTTTTAGACTTTTAGTTTTTAAATTTCAACTTATCCTGCGTGTCCTTTTCCCCCTAAAATATTTCAATTTAATTTTATTGGATCGATTATTGATTTGATTAGCCCACAAAACTGTATCCTTTTGTTATACCTTGACTAAATTTTATATTTCTCTTTTTTACATCATTACTGAGCTATGAATCAGAGTCAGACTGTTATTTCGTGGCAATGAAGTAAATACCTATTCGGTCATAAAGTCTAAAAATAGGTAATTAACCTAGGTGACTCAAAATTATCTTATTACGTGAATTACTTATACTCGTTAGACTTGGAGTTTATCTAATTCACGTCGATTTACTCTGTTTCACTTTATTTTGCTTAGGTAGGTACCCAAGTTGATATTTCACATTGAATAATACGTAGCAGCTACTTTCCAAAAACAGTGATAACATGTAAATTTACTCGAAAATGTGTTTAATTTTATCAAACTCGGGGCAATTACACTAAATAAACTCCTCGAGTATCTAACCGCATTTTGGAGAATTTCATCAAGTTGACAAAATTCGTCATTATGTAATTTTTCATGAAAAAAAATCGATCGTTCGTTATCGTTGAAAAAAATACGAGACTCGAAAAAATTATCAATTAGTAATCCACAATCGTCGGTAAAATTTAATCCCTTTGTTCTTATTTAGAAAAATCGCTCTCAAATATTTATTCTTCGAAAATAAAATCCGAAATTTTATATATTTTTTATCACGTACGGTATTAATTATCTTATCACGTTTTCGTGACAGTATAATTTTCATCGTCGATTCCATAAGCCGAAGACATCACTCTGAATTACTTTCAACAAGACGATAATTTCTTATTACTACTGTACAAGTTCTATATAAAAAATCCTTAATGCCGAGGAGTGGCTTTCGAATGAACCAAGATTAAGATGTGTCATCGAAACGATAATTCATCATGTGCCAAAAAAAAAGAGTACCTCGATTTTATCGACCACTTGGGTGAATTTTTTTTCAACAACTTATGCAAAAAATGGCAGACGAGTTCATCGCGAGTTCAATTGGGAAATATTACCTCGTTTTGAGAAATTTACTCGGAATATCTTTGTCTTGGCGTTAATTCATTAGTTAAATATTATCCCACGCGTACGTCACGTATATTTCAATTAATTTCAAACTTGGTGATACATACTCGCTGTATTTTTACAAATTGTTGGCAATTTTGAATCAGAGTGAATTTTTATCCGTGGCCGAGATGGAAAGGAATTTCTCGAAAGATCATTAACGGTATGGAAATTTATAGATACATCAATGATGACCGCAAATTCAATAGATTACCAATTCACCTGTAACGTGACCCAGCAAATTATACATCTGGTGTATCTATTCATTTAGATTCACCCATTGCCAGTGAAAAGTGTTTTCATTCAAGGCTGAAAACAGATTAAATGTTTGCCAGACCAATATGCGACGGTTTAATTGATCAACGTATTTCCCTATAGGTTTTTTTCCACTTCGAATGCCAAAATGACCTCATGGACTTTATGTACGTGATGTATTATTTTAAAAATTATCTCATAGTATGAATTTCATCTTTATTGTTAAAGAATATCTGCAGAATAGTTGATTAAAAGGGAGTCTGATTAGCATTAGTCGTGTTTAATGAACCGGTTCAAGATTTAAGAATCTGATACCAGAATCTGGGGTTTTTACAGGAGAAATGATCGAATTAGACTGCATTGAGTTTGACGTCATAAAGAGCTAATCGCGACGATGCTCCTATGGCTGTGAGGCTAGTTTTGTGCAATTTGAGGTCAATAGTTGAATTTCCAAGAAGGAGTTGGTACATTGCGAAAAAAAGTTATTCTTCCATTATAGAATTACGAAAGTTAGTTATTTTGTAAAGATTTGTGAATATCGTGACTGTATCGTCTCCCAACGTCAAAAATTCATGATATTTTTAAATACTAATTGAACGGTTTTTTTTTTCGTTCTTTTCAAATTCTGACGTGTGTTGAAAATATATTCGAGCGGCTTATTGTGAAGACTAATTTACGCTTCTTGAATTACCAACTTATTCAGTTATGCGCACGTTATTGAATATTAATTTGCAATGATTCATCATACTAATTTACTCGGGACTAGTTAACCTCTCGATGTCTACGACTGTCGAGGAGATGTCGACCTATCAAATTATATCGTGTATTTTCCATCGTTGGCTGATTAATTTTTCGTTTTAACCAAAGTTGATTAATCTCATTGACCGGTTGAGTGTCGGTAGTGATTGATGGCCGAGTGGATATGGTGGAATTCAGCTCGGTGTTTGAGGTTTGGTTTGATCGCGGAAAGTGTAGGTTGTGAGTGGAAATTGATAAAATTTTTCTGTGAAAAAAAGCTAGAAAAAATTGTGGTTTAAAGTGCATTGAATTAGTCCAAGTTATTAAAAAGTCATTAAAAATTTCTTGGAATACTTGTTTTGAAATTTATTATCGTGAATCCATTTTTTTTTTTTTGAAGAAAAATGCTTTGAAATCGTAGATATCATTATTTTTATGAAATTTCTGTATTTTCTTCAATTTTTTATGAAAATATCAAATTTATTGGAGTAAAATACGGATAAAAAATTGGTTGACGAATGGGGGTGGAGGAGGCAACATACTGCTTCCCAATGATTTGAAAATTCTAATTTTTGGTTGAGAAATTGGTGAAAGTAATGAAATTTTTTCTTGGAACACTTCAAGTTAAAATTTAAAACATTTTGAAAAATTATAATAATTCAGTCTAAAAAATTGATTTTTTCGGTCAGAAATTTTCAGTCGTTTCGTTTTAAATTATTTACCCTAATTTTGATTTATGCCATATTTCAGGCATCTCGTATAAAAATTTGATAAAATATTAATAACTTTAATTATTATTATTATTATTATTATTATTATTATTATGTACTATCTACATATATTTTTAATTTAAAAAATCATAAAATTTTGCGAAGCTTGAATTGAATTGGGGTGAGGGGAAGGAATGACATTCTGTCTCTTTTTTCACGAAAAATTTATTCTTGGAAAATATTTCATTTTGAATCTGAAAATTGAAAAAAAAAACATGAAATCTTGAACTTTTTGGCTTCCCTTTATCCTTTTCTTCTGAAATTGCCATTTTTGTTGTTGAAAAGTTGAAATTACGTTTTGGCATTCTATTGAACATTTAAATACTTACGTATATCTACCTACTTTGCTGAAAGATAAAAAATCAGTGTTGAAACATTAGATTTTTACAAAGGAAAATTACGAACGTGCATAATACTTCAAAATTAAATGTTTGATTAGAAAATTTACTTCTTTGAAAAAATTTCAAAAAATAACATTTCAAAATCTAACACTAGGTATATTAAAAAATATAACTATTTTTGAAAAATAAAAAAAATCTGAAATGTTGAAAAATATCTCATTTGATGAATAGGTACTTCAATAAAAAGCCATGCAATAAGTATTAGAATCTATTTCATACTTTCAACTGGCCAGATAAAAAGAGAAAAGGGGAAAATTTTCACCAAAACTGGATTTTCTGAACAGCATGAGAGAGATAAATTGATGAGTTGTCCTGTCCCAATTATTCATATTTTTATAGTTTTGTCCTTTTCGTATGCAAAGTCAGCATTTTTAAAATTTCAAATTACAATGGGCATTTTACTGTCGAGTGAAAGTGAGTTAGATTATGTACATTTTTTGCTTGCCGTACCTCCCTCGCTCTTTTCCTAAATCTAGGCTCTATTTTGTAGTAATTATTTTCTATTGTGACTCACCAGTCACCAGACAAAATTTTTCTCTAAATCTGAATTAGTCAAATTTAGTAAAATTCAGTCTTTTCTTTTAGATCAGGAAAGTAAGCAAGGGGTTGAATGAGTCATTTAGTCTCTGGTGGAACTTGATCAAAATTTTTATGCTATTTGATTTAGAAGATGATTTTTAGAGTCCTTCAGCGAATTTCTATCTTACCTCATGAAGAGTTGGCTCCCAAAATAGGTGATTTTCGAGCTAAAAATTCTATCTCATCCGTAAGTTTTCAATCAATTTTTTTCAAACTTGGCCCATAGACAGGACTACTGGAGATAAGTAACTTGAAAGAGCCTTTCCTAATAAGATGGTGAAATCCGCCCCTACACCGTTTGGGCTGAAACTCACCCAAAATGTTAGTCTCGATGTAAAACATCCCCAAAAAAATTTTTGGCTCGATCCCCCCACCCCAACCCGAGTAAAATGGCCGTAAATGCCCGAAATTCAAAAATTCGTAGCTTTGAAAGGGGTGGTTCAAAATTTTTGAAATTTTCACAGAAAATAGTTGATGGGTAGGTGTATATGTGAGAATTTTTTCAAATTTTTTTTCGCACATTTGGGGGGGTTTCGTGGGGTTTGAAAACTTCAAAAATTCGTAGAAAAAAAAATCGGGGGGGACCCCTCGCTGGAATTTTTTTTAAAAAGTTGGTATTACCCTTAGGTATAACATATATTTTTTTCAGACCCCGTGAGGGGGTGCAACATGGTCAAAAAAATCAAAAACTATGAAAAAAACGTGTTTTTGACGTTTTTTTCGCCATTTTCACACCTCTCAAGGTCAATATTTTGGAGACCAATTAAATTTGGTTTAATAAGGGGTCCACATATTCAAAAATTACATTTTTGAATAATCGAGCCTCAAACAGATGATTATAGCGTCGCGGCGCTTTTGATTGTTAATGATACATCAGTCCAGTGCAATTGGACAAAAAATGGTAGCGTACGGAAAAAATCCCGATCCAAGTTTTTTTTGGCCCAATTGATTCAGGGCACCATTCCGAACAATATGATGAGACTTTTTGCCCCCCCCCCCCCACCCCAGTGTCGGAGGCACCTGAGCAAGGGGTTAAACCCCCAAAAATTTGGTTTCACCGTATAACTCGCCGATAAGGCAATTTCTAAAAAAAATTGGTTTTGAGTTTGCAGTAAACTATGTAGATATTTTTACTTTTTCGTGCAAAATGCAAACTACGCCTTCCAACACCACCACGAAAAACCCTTATACTTGTGAGAAAACATTCGTATTGGAACGGGGGCTTCAAAATTATTACAGAAAAGCCATTGAAATGAAGATAGAACTTTCTGATTTCCATCAGCATTCGATTCCTTGTAGTATTTTGATTCGAAAAAGCTATTTTTCATTTTTTCGTACTCGAGAGAATGGTGAATCGAAAGTGATCATGAGTGTGACTGAGAAAAAAAAGCAATCAAGAATTACTTGAGATATTTTGTTCAAATTTTATGATCAAAAAAAAAGAAAAATTCGGTAAATCAGACTCCACTGGAGTGAGAGAGAGACAACGAGTAAATGTTTTTTTAAAAATTCGAGGATTCGAGGATGGTATCAAATCCCAAGATTTTTTACACATAAATACTTGATGCTTAAAGAAATTTTCCATTCATTTACTCCCAAACATCCTCCGTGTGAGCCATTTTAAGTTTTTTTTTTTTTTTTTTAAAGAAATAACATCAGAAATGACCTTCTCGGGGGGGATATGGTTTTTGATACCACTCCCGATATTTTCAAGAATTTCAGAAAATTCAGAACAGAAAATTAAATCAATTTTCGCTCGTTTTTTTTCTCAGTCTCACTCGTCATCAACTTCGGCTCGCGCCCCTCACTCAAATGGACGAAAAAAAGAATAGCTTTTCCGATAATCGAATGCCGCAAATCAGAAAATTGTGTCAATACGACTGCATGTATAAGGGTATTTCGTGAGGTGTTAGTAGACTTAGTTTGCGTTCTGCACTAAAAAGTGAAAATATCTATTTTATACTAAACTCAACGACGTAAATAGGTAAATAATTATTTTACAAACCATTTTTTTTTTGTTTTTTAGAAATTGCCTTATCAGCGAGTTATAAGGCGAAACCAAAATTTTGGGGGTTTAACCCCTTGCTCAGGTGCCTCCGACACTGGGGGGGAGGCAAGAAGTCTCATCATATTGTTCGGTATGGTGCCCTGAATCAATTGGGCCAAAAAAAACTTGGATCGGGATTTTTTCCGTACGCTACCATTTTTTGTCCAATTGCACTGGACTGATGTATCATTAACAATCAAAAGCACCGCGACGCTATAATCATCTGTTTGAGGCTCGATTATTCAAAAATGTAATTTTTGAATATGTGGACCTCTTATTAAACCAAATTTAATTGGTCTCCAAAATATTGACCTTGAGAGGTGTGAAAATGGCGAAAAAAACGTCAAAAACACGTTTTTTTCATTGTTTTTGATTTTTTTGACCATGTTGCACCCCCTCACGGGGTCTGAAAAAAATATATGTTATACCTAAGGGTAATACCAACTTTTTAAAAAAAATTCCAGCGAGGGGTCCCCCCGATTTTTCTACGAATTTTTGAAGTTTTCAAACCCCACGAAACCCCCCCAAATGTGCGAAAAAAAATTTGAAAAAATTCTCACATATACACCTACCCATCAACTATTTTCTGTGAAAATTTCAAAAATTTTGAACCACCCCTTTCAAAGCTACGAATTTTTGAATTTCGGGCATTTACGGCCATTTTACTCGGGTTGGGGTGGGGGGATCGAGCCAAAAATTTTTTTGGGGATGTTTTACATCGAGACTAACATTTTGGGTGAGTTTCAGCCCAAACGGTGTAGGGGCGGATTTCACCATCTTATTAGGAAAGGCTCTTTTTTCAGATTTTTCCAACTACTTTAAAGATCTTTAATTCGTCTTGGAAAATTTCAAATCACCCCTGGGGACCCAATTTTGGGACGGGCAGAAAGATGTTTTTTTTTTCAAAGTTGTTCAAGGTGTTTCTCACCTTTCAGAATTTTTTGGAGTGGTGGAATTTGATCAAATATTCAAAAATCCGGCGTAATTATTTATTTTTGTTCCTTAAAATTTCTGTTTAATCAAATTTTTACGATTTTTTTGATTATTTCGCCAACTTCACCGCTCGATAAAATTTGAAAAAATTCTGAGAGGTATAAAATGCATTGAACAACTTTGAAAAAAAATTCATCTTTCTGCTCGTCCCAAAATTATATACCCCTGGACGATTATACATTTTCAAAGTCAAATTGAAAGTCTTTAAAAATGTTGGAAAATCTGAAAAAATTTCAGAACACTCCTATCCAGTATTTCTACCTACGTGCCAATTTTGAAAAAAAAAAAGATTGAAAACTCACGCAGATAGTTTTTTTTAGCTCGAAAATCGAGAAATTACGTGTTTTGGGGGTCCAGCCCTCCAGGGATGAGAAGAAAATTCGCTCATGCGCGTTAAAATTATTTTCCATCAAGTCAAATCAAATGGCGTAAAAATTTTTATCAAGCTCCAACAGAGGTCAAATAGCCCCTTTCTACACTAGAGCCTTTCACTGAGAAATTAATGATTTCCCTTTGATTTTTCAGTCAAAAATTTCTAATTTTTTTTTGAAAAATTGAAAATTGACTAAAAAAGCAGCGAATAATCATTGATTTTCAGTAAAATTGATTTAAAAAAATTCATAAAAATAGAACTTTGCCAAATTCAACTGATTCAAACTGAAATACGTTATGATGGGAAGGGTCATGTAACAACATTTTGAAAAATGGCCATTGTTGCATTAAAATTATGAAACTTGTCTAGCTCAAGCCAAGCAAAGATGAGAATTCCCCCTCCCCTAAAAAATTTTTGAGCTCCAAAATTCGATTATTTTTTCAATTTTTGAATTTTCTGGGATAGGATTTTAATTAATTTTCTCCTTGAAATGAATTTTTATCAGTAATTTGTTAATCAAGTACGTATTATACAATTTTTCGTAATTTTTCATTCAATTTTGCTCGTAAATTTTATGATTTCTTCATTCAAATTTCATCGCATTTACGATTCATTAAATTTCTCTAGAAATCAACACTCTATAAAATTCAGGTTCACAGATCTCTCAGTTATTTATGTCTTTTTTTCCACTGTATCTATTTTTTGATTTCCATCTGACTTAATATTTGCAAAAATTCCATTCATTCTCTCTCTTCTTCGAACTTTTTTCTTTTCTTATAAAGTTACAGACCTCTGACGATAATCGAGTACATAATAATCAGTCATTGCCACCTACAATTTTCGCATCCTAAATTTATTCCCAACTCCCCTTACTCCTCCCCAATTTCAAAATCTTTTCACTCTCGCTTTCGAGTTCCAGATACCAATTACTTATACCTTTTTTATCGTAATAACCGAATCAGTTCTTTTCTTACTTTCAACAAATGAAACGATTAATCTGATTTTATTATTACTTACCATTGAACGTTCCCTTCAAAATACATAGCTTTAGGCTTTCAACATCCCATTCTCTGACAATGAATCCAGTTTAGGGGCAAATTATTCTACTACGTAGTACCATTCAAACATACCTCGACGTATCCCAGGTTATGAATCTGTTCGTACTCGTACGTTATTTTGACCAATCTCGTATTATAATACACTAATTAAATATACGAGAACGAGTTTGATGACTGGTATTACTCGCCTCCAGCCAAAGTTTCAATTTTTACTCTCGTTTTAGTATTTATTTATTTGGTCCATACAAAACAAGATGTACTTTTGGTACTTTTTTCGTGTTTTTTTTTCCACTCGCTTACGAACTTATAAACAGAATAATACAGTGTGAAGGGCATCTCGGTAGATTTTTTTCCTATACTTTGGTACCTATTTCTTAACCTTGAATATTTAGTCGGCGATGTCTTTGAGAACGTGAATTTTATCGAGTTTACGTGAAATATCTACGTTTTTACTTATTTTCAAAGAACGAAAACGATTGGACATTTGTCCGCAGTACTGAATATGGCTCAAAAACGTGTCGTAAATTTATCATTTTATTGGTACGAAATACGAGGCACCAATGCATTAATTTTTTCGCATGACTTGCCAACACAACGTACACCTAGACTTATATCACGTCGAGTCGTCGAGTTCCATATAACGCTTCCAGGTACGTGTACTTGTGGCTGTTGTGGGATGTAGGTGTATGACCTTTGGTATTCGAGTACTCAGGGTTTTTTGCACACCTTAGTTGATCTATTGATTAAAACGTACCCACAGATAAGCATCTATGTGATCTGGAAATTGACACGTAGAATCCATTGTACCGAGAATTGCATTCGATTAATTCAAAATTGGTATTTCCTCCTGCATTCGAAAAAATTTCGCATGTGCCAGGGCTGAAAATGATTATTGGTTTGAAAGCGTGTATTTAAATTAACCTGGGCGTACGACTAGGGCAATCGAACAAACCTAAGCCTACCATTGTCCAAGAACTTTACAACGAAATGAGGAATTCCAACAGGAAACCGATCGTTATGTAACAATTGCGTATGAACTAACGGAGATCATTTTAATCAGCTCGATTTTTTTTCAAAACACCTGGCTATATTATTACTGAAATATTTAAATTATACAGATCCTAGTCAACTTTAACGAGCAATGCGAAAATATTTGTTGAGATCGTTATGAACTTGAGATGGCAGTGCGAATATCTTCCCCTTGGTCAATGAATTTATTACAATTTTTGTGACGTAGATGTGGTTGATTTTATGCATTCTTATGAGTTACCTTGATATAGGTTTACTTAGGTATTCTTAGAATATGTATTATCAGGTTATGTACGAATAGTGTGTTTTTTTTTATGGTTTAGAGTTTATGTATTTTTTCTTTTCTTATGTATTTTTCTTGGACTAACATATGAAGAATATTATAAATTGGTATAACATAACGATGCTTTGTAGGTTAGTGGAATATTTGCGATGAAAGTTTTGCAATAATGTTGTCGACTGAGTTTTACACTGAAACGTTCTTGTATGCCTATATGAGTTATGCGATCGGTTTGTACTTGAATGAAGAAATTAATCGAGTCGATTAATTACCTACGTAGGTTGGTCGGTTTTCCCACAGTGGAAAGAAAGATGAAGTGGTATTTGCTGAGATGAAGTATGGTAGAATATTAAAAAAGAATTTTTCATAACAATAGTGATTGAGTACCTACGTACAATGTACGCATTCTTTTTGAAAAATACTTCATTATATGGAAAATTTCAAATTTTCAATAGGAATAAAAATCGAGGAAAAACTAATAAAATGAAGGAGGTATTGTTAATTTTTTTTTTTTTCATTTGCATGAGAAAGTACTGATAAATGAAGGAATGAGAAATGAAGTGTGTGAATTTTAATGGTAAAAATCATTGAATTTGATTTTAGAGCCATGAATTGATACAAAAAATTGCAAAATTTTGATACAGGTAAATTGATTTTTATTTGAAAAAATCAAATGTACTTATCTGAGTGAATGAGGTAAAAAAATATGCACTGTTTTGATAAAAAAATTTAAAAAGTTGAGAGAAAACCTACAAAAAATTTAAGAACAATTTTTTTTTTGAAAATTGAAAAAACTGGAGTAGAGAAATTGAGGTTTATATTAAAATTTGACGTATTTTCATTTAGAGAAATCATTGAAAGGAAAAGGAGTTTTCGAGTTGAAATTTTTTTCGAAAGTTGTCTTCTGTTGGGTAGTCAAAAAAAATGAGGAAATGTATATTTTGTAATTTTCAGTCGAAAAAATGAGAAAAATTTAGTATCGGTCGGAAATTTTTGATTTCTGGACTCCTTGTTTTATTCCATTTTGAAAACCAAGAATGAATTAAGGGCTTTTGACTTCGCCTATTTTTTTTAAACATTTTTTTTATGGCCTGTTTATATAACCTCTTATCATTTCTTTCCAACTTTCAAAAAGGGCTGGGATGGACCTCGTAATTTTCATGCAATTTTAATTCTCCACAAAATTATCCAATTTTGAAGGCTCATCATTATTAGAGGTCGGTTGTACTTGGAAAAGAAAATGATTGTTGGATTTGGAAAAGATCTGGTAGGTGAGTCAAAAACAATACTCAGTTTAAAAATTGGATTTTTGTAGTGAAAACTCATTTTTTGCCATATAGCAATTTCAAAAAATTGACGTAGATATTTGAAAAATTGAAAAAAATTTACAATGAGCCCGTTCTTACTCTTTTTCCAACCAAAAAGTTTTCTAAATGAGATCTGACAAACCTAGAAAGCCAGTGCCCGCCTTGGCCCCAAAGTTGAAAAATTATGTGGTAAAAATCAAAAATTGCATTAGCGTGCGTTTCATCAATTCTCACTAATTTGAGGTCACCGAGTTCGAATATCTACTGCTTTTTTACGATACCATCAGAGCCTCATACCCGCATTTTAACTGGATCTTTTCTCTTTATATTTTATTTTATTTTTTTGTGATTTTGTGAGGGAGTCGGTTGGAGCACGAGAAGTGCTCAGATCGAAAAAATGAGCCAATATTTGAACTCTGTCGCCTCAAGTTAATGAGAATCGATGTGACATTCGTCATTTTCATTTTCCCAGCCCCTTTGAGGGTTAAAAGAGATATAAAAAAGAAGTAAGCCGCAAAAAATTGTTTTCGATTTTTTTTTGTTGTTGCAGAGAATTGTCTGAAAAAAATCGAAAAAACTGATTTAAATATCAAATCTTGCTTCTCCCTCACTTTCCCAAGAAACAACTAAAAAATGACTTTAAAATGAACCATTTTTTTTTTCAGTTTCTTACAGATTTGAAAAAATCAATTTTAGTGCTAAAAACGTACTCTTGAGTGCCCTAAAAACCTGCCCAAATTTTAAAAATGTTGCTTTAATTTTTGATTTTGGACTGAAATTTGACACAAATTCTAAAAAAAACAAAATCAATCCGATAAATTCATTTTTGTAAACATATAAAATCAAAAAAAAAATAAAAAAAATGAAAATTGAAAACAATTTTAAAAAATTCACCTTGGAAAAATTCTAATATTGGATGCATTTTTTTTTCAAAGTTCAGAATTGAAGAAATTGATGAAATCTTGTAGAGTTGGGAAAAATTTAGGAAAATTCGAGCCTTAAACTTGGAATAATTTGCACTTGAAGTGAGGTGTCCCAACTCGAAGTGAAATACTGAGTCGAAACAAAAATAAATCGAAAGCACGTACATCACAAAAGAATCTTATATCTAAAATTTTTTTCCTAGTTGAGCAAATTTTCGAAATTTCAAAATGAATTTTCTTCAAAAAAAATCATGAAGAAGCCAAAAAAACATGAGTTTGAACTCAAAATTGCGAATTTTGAAAACTTCTGCTACATTCAATCAAATACGTAGATAACCAATATTGATAAACCATGATTATAGGTGCTGAAGTTCAGAGGGGTCATTTTTATAAGCTTTTCTTCAGCACTGCAAAATTCAAAAATTTTCTGAAGAGAGTTATTTTTTCATTTTCTTCAATTCGTTTTGTGTTCAAGCTCAAAATTTAATTTCAAGTTGGATTACCTTCCTTATTACAGATCTTTGAAATCCCCTTTCGTGACAAAAATAATTATGATTTATTCAAAACCATCCTATTTTTCAATAAAATATCTCTGTAAAAATGAAACAAAAATTCCTCCCACACTCTTTATTGAATTTCTCTGCTCAAATCTAGGTACCTTCAACCATTACACAATTTATCCATTTACAAGTGACATTTTCATATCTCTTATTGCGAATTTATTCGTCGCAATCGAGTTCAAATTTCTATCAACTTTATTGAAATCACAATATGGCATAATTAGCCTACATTAATGGCAGGTTTCATGTTCCAAAGTGTCGATGATTAGGTTTAGGTAATGCTTATTGTTTGATTAAGAACCTGTTTCTTTAGTCTATACCTCGACGATTACGTTCTGCTTGTTTATAAAAGTTACTTATTTTAAAAATTTACCCATGTACTTCCGCGAAGATAAAAATTAACATAACCAAGAATGTAGAAAATTGCAAATATTTGCTCACAATGAGTCAGTAATTACCTTCTTTTTTCAATTTTTTTCTTAAATTCAACTCATACGTAGATAATGAGCCAAGTTTGATGATCCGTTTTCCAGATGATGTTTAGAATCTCAAGCTTCTAAATATTTTTCACTGGATGCCTAAATATTCAAATTTTCTTAAACAATTTATGAATTTTTTTTTTCACCTCATGTAAACTAATTACAACTCGAAATTAAAGACCAAAGACCTTGAGATTTTATAGTGTGAAAATTAAAATTACATCCAGAGCATGATATTATACGTGTAATATTTTGTCGAATTCGTAATACGAATAAAATTTTAAAAAATACACGATGCAACGTGAATTCGTGCTGTTTACTTATCCAAACAACCGTATGGATTTGTTTATAGCTAAATTTAATGCAAATATTTAATTTTTCTAGCGAAATAAACACAAATTTAAACATTATCTTTCTCAGAAACAAAAAAAATTGCACTGTGTTTTTCGTTTATAGACGATCACCACCTCATCGGTATCTGTTTCTCTAATCTGGCGATTAAATAGGAATTGAAGAAAACTTACGTGCTATTGGCGGAAAAAATAAACGTTAGTTGAGAATTTACCTTGTAAGAGGACGTTAACAATATAAAATAACATTGTATTTGATGGGAGAGTACCGCGACGATGATCTTGAAATTCATGCCGATCGTGATCATGAAAATGAAAAGTCAATTCATTGTATTCTTCGCGATCGTTCCATTACTCCGAAATTAATGTGAATGATCTTCGTATTGTTTTGTCTCTCTCGCAGACACCCGATGAACTTCGAATCGTTATGAAAGGATAAGGTGCTTATGTAAATTGTTAATTCGAATAGTTACTCGATATTTTCCACCTTTTTTTTTCGTATCATTGAATTGAACGCGTTAATCGGCGTGAAATCTTGACGATGTAATTATCGAGTTTGCGAAATTATTACGTCTAAGTGCGAGTACCTAATATGTTAAACAAGGACGTAATTTGATTTTTTTTTCGCCACTTCCATCAAAATAAACAAGAAGGCACGCGATTGATAAAACGGTATAGGAAATTGTGCATTATGCGCATCGCCAGCCTTTTGTTTGAAAACGCAAGGTCGAAGTGGTTAAGTTGAATATGTTTTTCATAAATATGAAAAATTTTCACTAATTGTCAACTACCGTAGATTACCGTAATTTTACGCGTATAAACACGACTATCTGAAGTGGCAACTGGCGATTCACGTACCTTCGTTTGACGACCATGTTGCACCATATTTTTTTCTTCTCGCTACCGTATTTGTATAGTTATCTACATGGTGCTTAATTAAATTAAAATTACCATAGGATGAAATTCAAGTTTCAAAATGGTGCTGCAAATTGCGATTTTTAAAGTTTCGGAGTGATGGAAGTCTGGTGTTTGAGGTATTAAGCTGGGCGATGTTAATTGTGGAGTGCTAGAGCGTGAAATCGAATTATGACGTTTTTAATGACGATCTTGTCGATTTCATTGGTTATGAATTTTTACGTAAACATATTTCCTAAGATGATCGGATTTCGAGATTTTTTTTTCGAATTGAAAAATTTGCGTGTGAGATGTTTTTAAAATGGCAATGGTTGGAAAAAAATGTTGTTTATCTCTGGTTTCAAAGGCTGTGTAAAAGCTACATAAGGAAAGGTCTTGAAGGAGTTGAGAAGTTTTGAGGATTTTTAAGCTTTGCTGGCAAATAGATGAATTGAAATATTCGAGATGTTCAAGTCGTTTTTAAAATCGAGTTTGAGAGAAATTTTTACTCGATTTTTTGGTCGTGATTTATTTTTGACGAATAAAAAAAATTTTTGTGAATTTTGTCCTTAGATATTTTTAATTCTGATATGGAAAAGTATTTCAACTCAAAGTAAAAAATTTAGCCATAACAAAAATAAATCGAAATTACATCATGAAAAAATTCCATGATCAAAATTTCAGATGTTGAAATTCATTATTCGAATTTTGGCGAATTTTTGAAATTTTGGAATTATCACCCTACAAAATATCACAATTTGATATACTTAATCAACGAAAAAAGTTGAAATTTAGTATACGCTCTATTTTTTATCTCCCAAATCAATCATTGGAAACGATTTTGAGACGTTTCGGAGTCTACAGAAAATTTTGAAGTTTTCTAGTACTGCAGAAAATCCCATAAAAATGATATAGTCGTGAATTACCCATGTGGTCATTGAGGTCGAAAATAAAGTATCTATAAATTTTTAGTTTTTTACTTCAAATGCAAACGCTTTTGGTCTTTTCTCATTTTACATAGGGGTGAGATAATTTTAAAATTTCAAAAATTCGCCAAAATTTGAGAAATGAATTTGAGCATCTGAAATTTTGAGGATGATTTTTTTTTTATGATGTTCTTTTGATTTATTTTTGATTCGGATTAAAATCGTCACTTGTAATTATTTCATTTCTAATTTTATCTTCAGAACAAAATTTTATTTTTTTTCCTAATAATTGGATGGCTTGAAATTGAATGGTGTGAGACGATGTATTTTTTATAGAATTCGACTCTCCACAATTTACATCCACAGAAATTATAAATACCTAGATACTTAGCTACGTTGTGAATTTTGTGTTTCGTGTATCTTCGATGTTGAAGAAGCGAGATGGGTTACTTGATATTTTCGAAGCTCTTGGTCATGAGTATTTTAGTAATTTTAGCTGATTCAAGGTTACCTTAGATGATTTTATCGTTTGAATTCGATTGGGAAAACACAGAGAAGAAAAGGTTAAGAATTGAAATTTTATTATTTATTTTCCAAAAAAAAATTGCTTGCTAAAAATTTTATTTACAACTCGAAAGAAAATTGCCTTCATTTGCCAGTTTTATGAATTTTTTTGTATTTCTACGGGTAGATTTGTCTATGGTCAAAGTGGCATCTTTTTTTTTCGTCTACAGGTAAACTGGCATCTTTTTTGGAATCTGGCATCAGGGTAGATTTGTCTATGGTCAAAGTGGCATCTTTTTTTTTCGTCTACAGGTAAACTGGCATCTTTTTTGGAATCTGGCATCATTTTTCGGATGCCAGTTTCCGTTTGCTGTTATTTGACTAAGATAAGTGCTATAGATGCCAGAAAACCTATCAGAAACTTGATGCCACTTTACCACTTATATTCTACTCCTTAGAGCAAAAAATTTTTTTTCGTGCCTACGGTCGAGATGGCATCTTTTTGTGAAGTTTACAGGTAAAGTGGCATCATTTTTAAATTTTTTTTTAAAAAAAAACCTATGAAATTATAGATTCTGTACAATATCACAATGTCATTAATATTGCATTTGATGAATTTGCAGGGGGTTATGAAAAATGATGCCACTTTGACCATAGATGACTATTAATATTAATATTAATTTTTCTAAAAAAAAATGTCATTGCATTGTACGTCAGCATAAATTTTTATTTTCACATAGAAATCTTTCGGAAGGAATGATCTATCCGAGCTGCTTTTCTTCAGATCTTCTGATACAAGTTCGTTCTCGAGAAGAACTGGAACTGATATTATTTTTTGCTTTAGAAAAGATGGAGGAAGTTGAAAATCGAAAAATTTTCCCATTTTGATTTTTTGTTTGAAAAAATGCAAGCATTTTTCATTTAGGAGAATTTAAATTTTTTTAAATGACGCCGTTTTGTAACGAGTACCAAAAACAGGTAATCTGAAAATTTTCAGTGAAAATACTTACATTCACTAAAAAAAGGAAAGATAAACCAAAATTAATTTCTCGAGGAAACAAATAATTGATAATTTTTGACAGAAATACCTGGACTTTTGTCCGTTTTTTTTTACTCAAATAATTATAATTTTTTTCAATTCAAGGTAACAATGTTCCAAAAAAAAACGTTTAAAAATTTTTTACCCAAAGAAACTTTTATAAATTTGAAAAATTGACTGATTTTGAAATTTTTATTGTAAAGTAATGAAAATTTTTTAAATTGATTCGTAAAAAATGAACTAAATAAGTATCTTAATTTTTTTGTTTCTGAAAATCACAAATTTTGAAAAAATAATTGGTTTTTTAAATAGTTATGCACATTTTCTGAGTTCACGGAGAGAAAGCTGGAAAACTTTTTTAAAAAAATGGTCTGAAAGAATCGTGGAATCAAGTTCAATAATTTTTGGAAAATATCGACAACTATTATGGCTCGTTTTCGAGAAAACAATTTCAAAATTAATTACTCAACGTCTAGAAAAATTAACTTCGTAAAGTTCAAGGGAAAATATGAATAATTGAGTAACATTTTCATCTTTTGATATTTAGGAATATTTTATAAAATTTGTGGATTATTTTCTGATAAAATTACTTTTCATAAAAATTCTATGCTCATTCTCCTCCTCCTCCTCCTCCTCCTCCCCCCCCCCCCCTATTTGATAGGAAAGACACATTGATACTATGGAAATTTACAACTCTGAAGCTCATTAATAAAATTCATCAAATTTTTTCATTTTTCATTTTTGCTGGCCAAACAAAGCTGCAAATTTTTCCTTTTAATTACCCATTTTAAAGCAAAATGGTTCATATTTTTTACATAATTGATATTGTATGACAAAAATTTATAATCATCTGGATGAAAATAATGATAAAAAAATACGAATTCGCGTTACCCGACTGAAACATGTGTAAGAAAAATTGCATAAATTGTTACCACAGGCAAATGGAAAAAAACGGAAACGCAACGAAGTACTGACGAATAATAATGCATTCGAGATGTTAATAAAATTGCATAACTGCAACTCACAGGCATAATGAAGTTGAAAAATACGCGTATTTTTGGTTTAAATCAGTGTAGGCAAGTTACAAAAAAAATCTTTCGAATCAGCTGCAGGCAAATTACTTCAATTTTTTTTAGTCTTCGTAATTTTATGATTATGAGGCATTAAAATAAATTATTAGAATGTCATTAAATTGCCAGCTAAATTTTAGAACACTATCAATGTGAAATATGTATTACATATTTTTTTTTATCGTGTCAATTTTCAGATGCCTTCGTCCAATTTTTATTGCAGTTCTTTTTTCAGAATCAATGTTACCAATGTTAGCAATAAAAGATCCCAAAATTTTCATATCATCGATGGTTATTTTTATTTTTACACTTTTAGAAGAAGAAAAAAATTATTCATTGATTTCAATAATTGTGTTGTGGCAGATATTACGTCTTGTTGCATACTTTTTCGATTTTTTTAATAGAAACTTTAATTAATACTCGACTTGATAGAGTTCGCTCATTTTGACCTCTTGCCATTCAAATATTCGTTAATCGATCGTCTCTGCGCCTAAATTAAATAAATTTATTGGTAGGAATTACCGATGATCTAATAAAATGCCTAAAAAAAAGAGGTTTTCTATCGCCTATATTTAGGTCGAGGAGACACCAGTTCAATATTGAGAATACAGTTGCAATTAGGTTTATTGAACTTGGTATTTTTAGCGACACGTTACAGAAATTAAATGTTGACATGTTACGAGCTATTGTGTAATATTAAATTTTACAAAATTACTTCCGAGATGTTGTCGATGTCAATGAAGCCGGTTTCCGAATTAAATTATATGACGTTTTACAATCGCAATGAAATATTAAGGTGAACACAGAGATAAATAATTCAAACGAGATTATATTTCGGTACCTAGTTAAATTGCCATCAATCTTATTTTTAAAAAGAAATGAAATTCGCGCCAAAATCTTTGATAACGTTTTGTTTACTGTTTACATCGACGAAAAAAAGGGGTTGATTTTTGTATTTCAAAATATGGCGACACAATTGCATCATATTGGGGTATTCGAATACTTAATCTGAACCAGTAGCCGGTAAACCTTGCAGATCCCTTTTTGAATTGCGAAATGGCTGTTCTTGGAATTAGCATGAGGCAATCTATTATTCGGAGTGACCTAGGGTGTCTGGTTTGTTGTATACCAAATACGTCGCCTTTGAATATGTCGTACGGATGAAAAAAGTCTGCGCAGGAGGTTTCTGCGTTATTTTAGATTTAGATGAAGGACTGGTATTCTTTTCGGACAAAGGAGTTTACGGTATTTTGAATTTCTTTAGTGTGATTTACAATGTCGAAATTAAATACCGTCTGAAATGGGTATTTCGCGTGCTAGGTGGCGAAAAATATTGGCAAAGGTTAGGCCGGATGAATTTCAGGCGTCATATGTACGTTAAATGTAATTTATCAAGTGGTAAGGCGACAGTTCGGTTCTTTGTTGATTGTTTCTGGTGCAGATAGAAAATGTTGAGGTACAATTATTTCGAATGTATTATGCATTATTATTACTACTGTATGTGCTTGCAAAATATCGACGAATTCTTTTCAAAATTGATGTAAAATATTATCATTTCAGCTCTTTTCCCCTCTTTCCATCGTGAGTGATATTCGATTTTTCTTCTTGTGCTAATTATCTTTTATTTTTAGTTGATGAAAATTAAATTAGGTAGTTGAAAAAGAAAATAATCTAAAATTTATATATTGAGAACTTTATGCCTTAAATTCGACCTTGGGATTGAAGAAAAGTCGATTTTATGAGAGCAATGATAGTCGATTGTAAAAACGAATGAAAATTTTAAAAATTGAGATTTTTTCAAGAAACTGGTAAGTAGTTACCATTTCTTATGGATTATCGATTTCAATAATCGATAGAGTATCAATTTCGAGTATCGATTTCGATAATCTATTTTGCTCCATGATCAATTGATTCGATGCCAATTATCGATTTCAATATTTGATTATCAGGTTTTTGATCGGTATTGATTGTCGTTATCAACAATTACTTTTGATATTTCAATTATCGATGTTCATTGTTTTTTTCGGGAAAATTTTCAAAATCAATGGTGATTATTTGATGACAGAAAAGGTAATGACAATGAGCATTCAAAGGAAGCAAAATCAAAATCAAAAAGCAAACCCGAAAAAAAAAACAGGAAAATCTAAAAAGGTCAAAACCGCAACCAAATCAATACCAAAATTATGATCAAATTAAAATTTGTTTTGGCTTTGACCTTCCTAAAATTTTTTTTACCTTTACAGTACTCTGTTAATTTGAATCAGTCAAAAATGCCTAAATTGACTGTTGAAATAGAGAAAATCAAGTCATTGATAATCAGTCAAATTCTACTGATTCCACAATTAATCAGCGTCATTTTACTGCCAATCAGTGAAAAATTACTGATTCAAATAGTGAATTTTGATTGTTGAATCAGTGAAAATTAGTTGACTGATTGAAATCAGTAAAAATTTACTGATTCAAATCAGTGAATTTTCAATTTTTCATTATTGAATCGGTGAAAAAAAATTCACTGATTGAATCAGTAATTAATTAACGATTGAATCAGTAAAATTTCATTTTTACTAATTCAGTAGTGAAAATTCACTGATTGAATCGTAATTTTCTTTACTGTTTCCTACAGTGACTTGATTTTGTCGATTTTAATCAGTCATTTTTGACTGATTCAAATTAAGAAAGTATTATGATATGGGCAAAATCGAAAAAAAAACCTGAGTAAAACAAAACTAAAACTGAGAAAAAATCCTCTGAAAAACTAAAATCGAAACCGAAACCACCATCTTCTGAAAACCAAAACCAAGAAAAAATCTTGTTTTGCTTCGAGGCTGGCACCTTATTTGCTCCAAAAAATGTAGGAAAAATTTCAAGATTCCTGTTTGATTATCTATACAAATGTTTTATAAAATCAATATGAACCACCGAATAAAAACTGACATAATTTTTGGAAAAAAATTTCCATGCAATTGCAATGTTTGATTGAAATTTAGGAACTTAATTTTTCTAAATCTTCGTTCTTCTTGCATGCAGTTCAAGTTCAAGGAGAGAAGGGTCCAGCCAGGTACATTAGGTACATTCGCACAGGGCTCGAATTTTTCGAAAAATCAGGGAAAATGTTTTTAATGAGGAACACAAACCGTTGGTAATTCCTTAGAAAGTCTGTGATTTTAATTTGCTTTGATTGTCATCTAAAATTCCATCAGCTGAACAAAAAACAATTGAAAAATTTTCGAAAAAATGGAAAAACATCATCTGAAAAAATTAACTAACCGGAAAAGTAAGAGAATTTAGGTTTGAAAAAATGACCTGAAAAAATGGAATTTGTTTCAATAATTGAAAATATCTATCATTTATATCTAATAAAATTTTTGAATTCGATTTCGAATTGAAATTTTTCAAAATTTAAACATTAGGTAGGTATCTATTTGAATTTAAAAAAAAAAATTAAAATTAGGGTTTTAAATTTTCCAAAATTTTTCGAAATAAGAAATAAAAAAATTTGAAAAATTTTTGCAACAAGTTTTAATTTTTGCTCGAGCCCATAATCATTTTCTTTGACTCCGATGCAATATTGTGATTACTGGAGAGAAATTAATTTTCTGTAGAATTTTGAAAGTGAGGGAAAATTTGAAGAAATAAAAAAAAAGGTAAATGATAATTTTCGAAAATGGGTGTAAATAGGCGTAAGTAAACATTTTACATCGATTATGCTTTGAATGATTTCTAAAAAGTAAATTATTGCTTTGTTCGATTGAATTTTTAAAAAAATCAGTTTACATTGATTTTTAGTAGGTAGATGTTTGTATTTTTCGATTTGTATCAACGATTTCAAAAAAATGTAAATTTTTATTAAAATTCAACAATTTTTTTATTGATTTTTTTTAGCTGATGGAATTTTCCCAATCATATTTTCTAATCATCAATTTCGACTAGGTATCAATATCATAATTTCTAAGAAAAATTATCAAAAATATATCAATGTAAAATTATATGAATGCTTTGCACATGACTCGTGTGCTTGCAACAATAAATCAATGCTGATTATTGTAATCGATTTTAAGAAATCTATTTTTGGTCAATGTAGTGGTATCGAAAATGAAAAATTTTATGAAAAATTTTCTCATTTCTGACATCAAAATCCAATTTTGAAAAATAATAGATTTTCTTACTTGCATTGCAGGAAAAAAACTTCGGATAGAACTACCGATACCTAATTCAATTCGGAATTTTTCTAGCTTTCTACTCGTATTATAAAAATCGAACATTGTCATTCGATTTTTGACCAACGAAAACGAAATTTTGGTAACCAATTCTTTACCTGGTTTAATCCCTACTGCAAAAAAAACTCCCTTTCAAAAAAAAGAGAAATTTAAAAATCCTCGAATTCTTTACATCGCTTCTTTACCTCGCTGTTCTATGTATTCAACTTACCCCAGACTATTTTTCTACCTAGGTAAATATCCAACAGCGAACCATATCCATTAATCAACCGGTCAATTTTAGCTATCTGTAGATTTTAGAAAATCCAAACCCTTCAAATATTTAAATAAGTGGCTCCTCGGTGCTCTTCATTTGAAAACCACGACAATTACAAAGTATCAAATTAATTTCTTTAATTTCGAGCACCTGTCATCATTTCATCGATATCTGATCTGCCAATCCCAACAGATATAATTTTTGAAGTACAATTATGAATAACTGATTTTTATTGCTGCATCGATATTTTTATCTAATTTTTTTCTGCGTTACGTCCCTAGGTTTTAATTTTGTGATGAAAACTTCAACGACAATTTTTTAATCCTATGTCTCATGATTTTTGCATTTTTGTGTTATGTTGTGAAATTTTTTTCCTCGGAATACACGCACATGGGCTTGGCTCTACGTAGCTATGATGATTTTACGATGACGTCAGCGTCTTTATGTGATATTATGTGGATTAATAATGGTAGGTTGAACATTGATTTACGTCAAAGTGTCAAAATTGCCATATTTCTTAATACCTACTTGATTTTTTCATTGAGGTAGTCTATCGACGATTCGATGAGTTTTTTCAAGTCTTTAAAAAGTTTGATCTTGAAAAAACCCAAATTATTCAAATTATAGGAAATTTTTTTTAGATAGGTACCTACCTACTCAAATCTCTATTTCGGAAATACATTAAAGATTTTTTTAAACCAGAAAACCCAATTTTTGCCACACTACGAAAAATTCTCCTAAATTTAAAAATAGGCCTACTTATCTCTAAATAAATTTCCCACATTCAATAATCCCATAAACTGGCATAAAATTCTAATTCTATCCATGTGACGTCCTCTTTGGCCGAATTTAGCAACGTAAACATTGTTTTTGGTTCGGTCTTGGCGGCAACATTGTTCGTATTATCATCTCGTCAGTGCAGTTTAATGTGCGCGAGCTTGTACGTACTTTATTTTCTAGGTTAAAAAAAAATCGCTCACACCTACAAAGACGTACAAATACGAGTCCGTACCCATACACATGTGCACCCTGCGTCGTGTAGAAATGCGCGTGTAGTTGTAGCCGGCATATTCGCGCCTGTTCTTCGAGCCGTTTCTTTGAGTTTGACTTTCAGTCATTTCCGAATTCTTTGACTCGTATACCCGCTTTCAGTCGCGAATCGTGCTGATAAGCTACCGGTAAAGTAAAAAAAAAAAACGTGGTCGCACGTGAAACTTTGATAAAATTTTATCGCGATGTTGATGTGACCGAGTTGGTTCTTTTCTCTGCCATCTTTTCCTTTCTCGGATCCAATTTTTTTGGGGTCAATAATCCGTAATATGGCACTTTGTTGTGCTGATCGTTCCAAAAAAGATGCGTCCAAAAAGTGGAATTCGAATTGCAATCATGTGCTCGTTTGGGATCAAGATACCTTGAAAGAAGAAGAATTAGTTCGGCCGAAGGGTAAGGATTTCGATTAAAATTCCCATCTATTGCCATTCAATTTTGACCTTTTTTTAAATCAACTTTTTAATTCCTTAAAATTTTGCACCTACTCGTAAGCTCGTGTTTTAATATTCGTGAAACTTGTTTAATTCCGTGCTCGTACATGTGATTTAAAAATTCGAACGATTTTTCGCCTCTGATTCGAATTTAGGTTACTCCTATAAAAATTTACCTATTTTAATGATAAAAAAACCCACCTAAAAAAGAGCTCACCTACCTAACTCGATCACCTGGTTATATTTTTAGGCTGAAAATCCACAAATCTCGTCAAAAATTGTAATTATTTTTAAAAAGGTACCCTCGAGTGAAAATTTTCAGTCGCATGCGTTTTAATGGATTTTAGAACAATTCGACATTTTAAATTAAAGGGAATTGTCGATTTTTATACCCCTGCCTTCCTCTTTTCCTCCCTTTCGTCGGCTGACCTGTGGTATCCATATTATTTGGAAATACATGGCCTAGTTTTCTATACCCTGACGTCAGTCAGCATGAAAAATTACCATTGTAATTTGCTTCGACGGTGACGTAAAAATCACATGGGTATTGTTAAAATTGGGAATTTCCATTAACGCTTTTTGTCCAACTCAATACGAAATTTTTTTTTGGTGACTCGAATTACGAAATTATTGCCAAGCCGGTGCAAATTTCTGGCCAATGTTTCAAGTAATTTTTACTCATGTGGAACATGAATCAGAGTATAGATAAGGTAGCATATCCATTGATAAGAATTACATAACGTTAGAAGTGAAAAAGTTTCAAATGAAATTACTTTTATTACGGCGTTTCCGTTTTACTTGGTTTTATCGTAGTAATCTGTGATTATTTTTAACCATGATCGAATTGGAATTGGAATAGATATAATTGTATTTCGCAATCGAAAGTCGAAACTAGACTTGTTAATTAATTTATCGTTAATTGAAAATATACAGACTTACGGACTGATAGATTTTCCTACAGCACATGTTTAAGTCTTTGTTATCAATTAATGATAACGTCGAGTTCGAGTTTTCGTTCTAATTATGGCGCCTCCTGCCTTCTCAAACTTGGCGGTATTTTTTCGCAGAATAGTCCCATTTAAAGAAGGATTTCTCAACCCGATACAAAAGCTCTTTTCGTAATTAGAACTCCTAGTGATAATGAACAATATGAGTCAGCGAGGAAAACGAGTAACGACAGATGGCAATAGACGTACCGGCGATGAGATTATTTTTTTCTCCCATTGATTTATCGCTGTTCCCCCTACAGCGAACTTTATGCTTGTTACCCTATTCAAAGGATAGGTGTTGCCAAGTTTATGTATTTTGATGGAAGTAATATTATGGAATTCGGTGGAGGGAAAATGGCACGTGGATTTGTTGCAGGGTTGCAAGACGGTTTCGAATTCGAGAAATGAGAATTTTTCAGTTGGAGTGACTGTGTGGTTGTTTCCTAGAATATTTATGAGCTTTTTGATTATTTTTACGTCAATCGGTGTAGATAGCGATTTTATAGAGCTATGGTTGCCAGGGGTTTCGGGGAAATGGTGATATGTGCTATGTCCTCCGGAAACACGAAGGTGTGGTGGTATGTCGAACGTTCGGGATAACGAGAGGTTTTCGAATGATTTCATGAGTGGGTTTTGAGGGATGTTTTGAGAACAGGTGAAAAATAAACGAGTATTTTAAAATTTTAAATTTGAAAAATCTCATTTTTAGAATAGTTATGGATTGAAAATCGTTATTTTTCATTTTTCATTTTTTTCTTATTTTTTAGAGGCCTGGTTATTTCATAAAAATTTCCAAAGCAAGATAATTCAGGGCCGAATTAAAAAAAAAAGGCAAAAGTACCATAGATCTTCTCAATAAAAGCAATTTTTTTAAAATCAAAAAAACTAAATTTTTTGAACCAAAAGTTCTTGAAAGGCCCAAAAAAATTCCATTTGAATTGAAAAAATTACGAGTTTTATTTCAGAGAGCAAGCTTTTAAATTAAGTAATGTTTTAGAGATTAGAATAGTAGCTTAATATCTTAATCATTTTAATTTTTTCAATTGATGACGTTTTGTTAGAAAAAAAAAATTATTAGTATCGATTCATCAGAAGTTTTCCAATATTTTTTTACCTTTTTTTTTAATGTCCCTAAAAAGTTAATTTGAATAATTCGAACATAATTATTGTCCTAGGAGAACTTAATTGAGAAATTATGTCTCAAACACTCATGAAATTTGATCATATGTTTTGAGAAAGGCCACGTCAATCGTAGTGCCCAATTTGTATCCTAAAAAAATCAGTTTGGACATGATTTTCTATAAACAGCTACATTTTATATGAAATGTCCTAAAAAATCCACTTTGGACATTATGTCCCAAATATGTACACAGGTAGTTGAAAAACAATCATTAAATTAGTTTAAAAATGAAAATATTTTCTTTCATTTCTGAATTTCCTTGAAAAAGTGACCGACAGGTTTTACAAAAATTGAAAAACATCCAAATCTTGTATTTTAAATGAAAAATTTATTTTTTAAGTTCATCGATTTGAAGTTGGAAAAAAAAGGAAAAATTTGTACAAAATCTGTCTGCATTTTTTTCATTTTAGCATTGTTACAAAAATTGAAATTTTTTCGAATTTTTTTTTCGATGGAGAGGGCCTTGAAAAAACATTTGGACAACGATCTTACGAAAATTATTTAAATTTGGAAATTTTTGAAACAGATTGCTTATCAACTCAATATATGGTTTACTTCCACTTGTCCAACAAAAATTGAAAATTATTTCCAATTTTTTTTTTTTTCATTCTTGGGAAGAAAAAGAAGCTAAAAAAAAGGAGGTCAGTCTTTCTTCATTTGAAAAATCGAAGGAAACATTTCGAAAAATTAGACCTCTGAGTCATAAAAATTGTTCAAGTTGTTCAAAATTCCATCTGAGTGGAAAATTATTCATTTTTGAACGCCCATTGAATTTGAATTTTGATATCTTTGTTAGTCTCTTTCCCTTTTCTCTCCCCTGCATTCGTATCTTCTTTTGAACCTAATATTTCAAAGAGGCATAATGAATTTTTTTCAAAATTATTTTTATATAATGTTAGATTTTCCTGCTTGAAAAACACACCTATTATGAAAATTTAAAAATCGTTCAACCTTCCAACCCTCTATCCATCTTACCTCATCTAATTTCTCATTTCGAATCATTGAAGAGTTTCTGAAAAAAAAGGTCAAGAATTGCAGCACAACAAAATTCTTCAATTTTATGCTAATTTTTGAAAACATTTCACCGATTTTTCAAAAAATTTAAGATATTTTACTGATTTGAGTGAATTTTTACGTATTTTCAATCAATTTTTTTCTCAGTTTACATTCAGTATTGGTTTGTTGTAATTCTGACTTTTCTTCAGTGATTTTCGATAATTTTCACTTCTTAATGAGCAAAAATTAGGTACCTATAAGAAACTAGTGAGACTGTAATAAAATAAACGTATTTTCATTGAAATTTAAAAATAATATTTGATTAGAATTTAACTGTAAAAAATCCTGCTTGTTTCATTTCATTGTATTAATTTTTATGAACTTCAAATTTGCAATGCAAAAATGTGAAATTCTATTGAAATATTCGTTCTCCTTTTCTTCTAAAAATTGAGCCAAAGTAAGAGGAAAAACATAATACAGGTGACATCTTATTTTCTAAAACATTTTCTTTCTTTCGCTAAATTAAACTTTTACTTTTAAAATCGAAATAATTTATTGAAGAATGGACGTTATTCGAAACGGGTTCTTTTTTTTCGGAAAAGAAATCCCCCTAAATCTTACTCCATTCAAAAGAGAAATAAAAAGAAAGAAAGGAAAAAAAAGATTCAATACATAATTCATCAATTTAAAACGTTTAGAAAGTAAAAATTTCTATATAAATCGAACGATACCCAAAACTTGCCATAAATCTCAATCGTACCGAACCGCGAATGAGATAGAACCGAAAATTCATGGCTTGAAAAAAAAATAACTACATAACATAAAAAGTGTTTCTCAAACATATCACCTAGACAATGGAAACCCATCTTTGAACAAAAAATACCCCGAACTTACATCGAATTAGAGTCGTATGTCTTTGACACGGTTCATTTTTCAAGATATTGTAATAGTGTATGTAATGTCAAACTTAGCAATAGAATGGGACTTGAAAACAGGGGTACTAAAATTCAAAAAAATAGGTCAAAAATATTGATCAGTTTATGGTGTGTAAAAATTCACCTAGCTCCGTTGGATTGCTTTTCATTAAACACCTACGTAAATACGATTAAAGGTGAACGAAATTAAAATATTCACCCAGAGTTGGTTTTTTTGCTCGATAACGAATTCTTACTCAATTAAATTGAATTTTCAGTGTCTAAAGACCCATTTTTGGCCTCCCTGGTGTTAATACATTGTAATAAAGCTCGGCGACTGAAAATGAAAACTGTGAGCTTTCCAGATAACGCGAGGTTCCCGGTAGGGGCGCTGTTATCGGAGCTGAAAAAGAGATGATTTCGATTTCCGTAAACTTGTTAATTCTTAGAACCTGTAACGTGTCTCAATATTGAAAATCCGACTCGTAAATTCACATTTATAGGCTGTTTTAATGTTGAGATTGCAAATCGAGATTAATTATTACGATTAAAAGTCAGTAATTAATACGAAGGGGTGGGTTTTTCTTTTTAATGATGAGTTGAAAAATTAACCTTATTTGTACCTCTTTCAAGTTGATTTTCAAGAAAGGGTTGTCGTAAGTGGATTTTTTCTCAGTTTTGAGAAAATTAATTCAACACGAATCGATACAATTTTTTCTTAGAAAACCATCATCGTAAGATGCCATTTTTGAAAAAAATTAACGTTCTCTTACAAACCTCAATTTTGATTTTTTTTTCTTCGAAAAATTTAGTCAATTTTTATTTCAGGTGTTGGCAACACCGTCTTTAGTAAATATACATTTCGTAAGAAAATTATATTTGATGAATCAATATTATTGTTGTTATGTTTACTTCTACTTTAGAAACTTTGGCGATTGAAATTGGATATTTTGGTGCAACTTTTCAACTCCCTTTTCCAATATTTTAACATTGATTTTTTTTCGTCGAAATTCGAAACTTTATTGGTAGGTATTTTTTTTCAATGGAAATGGTCGTTTTTTCGAAGTATAAATGGAATCATATTTCAAAAAATATGATAGAAAATAAAAATGTCGGCCAATTTCTGAAAATTTTTTATACCTTAATTAAGTTATTAGTTGGTTTTTTTGAAAAATTTGGGAATCATTTTCCAAATAATAATTTGAAAATAAAAATGATTAATATTAAGTAATAATTTTTGCATAATTTTAATTCTCGAAAATTAATACAAGTCGATAACATTCAGATGAGTATTCGTATATTTTTTTATTTGCATCATATTTAATGTTCGTGTTCTTTTGATGAAAAATAAAAGAACCGTGAAGCAAGATTTTGAAACTTTAAGCTTTGAATTACCAAAGTGAGATGAAAACGAGTGGGAATTCCTGCATTTTGCTTTTAATATGTACTTGAGTCATTTTTTTTATAGAATTAAAGTACCACTGATAAGGTTATCAGTTCTAAAGTTTTCGCAATCATCTTCGATACTGATTTCATATTACATCAGATATTCCATTTGGGTTACTCATAAATTGAAAGAAAATTTCAAGAATCACGTGTTTACGATGACGAATTGTAGGCTCGTGTGCCACCGAAATGAGAAACACTGAATTCATTTCGCGAAACAATGAGCACAATGGCCGTTGAATGGATGTTATGTCTAAGTAAAATAGTAAGACTAACACACGTATGTACGAATAAGTACATAGTATACTTGAACCGCTGCATTATACGAAGCATCGTGTAAGAAATGATGCGTTCGCAGGTTTTCTCTAATTTGTCGTCTTATTTGCAAACATCGCACCGATTCGATTGCAAAATCATTAAGAATTTCAAATACCTCCCGGTAAGCTTGAAAAACATCTTTTTGTTTTTCAATTCGTTTTCTTTATTTTTCTGAGAAAATTATAGACGATGTTGATTATTGTTAGGAGATAAGTACTTTGAGATCGTCCTTTAAAGTGTATGAATTTTGAATGATCAATGGTACTTGGGTAACTTTGTGAGAGAAAATAAAAAAATGATGCTTTTTATGACTTTTTTTTTTTGAAATTTTTATCAAGGATGGTAATTTGTATCGATTTTATTTTTAAGAATTCAATGAATTATAGAAATAGGTATGTACTTGGACTTTTTAAATCATTTTTACCTGTGCAAGTTGGGAGATATTTTTATTCTGAATTGTTGTGAATGAAAATTGCATATCTGCATTATGTTTACCGAGGAAGAATTTTTTGTCGGAAGTTTCAAAATATGGAATTTTTTATTACATTTTGACTTGAATTTTGAATTATTTTCAGGTTGAATATTTATGAGAAAGAAAACATCGCTTTATTTCTTATTAAATTAAATAGTGGGAAAATAATCTTCGACTTTTTTTGATTCATAAAAAATGATGGATTTCAGTGATGTATTTTACTTTTTTGAATGGTTTAATTCGCCTATGAAATTATTAGCTACTCTCTCGCTTAAAATCAGTGAAAAAATTCTGAGAAAAGCCAGAATTGCACCATATAGAGAAAATCAGCCAAATTCTTAAATTTTCAACAGATTTTTACTGGTTTTTCAGAAGATTTCAGATTTATGTATTTTACTGACTTTTGAGTAAATTTTTACTGATTTTCCTGTAATTTTTTCTCTGTCTGCTTTTAGTGATTTTCCCCCATTAATTTATTTCTGTGCTACTATTCTGAGTGCTTTCCAATCATTTTCGATAATTTTCACTGATCCAAATACCTTGAATTTTCTTCTCTTTGTATAATGTATTTTTTTTTAAATTTCAGTTTTGAGATTTTTTTCTAAAATTTTTTGTGTAAAAAATTTGATCATTCGTTACTTGAAACTTGAAAGTCGCGAATTTTGATTTTTGAAAATCTTTATGATATTTAAAATATGTTATCTGTGAAAATTTGAACTAACTGTCATAAAAGTCATAAAAAACAATTTTTTATAAAAAATCTAAACATTAGTCAATGAAAAAATTCATGATCTTTGTGAGGAAATCGTGAAAATTCGAATGATGACGAAACTTGCGCCTTTGTCTGGAAAATGTTTCTAAAAAATCCGAATTTCTTGGGAAATTATCAAGTTCAATTCAGAAAAATTGAGAAAATTGTACTTTAAATCGAAAAAATGAGGAAAAGTTCCATCCAAAAATAATTTTATTAATTTTTTCATCCCCCCCTCACCCTCTAAATAAGCCAACCTCGGTTCATGCTTATTCAAAAAATATATTTTTTTGCTTTCGGATTTTGGTATTGGTTTTTCGGAAATGGTGAGGGTTAAAACTGAAAATATTTGACTTTGGTAATTTTTCCCCTTTAAAAAATGAAAGTTTTATCCAATTTTCTCGACCAAAATGTAAAATTTTCTTCCAATTTTCTTTTAAAGAATTGGTGTAATTACTCATTTTTTTCATTTTGAAGGGAAATATCAAATTGTCATTTGTTTTTCTGATCGATTCAGTCATGATTTTTTACCTACTTTGTCAAAATGTGATGTTTCAGGATTTGGCTAATGAAAAAGTTTAATTCAGTAGGTATCGAGGTGAGAGGTGATAGGAACGGCTAAAAATTTATAATTTTTTATTTGATCATCTGATCGAATTTTTTGATTGTTTCCATTTCAAAATGAAAAATTTCATTTTTTTAAAAAAAGTATACTAACTTTACAAATTTTACAACTTGTAACTCAAATTAATTTTTTTTATGAAAATGAAATTTTATTGTGATAAAGAAGGGCTGACTTTTTCTTCTCTTCTCGACGTTCAGTGTGATTCTAAACTCTTGTAAAGATAAAGAAAGACTAGGTAATTATTATATGTACTTATAAATGTACATGTGATGAAATTGAAAAAGAAATATAAATAATTTGTTAGGGTTGCCAATTAGGAAAAAATTATCAAGTTTTCTCTAATTTACTCGTGTATAATTTTTGCTGAATTTATTTACTTATCACTCAATTGATATTATATTACATTTTTAATTTTCAGTTTTCGTAGAAAAATGTGAAAAGGTTTACAGATAGTACAGATAGGGGTTCTAAAAATTGAAATACTTAAATACAAGCATGGTCATTGTGTAAATTAGCAAATTCTGAAATTCATTCGTTAAACGCAAATTATCCATTTATCTTGGCCATCGTATGAAGTCAACAGAATTCTGAGTCCTTGTTTTGATTTTAGCCCTTCTGTGTAAAATTGCGTTTGAAAATTAGAGGCAAAGGAATTATAATTTTTTTCAGATTAAATATTTCTGTTGCTAGTTTTATAAAAAAACTCTTATTCTTTTTTAATAGCCCTAATTTTAAAATTGACCTCTAAAATTTCATCGAAGTGAGATCTTAGGCTACCATTATTAAGATTAAATCAAATGCGTCAAAAATTAGTTCCAAAAGGTCCCTAATCGGTAAAATTTTTAAAAATCCTAGAATACTTTTTCCATCAAGTTTACATTTTTGCATCTATAATTTTCGCATGTATTTCGCCTATAAAAATTTCCACTTTTATTTTCACCCATTCGTTCTGAAATCTCACCACCGTTCAAAAGTTGAAAAATGATCGATTTCGTGTCGAGCTTTTAATGTCTGAAAATGAAAATCTTTCGTTCAGTGATAATGTACTGTACCGGTTACAAGGTCATTCGGTTAATTTAATTGTGGTAGTGGAATTTTTCTGTATAGGGAAAAGCATACTTAACTTAGAGCGATAGACTGCTATTTTTTTTTCGACACCGATAAAATTTTTATACGATGCATTGAACTTGTAATTAACCGGTGTCGTGTGGTTTGGCGATTCTCGGTATTTAAACAACGGAATGCTTTTAGAACTTAGGTGTTATTTTATCGATACCGTGGGATTATTTTTTCCATATTTTTGCCATTCGGTGCATTATGCATTGTCTTTTGAAAACATACTCGACGACATGGCAGTATAAATAATAAAACCATATCGAACCGATACGATTTCACGCTTTGAGCGAATACGTTGCCAAATTTATATAGTACGAGGGGGGGGGGAGGTGTCAATTTTTATTTATTTTGGCCCAGGTGAATTTTTTCTATCGTTCCTCGTCAAAATTTTTTACTCTAGATTTGAACCAGTTACCTGAAATTTAAACGTCTAATTTGAAAGTTCTTTTACAGTGATTCGATCACCTTAAAGGAATCACTCTCTAGGCACGGTCGACTCTCGTGATTTTACCAGTTTAATTGGAGTATGCGCAAAAAAAATGGCGATTTTTGGCACGATTAGGTTAATATGCCCGTATAACGTGTATTAGTAAACACATAGATTTGTTTGGCTCGTATCAAACTTTGTGTATGTGTTATGGCTATATCATGACCACTCTGTGCATTTGTTACTTACCTTTCATGAACCATACGAAGTGTATAACTCGCGTGTCTGCACACAAACCCAAGTATTTAATTAATCGCGAGTTCGTTCCCATAAGTCGACCATTCGACCTTATGGTGTGTTGAATTTACCAAAAATACTTTGTACCTACACGGAGAATCGTCCATGCTGGTGCGAATTTTTTTTGCGAAGGTTTTGCGTACTTCACACGAAAGCGAATTGAGGCGTAAAATCGATTTATGTACCAAGCTTAAATTATTTGTTAACAGAGGTGCATTTCGAATACCCACGAAAATAAACCACTAGCTGGGATCACGATATATGTAGGGTCAAAAGACTAACCGGGATGAGGAAGGAGGAAGAGCTGAAAATCGATCTTTTGACCTGGTTTCACTTTTTCCTTGTTTTGGATGAAAATGGAGATTAAACCGAGAGTAATTTCTTTAAAGTGGTTTGAAATTATTTCCAGAATGATTAAGGTGATTGATTAACGAGAACGACTCCTGGATTTCATCTCGAGATTAGGGCTTTACTGAAATATTTCTTCGGACTGATTTTCTAATGGATATTTGTGCGATGAAAAAGATAATGAAATAACGAGAATGAATTTCATCATTATTTTTACCTCAAATCAGCCATTAGCAGGAAGTTGAATTGTTTTTTTTTTCAAGTGACGTCACAGCCGTTTGAAAATTTCTGGTTTTTTGATTGAATATATTTTTTTCAGTAGAAATGAATGACCGACTTTTTTTCTCAGCAAGTCTCGGTAATGATTTTTTTTGTGAAATTATAGCTTTTTATGGTAGTTCTTGTTCAGTTGTTTGAGTTGATCGTATGATGAATGATTTTTAAATTTTTAAAACTATTCAAATTTTGAGAGAATTCAGACCTGAATATTTTGATGACAAAAAAGTCTTGGAAATTGGATTAAATATTTTAGGAAACAAAAAATTGTTCTATTTTTGGGGTTCGGATGAAAATTTATTTTACTAATTTTTTTTAAATATTTAATTTAAAATACTTGCTTACCCGGTACATGAATTATTATTTTAAACCTATCTTTTTGAGTCCATCGAATTCTTGGGATTCAATTCAGGAAAAACTGAAAAAAATCGCTTAAAATTGAGTGAAATGAAGGGGATTAGTATTGAAAAAGTTGCATGTTCTCAAAAAGTTTGGTCAAAAAGACCATTTAATCAAGTTTCCGGATGAAAAAATCAATATTTCAAGAGGAAATGAAATACTTTTCTTGATTTTCTTGAATTTTCTCCAGAAAGGGCGAAATGAAAAATTGAGAATCAAACATTGATGTAAATTTAAACAAATTTTCCAAACTTTGGAATTATGTCGTACAATTTTTTTTTTTCGCATTTCACAAGCTCTTTGAGACTCTTTGCGAGAAAAAAATCCGTAATGTCCACGCCTGACAGATTTCCGTAATTATTTTTTTTTCATTTGTATCATTTTTATTAAATTTTGTTTTTATTACCTGATAGGAATTTTTTGAAAAATGGTACATGAATTTTAATACGACTCAAGAACAAAAAAAAAACACGAAAATTTTATGAAGTAACGATTGCTGCCTCTGCATAAACAAGGAATATTTTCTGTTTGATTTTGAGAAAAAATTTTGAACTAATTTATTTTAGAGGAAGAATTACACCCGAAAATTCTGCTTATTTTTTACCCCCTCCCTGTCCTTACCTTTGAAAAATTACGATTTGAGTTTCTGTTCTTTTTGGACCTCCAGTACATTAACCAATTTTTTGGTTACAAAATCAATTTTTGGAAAATTTTGTATCCGTGTTTCTACTTTCAATTTTATATTAAAAAAATTGTAAACCGCCATGCAATTTGTTGATAATTGTAATCGAAGTTTGTTTAGACTTGAGAATCCAAAAATTTTAGTTTGGTTTTGAGGTAATGGAAAGTCTGATTTGAGTAGAAATCAAGAAATCTTCAATTTCATGGTCTGCAACTTTTCAATCTCCATGAAGAAAGTAGTGAGTAGTTTGAAATTATTTCAAGGAACTGGATAAAATTTCTTGCAAAACGAGTTAAGAAGGGAGAGAAAAACAATTTTAAACTTTGAAAAACTGTATGAAAAAGTAAGAAAATGTCAGTATTTTTCATTTTCTAAATCTCGAAGTTCCTGGAGACACCTTGAATGGTAGATCTGTAAATATTATTGAGTAGAAGTGGGTGGTAAAGAAATCTCAAACTTGGCAAATTGGAGAATTTTGAATCACCAGACTTCTAGTTCATAAAAATGAAATTTCGTATTTTGTCATGTATTGCCCTCCTTCATCTTTTCCCTTCAACTTTAAGTATGGTACTAAAATAAACTTTTTATTCCGATCAAAAAAGTTGAATTTTTTTCGAAAATACATAATTATGAGAAAAGAACACCGAAAAGTCAAAGAAAACACAATCAAATACTTACAGATAATATGATAAATTTTCATTAAAATCTCGTACTTTACGATCCATGTACTCGGGGATAAAGAAAATCCAAATTGTCAAAAAAATTGCGAAATCGTGCGGAAAGAAAGTACACACATAGTAATAAGAAGACCTATAAAAATCGCGTTTTATTCGCATCCGTCAATAAAAACCCCATAAATTTCAAACACTAAAATTTGCCAGAAAAATTGCAATTTCAACCGAAAAATTACTTTTTTTTTATCTTGAACCCCGTCCAAATTTCTTCTCGAAATCCCCCTTCGGGAACAAAATCGAATAAATTCACCAACGATTAAACCCTAAAGAAAAAAATATAAAATTAAAGTCCCATTTTTCTAAACATTAAGGCGCCATTTTCAAAGGGCAAAGAAACCCTCTACCTTACTCGGTCTGCTTCGCTTGCATCCTTGTATAGAAAAAAATTCATCCTTAATATCCTTGAAAAACACAACACTATTGACTTTGGAACAACTTTGAAAAGCTGCATTTAAGAATTCGATACAATGGCGATGGGACAAAGTCGCGTCACAACAACTTGGGCGACGTACAAAATGAACCAGACGTGATACAAAATTTCGAAATCGGATCACGAAAAAAAGGCGCCAATTTAGATATTGACGTTTTAATGGCGTTTCGAAAAAATAAAATTTCATCGAAAAGATAACGTTGCGGAGGGAGGTGGCAAAGGGGCGAGTTTATCGTTTCTGCGTTTTTTTATCCTTCGGATCAACATTTATGGCAACTGAGAGCTCTTTCGTTATCTAATTGCGAAATTTTTCGATGGTGTTTTTTTCGATAGAATAATATTTTCGTAATTTGTCGATGTTTATATTTGCATAGTTAAAGTTGTATAGATATACTTGCTACGTTTTACGACGACAAACGAGTCGTAAATGCCTAACTTTTTCGAAACGAGCTCCATTTACATTTTCGGCTCGGATGTTTTTTGTATATGAAAGCTCGTCAAACATCGTCTATGATAAATGAGTATTTCCAACTTTACGTCGGATTGTATTAAGACATTGTGTCGCCGAGACGTTGCCAGCCATTTGCCTAATTCGTAACGATCCAGCCAGAAATTCCAATTTTTATAGAATTTTAGTCGAATTTGATTCCATTTACCGAAATATTTGATTAGCGGAATACGAAGAAGCGGAGTAGGAGGGAAACACAATGAGTCGATTGCTTTATCGAAATATGATTGACGTGACGTTTTTTTGGGTATGTTCAACTTGAAAAATGGCACATTGGAACTCGATTTATCAGCCAACTCGATAAAAGGATTGAAAGCGAGCCGGCTCCGAATGCACAATTACGAGAACGACATTAGAGCAAAAAATTAATAACGTAATTGAAATCTGATAATTATAATGAAGTACTAAATTGGAAATTGAGCGAATTGATTAATAAATACCGAGTCCCCCTCCTCTCTTTTGTACCCTCCTATCTAGAAATTTCCATCGTAAATGAATTTACGCATAAATGTAATTTCTCACTAATCGAATGCGTGCTTTATTACGTCTAAGATTAAGGTGTACGATTTGAAGATGAAATAAACTCGACTCGAGAATATACTCGAGTCGAGGAAATCATCGAGAAAATTATCTTATCAGAGTTGGATGAATGTATATCGAGCGAATATACTTGAAAATTTTTTATCGTATTAATTTTACGCGAAAGTTTGGAAGAAATGAATTAAAATTTATTAACCGTGAGATATTATAAGACGAATGATGACGTACTGATAAGATAATACGTTTGGGGTGATTTAATACGTGTGTATTGGTCTAATATACCTAATGGTAATGGTTGTAAAGTACATACAAAGTATTTCGTAGATTCGGATATTTCCTTGTTTATCTGTATGAATTATATTTATACAGAAATCGTCCAGCCGGTCACTAGAGAATCTCTGTCTAAATGTTCTACATCCGTTGGCGAGCCAATAAATTAGTTACCGTGTAATTTAAATATAGGGCTTTTTAAACCACACTTTTATATTTTCTACTCATCTGTACGCATATTCGATGTACTAGAATAAACCAAAACCGAGCGGTTACAGGCGGATGTGCCATATGGTTTGCGAATTCGCAAACGTCAGCGTAATGCGAACCGTCTCCTATGTTTATGAAGTCTCCTATAAACCTACCTACGTAATAGTGGCTACGTTAGCGAGGTAATTGACTCGCAGGTGCGAGTTTCTGCGAAATCTTAATCAACTGACGAGCCAAGAATTACCGAATTCCTCGGACGATTATCAGCGGTATTAGCATAGATTTCGTTTTGATGGTAATTTTTTTTTCAAATTTTTTCTTGGCGTTATTTTTAGAGGTATTTTACACGGTAATGACGGTGTTTTTACGAGCTCGTTGGAGTGGTTTTTGGCGCCGATGTTGTTGGCCGTTTCGAATGATTTACCAGGATCTGAGATGCGAGATGATGAATTTTTTCAGGTTTGTGATGAGGTTTGAATGTGAGATGCGAAGTAAATTGTGGGAGAATTTTGTTTAATTTACAGAAACGAAGTATTTGAGGTCTAGGGAGTCGGAAAAATGAAAAATTGGATGCGGTTTGGTCGTAATGAGAAATTTTCATCGTATGACCGTAATTACCGGTCATTCAACTTGAAGAAAACTCCAAAAGTTTTGAAAAAATGAAATACCATACGATCTACATAGAATCGTATTGTTATCTGTAAAGTTTCTTTTTTCCAGTATTTTAAACATTACCGGTAAATTCCGAATATTTTGGTAATTACCCGTAATACATTTATTAAAAATTTGGCAATAATTTGTATTTACCTAGAATTTTGGCAGTCATCTGGGATCGACGTTAAATTTAATAATATTACCTGCGAGTAATTACCTTGCATTTTGATAATTTCTTGAAATTTTGATCATTATTCATAATTACTTGTCTGAAATCAAAATTTGGTGGTAATTTGGATTTTTTACCCCAACTTGTTCAATGTTCATTGCTAGAAAAATCTCAACATTTGGTTAGTACCTGTAATTATTACTTCAACTTTTAACGTCTCACGATTGCCTCAATTTTTTGTACGTTTACCCCACATTCGGATGATTGAGTACCAAAATTTTTAGTAATTACCTGTAATTACCTTAATTTTTTGCAATCGTCTCAAAATCTAGTAATCAGCTGTAATTACCTCCACTTTTGGTAATTATCCATAATTACTCAAATTTTTGGTATTTACCCATAATTGCTTCAATTTCTGGTATTTAACCATAATTGCTTCAATTTATGGTAATTACCTCCAATTTCTGGTAATTACCTGTAATTACTCCAATTTTTGGTAATTACCTGTAATTATTTACTTCAATTTCTGGTAATTACCTGTAATTACCCCCATTTCTGGTAATTATCTCACTGTAATTACTCAATTTCTGGTAATTACCTGTAATTACTCAAATTTTTGGTAATTACGTGTGATTACCTCGATTTCTGGTTATTACCTGTAATTACTACAATTTCTGGTAATTGCCTGTAATTACTCCAATTTTTGGTAATTACCTCCAATTTCTGGTAATTATCTGTAATTGACTCAATTTCTGGTAATTACCTGTAATGACTCAAATTTTTGGTAATAATTACCTATAATTACCCCCAATTTCAAGCAATTACCTGTTATTACTCAAATTTTTGGTACTTGAGATAACTTATTATTTTTAGTATTTACCAGCAATTTCTCAAATTTTTGATAATTATACCTGTAATTATTATCATTTTTAGTAATTACCTGTGATTACTGAAATTTTTGGTAATTACCGTAATTACCTCAATTCAAGAATTCCATTCTATTATTAACTTGAATTTAGGTAATTATAACCGTTATTACTTTAAATTTCGGTAATTTCCGTTAGTAATTATTGTTTTGAATTTCGAGTTGTGCGAGTCCCGAAGGTTTTGCTTTTGTTAATATTTCCCTTCAAGTTCAAAATTGTTCAACTGTCCTGTTTTTTTTTATATTAACTTATAATTCTTAATTTTTCGACTATTTTTCATAAATTTAGAATAATTACTTCATTTGAAATTTCTCTATTCAGTTTTGTTCTCCTCACAAAAAAAATTGTGTAGAAATTAGAAAATAGAATCTCGCCTCTCCCTCCTATAATAAATCATCACATCTTTGAAAATTTTCTGCTAAAAACCTTGCTGAAATTATACTTTTTCATTGTAGAATTTTTTTGGGGTATCTTATTTCGGTTGGTTTCGTAATTACCTTGATTTTTGGTAATTATTCATCCTTATTATCGTTACCGTACTTTGTTAGTTTCAATTTTTATCTGTAAATGTTCTGCTATCGAAATGATGATGGCAAATTTATGACAATATAATCATTAAATTTTCCGTATTTTGAATTTGATAAATCTTTTTAACGTTGAATGATAAGTGAAAATTATTCTGTATGAAGGTGCTTAACAGTAATTTTACTGTTTTAATTTTTATTGAAAACTATAAAGGTACCTACATCAAATAATTACAGATGTGTGATTCCTGCAGTGCTTTAGTTTGATAAATTTTTTCCAATAATTATCTACTTACCTACTTCTTTTGAATCATTCGACATTTTAAATATTTTTACCCCTAATTTTGAGGTTTATTTTTTGTCGAGTGATTCATAATAATTCCTTTAGTCTAAAATAATCTTTTAATTTAGAGGAAGTTCAATTAATTCCGGGCAGAATGACTTCATCATCTTTTCCTCGAAACAAATTTTTATTTCAACAAAATTTTTCGTATTAAGAAAATGCTTCGTGTACTTACTTTGAATTTTGCAATTTTGTTCAATTCTCGAAAAAAAATTGTAATCATCGTGGGAAAATTCTCTAAAATTTGGAAACCATCCGGATTCCCTAGACTTCAACCCCTTTCCCCTTTCCAAGCTCGTTCAATGTTGACATGTTACGTATAATAATTTTTTGGCATAGTCTTAAAACCTCTTTATTTACCTTCATTAACAACCGCAGCTCGTCTCTTTCGACGAATTTATGAACACGTCAGTACGAGGCGTCTATGTCGACTACGTTATCAGCTGAAAAATTCTACTTGAGAGGTCCATAAATATTGATAAGAGAGGAAGTGGCAAACCGGTGCACCGAGTACTTCGGTATAATTACTAATCCCCATACGACAAAATGGTATCATACGGATTTTTATTTTCCTATTCTTCAACGGGAACATCTGTTCAGATGACGTAAACGTAAAAAAAAAATACGAATTTGATAATACGCGAGGAAACTCGTCATCGTCCGATTTTGCTGGTAAAATGAACTCCAAACGTCGCCACGTGAAAGCGGAGTAAACCTTAACCTTAATTTTTTGACAAGTTCGTAACACTGCCAAAAATTCAATTACGAGATGGTGTCAAAAGCGAGGCTTCTTGTAAAAAAACGAGGAAAATATCAGACGAGCTTAAGAAATTGACATATTGGAAGGATGCGTTGCTCGGCGATCCGCGAAATTGGAAAATTTCTCGGAAAAATTTTCCACTCGAGAGCTAGGTACAATGTACCTATGTTGATATGCGTGTTACGAACGAGATGAGAGGGAAAAAATTCCACCTCCTTGGACGCCTGCTGCGGTCCTGGTACCGCATACATTTATTATTTTTAGCGCGAAGTAATAATGACCCTTTATGCCTTCAATTAGTATACTTTTGACATTGAAAATTTGTGTTTGCGAATATTCAAGTACCATACACGAAATTAAACGATTATCTTCTAGAAATAACGTCGAAATGATAGATACGGCTAAATTTTTGGCATAGTTGTTGAAGTGTACATACGATCGGAGTATAGTGGTCATTAGTTGAGAAAGGTATATTAGGCGAATTTCCAATTTTGTTTATTTTTCACGGTGTTTTGAATTGTTTTCGTTTTAGTTTTTTCTTTTTTTCTACCCGCGGTGATAGTATATTATTAAAAAAAGTTTTTCAACGAGTATATTTTTATTTTCATTTTGAGTAATCGTAGTTTAATTAATTTTTGTCTCGAGTTGATAAAAATGATAGGTCAAAGTCATGAACGTATTTTTCACCTCGGTCAATGGAAAGTCATACGATATGTGTGAAAGGTTCGTTCTTGTAATTTATGCAGAATTAAAATGAAATCTCAAAATAGGCGTTTATTCTGAGAACCGAATCGATTACAGGGATTAAACAGTTTATACCATTGGAAGATTTTTTCCTCCTGTTTGATGGCCGGTGAATTTTCCTACAGTGAACGTGACCATTTTACTCGTCGTATTGACATACATTCTACAATGTTGTTAAATAATTACGCTGGCGAGAAGTTTATTAACGAGAAATTACATGACATCAACGTCGTTTTTCCCGTGAAAGAAAACCGCTTAATTTTCATTTTCGTTTGTTTGTTTTTCGCCTTGTGGCATTTTTAACGGGTGTTGAACGTTTGGTCGAATTGTAGTAAGATTACAGGCCCGTAAAAGGCTCGAGAATATACACAAATCTCCAAATAAAGAGTACACGAAAAATAAGTACTTATTTCTGACTCGTCCTTAATGAATTTTTTTTACGTCGTTGAGATCATGCAACGGAAGACAATTTTTCAACGTTGGAGGGTATCCAAAAATTTTCTGTGGCGCTGAAATTATAATTTTTCAGCGGCTAGATGTCATTTTAGTGGAAAAGTACAATTTGAGTGGTATTTTGTGAAGTATTTTGTTACGTTTGAGTGATTTTTCAAGGACGAATTTGGGTAAAATTGACGAAAAGGTGAAAATGATATGGGATTTGAATTCTGCGTCCTTGAAAACCTATATTTCAATATGTGACTCGTATTTTTATCAGTTTTTGATTTTGCCCCCCCCCACCTCCCCCGTTTTAATTATCTGCCAAGTTGATGCTGATCAAATTTGAAAATCTGGTTTATTAAATATTCTAAGGGGGTTTTAATCGAGAAATTCGATTTCTGTGACACATGAAATTTAGTTGTTTAAAAATTGCCTCAATGAATTTCTACTGTCTTCCCTAAAAATTGGATTGGAAATTTCTGTATTATAGAAATGACGTGAAATTTCAATTCAGCATACTCATAAAAACCTACATTTTTATACTTGACTCGTTTTTGTTCAATTTCCACTTTCACCCCCTCCTCCTTTATCCCTCCAATTTCTATCATTGTAAGGTCGTGTTGAAAAAATTGATGAAAATAGTGAGACCTATCAATTTCTATGTTTTTGGATATGAGAAATTCGAGTTCAACGATGTTTTTCAATTTATTGATGCTCGTTGATCTCTTCAAACTTCAAAAAGTGTTTATGTTTTTAATTGAAAATCGTATGTTCCAAAATTGGTTCAAGGGCCAGATTTAGTCTCATGTACCCTGATTTATTTTGATAAAAAATTTTACCAAAAATTTAAAAAAATTATTAGACTGTATCTCGCCTGAAAATTATCTGTAACAATACTTCCAACTTCAAAATTTTGTATTTTTTTTTCGACATTGATATCAGTTCGAAATTTTGTGGAGAATTTGAAAAGTTGGTTGAAAGAACATGTCAGACTCCTAATGCCCCAAAAAGAGCCTCAACCTCAAAAATTTTTTAATTTTGGAATTTAGAAAAAAAAATTCGGCATTGAGATTTTTTGGGGCTTTTGAAAGCATTATTTTTAAAAATTGATACTTAATTGATTTCTTTTTTTGGAGAGGGGGGTGGTAAATTCTAATCGTATCATTTTATTAATCAAAATTTTCTACGAATTCAAAAATAAATGTACCTTTTGATGAAATTTTCCAATGAGAAAAATTCGGTTTTGGATTAGTTTTATGAAACTCGATTTTTTTTTCAATAATTTTTCATTTTTGCCCCCTTCCTACTTCTAATGAATCTTCTGAGAGCTTGTATGGAAAAAAATTTACATACGCATGTTTTTAAATATAGAAAATTCGAATTTGGAAATAATCTTAAAATTTTAATCTGCAATGAACTCGAGGAAAAAGAAGTTGAAAATAACTACACAAGTACTAAAAATGATGTAAAATTTGAATTCAGAGTACTCGAAAACCTTGATTTCGACTTGTAACTCGTATTCTTATCAATTTTTACGTTTGATCTTATTAACCCCCTCCCCCGGAGCTATGTACCAGCTACTTTCAAAAACTGATAAAAACATGGGTGATATTTCGATTTCTGTTTTTCAAGGTGAGGAATTCGATTTTGGTGATATTTTTGAGATTGCATTACCATTTTTATTACCATTCATTCAATTTTTGATCTTCATTCGGCTTCTGTGAAGTTTTTGAGACACAGCAATGGAAAAAATTGATCTATTCTAAATACTACCTAAGGATTTTGTATCGACAATTTCCAAATATCATTTTGAGTGAGAAATTCAACTCTGGTGATATTTTTGAAATTGCGTTTTAAAATTTTTTTCGTTTTCATTTTTGACCTCATTTGGCTCTCTGTGAGGCCATAAAATGAAGAAAATTTATAAAATTGATAAATACACGTGTGATATATCAATTTACATGTTTTTTTTTTGTATAAGAAATTTGATTCCGATGGTATTTTGATAGTTGCACTTGTCTGACCGTTTCTTCGCAGAATTTCTACATTAAAAAATACCTCAAAATCTTGAAAAAAATCGTTAAATTTTGCCTCGTTATAATTATAAATAATCCGAATTAATCCCTCAGGGTGAAATTTTTGCGAGTAAAATTACCTATTCGTCAAAACAGGTGAAACGTGATCTGTTATTTTTCAAATAAAATTTATTTTTTCATCCTCAATTTAAGCTGTAGCTCGAAGACATTCTATGACAGCGTTAAACCCTCTTGTAACACCCACGGTAAAAAATTGGAAAAAATTTTAAGCTTCATTTTTCATCATGTATTAACTTACCATCATCCTCCAGAAACAACAACAGAAAAACAATACACCTCGAGCTAACAAAAAAACACGAGTAGGATGAATGCCATTATACCTCGTAATCTCTAATCTTTTCACGTTTCACCATCAATTTTAATATTTTTGAAATTAGTTTCCATTATTTTCTTTTCGTTTGGAAAAAAGCGCAATAAATTGGTATTCGACGTCAACGAAGTGTAAAATGATCCAAAGCATATGGTGAAATTGTCACCTTGAAAAAAGCCAGACTGTTTCTCGTCAATAACCTGAACTTGAAAGAATAAAAAAAAATTATAAAAAGAAAAAAACGTGTCTAGAAATATTTTTTAATAAAGTTTCGTATAACTTCAAATTGCTCCTTTTTTGCCAAAATTACATCATTGATTTTGAAACGCGACCGGATGAAATTCTTCGTCGTTGCGATTACATCTGGTACTTTGAAAAGAAAAAAAATTGCAATATTGGTCAATTTTTTTGTTTTGTTTTGGCGGAAATATTAAAACTGCGTATAGCGGCCAACGAATTTATAGATTTCCTCATTGGAGCGATGGCGAATTGTGGTCATACGCAGAGAAAGAGATGTCTATAAACGTTCGTGTATCGCGGTTTCCTTATTATTGTCTTCCTGTATTCCTCCAACGGATGTAAGCTAATTCTTGACAATTATGAAAATTTAAACGCCAACGATATTAAAAGAAAGAAAAAAGTACAGTTTACGTGCGATTCATGACGAGACGAACTTTAACCTTTGGGTAATTTGAAAAGAGATGATCGGAAAACAATAATGGTGCTAATTTGTCTCGCGGTAACGAGTATGTAACGTTACCATACAATATAATACAAAATTAAAAGGCGTATTATTGGCGAAATTCAAGGTCATCAGAGATGGTAATTTTGTTGGGTGTATCGATACCATGTAGCTAATAAAATTGCATTGTGAAACGTCTCAATAGCTTTATTGTAGATCATACGATGCAATTCGAGTCGTCATTAGTGCATTGTACAGTGTTACCAGGTGTGGTGATTTGTCAGTATAAAAGATGATTTTGCTTTTTTTAAATTTCCATCCAGAGTGGTAAATTTGGCGAATTTTTATTAAAAAATTTCCATTCAATTCAGAGTATCTAGTTTTATCATTTTCCATTGCAGCAAGGATAATTTTCACCGAACCTTTTTTACTTCAAATTTGAAAACCAAACCGAACCCCAAAACTGCACCAATCAAGGTTGCAGGGGCGATGAGCCAATAACCTTAAACTAAACCTAAGATAGTTTTTTTTTGAATTTGAACTTATATTCATGCTGAATGGTCGAAAAATCATTGGCTTACGGTTCAAGGCTTAAAACTTATGATGTAGCTTGAATAATTATTGTTAGGTAATTTCATTTTTTATCAACAAAAAATTGGAAAATTAGAATACGCGAATCAAATCGAAAACCATATTGATTTTTTTACCATCTTATAATTAATTTTGATGCAAATGGAATTTTGATCGTCCAAGTTCAAAATTAATTACAAGTTCAAATTTTTTCAGCTCTAAATAATTTTTTCAATTTTTTGATTTTTTAAAAGTAATTTTTCTACTAGTAAATTTTTTATCAAATTTGAATTTTCTCTGAATTTTTCCATGTTTTTTTTTTCAATTCTATGTTTAAAAATTTTTTACAGTTATTGAGTTGAAAGAAATTTTGAAAAAATACGAAATTGAAAAAAGTTGAAAAAATCAAAGTTTGAAAAATATTGAGAAAATTTAAATTGAAAAATTTAATACTTCGATGCTAATATTTTTTTTCAACTTTGATTTTTCAGAATTTCCTTCATTGCTTCAAATAATACAAATGTTTTTTTTTCAATTTTTTTTCAAGTACTACAATTTTTTAGGAGACAATATTTCTTGAAATTTTTTTCAACTTCATGTCTTTTAATATGTATTTCATTTTACTCAATACGTGAGTATAATGAAATGCTGAATCAAAAAAATCAAATTTGTAAAATTTAAAAAACTTTGAATTTGGAAACAGAAATCAACAATTTTTCAATTCATTTTTTTTGATTCTGAAAATAGTTTCAATTTTTAATTTCCCTTTCTCCAGATATTTTTCAACTCTAAAAATTTTTCCTCAAAATATTTTTCAACACTAAATTTTTTTATCTGGAATAAATTTTTACTAACTCCTGAAATTTTTTCCTTCATAAAATTTTTCAACTTTGGCATTCCTTCTAAAACTACATATTTTTCATTTCTCAACTCTAAAAATTTTCTCTCAAAATTAAATCTTTTCTCAAATTTTTCGCTCTCGGAATATTTCAAATTTCAATTTTTACACCGTTTGAATTTTTTTCTTGAAATTCCATTTTTTTGTTCAGCTCAAATGTTTTTCTTAATTATTTTCTAGCTCTGAAATTTTTAGAATAAAAAAACTGAAAAAATTGCGTTGAAAAACATTCTAGGAAATTTAATGTGAGATAAAATCGAGAGAAAGTCAATGAATGGGAATTCATAGTTGCTAATTTAAATAAATATTTATAAAATAAAAATTTTAGCAAAAATGAAAATCAAAGCAATTGAAAAAAATCTTGGAGCTTACAAAAATTTTTGAAAAAGAAAGTTTAGTGGGGGGGGGGGATTTTATTGGACGAATTAAAAACATTGATATCATTAAAAAAAAATTTCGACTTCTATCATAAAAACTCCGCCCCTTTGGTGGTCAAAAATTGGGTTTTCAAGTCAAACATTTTCATCAGATTGTTTTGAAAAAAATACTCAAATTTTTTCTCCGAGTTGGACAATTTTTCCAATATTTTTCGTATAATTTAAAAGTATTAAAAAAGTGGTGATTTTGGTGATATTTTTTAAATTTTCAGAATATGATTTTAGAGATTTGGTCAGTTTTTACCTGGCAACACTAGATTACATTTTAGCATTTTTTATTCGGGTACTGGCCCGTTGTGCTTGCGATGAAATTTAACCAAAATTTGTTCTGTTTTATTTTTTTGCAGCATGCTTCGGAGCTCGGCATATCGTTACGTTGATGTTATTCTTGGGTATGGCGAATGCCTACATCATGCGAACCAATATGTCGGTCGCCATCGTAGCCATGGTGAACCATTCGGCATTGCCGGTAGATGTGAAACTGAGTGATATCCACGAATGCCCCGGATCCGTGAACGAATCTAAACCGGTAAGTATCCGATCCAGCCGCGACATCAGGCTGCGAACGCAGTCGTATGTCCGGAGTCAGCATGTTTTTTTGCTGATGTTTGCATACCTACACATGTAATTTTTCGCAGGTTGCCCACAAAGATGGCGATTTCGTATGGGATTCGGTTCGCCAAAGTTTTATTTTGTCGGCATTTTTCTACGGTTACGTCTTGACCCAAATTCCGTTTGGAATTTTGTCCAAAAAATACGGCGCTAAACATTTTTTAGGCTATGGTATGCTTATTAATTCAGTTTTCGGTTTTTTAGTTCCTATCGCCGCCAATTATAGTTACTGGGCGTTGCTCGGTGTTAGATTTATTCAAGGATTAGGAGAAGTAAGTACTGGAGGGGAGAGATTTGCGGTGGTGATAGGATGATTTTCAAATTGTGCGATTTTTTTGTTGCTCCTACAGGGTCCGATTGTTCCTTGTACTCATGCTATTTTAGCTAAATGGATACCTCCGAATGAACGGAGTCGGATGGGCGCGTTCGTATATGCAGGTAAGATAATTAAAATGCTAATATCGACCTTGGAATGATTTAGAGGAAATGGATATGGAAGAAATATATTGTTTTTTGATCGGATGTGTTGGTGCCTAGTCTTCGTATACAATGTATGTACGAGTAGAAATATCGAACCGAAATTTTTTTCGACATGGATGAAAGTTGAAAGAGGGACTGGCGAGGGAGCCACTCGAACAGCCTTCGATTTGAACGAGAGTAGGATTTATGCAAATAGCTATAGCCTGTTCAATCAGCTCTACGATAAATTAAAATTCAGCTGCTGAGTTATGGCAAATTTTCGGAAATTGGAATTTTTAAAATCTTATTTTTTAAAAAATGAAAATGCTCGAAATATTTTTGAAAGCGTCCTTTTTTTTTAGTAAAATTGGTGGAAAATCACGTTTGTTTGAAATCAGTCTCTTTCGAGTTAGAAATTTACAGTTACCAACGATTTTGAAAGTTCCTAACAGATTTTCATCTTCTCTGGCATATCTATCTTCGGAATCTAGGAATTTTGCAAATGTTTTGGAAAGAATAAAAATCTACATATATGAACGTCTGAAAATTGAATATTTCTAGTGCCAGAGAGCTGAACAGTGAACAATCGTTCCTTAAAATTTTTAATTTTTTGTGAAAAATGGCAAAAAACCACGAAATTTTGTAGATATTTCAGTCGTTCGTGGTATTCAAACTGATCTGAAAACAGTGGTGATTTTGGACGAGGAAATTTGAAGGAGTCAAAAAGTTGAAAGAAACTAACTATTTTTCAAAATCTTTTAAATATAAATTTACCTACCAAAAAAAAAGCCACAGAAAATCAGAAAATAGGTTCATGTCTTGTATTTTTACTTCTTTTTGAATTTAATTTCAATTACTCATTGTGTCGAGAAGGAATTTTCAAAAGCATGGAGTTGACAACTGTTTTGTAAAATTCATTAATTTTCAAATTGGACTAAGTTTGAAAAAAACTGAAAAAATTAGAAGAATTATTCTGAATTGGAAATATTTTTAATGCATACTAAAATGTTTTTGAACTGTATGATTTTTTCATTCTAATTTTCTCAAAATTTTTCCACCCAGGATTGTTGAAAAATTTTAATTCATATTTCTTAGAATTTTTTCCAGTTCGAAAATTTGTCCGACAATTTTAAAATATTCCTTAATTTTTTGTGTAATTTAAACTGGAACGTTTTTCAAAATATCTCCTGACTAGTTCATTAACTTTTCTGGACACATTTTATCAAAAAACTGGTACTTGAAAAAATCAGTGGAAGTTCAACTTTCCTAACTTCCCTTGGAAAATCGCCTCTGTCTGAAAATTTATGTACATCGGGAAAAACAGGGGAACGCAAAATGTTTCAAAAATAAAATATTGAAGTGGTTTTATCGTCTAAAAATTTTTTTTTGCCATTTTCACGAAAAACTTTCACTTTGAAAAATGATGGTTGAGCTTCTTGATGTCTTGAGGGAGGAAGGGAAAATTGAATGTTTTCGAGAATACTTCTACATACAATTCCTTTGTGAATTTGAACGAAATTGACGCAAAAAAATTTCGAAGTAAGGTTGCTTAGTCTCCTCTCCCCCTTCAGAAATTTACCATTTTTTACATACCTGTTAAAACTTTGAGAAGGAATGGCTCAGCTCCCTGATATCGGTGAAAAATTGAAATAAAAATTTACTTTTGATAATTTACTCAGGTAGGTAGTTAGGTAATAGGTACTAAAAAACGTTCAAGTACAAAAATGCATTTTTCTCTAATAATAATCATTTGAAAAAAATTGATAGACAATGAGTGCTTTTTTTTCTACTTTTTATTGAATTTTTAAAATGCATGAAAAAATGTTGGATATTTTTTATAGAAGCCTAAAATTTAGGGTAAAAATGAAAAAAGAGTACAGATATTTTTTAAGAAGGAAAAACTTCCGTACATATGGAGATCATTTCAAAAAAAAAAAAAAAAAAAAAAGGTATTTAAAATTATTTGATCTGGTATACTGGTAAGGGTGAAAACAGGGGTTTTACCTGGCTTTTTGAGATATATACGATCGAAACTTTCAATAAATTATTCAAAAATCTGAGGACGCGGACATTCTATATAATTCGTTACAAATTTTTAATCAGGTCAAAAAACAATTTTTCATAAATATTTTTTGGTTTTTATGAAAATTGAATCATTATCTAATTATTAAAATAATTATAATTTGATTGGAATATGTGAGTATGCAACCTTAAACACGAATGTATTGTAAGTTGTATGGTCATATTTTTGAAGGCTGATGACGTCTGGTCATGATTTTTAATTTTAATGTTTTTCATTTGTAATCGTAATTTCATTTCGGAAAGATGTTATTTTTCTATTCCCCCTTTTTACTTTTTTTCTCTGACGTTATTCATTTTTTTTTCTCAAAAAATTTAAATTTCAATTGTGGAGCTCTTTTCCTAAGTAGAACAAGTCCAGAAACCGTACATAAGAAATGAAGCTTAAGTGTAATTTTTTTCTCTGCTTCTGGCAGTAAAAAACATTTTGATGCAAGTCCTTTTTCTCATATACGAAGCTTATAAAAATTGAATGAATTTGCTCAGATGAAATTTTATGCCAAAAATATAGCTATTACAAATTTGTGTTTGTAGGGAACGTTTTTGGAACCAACCAAGGAAAAAAGCTCCACAATTCCATCTATCATTTTTTAATTTTTAAATTTTTTTTTAATAATTATAATTAACCAATTATGTGACTTTCACAGGAGCACAATTCGGCACCGTTTTAGCCATGCCGATCAGTGGTTTCTTATCAGAATACGGATTCGCTGGCGGTTGGCCGTCAATATTTTACGTATTTGGATTGGCCGGCACTATCTGGTCGATTGGTTTTCTAATGACAATTTACGACGACCCGGAAAGTCATCCTAGAATCAAAGAAGATGAGAAAAAATACATCGTCACATCTGTCTGGGGTGCTGCTGGCGTTTCCGTAAGATATACCATTATATTTCGTCATATTCTATCAAATACCCAAACGAATTGATCAATTCGTACCCTATAAAAAGTACTGAACGGAGGGATGGAGGTATTGTAGTATAAATATACTCGTACAATAGAGACGTCATCGAAAAAAGCTAAGATGCCAAAACGTTAGCCAACGGTTTTTTTTTTTTTTTTTTTGTTAAAGGTATAAGTTCATGTGTTTTCCAAGTTGCTTATAACAATTCGCGAACGGTTTTCGAATGAAAAAGAAAAAAAAAAAAATTCGACTCGACGTTTGGCATTTATTTAGCATACGTGCGAAAATTTCGAGTATGTTTATACGCAAATAAACCAAAAAGAAAATTATTTTCCAAGCTCACGCGAACAATGTGATCATGGCGTGCACGTGTATCGTCCAAACACGCGCACGGTCAGTAAAGTTAATCGCCGGAATAAATGTAAAAAAAATAAAAAATGAAAAAAACTGATGTAAAAAAATCGATCGTTATTAATACTCTTATGGTTTCTTAAAATATCGTTTTTCTCGACAACGGTTTATTTTTGACGAGGAAATGGAATTTTTATGGAATAAAGAAATATCACCGCTTGGTTACCGATGTTATGTTGTTGGCAACAAAGTGTCCTTTTTTTTTCAATTCGAACTTGAATATCGATGGATTGTAATTTTCTGTTGTTTAATTTCATATTTGTATTTTTGTTTACGCAGGAACAAAGCATTCCATGGAAAAAAATCGCCCTTTCAACCCCATTTTGGGCTATATTGGTAGCTCATATGGCTCAAAATTACGGTTACGAAACGTTGCTAACGCAGTTACCGACGTTCATGCAACAGATTCTGCACTTCGACATCAAATCTGTAAATCATTATTTATTCCTTATCACTTGAGGTCTATATAACAAGTTATACGAATTTTATTTTAAACGTAAATTTTATTAGACATTTTGTTGATTTAATCATTAATGAGTTTGTTTTTTGCAGCTGAAGTTTTTTTTTAAATGGTCTCTTTTTTTTTGAAAAAATGGGAGTGTGGGGGTTTTGTTTTGAATTTTTTAAATTAAAAATGAATTATTTTAGGGTTGAGGACCTCAAGGTTCTGTTAGAATAGAATTAGATTTTTTTATATAAAGATAGTTTTTTTTGTTATGTAAAATGTGGCCTGGTTGAGCTAGATTTTAACGATTTTGTTGTTTTTAATTTTTCCAGAATGGTATCAACTCAGCTTTGCCGTATTTGGCGATGTGGCTGTTTTCGATGATGATTAGTTTCGTGGCAGATTCTATGATAACTTCTAAGAAGTTCTCGATTACCGCTACTCGTAAGCTGATTAACGCGATAGGTCAGTATTTCTGTATCCTGATTTGGAATTAACGATTTTTTTTCTATTGAAATCGATTATTCGACGAATAACAGGGTCTTAAATTCTTGAGTGCTTTTTTTTCAATTTGCGATTTTTACCAATTTTGCCTAATTATTTTTTATTCTATTATAGATAGGAAAGGAGGGGGTGGGTATCTGTTTTAATTTCTATCGAAAATACCTTCTTTTTTTTGTCAATAATTATTGTCTTGGGATCTGAATTATTTAAAAATGTTAGTTCTTTTTAAAAACTGAAAATTGGGAAAAAATTCTCGAGTTATTGTTTTTGAATTGAATAAAAAATTTTAAAATCGATCCCTCTAAATCTGAAATAAACGATTTTTTCATTTTTTTTTTTTGATCAAACTCGTAGGCATTACATTTATTTAAACAACGTTTGGTGGTTTTTTCTTGAGATTGATGAAGGATTTTAGTACTTTAATACGTATTATTAGTATGGACTGACAGACCTGGTAGTTTGACACCCCCCCCCCATCTCTCAAAAAATGTAGGTATCTTAAAAACGAATATTTTTGGCATAAAATATTATGCACCATTTCTTGATTGAAAAAAATCTTGTTAAATTATTTTATCAAAATCTACACTGTCTCTCAGAAAATTTCAATTTTCAAAATTCCAGACAGAACGTCTTAAAACTACGAACAATGATTTTTAATTTTAGCATTTTTACGAAGTCAATTTTTTAATATTTTCCATGTTTCATTTGATCATCAAATTTAGATCATTTTCACCAAAATTTCACTTTAAAAATTGATCAAATTTTTTCTTCTCTTTTTTTCTTTACTTATTTTTGAATTTTCATTTGCGTTGTTTCACTTGATTTGAAATTCGATTTGATGTGTAAGAATTAATTTGAAAATTTGAAATATAAATTTTAATTGAGTAAAAAATCAATCAACAAGTATTGTTTTTACTCTTTATTTTTGAAAGTTTCAATTCACTTTCTTTCAAAAAAACATAAATCAAAATTTGGATTTGGTAAAATACGCAAATTCTTCATTCAAAATACAATAATCAACCAAAAAGTAAATCAAACAAATTTCTTTTCAAATGTTTATTTTTTCTCTTTTTGAAACAAAATACATTCTTGATTGGATTTTTAAAAACAATTACAATTTTCTGCTTTCAAAATTTTTGAAATAATTTAAGCAGTAGGTGAATTTTTTAAATGGAAAAATCAATAGAAATTGCAAGTAAAATCAAATTCAGTTGAAACTTTAGTTGCATATTATATGGATATCTCTCCTCCTTCTCCTCCTCCTCGCTTGAAAATAATACGAGTCAACTCTTCTGCTGCTTATCAAAAAAACAAAAAAAAAACACAAACGTGAAATTGTATTCAGAAATTCAATATTTGGTATTGGAAAACTAAATCAACAAAGCCAGGGAAGGAAAATAGCCAGCCAATGTCAAAAAATTTACTCAAATCTCAAAAAATGAGTTTTTTCAAGAATTGGAAAATTCTGTATTTCGAATCGAAAAAAATTTGGATCCGAAATACATATTTAGAAAATTGTCATCACGTTTGGAAATTATTGTTAATATTAAATTTTCCTTCCCTTCTCCAATTTCAATTCTAACTTCGATTCTCTGGAAAATATATGTACCTATTTTCAGAATTAAGTAGGTGTTCAAATTCAAACATTGTGATTCCATAACAATTCAACTATATTTATCCTCAGATCTTCTGATTCTTTTGTGAAAATATCATGAAATCTGTCCAGGAGAAATTTTTTACTAATAATTTTCTGAAATTTACATTTTGGATTCTCTCCCCTTCTCTTGAAAATTTCCATTTATGAAATCTGTTGACATCTTAATTTTGAGTTGAATTAGTCACAAAAATTCTTTAAAAAATTTCCTGGATATGGATATAGAGAGCAAGCTGATTTGAAATTTATGAATGCTTATAAATTGAGAATCGCAACGAATTTCAAGTTTAAACTTTCGAAATTTCCTATGAGAATAATAATTTCAAACCTTAATTTAACGTTCCATAAGAAAACTTTAGAACTCTTCTTTCAGTTCTTTCAATCCTTCGAGGGGTTTGGTTGAAATGATTATAGTGATTATAGTCATGTAACCAAATTGATAGGAGGAACTTGTATTTTTTTTTTTTTTTTTAGCAAAATCGAAGTACTTTTATTTTATGTTTCGATTGAAATTATGCAAAGAAGTAGACTTTGGTGAGGTCGTGTCCAAAAAAAAAAAAAAAAGGAACCAAAGTTATCAAGCACAGGATTTTTTTATTCAATTTTTATAATTTTTCGAACTTCTAAACAAATAAGCATTTGACCCTCAAGATCGAAGACACGAAGAACACAAAATACCGATAAATCGATTTCAAAAATTACTCCGAAATTAAATTTTACTTGTAATGAATATTAACCTACAATAATTTCGAATTTTCCTCAGGTCAATACGGTCCAGCGCTGGCTTTAATTCTGGCATCGTACACCGGATGCAATCAGTACCTGACCGTCGGCTTATTAACCATCGGTATGGGTTTCAACGGAGCCATCTACTCGGGCTTTAAAGTCAACCATCTCGATATATCTCCGAGATTCGCCGGAATTCTCATGAGCTTTACCAACTGCCTGGCCAATTTCGCCGGCCTCTTCGCCCCACCAGTCGCAGGGTTCCTCGTCAACAAACGAGTAAGTCAATCAAACCATCCCTGCCTTATCTATCTCTAAACTCGCTAAATTAATTTTCACCTTCAACAGCCTACTCAAGCCGCCTGGCGAATGGTATTCTTCATCGCGGCCGGCATCTACAGCATAGGTGCCACCGTATACCTGATATTCGCATCCGGCGTCCGGCAACCTTGGGACGATAATCGACTGATAAATCAAAGCAAAACTAGAAGAAAAGAAGAAAACGGTAATACCGCCGAAAACGGAACCGTCACCAGTCCGACCAAAGGCTACGGCGTCACGAATGGTATTTTTGACGAAAATAACAAACATTAATCGTACCATCGACGATTGTATGATATTCGTTAATATCCGTGTGCAAATAGGCCTAATTTTTATACGTCAGAGGCCGAATTTTTTATATTTTGTAAATTTTCCTCTTGTATTTCTTTGTCATTTGTTTTATTCGAATTTTTTTTTAGAGACTATATGAAGTCGAACAAAAAATTTCTTTAGCATTGTTTTACGTATTGGATAATCTACATTATTTTATCGTTTTTACGTTAATTTAAAAAAAAAAATTATTTTAATCATGTCCCAGTACCCTGAAAAAATAAAATAGTTTTTCATGTAGAAAAAAAATGGTTGTTTGGCGCACTTATGTATTACGCGCATGTATCCGGTTAAGTCTTCCATTAGTCCGTAAGAAAATGTATCATAATCCGAACACATCCTCCCCTTATGTCCCCCCTACCTCGATCCCGTAATAAATAAGAGATTCACTTATTACCTGTGTGTATACTATATTGACAATAAATTTTTCATTAATACTTACCTACCTATTGGACGAAGATTATTGTTTGAAATGGTAAGTAGGTAATACGCCGGAGATTAGGTACTCGAAGTGTGATATCGTTGTTATTTTTTTTTCTTTTCTTTTTGTTCTATGTTGTTTTCCATTGTACAATTTAATCTTGATACGTTGATTACTGTCTGTCGGTTATATCATGACACTTTTTGCAGGGTTACCAATGAACAAAAAGTTCTAAATTCTAGGGATTCTCAAATTTCAGAAAAAAATTTATTCGGAAAATAAACAATCAAAACATTGATTTTTTTGAAAAATTGAAACAAAATTCCGTTTTGCTAGCCACTTATTTGTTAATTTTTTGTCGATTTGAGAAACCCTTCAGTAATTTTCGCCTGCTGGTATCACTGTAAAAAGTGTCATGATATAACCGACAGACAGTAGATTTGAATTTCTAGTATCGAGAGCATCACTTCGAGCTTATTCGAATGGGTGAAAAAAATTCCCAATTGTTCGAACCTTGGAGTCGAATTTTTTTCTAAAAGTATTATCGAATGGGAATAAAAAATGACGTTTGAAAATACATTGGACGTATTTTTCTTCTTTTTTTATACCTTCACGTTGGAAACGTAATGTACCTACGAGACAGAAAAAATATTGATGTAGTAATTTATTTCCTTTTTTGTATTATTTATTGAAATTGTTTTTTTTTTCATTTTGTATTTTTGAATAAATTTTGCTCAGTTGAATGTTTCATTGTGTTATGATTGTAAATGTATTGATGAGTTCAATGGTTTGACTCGGCGACTCCGAATCGTATGGAGATTACGGAGGGAAAAATTTAAAACGAGGTGTTGATTTTTATGGCCTGGGTTGATTTGTATAAGTATCTAACTTACATGATGTATATTTTATTGTGCAATGTGATTTTTTTATGCGGTAAGGAATACCTGTGTATGTAGTGTATATGAAATTGTAAACTTTGCACGCATTTATTTACATTTATGTTCACGAGTTAATCATCCCGATTGGCAAAATACAGGGAATTGTGACGGTCATATCAATTGTCAGATCGCCTCTCACAATAGTTCCGTTTTAGCAGTAACAATTTATAGGTAGCCAATCAGGAACCTTGATTTAAACTTTCAAGATGGCTGTTCCACCGCGGATGATAGTCATATCTCCACTCAGATCAACGATCATAAATGTACTGTGTGACTGCTTGACAGTCATATCTCCACTCAGATCGGCGGTCATATTTATCATGTGTGAATGCTTGACAGTCATATCTCCGCTCAGAACAACAGTCACGTTTACGATTTGTGACTACCTTAATAATCATGATTCATGAATGGGTAATACAATTGCCGTTTTGAGTGTGAGTGGTGAAATGACTATTACATACAGAGTTATTACTCATACCATACAATTGCTGGGTAATTGGCGATAATTATTTTCCTAAGTACCTATTTAAATTTATTTATAAGGTTCTTCTTCTTTATTTCTCCAAAATATGATGAAATGTCAATAAACTGACTCAGTACATTATACTTATACTGGTCAGTCTCTCTCGCTTATGTACACATTCCCGCCTCAGTTCCACTAAGAGAAGCGAAAATGTATTAGTTGGAACTGAGGCGCTGTGATACAACCGCGGATGGGTAAAGCAGGGAAGAATTGCGCGCGCCTTTGCAACGATAGCGCTAAAGTTGGTGGAACAGGTTGGCGGTGCGTTGCCGAACCAAAACGTGACAGTCACAATTCGAATATGACTGCCAAAAAACCTGAACCTTGCCAATCGGGATTAAATATACAGCGATGGCACATGATATATTTACATGTGGTTCAAGTTCAATATTAAATTTATTAGAAGATAACGCGATGCGGTCGTAAAGCTGACTTTAGATTCGTACAATTGGTATCGTCGGTATTATCGATACTCGAGACGACTGTGATTTTATTATTCAGATTTTTGAGAAGAAAATTTATTTTAGGGATTTAATTAAATTTTTTTGATTTCGATTTATACGATTTAGTTTCAAAAAGGGCAAAAGAGAGATGAAAATGGAAGGTGAATTTTGAAATTTTGAAAATTACATAATTATGTACCTAACTACCTACTTAATATCTGTTTAAGAAGGATAAAAATTTGATGACTAGGATTCTACAGAAGTATAGTGCTAAAAAAATTCCAACTGTAGTTTAGTCCAAAAAATTTTTTGTTCGGAAAAGATTAAATTGTTTACCTACAGCCGGTCGAGATTTCATTATAATTTTGACTTTTGATAAGTTCCTAATAGAATAAAATTTTTAATTGCAGTAATAAATACGAATCGTGAAGATGTCATAATATTTTTGAACGTGATTATTCTGTTGTTCAAAAAAAAATTTTCAAGAATCTATGCGGACTGCGATGAAAGGGAGGATGAAGAATTTAATTATGATTGATTGAGGAAAATTTTGATTTAAAAAAAAGAAAATGTATAAGTAGGAATTTCAAGTGCAGAACTACCCAAAAATATTTTGCCTTCGCTCTCTACAGCTCTCATAACGTAGTTGCTTATGAAAACAATACTTCAATAGATTCAGATTTTTCATTCAGTGATTTGAAAAATAGATCAATTTTTTTTAGTCATATTTTAAATTATTTTTTCGAAACTTTTTCATGGTGATGCAATCAACTGAAATTTTAATACATGACAATATTCAAATGAGGCAATCTCGTATTTTTCAAAAAACTACTTAGCTTTAAGAACCCTCCCTTACTCCGTCTTATACTTTTAGCTAGTAGAGATGAGAGGGCATCTAAGATTTCCTTTGAAACGAATTTTATTGATTTAAAATTTTTTGTACCCCCTAAGCCCTCGCCTAGAATAAAATTTTACGAATTCAAATTTCTTCCAAGATTTTTTTCCAGGGCAGAATTTTGATAATTTTAATTGTCTTCTCGTTTCACTCTCGGGGCGAATTTTAATTTCAGTTTTTCCTGTACCTCCAGCCCTATGAGATTTTGGTAATTTTGACATTTTTCTCGTATTTTCCCTCTATACGTTGAATTTTGGCAATTCACATTTTTCCCTCGTATTTTTTTCAGAATTAAAATTGAATAATTTTAATTTTTTCGTACCCCTTCATCATTCAATTGCGAATTTTGATTATTAAAATTCATCGTGACTTATTCCCTCCAGGGCTGAATTTTGATAAAGTTGGAAATCTTCTCTCTTCCCCCTTTAAAATACGTCGAAGCCGAGTTTATTATTTTTTTTTGATTTTGTAGAACAATAATTTGGATACATTTTAATAGATAATCTTCGAAAAAATTCTGCCGACTTCATTTTGATTTGATCAAATTTTTTATACAAAGGTACTTAATTCAATGTAGGTATCAGTCAACTGCTTGAAAGGTGAGCCAGAAATTTTTGGGGCATGAAAATTATTTTATCTAATTTTTCGAAAATTTTTCGTGACTGGACTGATAATTGAAATTGGATAAAAATTGTATAATTCCAAATGCGGTTGGCTGCACTGCCATAAAAATTATCTGATTTTTTTTTCTATTCGAGGACTACGTAAAAAAATTTCCATATAAGATAGTCACGAAAAATTCAAAATTGTTTTATCAATTTTTGAAGTTTACAAGCATTAAGTGTTACTCCAGGATTGTTGCTGATATTTTCAGGTCACGATGAAAAATTGATTTTTTTAATAAAAAAAAAAAAAAAAATGGATCAAGTACAAATTTCTTGATTTATCTTTTTTAAGTTATCAATTTTCAAAAATGATAGTTGAAGTTGATTTTTAGCCCTCTCTTCCCACTCATACTAAACCTACTAAAATAATTTAAAATAGTTGAATTCGTGGTAAATTTCAAATTATCTCTAAATCACGAAATTACAATATAAAAAATCATTTGCTTATGAGCTACACAATACTTATTTCTACTCGTACATTTCCTTTTAAAATGATATTTTCAAAAAATTACCGGGTGCCCGATTAATTCTGGCTCCCCCGATACTTTTTGTAGTAAAAATCGTAAGTTTTCAATACTTCGTATTTTTTTGTTTATTCTGTTTATGATTGGACCATTTTGAACGAAGTATTATTAACTTACGATTTTCAACACCAAAAAGTATAGGGGAGGGGGAGCCAAAATTAATCGAACACCCGGTACATAGGCGAATGGATACAATGTAAACGTATGGGTAGGAAAGTAATAATTTCAACTATAGGCAAAAAAATAAATATCCTTCAAACTCAGAGGGCCAAGGGTCATTCAAGAGTGAGAACTGAAAATTTTTGGAAACCTATTTTTTTTTAGCAAGCCATTGCCCCTTTATTTTTCATGATAGGCAAAAAGTGCACGAAACAAAACTTCTACAGTTTCCATCGTACTATCCATTCCCTTCTTTGATTTTCGTTTTAGAATTTTTTGAACAATTTTTCTATAGCCCCTTCAATAAAAATTTGTTCTATTTTCCAAAATACTATCCATTTCCATTCCCATGGCTAAAAATTTTAATGCTATTGTTTTAGCAGCAACATTTACTCCTTCAATTTTCAAAATAGGCAACATATTTATCTAATTTTTTTTATTGGTACACGGATCCCGGATATATCCAAAATAATAAGTTTGGCAGACGATTCATGGATCACCCTGTACGTACCTAAACCTTCATTCACTTCCGCAACACTACCCATCAAATTAAAATGTAATTTGTCCGATGAAATTCACTATTTCGCGTAACTTTCTTTTAGAAAAAAAACTCGGGACATGATGTCCCAAATATCATCATCTTCTACCAATGACTTATCTTCTGCAGTAAAACCTCTGGTAGCTAATTCGTTAAAAATTACCTCACCTCGGAACCTAATCGGGATGAATTATTAGGCAAAAATTTAACATTCCGTTGATTTTATACCTACTATGAGAATGTCAATTAAATCTAAATCTAGCGTCGTGTTGTTTTTTTTTTGGATAAATTCGAGAAAAATTATGAATAATTGTTTTAATAATCGAAAAGATTTGTAGGTGAAAGTGTCGGATCTCGGATGACGATTCGAGTAAATTTTTCCTAATACATTCCGAATTATAATAGGTAGGTTATTTTAAGTAGGTAAACGTGTACAATGTACTTGTTTTCTCCATTGGTTTGGCTGCTCGTAAAACGTGAAGGAAAAATAAACTTTGACATGGTTTCACGGAGTCAAATGCTGATTAACATTTTTCTACGTTGGTAATTTTACGATTTGAATAAGTTACCTGTGCTCTGGTTGAATTTCATTTTGAGTTTGGCATTTCAAACATACTTGAGTTTTAAAATCAATACAATTGTTAGTGCCTTAAATAATGATGGTAAATACGCGGAGATTTTGTATAAAAAATGTTCTTAAGTGAATAACGATACCTATAATTAACTTTAATTTATATGGTTTTATTATTATACCTAGATTTTATACAAATAGGTAGGTAGGTAGGTAGGTAGGTAGAAGTATAGATGACTGATTAAATTAATTTCAATTTTTATATTTTTACATGGATAGGTAGGAACTAGGTAAGTAAGTAGGTACCTAATAGAAAATAGCATATTCACTTTAAGAAATATAAAAATTAACGAACGATCGTATTCGTAAAGATGGATGCAAGCAAGATGATCTACAAACGAGGAAACAAACGGACGAAAATCCCACCGACCAGAAAATTGTATAAGACGGTTGGCGGAGACTATCGTCCAGCTGTAGCGCTCGTTTAATTGCATCGTGATGCGTTCTGATTACAATTACAACACTGAAACACGAACAAAGCTTCCATTAAAATACATATCGCCATAAATTATATTCGTTCGTCGTATTACGATCATACGTACCCTTTTTTTTTCATTTTTCATTAACCTTGTACGCGATCAATTATCACTGCGGCAATTTTATTTGCTACGGTATCGCGACGATGACGTCATATGTCGTTAACAGGATGATATCATTAGTGCGGCATCGGCATCGGCACTGTCTGCTGGATTTGCACGCAGGTAAATACCAGGCAGCAGGGAATACCTCTGGGCGGAAAACCAGTTGTTGAATAGAGCCTAGTCATCTAGTCACTGGGTCGGATCTGTATGCGTTTTTTCTCTCCTCTGTGCACAGTTTGTCTGAAAATAATGTTCAGCCATTGTAATGATCTTTAATGATGGGCAAAGTGAATTTGCCAATGTGGATTTCATTTTGTCAGTAACTTTGTAGCTAAATGACGCGACGATGATGATTGGAGAGGGTGATCCAGATCCGGTTTAAAAAGGTTGGAGGGGGGAGGAAGACAGCATTGCCCATAAATTGGAAAAATTAATTTTTTTATGAAAAAATTGAGTTTGCGCAGCAGGAAAATTTTCGAAAGAGATGATCATTTTTGGAGGGGGGGGGGGGGATTTTCAGGTCTAGCAGGAAATCAATCAGAGATGAGATTAAATCAAGTTATTTCCAACGAAAAAACTCAAAATTTCCCAAATCTCTTCAATTTTTCCCAGAAAAAAAATGAAAACTGTATTTTTCATATTTAAAGTGGGAATTTTTGTTCAGAGTTAGATATAGTGATGGGATGGTATAACATATTTTTCTCAGAAAAAGTTCAAAATTCTCCATATTTCACAAATTTTCATTTTTTCCCTTTTTGAGGAAAGTGAAAATTTTCATTTCGGATAAAATAACATCTTTTCTTGCAAAAAGTTGAAAAATTCCCATAATTTTTCTTGTTTTTCAATAAAAAAATTGAAAATTTTCCATGTTTTCTTGTTGTTGTTGGAAAATGGGAATTTTTGTTTCTAGTGGGAAAAGATATTGAGATGAAATGAAAAAAACATCTCATATTTCCTCACAAAAATTCAAAATTTCTCTTATTTTTCTAGTTTTTTAACTGAAAAAAAAATTGGAAAATTTTCTATTTTTTTCTTCTGTAATCGAAAGTGGGAACATGTGTCCAGAATTTGGAAAATAGGTGGGATGAAATTATACCTATTTATCTCGTGAAAAAGTTCAAAATTTCCCAAAAGTTGTTTTTTCATGAATTAACTAAAAATTTTCGGAAGTTCAGTTTCAAGTTTGATAAAGTATGATGAAATTGTATCTTTGCTCATGAAAATGTTCAAAATTTTCCATTTTTCTTCTTGGGAAAATGGATGGATACCTTCCCTTGTTCGTCTTTTAAAAGTTTAAAAATTTTATAGTTTTCTGTTAGGGGGAGAGGAGACGGAGTTTTAGAGAGGGAAAAAAGGCGGGATATTAAAATTACATTTTTCCCCGTGAAAAGAAATCAAAATATCTTATTTTTTCTTGATTCTAGTGTCAAGTTAGAAAAATTTGAAGGTGGATATTGAAATTGATTTTTTTATCGTGGAAAAATTCAAAATTTCCCACTTTTTATTTGGTGAAATATTTGATCAATTTTCTCGTGTTTTTTTTTTTTTTGTTACGAAAGACCTTAATTTTTTTGGTTTTTCCTTGGTGTTTTTTCGCGGATTCGAATCTAATTTTTGACGAGATTCAAAAGATGAAGTACAATTTTCATATCTTACAATGCAATTGAATTTTGGTAGAAAAATTTCTCAATTTTTTAAAAATTTTGGTTTCATTTCCCTATTTTTTTGGGAGAAAAAGTTTTGTTTTTCACTCCTATTTTGTTCAGGACCAAGTTTCTGGGCCAAAATTTCCAATGATATTCCACCTTTAAAAAGAATTATTTAAAAAAAAATCGGAATAAATCACATCCGAGTTAAAAATTTTAGAGTTTTTGTCTCTCAAATAAACTAATTCTGGGTTTTCAATGATGGTCTCTGAGAAGGAGGAGGAGGAGGGGGAGGAAACTTGAATCATTAAACATCGTTGAAAAAAATGGCAAATTTTATAACATGAAATATTTTTTTGCGAATATTGTACTTGAACGAAAAAAAAAATCAGTTCAATTCTATTTAAGGATTTTGAAAACTTTTCGGAAGAGTACCTCCCTTTTCCTCTCCCTTCCGTGCTTTTTAAGCATGTCGGAAGGGATTTAATTTAAGCCAGGTGAATACACCGTGTCGTTATTTTTATCGGTTATAATGCTAAGTGCATAAATTTGAAAACGATAATTAGACGTGGATTTTAGTTTGTATTGTTTCAAGGTCAAATGCTAATCTGATTCTCATTGTTTGTAAAGTGTACCGGTTGAAAAACTTTCAGGGTATTGGGTTCTCCTTCTCCAATATCAAACATATGTTCGTCTTCGTTCCAATGACTAGGTAATCAGGTAGGATATAGGTACTTACACGTTTTTTAAAATCGAAAAAATTTTAGTATTGGTGTATTATTTGATCGTAAAACGAACTTTGATTAGAATTGGAATCTATGTAATTTTCGACTTTTCAATAAATTTCATCATTGAATTATAGGTACAATTTTTAGAACAGAAAAAACCTCCAAACGAAACGTAGAAGTACATGTAGGCAACTTAGATATACTTGGGGATAGGTACCGTACATAATTGTGTTAAATGATAAAAATGATAACCGATGAAAATGATAACCTTTCATTATTAAAGTTCAATGTAGTTCAATGATTATGCCTTTTTTTTTTTCAAAATTATTCATTGATAACTTATTCTCTTATTCTTTCATTCAATGATTTCCAAGTTTAATTTAGCCAACGTAGTTACATTATGTATCGCCTACCAAGTTTTATGAACCTATTTATTTCATTGGGATAGGAATAAAAATTTGAATCAGGGAAAATAGGCTTCAATTTTTTTTGAAATATAAGAAGAAATTTTAAAAATGAATTTTTAATAGAGAATTCTCTTTTATTCTTAACTAACTTCCCATACTTTCCTTCCAAACAGCCTTTATGAGGGTAAAGCTGGACTACATGAATTTCGCATCAAATAAGTAGATAGGTATTAGGTACCTATTTAATTTTACACACAATAAAAGACAAAATTGAAAAAGCCCCATTTGAAAAAATTATTGTTTAATAATCAGCTGATCTGATTCTGATGTTCAAAGATATTGAAAATCAAAGTAATATTGAAGTTCATTCATCTGTTGCCTGGGCACAAGTATTAAAAAACCGCAGAATCCATTTTACACGAATAATTTCATTTTCTTGAGCCCATCTAGCATTAGAATAAATCTCAACTTTGCAAGCATATGATTCAACGACGTTCAAGGTCGAATATGCTGCTGGTAAACCAGTTTCCTTCCTCTCATCTCACTTTCTCCCGAGAATAAAATTTAAATAAATAAGTTAGGTACTTATGCAGATACATTGTCCAACGTCGAACGATCGTTTTCAATTTTCAATTTTTCAGTTTTTTGTCGCTCCCTTGTCTCTCTTCTCGTCCTTCTGACCCTATTAAAAATTCGATTTATGGAAATGTCGAATAAAAATCGAACTCGTTGAATTATTTGAGTTACCTACGTGGAAATGACTTCATTTTGGGATTGGTCGATTCGCAAAATTGTTGAAAAAGGATTATTTAATCGTAAAGAAGAAAAGAGGTGGCAGATTGCCAATTTTTTTTGAGGAAAGAAGTTTTTGGTTTTGAATTGAAAATTTTTGAAAAATTAACGATATTATTCGTTGAAAAAATTAAGAAATAAGAAAAATTGTAAGTATTTCAAAAAGAAAATATCAATTTGTATAAATGATACTATTGAATAATCATCTTTTAAATTACCTATTTGAGTTACGTGCGAATATCTAATGATTTTGGTATCTATTTCTGGTCAAAATTGTGAGTTTGTAATTTTATTTCTGAAACAGTTTAAATTTTATTTTGAAATGGAAAGTTTTGAAAATATTTAAGATGTTTAATTTCAAAAAATTACCAAAATTACGACTTTTGAAACAAAAAATTTGATTCTGGGTACCTAGACCTACGTAAACAATTTCTGCTTTAAAGAAAAAGAAAAAATCAAACCAAATTTTGGGCACCATTTCCTCTTCCCATTTAATAAAAAATACATGCATAATTGATTGTTTTAGATTTTAAAAAATAACTTGAATCGGGAGCAAAGGAGGAGAGTGCTGGAAAATCCCCTCTCAACGATTTTCCCGGGTGAACATTGAAAGAACATATTAAAATTGATTGAATCCCAGAGTAAGTAATCTCAAAAATAGTCCATTTTTTTAATTTACAAAAATTTTAACAGTAATGGCTAAAAAACGAGCGTCGAATATTTTTTTGCAGCACTTATGCTTCATCACTCGTAAAAAAAAAATGTTTAAGTAATGATTTTAAGAAAAACGTAGTAGGTATTGAATCAAGTTTTTGTAAATTTAAAATGAATTGAAGTCACATTTTAGAAAATTTTTGATAAAATATTCAAAATATGGGGTAAAGTTTTTAAAAAAATTAGCTTAAATAGGTAAACTTACTTATAAAATTTTTGTTTGTTGTAAAATTGTTATTATTTAATGGTAATGACTTCATAACTTCTTGTGGTGGAATTTTCAAGAAATTTTTCGACAAAATTTACAATATAATTTGTGATAACATTTATCACAGTTTTTGATGATTTTTTCAAAATTCTGTGCCATTTTTTATCGAGTTGAATTTTTCCTTAAAATTTTGTGCTAGAATTTTCAATAGATTTTGTGGAAAAATTCTGAACGTACATATTTTAAACTTATATACGAGTAAAAATTTTCTAGTGTTGAAATTCTAAAAAATTACGAGGAAAATTTTTCAACAATTATGGAGAAAGATTTCAAATTAAACTTGAGGTAAAGTTCTTATCAATTTTTTTGGTAAATTTTATTTACCTAGTAATGAAAAAGTTGTTAAAAAATTATGAATGTAGAAAATTTTATGGTAAGGTTGATGAATTTTCAAAAGGTTTCGGGTTCAAATTTTAAATAATTTATTTACTTGCCTATGAAATTACAATTATTGAAAGAAAGAACTTAAAAAGAGCACAATTTGTAAAACCCAATTGAAATACAATTTTCACGGCGAAGGGGCAAGGGGGTTATACATTTTCTATATCTTCAATTCGACCATCAAAATTGAAATTTTCCAACATTTTCCTCGTCTCGCAATATTTTCCAACATCTTGGTTGTATTTATGAAACTAAAAATTTATTTTCTAAAATTTCAAATTATTCAACTTCAAAATCAGCTACCCCTCTTACCCTCCCATTGACCACAAAAAAGAAGATAAATTTGACCCACCTGCCGACAGTGCCGACGAGAAATTACCTACACCACAATTTCATTCAAATTACTTTCCAATTAAATCACGAGTATAAAATCAATCATATCTGCGAGACGTATTTGTCAATATGAAAAATTAATTCGAAACATTGCTATTTAATGGTTAATAATAATTACCAGAATGAAAATCGTCTTCGTTGCTGGTTTGTTTGATTTCAACTTATTACTTAATTTGATAACGTTATCGATAAATAGCATTAATTATGCATAATTTTATTAAGAAAAGTAATTAAATCCAGTCTGAGTACTGAGCATCGTGTAGCTCGTAAAAGCGGTACATCTACGTACCTATATCCAATAAACCTATTACAACTACCTTGTAAACCTCCTATTCTTATCATAATAGGTATATACTAAGTACCTACAACTACTTCAGAAGCAATTTACTTTCAGGTTGGATAATTTGTCAAAAATTATATCGGTTTTTGGCCAACTTAGTTAATATGTTCGAGAAGGGAAAAAAATTAGATATGTTAATTAAATCATTATATCGTTAAATCAGAGTTACTTAAATAGATTTTAAACTTGATTTTTACCCCACGTTAAGTAATATTCTTTTATCAATCGATTACGAATTTTGATTACGATGGGCCATAAAGCAACAAAATAACATCTCGAAATATCCCAAGTTGATAAATCATACGATATTACCTACTTATGGGAAAACACCGATACCAAAAAATTGAGAAAAATAAAATTAAAAAAATGCAACGAGTAGAAAAATTAAACGAGACATACCAAACTCGAATCACGGATCCGGAACATTACAATGATCCATAGTTTAGATCCGGGATAAGTCGATGCATAGAAAAATCCCACTATACTGACGATCACGTCTATTATATTAGTTTACATAACCAGTGAGATCAAAATTTTTTGCAAGGTGAAATCAAATTTACTCAGCCATTTTTCTTCCAAGCACTAAGTAGGATTTTTTCCATTATAATTTGCTCATTTCACGTACACGATTGCGATTGTACCTATTCATTGATGTTCTAAAACGCCATGAAATAAGATGGCAAGTTCTCAACAATGCTGACAAAAAGACTTTTGTATGATAATTTATCGTGTTAATGGCTCGCTGAAGATCGGCAAAAACGTGGGTGATCAAATAAAAACGCCCTTTTAAGTGGACATTGTAAGAGAAAATTGATGTCGAAGTTACAGGTGGTCAATTTTATTCAACTTGAGATTACGATTATTTGGTATGACGTATCCATCGAGCTGATCGAGCAATATGAACAAGTAGATAGGTAAACTGAGCAAAACACCATTTTCATAATAAAAAAATGTATAAAACGAATATTTTATCGTGTTTTTAACGTAATAATTATTCATTTTGAAGAAAAACCAACATGACTGAAAATCTAACCTAGCTGGTATGATTTCTACCTCGAGCAGGTATAATAAACCCCATGGTGAGATAAAAACGAAACAATCGATCAGCCAATCAAAATTCGATGTTGGATTAAAATTCGTACATGTTTTTTCGTCTCCTGGTGAAATAAAGTCATCAGAAAAGGATCTGGCGGGGTAAGGGGGTGATTTGACCTCTGGTGGAACTTTTTTGTGCCATTTGATTTATCTTGGTGGAAGATGATTTTAGAGCAAATGAGCCAATTTTTATCTCATCCTTGGAGCATCGAAGCCCTAAAAAATGTGATTTCAAAGCTAAAAATTCAATCTATGCAAATTCTCGATCAATTTTTTTCCAACTTGGTACATAGGTAGAGACAACAGAAGGACCTCGAATTTTTTCAGATTTTTTCAATCACTTTAATGACCTTGAATTCAACTTTGAAAATTTCAAATCGCTCTGGAAGATACAATTTTTAGATGGGCAGAAAAACAACTCAATTTTTTTCAATTTTTTTTTGAAACTTGAAGTGTAAATGGAGGTGAAATTTTTTCAGATTTTTTAAATCATTTTAATCACCTTAAATTTAACTTTGAAAATTTCAAATTTTCCTGGGAGGCACAATTTTTAGATGGGCAGAGAAATTTTTTTCTACGTTTTTCAATCTATTTCATACCGTTTAGAATTTTTTTTAGATTTTTTTAAACGATGGAAATTGGTCAAATATTCAAAAAACTGAGAAATTGATGAAAACGATTATTTACACCGGTTTTTGAATTTTTGACCAACTTTTATTGTTTGAAAAAGTCTGAAAAAAATCTGAGGAGTGCGAAATACGAGTAGATTGAAAAACATCAGAAAAAAAATTTTTCAACCATCTCAAAATTGTGTCTTTCAGGGCGATTCGAAATTTTCAGTCACATTTAAGGTGATTTAAAAGGTTGAGAAAATCTGGAAAAATTTGAATTTGGGAAGATGGAATTTTTAGCTTGGAAATCACGTATTTTGAGACCTCAGCCCCCCCTCCGCTCCGGGGGAAGATAATTCGCTCGTGCGCTCTAAAATCAAAATACATTGAGGGATATAAACATTTTTATCAAGCTCCAGCAGAGGTCAAATTACATTAGGCCAAATTCTTTCTAAAATTTGAATAAAATCATTTTCTAGATTAATAACGAACTGAGTGTCTATGTCGCGTACATTCGAGTTGATTATGGTTCATGATTTCAGGTTTGAATACATCGATTACTTAGTTGTTTATCCGAGTTCAAAGCTCCGATAATAATTATCAACGTATAAAAATATGGGGCTGGTGTTACATTAACTGCAGTGGCAACTCATTCTTGATTATTGTATTTGTCGTTTGCAAACTGCCAGATCAATTTTAATCGTAAAATATGTACCTATTAAAAACGTCATTCCCAACAGAAAACCCATTATCGAGCATAATGGGTGAACCGTATTCTTATGGATTTTTCGTCTCGAATCGATAACTAAAGATGATAATTTCGAATTATGTAACGTCTCGTTGAAAAAAAATCATTTTAAATTTTTCCTCAAAAATTTAGGTGCTTACTCGATTTCCCTATTTGAAAAGTCATTCACCTTGTTCTTCATCATAATGATTCATATGTTTACTGGACGAATCGCCAGCTATGATATGGCTTTGAATACTCAATTACCTAGCTGTGTTTTTTAAATCATGTAGAAGACTTCAAGTCTTCGAAAAAATGAGAGGAAAATATTTCAAGAGAAAGGAGCTCGAGTAGGTACCTATTTCATAATCTAAAGAAATGGGAGAAAATCAACGTTGATTGACATTTAATGACACCTACGAAACCGGAAGTGAATTCATTGAACCGGATATTGTAACAGGATCATAAGTTATTATATGGAAAAAGTGCTTACTAGGCAATAAAAAATACTGGTCAACAAAATTATAAAATTATTTTAATGGATTATAATTAGTTAATATTCTTCAAATCGAAATACCTAATACTTTTTGAATACCTCGAAAGGTTAATGACTTATACCCAAACCATAAAAAAATTTAGATAGGAACATTATACCTTCCAATACGATATTTTATGAACTTTATGGTAAACTGGCAGCCATACGTGATAAGAAAACAAAAGATGATTTATATTGGATATTTTTTTTTTCAGCAAGTATTTAACTGACGTCACAAAGAAATAGATCACAAATATTTTTTACACGCCGGTAGTCTCAACTTCCATATAAGAAGTTCACTTTAAGCTGGTAATCGAGTAATGAAATGATCAAGTTATGGAGGTGATTTCAAACTGGTATGCAGCTCTCGCGTTGGAGATCTAACTGTAATAGGTACTAACCTGACGGATGGTTTAATGAGAAATTTTTTTAGGAGAAAATCTAGGTATGACTGATGACCTGCTTGAAATTTTCCCTTATTTTTTTTTTTTTTAAATTTTGCAACTGGTTAAGGTAAAGGAATGGGCTATTAATTTTATTGATTTATGTTATTAAAAAAAATTATGTTTTTGAAATTTAAAAAAAGCTAAATTAAGACAAACGTCGAATATTTTCAAGTGGCGGTAAATTATCAGGTAGCGTATGGAACGAAGGTCGTTCGTATTTTTATTTTTGCTTCATTCATAAATTGTAAGGTTGAGTTTCTTACCATAAGTTCCATAAAGTGTGAAAATACAGCAGCAGCAATAATGTACCTTTGAAATTATTTCAAGTATGCAGGATCTTCACAACCAATCGTTGGAATATTTTACAATGGGGTTTTCAAATTTGCTCGTCCACACAATAACACTTTCATTCGAAACAATTGTAAAAAAATACGATTAAATTGATAGTAAAAAATTCTAATTTCCATGAATTTAAGCAAACTCGAAAAATTATTGCAATCAGTCACAATCACTCGCGAAAAAGCACAATAACGTGATTAAAACGATGCAAAATTGATACGATTTGAAAAAAAAAAATTAATACGAATCGCGATAGTTTCGATAATTCATAAAAAATTAATGTATAATCGGTTCAAACCCGTAAGTAGGATGCGCGCGCATCCGGTTCGCGAACTGTACAAGAACGGCTGACGCGGCTCGAAGCGTAATGCAAACTGTTTGGCGAAACTTTACTAGTACAGAAGAAAACATACAGAAAACTTGACTATTCCGTTTAGACGTACAATTGGTAGGAATATTGCTCCCAGACGTGGAGTCGATGTTTTTTTACGGATTTTTTTTTTGAAAGCAAGTTGCTGAACATCATCCGGATGGATTGCTTTTGGCATGGTACATAAAAACGTTGGCCAATGGAAGTTTGCTGCAGGGTGTGAGAGAAGAATTTTTGAGGAAGGCTGATGATTTTTTTCAAACTGAATTATTTTTTGGTTTGATAATTTGAAAATTTATTATTGTTATGAAAATGGGATTGGCATTTAGTGAGTGATTATCAAGTAGAATTTTTTCAATAAGTAAATGAAGAGGGAGTGAGACGAAATAGTGTCTGTTGCGTTCAAAAAATCTAAAAAAAATTGAAGGCATTTTTGGTAATATTTTGAAAACAATTTGTGTGGATATTTTTGCAAAAAAATACCAGGAATATTTTCAACTCAATAAAATCATTGGTGAAGTTTTTCCACCCTCTATTACTCGAATTTTTGAAACTTCGCAGATTTTTTTTCATTTTGAATGAAAATCTAGAGATGCGAAATCACCAGCAATAATTTTTAATTTTTTATGGGATGGGTTAATAAATATATTCTTACACTGGAGTCATTTTAGGAAAAATATTTTTGTTGATTTTTCCCCCAAATATTTAAATTCCTTAAATGTGAAAAATTATAAAATTAATACTTCTAAGGTCCTCTGAAAAATCTGTAGGTACCAAAAAAATGTTAGGAAAAAATATTCATTCAAAAACTATTTTAAAAAAAAAAATCAAGGTTTTTAAATTAAAGAAAAAATTTAGCCTTATTGGTTTTAAATGAACTTGATTTGGAATCGTACTTATTAAGAAGGAATTTAATTGAGATTTGGAAAAAAGCTGATTTAAAAGTAATTCAACGTTCCCCTTTTCAAGTATTTCCAAGAAAAGTCCTTCACAAAAAATGAAATTTCAATGATAAATTTTATAGTTGTTTTCTTATCGGAGTGGTGAGTGGAGGGACCCCTCCGGTTTGAATTTTTTGGAACCGGAGGCACTGTTTCAAGTCCTGGAGCTAGAGCCGGAGAAAGGTGGGTCCATCTGGATACCTGAAACGGTCAAAAATCTGAAACAAAGCTGGAGAGAGGAGAGTTCCTCTTCGGACGATTTTTGGGAACCGGAGGTGAAGCTGGAGGCATTTTTGAAAAAATTTCGGAACTGGAGACGGTGCCGGAGGCACTTTTTTAAAAGTTCTGGAACTGGAGTCGGAGGGACTTGAATTAAAAATCTCATAACTAGAGCCGAAGGGACCAGACCTCTTCTCTCCGGATCCCTGATTTTCGCATTTCGCTCTAAAAATGACTCAAAAAAAAAGGAATATACATATGAAAAATTTCAGAGGTTTAATTCTTGAGGCTCGTATACATACGGACGTGAAAATGGCTCTCAGACCAAATTCCTGGGAAAATTTCTCAAAAAAAATTTTAAAAAATGCAAAAACCGATTTTTTGCTCGGTTCGTTAATTCCTTGAAACGATTTCACTTTCCAATTCAAATTCTGAAAAATTTCGAGAAAATGTATTTTGGACTTTTAAAAAAATTTTAAAAATGGAATTTGAGTTGACACAAAATTTTCAATTTTTTGTTTCTATAAAAATTCCTATTTCGTTTGATTCCCCAAAGGAAGAATTAATATCCTTCTATAATTTTTTATCAATAATAAACTGAAAATTTGGTATTTCAGTTAATTGTGAAATACCTACCCATAAAATTAATTTTTTTCTTTGAGAAACACCTACCACTATTTTTTTGCCATAAATTGTTCGATGAGAATATTTGAAAAAAATTCAATACTATCACCATTATTTTTTCAAAGTTTTTTATATTGTTGTGTAGAACAGAGCCATAGCCAAAAGGGTATTTTTGAAAAAAATCAAAAACTCCCCAAATTTTACGAAATCTGCAAATTTTCAGTCCTTTGGTAGAGGGAAAAAATAATTTTAAAGCCAATGGCTCACGGCAGTGTAGTAACTCAAATTGCAACTTTTCAGGACGGACTGAGATTCACAGATTGTAAAATTATCCAAAAGCGGTAAAATTACGTTTTTTTTAAAAATTGTCTCACTTCGAGATTCTTTGGTTCCATCATTCTTTGGGTTGTGAAGCTCAATTTTTTTTAAGTCGTTTATTCAAAGTAAACTATAAGTACATACCTCCCAATTTTCGTCAAAATCCAATTTTTTACCCTTCCTTATTACAATTATTTATTTACTTAGACAGGTGTTAGATAAATTCATAAGCAAGGTCCTAAAAATTTCAAGTAGGAAAGCACGAGTAAGAAATTTCATACTTTCAAACCGATGTGCACGGATATTTCAGAAAAAAATTTTCTTTTCCAAGCGAACGCTTCGTGGTGATGAACGAACATGCCGCAAAATTTTACGCTGTTTGATGCTTTTAACGAGGTATTATAGAGGTAATAATTAAGAGAAAGGTTCTACTAGTTTTTACGCCGTCCAAGTATCATAAGATGTTTCGTAAATAAGAAAGCAAATCGTGTATTAATAAAATGGATGGTTTAGGTAATTCGTATTCTATTTTACCTACTCAACAAAAAATCTATTCTGCATTATACTTTGAAAACCCCGACAAAAATTATTATTCATCTAAAAAAAAAAAAAGGTCATTGATAGGTTTAGGTACCTTGGTGATTTTTTTTTTTCAAAACGTGGTTTTCATTTTCAAAAAATTCTCCACAAAATTAATGCTAAACTTTTGAACACCATGTACGATGAGCTCCAAGAAATCTTTATAAAATCAAATAAAAAGCGTGTACCGAGGTACCGACCCAATTATTAACGAAATGGTAGCAACCAGAGCATTTCAACAAATCGCAGATTCGAGTAATTGCAGGTATGTAAGACTGGCGGCTGTTTTTTAATCGGCGAACTCCAGACGGCCAGTTTAAAGGCCTCTGCCATCCATCTCATTTCAGGTACCCGTTTTCAGAGTTTCGTATTGCCATGCTTCTAAACGAATAATTAACTCCTATTCTTTTCTCACCAATAATTTTCGAACCACAAACCGTGCCTTATTATTTAGCAGCTTACATTATACCTATAGTAATTAAGATTGGTAAATTTTTAATTAACATCTAATATGTAAGTATTACTTGACTACTTCAAGGAGTGAAAAAAATCATTACTTTTTTCCAGTTCGCTACTTAACATTATTCGTAAATGTGAATTGAACTTGGTGCGAGTTGACTGATGTACATATGCATTTGATCGATTAATGAGGGTGGTATAGGAATATACAGTGCAACATTTTGTCCTCATAGCTCTATAATAAACTCTTTTTATTGTTTTTTCGGTAACTTGATAAAATGTCTCTGGTAAGACTAATAGAAAAAATTTGAAGACCTGCGAATGAGAACCATTTTTTTGTATTTTTCGTAAACTCTAGCACAAGAGTCGACATTTTCAAGTGTTTGAGATTCTATTTGAGAATTAATGGGGGGGGGGGGGAGAGTATTTTTCAAATTGACCACGAAAAAAGGCGCGAAAAAATTCAATCACTCGGGATTTTTTCGTGATAATTTGGATTTTTTGTTGAACTTTTTTTTTTCCAATTTATTGCTAACTTTTGACACTTGAAGTTGATTTTTTGAGCAAAGGAAAAGTTGAACGAATAAAAAATAGAATAAGTAGGTACATACTTAGAACATAAATTGTGGATCATGAAGTTTTTTTTTTGTGTGTGTGTGTAGAATCGATTAAATTTTTCTTATGAGGTTCAGACTCAGATTTCGGGATGTATTTCAGTTAGAAGTTCAAAATTTAGGGATTAAGTAAGGAACTTAATTTTTGGAAATATCTCAAAAACTACACAAGCCTTCCTAAGAAAAAAATAAATTTGACTCCTTAGAAAGGAAACTTTTCACTCTACAATAATTCATGTTCTATTCATATAACCATAGGTAAATATATATTTATTTTCTTGAAGGAATGATTTCCCCAAAAAATCGATTTTTTTTTAATGAATCACGTTCTCAACTTTTTTCATTTGTAATAAAACAAAGGAAATATCGAAGGGCAGAAAATCAACCCCTAATTTTTTTCAATGCAATATTATTTATTTAGATGGTTCATTCTGACCTGATTTCTTGAATTATTATTTCAATTTTACGTTTTACTGTATAGTGTCAGATTTTTTTTTAATTTGATTTTTTTTAGAAATTTGTTTTCAGTGGCTTAGCAAAGAAATTTTCGCTGAGAGAGTAGAAAATTTGTGCACCTTCTCATACTGACAGTACCGAAACTCCTCTACTAAAATTCAGGTTCGTTCAGAAAAATCTGACCCTCAGAGAAAAATATAAAAGCAAAAAATAAGCTTTTAAGGTTTTTTAAAACACAGATTAATTTAATTTTCAAAGTTGAAAATTATAAGTAAAAACATCATTTAAAATACAAATAGTACCTATATTTTTTCTGATAACCCAGGGAAAAGTCATCAGGTCTGATCAGGTCTGAGCATGACTAAATAGCTCTGATCAGTCCTGATCAGGAAAGAAAAATGGCCGCGATTGATCAGACCTGAGCAGGCCTGGCGTATAATAGTCTTGCTCATGCCTGCTCAGGTCTGCTCAGGTCTGATCAGGTCTGATCATACCTAAACCCCTTAATTTTTTTTGTCCTGTTCATGCCTGATCAGGTCTGATCAGGTATGATCATACCTGCTCATGAGCGGCCATTTTTCAGGCCTGATCAGACCTGATGACTTTTCCCTGGGAAATTAGGAATTGATTGAAGAATCAATGATTTGTGATTCAAAGTTTAATGAAAAATCATTATTTTCTAAAATAATATTACTGCAGTAGCTAGGTACTGCCTGAGAAAATCGAGGAAGATTTTTTTTGAGAAAATACTGCTCAAAGAGAAAAAAAGCACTTTATTCACATTTTTGTGATTGAAAACATTTTTTTCAGTTATTAATGGGAAAAATTGTACGCCGCGCCGGGGAGTTCTCTTCCCTTCTCCCCTTGCTATGCCACTGTTTGTTTTACGTTTTTTGACTCAAATTCTGACTCTTGGAGTCGATCTAAAAAAAAAATAAAAATGAATAGAACTCAAATTTTGGGGCATAATTTTTTTCTGCATTACCTAATAAAAAAAGAAATTAAACTTTGAACTTTTAATTCAAATCGTAAAAAATCCTTTGTGACGGATTTTAAAAAAAATTTTCGTGATCGATATAAAAAAAATTATGAAAAATTGCTTCACAAAAATCTCATTTTTGAAAAACCATTACCTATCACACGTGTAAAAGTAAATATGTCGACAAATTCACCTCATTTTGCAAAAATATGATGCAAGAAGAATATAAAAAAAAAAAATCACATGAGATATTAATAGGTGATTCTTTATTGTTCATCATATTGTACGTAACATTTCGTTGCTTAGTCTTTGCATGGACTTGGCAGGCATAGTTTGTAATTACAAACGACTTATTGAAATTGCATAAAAACCGCCTGTGGGAAATCGAGTTATTATTAGAATGGTACAGAAGTATTTTCAACTTCTATCCTCGTTTCTCTATTCTCTAGAGAAAGCAGATATATTTTTAAATTAGAGAAAAAGACGTTAATTCATTAATATGCTAAGAACGTAGCTGATCATTTTACGTAGATTAGAGCAATGAACATTTTCTAGCACCTTAATGATCGATATTGAAAGAATTAGGTGTGGACTTACACTTATTGATAGGATGGGTTGAAAATATGGAATATTTGGATCAAAGTACCTCCCTACTTGCTTAGATAATTTGTTCAGCTCCTGAAAATGGATTTTACATTTTTTTATACAGTTGATAGACCAAAAAAAGTTAATCAATTTTTTTTCAAGTTGAGCTGAATTGACGACATAAGATGATTTATTTGGATACATTAGAGACGAAAATGGTAAAAAAATTTTCCTCATATTCTTTAAAAGAATTACTCGCTTATTTTAATGTTGCGAGACAGGTAGTAATTAAAATAAAATAAAGTAATCCTACCCTATCCACTTTTTAAAATTTTTGTTAAACATTTTCATGTATATTCAGAAAAATTTTTGGTTGAATAATAGGTACTTCACCTCGTTTTTTGAAAGAAAAATTACAACTATCTTCATGAAAATTTACCTACATGTAGGAATATTTTTAAAAAAGTTTCTTCTAGAAGTGGTCAAGTAAGAAATTGACTAGAGAAAATTTTATCTACTTCCTACTTTGAATTCAAGAAAAATGTAAAAAAACAGGGATCCCAGAGCGGAGCCGGTGGGAGGAGGCCCCCTCCAGACGATTTTTTCGGAGCCGGAGCTGGAGAGATTTTGAAAAAAATTCCGGAGCCGGAGTCGGAGCCGGAGAGACCAGCCCCCTCCGGGATCCCTGGCTAAAAAAATTATTCGAATTTGGTTATGAAAGATTTTTTTCAATTTTTGAGCGAAAGACAGTCCTGAAAAAACGCAAACCCTCTTGAAAATTCGTTCATTTCCAAATAATGGGCAGAGGAAGCATGCACACAGGCAAAGAAGTTTCAGTGGTTCTAGAAGTTCCAGTAATTCCAAAATTGGAGTGAAATTTTTTCTCAAAAATGTTTTTTTCTCATTATTGCAGCGATGACTTTGGAAAATGAGATATGTACCTAGTGGAAAATTTTTCGTATTAATTTTTGCTGGAGATCTTTATTAGGCATAGGTGATTTTCTGGCCTTCGTGAATGTCAAAATTTTGTATCTAGGCCTCAAAACAACTTGACAAGAAATCAACTTTTGATTCCACTCTTAGTCTGCTTTCCCCAGTATCAGACATTGATATCTGACTATGTTCAAGAAATTTTTAAAAATCTGAAAGAAATCGTTTGAAAATTTTTATTTAAAAATTGCCTCAATACATATTACAGATGTTTTTGCCTAAAAATGCCATGATCATTGATTTTTTATCTTTACTTTTTACAAAAGTCTTGAAAAAAATTAGGTAGGTATCGTGATGTTTTCTAGGAAAAAATTTTCCTGAAGTGTTATCATGTAAGTATGAGTATTTTTAGCCCTTATTAATCATCGGTAGCAGTTTTCCATATTTACCTTTTTTAAAAGCATTATTTCGAGACTACCTAGATGGGGTGATGATGGAAAATCCCCCCTGATGACTTTTATTGGTTAAAATATGTACTTATTCATAATAAAGTCTTTTCGAAAATAAACAATAAAAAAAATCCTTTAAAATTTTATTCATTACCTATCTAATAGATAGGTAGACACTATTCAAGCTAACAAAACTTAAATCATAAAATTGGCGATGGATTACAAGATTCGTCCCCCTCCCCGCTCCTCTTGAAAATTAGATGAGAAATTATCATGCATCAAGGGAAACTCGTAAAAAAATCAAGCAAAATCAGAAGACCTATCTTCATTTTTAGTTCGAATCAGTAGGTATATGAACTACCCTGAGTGAGAATTTTTGTCAACATTTTATGGAGGGGACGCTGGTGTTGGTTTTGAGGATAAGGATAGAATCGAGGAAAATTTTACCAGGTCTTTTTTTGTGGTTTGGGCCCATCTCGGCGTAAACTCAACGATATTCAATAAAAAGTTTAAAAATTCCGAAAAAATGGGACATTTCACTTCACCCCCGAACATAATTTACATTTAAATTTAATTTCCCAACATTTTGTGGAAAAAATTAATCAAAAAGTTGCTAATGGGGATTCTCAAACAACATTTTAATTACCTTAAGTTTTCAATCTAGAAACGAAGTATTTCGAATACCATCATTATCGCATCAAAAGCACGGTTATTTCACATGAAAAAGGTAGGTAAACTGTTGCCCATATTGTACGATCTACGAACCAATTAAATAATTCGCACACGAACTATTTTACACTCAGTTTGATCATCAATTCACAGCATAATAATCCTTCTCCGATGTTTCACTCGTTCATTATACAGCTTTCATATACCGTGCATCTACGTACCGGAGCAATGTATCATAAAATTTCTTCGTTCATACTCCATAAACTTTTGAAAAGTGTTAGGACCTTATCATCTTATTCACCGAAGTGAATTAATTTAATTATCACCACACACAACCGCGGAGTGGTAATTAACAGAATTCATTTTGTTGGTTTCTGATAAAAACTACATTCACTAAGAATACCTATACCTACCTAGTTGAAAACTATACCAATTTATGACATGAAAGGTGATGAACAAAATGCCTGCAACGAATGCATGATAGATACCATATCTAATGTAAATTACATACAGCACGTATCTTTGGTTTTAATTTCATTTTATCATCTCGTTATTTAAATTGACAGTCTTGGTTGCAGTATTAAAAATATCAAACGAGATCTTATGTACATACAAAATAGGTTCATATAATAACTAGGCACGTCATCTTATAATTTCAAGTAAGTAAACAATGAAATTATATCTACAACGGGACACTTTCACATGCAGAATTTTTAATAATTACATATGTACTTTAAGATAGGTAATTATGAAGAATTATTAGTCTAATAGAAAATTAAAATAATTAATTTTTTCGACAACCTGAATAAATATGTGTATGTAGGTATCTACTTATATCGTCGTTAAATGTTTGTAAAAATTAGTTAAAGGTAAGTACGTGACGTGAGGATACGTTTGCGGAATCTTCAAAAGAATTATCGGCATTGGATGCTAAATCATGGTACAAAAGACGCGACTCCGAATTGTGAAGAAAACACGTATCTGTCGAACAATCAAACTGAATGGATGTGAGAGCCATAAGAATACTGGTAATTGCCGTGTGCGACTTACCGGGAATGCCACTGGAATTGGAGAAATATGTCCATTAAAAGTGACGAAAGCAGACTATCGCCTGATTCTGTAGTACTCGCGTCCGGTTCCTAGCCGTTTCCAATGAGTTCGTTGATCGACCTTGCATGGAATGCGAACCTATAATCACTCGTAGATGTGGGACCTGCATCTGTGCTCTTTTTAATGTAAATGTGCGCTTTCATCGGAAGCGAAATTACCGATTGTTTGGAAAAAGAATGTAATTTTAGATGGTTGAATTTGGTGAACTGAGATTTTTTAATTTTAAAAGGTAATGGATAATTTTTTCGATTCGTTTTTTCCAATATGTATTGGATAGGTAAGCCCTGACTATATTTTTGAGAGAGGAGGGAGTTGAAGAGTATCAGAAAAAATTATGAAACTGTGTCAAAAAATGATATGTACTTACCTAAAAATTTTAGGTCTCTGATCGTGAGTCTGAATACAGTGACGATGACGTACCAATAGGAGGCAGGGGAATATATCTTTCCCTTCATCCAACGAGATTTTTCAATATTCAGTTGGAAAAATTCATCATATCTAATTATCTACCCATGAATTGAGAAAATTTACCGTTGTACATAGGTTTTCAAATTTTTCCAACTTAGAAAAATCGAACAGTTCTATTTTTATGATTTTTTTAAAATTTGAAAATTTACTTGTGTAGACTTATGTTTTCGTGTTCAAAAAATTTTTAAGTGTTCGCAACTTGAATACTTAGATTTTAATATTTTTCCAAATTGGAAAAATTTACCATTTGCATGCTGCATGTAAACATATATTTTTCTAAATTGGGAAAGTTGAGCATTTATGCTTTGCGGTCTTCTTAGTGAGAAAGCAGAATTAAAAGATCATTTTCAAGAGCCAGATATTTCATTTCTCCACGCCATAACTAAAATTTCCGGCGCTGAAGTTAATTTTATAAATTTTGGCGAATTTTAAATTTCAAAATAACCTCATCGTCCTGCAAATACGAAAATTTTTCAAGCGAAGCGAGGGTGAAAGGATTTCGAGAAAAGTCAAAATTTTATTTAAAAATATATTTTGTATGCAGTTTCAATATGAATAAGAGAAACATGAAATTGACCCGAACGAAGCGAGGGCAAAAACTTTAAAAAACCTCAAAATTTAAGGTGCAATAAAACAATGTTTTAGATAGGTACTGTTTACCTAAATGAGCCTGGATGAAAAATTGACTATTTTTACTTCAACAGTAGAAAATTAGAATTATGGTAATGGCCAAGCGCAGTGAGATTGAAGCTTTTGAAAAATCTGATATTCAAACATCGAAAATGGATTTTAAGGAGATAAAATGTAATAAAAGTACCTAGTTGAAATAATTTTTGGGAAAAATACGAAAAAAATCATTTTATAGGATTTGAAGTAAGTAGGCACATATTTTAAAATGGAAAGAAAAATATAATAAAGCCGAGGGCAGCGAGGCCAAAGTTTTTGAAAAATTTCTATTTGGGAGGTAATTTTAGCGGTGAATTAAGGAATTGTGATTTTGGGGAGTAATTTCAGAATTGAATTATTATTTTTCTGAAAAGAGATTTCAAAAAAATCTCTTTGAAGTTTGAAGACTTATTAAAAATTGAAAATACAATATTGAAAATTATGGAAGATGAAAGATGGAAAATTAAAAATTAGGTGTCTGTATCTCTAATAATTTTTACATCTTTTTCTTTGCAAAATATTCGACTTTCATTTATTTTTACCATCTGCCCCCCCCCATACCACCATCCACCTACTTCCTGCCACAATCTATATTTTTTGGCAGAAAATTAAATTTTTCCAGTAAGTACCTAAGTAAAATTTTCAACCAAAAAAATGGATTTGAACTCAAAGTTGAGAAATTTGGAAAATTTTGGTTTAATCGATCGAATAGGTCACCAATACTGGTATTCTGCGATTTCAAGTGCTGAAGTTCAAATGGACTATTTTTATTGGCTTTCTCTATCATTGGAAAATGTCAAAATTTTCTGGAGTCTTCGAAACGTCTTGAAACCGTTTCCAATCGTTCGGGGGGAGAGGGGTTGAAAGTAGGGTACGTACTAAATTGCAGCTCCTTGCGTTGATTAGATCGAATTTTCATATTTCACAATTTGCTGGGTAATTAAGTAAGTAGGAAGTATACAATAAATTTCAAAAATTTCAAAAATTCGAAAAATGACTTTGGCCGTTGACATCTAAAATTTTAAATTATGAGATTCTTTGATGATGTACTTTTGATTTATTTTTGTTTGGGCTGATTTGAGTGGGGATACCTCCCTTGTAAAAAAATCTGGAGCCAGGGATCCTAAAAGTGGTACTTTTTTGAAAAAAAAAAGATTTGTGCAACTTTTGATTAATGTCACCTGTGTAAGTACGAGTACTCCCCCAGGAAAATAGTTTCTGTACTTTTCAGACTCACTAATATTGAAATTGTTTAATCATAGGTACACTTATTGCCTTCTATAAGAAGACTGAAAAGTTGCAGATCACACGTCAAAAAATACTTCAATATCTCAATACCTACTCGAATTTTGCTAAATACGATTCACTCTTTCACACGCTTCAAATTCAAAATCAAATCAAAATTTCTTGGGCCATCAAAAATGAATTTCAATGAATTTTTTTTAAAAAAGAGGAAAAAAGAAAGCAATGTTGTCTTCTGCGTTACGATTTACATTTCAGTTGGCAGCTCATCAGTAATAAAAAAAAATCCTAGTAAAATACGAAATTAAAATTCATTTTCCAAGTCTCAAATTCAGCTATTACCCCTGCCTTTAAAAGTTAATATTCAAATGATTTTGAATAATTGAAAAAAAATCGAAAATTTTTGACAAAAATGTGATATTTTTTAACATCTAACGATAAGTACCTATTCTTAGCTGTTTTTACCCAAAATTACTGTAGGATTTTTTTTCATTTTTACATCATTTTTCAAAGGTTGATACCTACTTAAGAAAAACCGCTTTCTCGTGTTTTTTAAATTTTCTATAAGAAAGTCCAAAAACCATTCATCTGATTTTCAAGACCTTTTGAAAAAAAATTGTTTAAAAGTGATATTTTTTGATTTCTTCACAGAAAATTTAAAAAACATTTGAAAAAACAATTTTTTCTCAGTACCTAGATACCTACTTACTTTATTCACTTCCAAAAAAAAATTGAAAAAAAGGAAGTGATAATTTTCAACAGAAAATATTGATTCATTTTCCCACTAAAAAAATTTTTAGAACACTTGAATTTACTCTTGGTGGTTAGAATTTTTTGACTCAATTATAATACATATAATCTTTGAAGAAGCTATTTGAATTTTATAATGGCAGAGAAATCGTTAATTTTTTAGTCTGCAATTTTTCAATTCTCAGAGGATAGAAAGTAAGCACTCTATTTTTTTAAAAAACGTATCATTTTGAGAAATTTTTGCATCGTTTATTTTTCTGCAAACTATTTCAAATTTTTCTAGAAGATTCTCCACTCAAACTAAACCAAAACACCAATTTTCGTTAATATTTAAGGTGTAAATTTTTTCAACTCATTCCTAATCGTTATAATTTGATTCAATTTTATCGTCAATATCAACTACTAAAATTTTTTCTACAATGTAAATTTCGAATTCTATAGGTACTCAAGTTGTTTTTATAGATGCGAATTCATTTGAACATTCTTCATTCAACTTGAAAAAAATAATTGTGAAAGTGCAAGTAAGTACCTAGGTATGTACATACCTAGTACCTACTCTTAACACATTTCTTATCACATTATCAATTTATTTGCACTTGTAAAATGTAGCTAACCGAAAAAAAAATTCTCTAAACGAAATTATTCAGGTACTCGAGATTCCTAAATATCTCCTTCACAGCCATATTTCACCGTTACGATGCAGCAGCGTTTACACAGCCGTAGAGGAACCGCATTACATAAATTTTCTGGAAATTGTTGAAATTTACCCAAGTCCACACCGCAGAAATTCATCGAACCGTGAACTCCGGCGGTTTTAAAACCGCCGCTGGTTTCTACAGAGCAATTATTTTCATCAAAATTCCATTCGTACCGAGTGCTTTTTCAAGTGTGGAACGATTTAAAAAAAAAAGGCTAGGGTGAATAGATAGAGAGAGGAAAAAAAAAAGGTAAACGAAAGTTATTATAAGAACGACAGAAAAACCGTAATAAAAACGACAAAAACCAGTTGAAACACCTTGTTTTCACCGAGTTTTAAAAGTAAATCCTTTTACTTCTTATACCGGAACTGGAGGAACGTTGAACCAATCGGTGTAGCATTTGCGCCCTCCTTCGCCTGGATCGGTCAAATACAAACCAAACTACTTTCTTCGTTCGGTTGAAAGAAAAGCAAAGTCCGCGCATGTACTCGATTAAATTGCCGACGCGTTTGCGATACCTAGGTTTCTTGCCCACCCCCGTCTATGGATTCGTAACACAACCGGTTACCGCATATTGCAAGAATTAAAATCGATTTCTTCGATGATCTGGATTCGTTTTACGATCCGAGTCTAATGAATAGTGAAAATGTATTGTGAAATTGTGTATGAAAAAAATTTTCTTTTTGCAATACGTCAAGGTTTTATGACGAATGGAAGAATGGACCAACCCCTTGGCCCCCCTTGATCTTCGTAGTTTAATTAGACGTTTTTGAAATGCTAATAAATTTATGAGAGATTATGCTGATGTTTTACACGATTATTCGACGATTAAAAAAAATTATACTATGAAATTCCTAGAAATTTTATAGCTCGGCTGAAGAAAATACGATAAATTAAAATCCAACATTTTAGGAGCATCTGAGAACGAAAAACCTACAGCTTTTTGGAATTATGCAATGTGTATTTTAATACCGCATACGGAATTTGATATTTCCAGGAACCACTGACTCACTTTTCTTTCAACAGGTTTTAATTTCTACTTAAATTATGCGGTATTTGTTTTGAAATTATTCGTAAAAGTCCGTTCGTCGACTCAGACCGAGGTATATAATCAGGAAACCATTTAAAATCGTAAATTTACCCAGTTTCTTTGATCATTATTCTTGAGATTGGTTCGGTCTTTTTTCCAAGTAGGCTCTAAGCCCCGAAGCAGTATCTGAAAGGGACTTTTCTATTAGAGCGAAAAACTCATTGTTATAATTTTTATTCTATGCATCATTGACGCCCATAAAAATGATCTTTTGCGTGAAAATAATTCAACCGATAGATTAAAATCATTGGCAAAGAAAAAGTAGCCGTTGGGATAGAACTCGATCTTCTTTGTATGCGCCTTCGGCCTCGTAACAGGCTTTTTACGAGCCCTTCACTTTCAGCTGGCCAAGTATGTTGCAAAATCATTGTTTGAGTTGAAATTTCGCGATACTATGAATTAAAATTGGCCTTAAGTAAATAGGTACTTTCAAAATTGGGCCAATTATGATGCCGTTGAACTTGGAGCAGGGGGTGTTTCGATATGTGATCGAGTGAGCTTCTAGCGAATGATTTACATTATTCGTGAGTTGAATTTGGAAAAGTTTCGTGTTTAGGTTGAATGAAATGATGGTATAATTAGAGCTGGTCCAATTCACTAATTGCCTCAGATGGGTATTGTATTGTTTGGGTACCTACTTACCTAAGTACCTATATGAAGTTTTAAAGTTTGTTTTGATATGCTCCGGTGACTCTGAATTTTGCTGATGGCAATAAAAGGGAATATTTTATGTATATTTGTAGTTTTTAATGTCAATAGTCTAGAAATAATATTTATGAACAAAGGCAATCATTGCTTTAAAAAAACTAGGTAGGTAGTGGGTACCTACTTTGTTCGAGTGTTGAAGGGGATAGTAGCCTTAAAAGTTTTGTTTAAAAAATAAAATTTTGAAAAATGGGGAATTTTTTTCAAAAATGGTTTTACCTGATGTGGATGTTTTTATATTACATAAAAAGTGTGTTTTTTTATTCAGTGCCAAAAAAATCAAAAATTAAAATGGTATTATAAATTCTTTTCAATTATTCACTCAATATTCGGAAATAGGTACTTACCGATTTTTAAAAAGCGATTATCAATAATACTTTCAAGTGAAAAAACATCCATACTTAAAAAAAAATTCAATAAAAATAAATTAGATAAAATTCTAGCTTTTCCCCTTCAGTTCAACTTTGAAAAAAATCGTAAACCAGTAGGAAAATTTTGCAACGAAACACAAATACATAATTAGTGCATCTAAAAAGAACCCTCATCAAAAATTTCCAAAAAGTACTTGAGTTCATTTTTTTGAATTTTAGTGAATTTTTCAAAATTCAAAATTATCTTAGGGACCTAAAAAAATTGCAAAATGTGAAATTTTAATGTAAGCGAGGTAAAAAAACACCTGAAATTTGTTACATACCCCATTCTCAATATTGAATTTGAATGTGATTTTGAGACATTCAAGAGATAGGTACGCTTACCAAGAAAATTTTGATAGGTATTTTCTAACCAAGAAAAAGCTCATTAAAATGGTCTGCTGGAACTTTCCATCCCTTCAAACATGGATCACCCGCATTGGTAAAGTATTTGATCAATAAAAGGATAATTTTTCAGAATTCGTAACTGATGGACCAAATCTATTTTTTTTCCTCTGCGAAAATATCCATAAAATTGGAAAATGGGTTGAAATCTCGGACATATCCTTTTTCGATCATCAAAATCAATAAGTAGAAGTCATTTTGAACCCCTCAATTTTTTTTTTTGAATTTTTCAGTTGGAAAAATACATTTTTCATAGGAAAAATATAATTTTGACTTAATCACAGGAGGGCTAAGAATTTTAAGAAAAAATTGGGGGAGGGGGTCTTATTTCAAATTAGTAATTTTTCACTGATCTCTCAGTCAAAAATCATTGATTTTTTCTTATAAATTGGGAATTTATTGAGAAATTGATGATTTTTGGCTAAAAAATTATTGATTTCTAATATAAAACGAGTAAAATACTGCCTGAACGAAACAAGGGCGAAATTTTTTTGAACTGTCTAAAGAGCAAAAAAAATGCACTTTTTCACATTTTTGTGATGGAAATTTTTTTTGAGCTGAAGGGGGCTCCAGCTCCCTGAGCCTCCTTTGGTGCTCTCTTGAGTTTTAACCATCAGCGTTTGTAGGTAGTAAATTTCATAATATAAAATATGCAATCATTTTTATGCATCTTTATTTCAGAGTTTGAAAATTTCATATTTTTTTGAAGACTTTGGATAGATTCAAAATTCTTTACCTATAAATCAATCAGGGGGTCAAAGATGTGGTACAAATCAATTTTAGAACAGTGGTCGATGACGACTACGCTTTTGACTCAGCTTTCAATTTTCATTAAAAAATTTCTGCGTAGAAAATTACGAATTTTTTCTGATGATTTGAAAATTTTGAAAAATTGCTCTTCAATTGATCAATAAAGTCACTAAAATGGATAGGTAATTTTTTTTCAATGCTAGAAATCTACATATAAAGTAGCTCCAGAACGTCTCGAACCTGTTTCCTATTCTAGCCGAGGGGGGAAAGGGAAGGAGGTGAGACACATAATCTCAATTTTTTCTCTATAATTGATAGGTAAAATTTTCATATTTCGCACCTTGGCAGAGCCCTGAAATAATTTTGAATTTTTAAAAATTCATAAATATTTAAAAAATGAACTCAAGCATCTTACATTTCAGATTCGAGTTCTTTTCAGATGCGTGCTCGATATATTTTTGTCTTGACCTAAAATTTCACTCTCAAAGTTGGATTCCCTTTCATTATAATGATCTCCGATTACCAAATCTTATTCATAAAACTACGTTCCATCGAATTAAAATGATCTCTAGTTCATTGACCCATCCCCAAGATACCTCAGACAAATTTTCAGCGAATTTTTCAACACATTTTGTCAAAAATATTCCTACTGCGATTCACTAGCATACAAATGCTTCACTCGAATGATGAATTGAAGAGTAAAAAAAGATCCGAATGCGCACAGATCCGGCTAACTTGTATTACGTCACTCGGCATGGCTGGTTTGTGAAACTTTCGCCAATCTATACGGAAGGCTAAGGTTACCGGATCTCACGTCCGGCCTTGCGATATCTAGGTCAGGGTCCAATCGTGTTCGTACCTATCTGGTTTTGACTACTACAACTGTTACTGGAATTGAAGATGGAGAACTGAAAGGTTCGTAGCATTGTACATTTCCCCATCGCGTATACCTTACCTTAGTATTTGCATCTTCACCAAGTTTTGTATCTTTGCCAATGTCGAGGTCGTTGATTTCTTTCTATTCTCTGTTTTCTTTCTCTCATTATGTCGAAGTCGAACGCGACCGGAGAAACGGTATGGATTAAGATCTAATAAGGGTTTTATTGAAGAAAAAAATGAACGTTCGAAAGAGAAAGAAGTATTAACAATTACCTGTATACAGATTACTTTTTGTAGAGTGGCATGTAAAAGTTATGTTGATTTTTATATGACCAACAATTGATTAAGGTTCTCTTATATCTATACTCCGGACAATAGGGCTTAATGATGTTGATTAATAAAATACGAATCTGTATAGGTCAGTGATTTCAATGATAAAAAAATTTTTATTTACACAGATGATTTTTTTTCTCTCATTTGGGTGTTGCTCCGCAGGAATGTATTGATATTGCTTAGATGATTAAGTGTAGGTAGGTCTAGGTACATATTTTTCCCATTTCCGGAAAACAGCTATCAACTTTCCATGATTTTTTTGCAGGAAATTTGATGATTCAACATTTCTAGGAATACTTTGTATTTTTTTTCGTGATACCTGTAAAGATAAATTTATAAGAAAACAAGCACCTGGGTCATTTTGAATTCGAAAAACAACTTTCTTACGTGCTAACGCTCGCGTCGGGTGTTTCCACTTCGGCAGAACCTCCCATATTTAACATGGCCTCTTGTAAATTGGGATAAATTCCAGCTGCCGATGCTCCAATCACTGATACACCCAGAAGCACGGTTTCTTTTTCCTTGGGTACTAGAACTTTTAAACCCAATGCGTTGGAATGGGCTTTCAAAAAAATCTCATTTTTAACCAATCCGCCGCATATTATTAATGATTCGATGGTGTCGTGGCCTGCTTCTTTCATGATGTTTATGATGAATTTGGTGCTATACTGAAAAAAATGATATTATTTTTGATTTTTTAAAATTCAGATGCACCTCCACCCCTTAATATTTATTTGTGTTGAATTTCGAACTTACAACTAAAGCTTGAACCGTGGCTAAATAAAGTATGGCCAGATTTTCTTCACTGTTGTCCAAGGATAAACCAAGAATCTGAAAAGTGAAAAAAATGAACACGGTGAGGTAGATGTAGATAAAAATAGATTGATGTTCGAATTTCTTTTTCATCTTATTATTTAAATGCTTAAAAAAAATCACTTTAAAATTAAGGATGCCAATTTTTCAACATATTAATTTTGTAGAAAAAACTTAAGTAACCCTTTTTTTTTGATAAAGCACTCAAATAGAATTACCTAATGAAAAAAAATCTGAACTCGCGATTTCTTGGATAAAAGCAGACACTTATTCATTAAAAAAAAAAGAGCATAAAGAAGGAGGGGAAAAATCCGAAAATGTCATTGTAATCTACTCACAACGAATATTCAACATCGAGTTCATCCTTCTTCATTTTCCTTTATTCTTTGGCATCCCCCCTCCCCACCTTGAACCATTACTAGAGTAAAATATTTTCTATTCACACCATACTTTAGTTTTGGGTCATACTGTAATTCTGTTTACAAAGTTGTTTCAAAACAGTAAATAATCTGTAAAAAGACATCTCATTTTTCTGTTTTTTATAGAAAATTGTCGGAAGACTTAGAAAAACTGATTAGAAGACAACATTTTGTTCTAAATGTCTCAGAAAAGCTTTCAATAAAATATGTATTTTTCAATAAGTATTTTTATTGATTACCAATTCTGGTACAAAATTGTATTAAAGGTTGAAAAAATCAATTTGAGGGTTGTATTTCAACCTTTAGAACACCCAAAAGGATTCTAAACCCGAAAAATTTGGAAATTTTGATTTTAATTTGATTGCAGTTTGAAATTTTTCAGAAAAAATGAAAAAAATTGGAAGAAAGCTGGACTATGCTTCCCCAAGTTGAATAACTATAAAAAAAATCAAAATTTCCAAAAGTTGGAGCATTAAGGCTCTTTTCAGGGGCACAGCACTGAAGGATGTAATACTGCTCTCGAACTAACTTTTTTCTAATTTGATGTTATATTTCCTATGTAAAAATACAGACAACACCTTTTAATATAATTTTCGTATTGCTTTTAATAGTATTAAGATGAATTTTTTCTAGAAAAATTCAGAAAAATTTCAACAAAATCTATTTTTGGTAATCGAATAATTTTTCGTTCAATTTTAGATATTTAAAATATGTAGCAATTTAAATTTGGTAAAAATTTAGAAATTATTAATTGTTTAAGGCTGAAATTTCGATGGAAAAATGGTACCTACCCAATTTCAAATTCAGTGAGTTAAAGTGATATCAAATTACATTTTTTTAGGGAAAATTACCCAACATCGGAAATAAACCATACCCAATTCCATCTTCAATATAATATGAGGTTCAATTTTTTTCTGGAAATTCTTTCATTCAAAATCAAAATAATCCAACTCGCTAATTTTCGTGAAAAAAAATTCAGGTAGGTATCAAGGTATGGTTCTATTATTCACACCAGCGTAAAATAATTAATAAATTATACCAACATAGACCACACCATGAAAACCAATAAATGATTCCTACCATGCCTCGTATAGAAGAGTCAGCTAGAGGAGTTCGATTTCCATGAAAATCGGGCCATACGTGTAAATTTTCCGTCAACTGATCAACGGCACTCAGTCCTCTTTGATCTGCCATTCGCTTCAATAAACTATTCAAATATTGTATCACATGTCTGCGTAAAATTGTTCAAAATTAACACATCGGTTAGGAAAAAAAAGATCTAATTAGCGATAAGCACGTGCTTACAAATCTTGGCACTTTTTTTTAATAGAATCACTAGCCGGATGGGAATCTATGATATGGTCGATGAGTTTTCCCGAAGCTGACTGGCCTCCTGATAAAAGCCACATGTTTGGAATAATCGCACTATAGTATGGACCCCATACACCCGGAGCATATATCTCATTTTTAGTGTGCGTCATGTGACATGTTGACGTGCCACAAATTACAACTATGAAAAATATTAAAATCACAAGATTATTAAAATTACATGAACAAAGTGACATGAATTGGTTTACTGAAGGTAGATATAGGTAAAAAGCTCCTCATAGATTTACCTAATCGAGTGGTAAAATCTGGCGATACATTTTCACCCACACATCCCAATGTACCAATGACTCCGGCGTGTGAATCAATTAAGGAAGCACCGATCGGAGTTCCAGGAAGTAAACCAGTCTCCGCTGCAGCTTTTGGTGTAAGTTTTCCGCATAATTCACCGGGGTTAATGATTTTGCTACCTGAAATTCAGATGCAGTAAGTAAGTAAGCAGAATGAGAAATCGAGAATCATCTTTTTAAGATCGTACCTGATGGCGGATAAATAGCATGAAAGTTGTTGTCAAAACTTACCGATTTTTTTCCAATTTTCATTTCGCAGCTCGCCCAATCCAACTGTATCGAAAAATTCATTATTCCATCGAGATACGCCAGGTGAACATTGATAATTGCATTTTCCAATTACACAACCTAAAGACCTGAAATAAAGATAATACACAATTTAAAATTCCGAATCCGAAAAATGACCATTTTTCTGTTATCAATTTTCTTTCTTAATAAGCAAAAAATTTTTCATAAACACGCAGTGGTACCCAAAATATTTTTGGAATTTTTTTATCAGCATGAAATTTTCCAACTTTTCATTTCTTTTCAAAAAATTTACCTGTAATCAAGGCCTGTAGCTTTCCAAGTAAGAAAATCTGGCAATAGGAAAAAGTATTCGGCATTTTTCCAACATTCGGGGTGATTGTGTTTCAACCATAATAGTTTGGGTATCATTGATTCAACTGATATTGCTCCGCCGGAATTTTTTAAAAGTGGATGTTTCGTTTGGTTAATTAGTTTTGTTTCTTGTTCAGCACGATGATCCATCCATAGAATAATATTTTGTGTATTCTCGTCTGTAGAGCAGATAAATCGCCACCATCAATGAATCAGTATGAATTGGTAAGTCAACAGTCCAAATATTGATAATAATTTGCATAGTTGTCTATTAGATATTAGCACTGATTACTTATGAGTTTTATGGCTTAAGTATAACTTATTTTTGATAACTATTGTTCATTTACCACCAACATTGACTGAAATTGGATCTCCATCGGCGTTTACCACAGCAATAGAGCTAGTGGCATCGAATCCTACTCCTTTTATAGTGTCAGGTGGAATACCTGATATCAATTTCTGGAAAAATATTCCAAATCACCCTTAATAGAATTTTTTGGGTATAATGATAAATCTAGAGATGTGCACTCACTTTGATAATCGTGCAACAAGCTGACCAAATTTCATCCGTGGATTGTTGATAAAATTGTTGCTTTGGATTCCATGTAGTGATCTTCTGAACGAACACTTTCTCCAATTTACCTGTTTCGGTGACTAAAGCTCCTCTAACACTTGAAGTACCCACATCGATACCGATTACGTAACTCATTTTATATTTATGTATTTAATTTCGCTTGCAACAGAAACTCAAACTGAGCATATTATTCTTTAATACATACAGTTGCCACATTAAACACTCAAGAACCTAAATTTAAACTGTAGGTATAACCGAACGATAGTGACTACGCTACAATCACCAAACCTGAACTAATACGTCCTCATTCAACGTATGTACATTGTACAGAACAACTTTGATTTTAATGACCTTCAATTTTAATAATCAAATGATTCACTTACAGATAAAATCTTACTGGCGTTTCCCCTCCATAAATTTTTTATTTTATTCAAATAAAATCATTTTTTATACCTACCATTAAACATTTTTTAAAAAATTGATACGAAAATATTAAAATAGACACAGTATTTTTAGCAGGTAATAATGATTAATAGATGTATATTCGAAATTCGATTTATTATCAATATCACCTAATAAAAAAATTAATTAAGAAGAAAAAACGAAAATTACACATTGCTATATTTTTTCAATCAGTTACAACTTGAACTTCAAGAATTCATAATTGTCTTGCAGCATCTCTGATGACTCAACATTTCTAAAAACACTTGGTATTTTTTTTCGTGGTATCTGTAAGAGAAAAAATCTCAATTAATATTTATTTTAATGGGAAAAAGAACATAAATCAATTTCATTTACCCAGTAGTATTCGGATTAGGTTCGACTTGATTAGCAGCACCACCCATATTTTTTACAGCTTCGTTTAAATTTTCGTAGAATCCAGCTACGGTTGCTCCCAGCTGAGCTGCTCCCAAAAGTATAGATTCAGATTGTTTCGGTATTAAAACTGGTAATCCGATTGCATTTGCATGGGTATCGACGAATAGCTCATTTTTGCTCACTCCGCCGCAAATTATCACAGAATGAATGTTGTTATGTCCTGCATGACTTATTGCATCGATTATATGTTTCGTACCGTACTAGAAAATGTTTTTCATTCATTATTACACTTTTTTAAAATGATTAGAGATATGGAAATAGTATTCTGATACCGCCAAAGCTTGAATAGTTGCTAAATATAACACAGCTAGGTCTTCTTCGTCATGAGCCATTGTTACTCCGTGGATCTGTGTACATATAAAAAGATATGTATGTATTAAAATTCGATTATTATTTTTTTTTAATTTTTCGAAAAAGTCCTACCATCCCTCGTAGACTTGAATCAGCTATGGGTGATCTATTGCCATGAAAATCCGGCCAGATATGAATATCTTTGGTCAATTCATCCACCGAATTAAAATTCCTATCTTTAGCGATTTTGTTTAAAATATTATTTAAATATTGCGTTATGTGCCTGCGAAAAAAATAATGGGTTAATTTTCGTACAAATTAGTTCGATTCGTTGTAATTTCATACCGAAACTTACATATTTGATCGTTCGATGCATTTTTTCTTGATAGATTTACTGGCCGGATGTGTATCGATTATGTGATCTATCAGTCTACCAGATACTGATTGACCTCCTTCTAAAAGCCATAAACCAGGCACCATTGCGTCCAAATACGGTCCCCAAATACCCGGTACATGGACTTCTTTCACAGTCTGGACCATGTGACAAGTAGAAGTGCCACATATTAAAGCTAAAATTCAATCCGATCGATCATCGAAAGCTAACTTAGGCTAATAATCAATTCATCGAGCTAACCTAATCTCGACGTAAAATCACACGAAATATTATCAGATTTACAGCCCAAAACACCCAATCCTCCGGCATGAGCATCGATCAAAGCTGCTGCTACCGGGGTACCCGAAATCAGTCCTGTTTCTTGAGCTGCTCTATCGCTCAATCCACCACATAAATCACCTGGTTTGATTATTTTACTACCTAGAAAAATTATCAATTTGATTATCGCGAAACGAATGATTTCTTGAAACAGATCATTACCCAATTTTTTCCAATTATTTTGCGATAATTCTTGTAATCCTATTAAATCGAAGTATTCTTCATTCCATCTCGAAAACTCGGTATTATGTTCGTAGTTACATTTACAAACTACGCTGCATAAAGATCTGAAATAAATAAAAAGAGTCTATAGATAGATAAACAGGTGAAAATTTTATCGAATTGGTGATTTTGTGGATTTTACATACATGTGATCATTATTCGTAGCTCGCCAAGTAAGGAAATCTGGTAACAGGAAAAAACGTTCGGTTTTTTCCCAACATTCTGGGTGATTATTCTTTAACCATAGAATTTTGGGAACCATCATCTCCAAGGAAACGTTACCACCGACGTATTGTAAAATAGGGTGCTTTGTTTTATTAATAAAATCCGCCTCCTGTTTGGCTCGATGATCCATCCACAGAATGATATTTTTTTCGGCATCGCCTGCAATGTGAAAAATATTCAACACTGATACCTGACTTGATAACTGTAAAATTAACCGCTCGAGATTACCATTAACATTTACCGAAATTGGGCTCCCAGAAGAATCTAAAACAGCTAAGGAGCAAGTTGCATCAAATCCTAATCCTTTTACATCATTCGGAGATATATCACTGATTAATTTCTGCGTAATATCGACATTATTACGTTTTGCTCGAAGGCTATTGAAATATTACGGACTATGAAATGATAAAACATACTTTAATTATGGTGCAGCACACAGACCAAATTTCATTAGACGATTGTACATAATAATCCGATTTTGAATTCCATGTGGTGATGGGTTCTGAGTGAGTTTTTACAATTTCACCAGTTTTGGTAACCAACGCACCTCTGACGCTTCCGGTGCCTACATCGATACCGATGACGTACGTCATTCTTGAGTTGAACTCCGAAAATTGTACCTACGAGTGATAAGCATGAATAACTAGGTGACAAAATTATCTATGGTCATGAAATAACAAAGAACTTACCTTGCTGTCGGCTTTCTATGGAAGCGAATCGAGCATAAGTTTATGTGGAAACCAAAGTAAAGATGCCTTTATCATAACCCTGTAAGATTATTTCGAACTTTATCCTTCATAAGTGTATTAAGGTGTAATTTAATACGGAATTTCCCATTTCTAGATTATCAAATCCGCGAATAATCGCGTACCGCTCGCGTTCAAGTTTGAAAAACGAATTGAACTGATAACTGAAAACTGATAAAGTTTACCATGTCAACAGTTCAACGTCTTGGGAAGGGGTTGAGGGGAGGTGAGAATTCAGTGCTTACATTTTACGTAAACAAAAAACACGTGTTTTACCGGTAAAAATTGAACATGTTTGGTTCTGACAGTCACGTGTGTCGTTTCATTTTTTAAAAAAAATTTCTGATTGGAACTAAGATTCGTTTTCTTTTCTTTTTCTTTTTTTCCCTTGGAATGATGCGTAGAGTACTTCACAAATTTATTCAGAAAAATAGTTTCGATGAAATAAATATAATTATGTTTATTTGGGAGGAAAAATTACGATATGTTTTGATGTACTTAACCAAAAACAAATCATTTTCCTGTTATGTCTCCAACTTCATTATTGACCGGATTAGCTTCTGATGATTCAACATTTCCAAAAATACTCGATATTTTTTATCGTGATAGCTTCAAACAGAAAAATCGTGGTAGATGAATGAGTCACATATCACACGATATTTCGATTAATTTCAAATATTGAAATAAGTATTTAGCTACACAATGATAGGAATCTACTTCAATTCATACCTTCTAACGTTAGAATGAGGTTCAACGTGTTTAGCAGGGCCGGCCATTTTAAGAATAGCCTGCTGCAAATTTTCATAAAATCCTGCCACAGATGCTCCCAACATTGCGGCTCCCAATAACACAGATTCGGTCTCTTCGGGTATCAAGACATGTAAACCAATTGCATTAGCGTGGGTGTTCACAAATACCTCATTTTTGCTCACACCGCCGCAGATGATGACAGATTGAATGGTATCGTGGCCTGCTTCGGTCATTGCATCGATAATGTGTTTCGTACCGTACTGGAAATTGAAAGATGGTTTATGTATTTTGAAGAATTTACCGTTGGTGGGAGAAAATTAATGAAACTTACCGCTAATGCTTGAATTGTTGCCAAATACCGGACAGCTAGATCTTCTTCATCGTGAGCCAGAGTCAATCCGCTGATCTGGAATCATAAATTTATGGATTTGAAATAGGATCATCAATATTATTTTTATCGAACGTTGGAGGCAGATAAACATGGAGGGTAGGGGAATTGACCTTGGCAGCCTCAATAGAGGCAAAATTACATTTTTTGTCAGAAAATTTTCAAACGTGATTTCTTTTCCTGAAAATTTTTGTTTTGACGTTTTGAGTACTTGAGGGAAATTTAGAAAAAAATTTAAAATATCAGCCCGAAAATTGTTATTTATCTCTTCACCACTTCGGTTTATCCCTGAATTTGAGGGGAAAAAATTATAATACCTTAGATTCTGACCAAAGCCAATTACATTTATGTAGGTACTAGGTAGTTCAATATGAGTTTGAGACCTATCATAAATTTTTAATTTCCGGTTTAAAGAGAATGAAGCTTACTTAAGGGTACTAAAATTGGACCATTTTGAAATAAAAAATCACGGTTTTTATAGGTAGGTAAATCCTGATTCAAATAATCTAGAGACTCTGTTTACAATCTGAAAAATTGACGAAAAGTTGAAGATATTTTTTAAAAATTGTTTTAGAATAGAATGGATATTTTTGCCCTAAAAACACCGTGGTATCCAATTTTTATTTTTACTCAATTTTCTAGGAGTCCTTTGGGTACGACTTTTTTATGATCTATTTTATGGATACAAAATTTGGAAAATCTTTAATTTCTGTTCAAATTTTTGATTTTATTGAAAATAGATTCTTATCACCATAAATCAAGAAATTATTGAGCCAATAAAAATAATTCTAACCAAAATTGGAAGAAATTAAAATTTTAAAATTTTTTGCCTAGGTATACGATTTTTTTCGAAAGTAGTCTCATTTGGCGATCCTATAGCTCATCACTGATTCTCCAACTTGAAATAAACCACCCCTGTGGATTTGGTTCAATATGAGAGATTTTTTTATTCTGCCTTATACCTACCATTCCTCTTAGATTTTGATCACCGATGGGAGATCGATTTCCATGGAAGTCTGGCCATATGTGTAAATCCTTGGTCAATTCATCAATGCTGGTGAGATTTTGTTCTTTGGCTTTTTTATAGAGAAGATCGTTCAAATATTGGGTAATATGTCTGTATGAAACATAAATTTTAATTATTATTTGCATTGAAATTATGGATGACTTTGAGAGCTTACGGGCTGAAAAATTCTATACAGCACTCACTTGTCAGTACATTTTTTCTTGATCGAATTGCTCGCCGGATGTGTATCAATGATATGATCTATCAATCTACCAGATACCGATTGACCTCCCTTCAAAAGCCATAAATCAGATATCATTGTATTATGAAACGGTCCCCAGACCCCAGGTACAAATACTTCTTGTTTTGTTTGCGCCATATGGCAAGTTGAAGTGCCACATATCAAAGCTAAATAAAATATGGATTGTTGACGTTTATAAATGATGAAAAAAAAATTGAAGAGAATTCAGTTCATCTCACCTAATCTGGTAGTAAAATCGGAAGAAACTTGTTCTGCTGAACATCCCATGACACCTAATCCTCCAGCATGAGCATCGATCAAAGCTGATGAGACTGGAGTCCCAGAAATCAATCCAGTTTCAAATGCTGCTTTTGAAGTGAGTCTGCCGCAGATTTCACCAGGTTTAATGGTCACATTACCTGTAAAAATAGCAATTTTAAATATTTCGAGATTTATTTGATAAACAAATGGAAAATTAATGATTCAAAAATCATCCCAAGTTAGGTACCAATTTTTTTGAAATTATCAATAACCAAGTCAGCAAGTCCAATTTGATCTAAATACTCATTACACCAATAAGATTCATCAGGAGAATGCTGGAAATTACAATCGCAAACTAAAGAGCACAAAGACCTGAAGACAAAGAATGGAATGATAAAATAAGACAATAATTTTCAGACTTGATAACTTGAACTCAACCTATGTTCTTCTCCTGTAGCTTGATACGTCAAGTAATCCGGCAATGAGAAAAAATACGCTGCTCTTTTCCAACATTCAGGATTATTTTTCTTCAACCATAATATCTTTGGTATCATCATTTCCACTGATATGCTTCCTCCTACGTATGTCAAGACTGGATGCTTCTTCTCATTAATGAGTTTGGTTTCTTCTTCTGCTCGATGATCCATCCATAAAATAACATTCTGATCATCGTGATCTGCAATCGAAAATTAATCAAGTTGATGGATAATCATTATCAATATGCTTCAATTAACTATGAGTGAAATATTACCTCCTGGATTAACAGATACAGGATTTCCACTTGCATCCAGAGCTACCATCGAACACGTGGCATCAAAACCAATACCTTTCACTTCAGTTGGAGAAATACCAGATATCAATTGCTAAGAAAAATGATTCGAATCAATTTCATTAACTCGTAAATATTTACAGAATTTTAAAACTGCTTACTTTTATGATGATGCAACAAATGGACCAAATCTCATTGGAAGATTGTTGGTAAAAGTTGGCTTTAGGATTCCAAGTGGTGATCGGTTTGACCAAAACTTTGACTAATTTACCTGATTTGGTGACCAATGCTCCTCTCACGCTACTGGTACCTACATCGATACCTATTACGTAACTCATTTTTCACGAAGAATTCTTCACTGATGCAAAATCTTGAAGGATTAAAAATGAATTTGGCCGGCTGATGGAATGATTTTTTGGTGCAATTTTTAACGAATGAATATCGAAATGGGTACATTTATCAAAATAGATTGATCTAGTTCAATTACCTAACTTGATATCTGACCATGAAATCTTAATTTTAGATTTCAATGATTAGCAATGAATTTTTCTTTATCAATTTCAATCAAATTAGTATCATCCCATGTTTAATGAACACTTTAATAGGTACCTATTTGATTGAGATATATACAATATTTTTAGAAATACTTATTTGATTTTTTTTTTCAATTTTTGAAAAAAAAACTTCTTGATTTTGACAATTATTTTACCAGTTTTTTTCAATTCAAGTTTATAATTATAAAAATAATTATAAAATTGAAAGTCTGCAATTTTATTTAATTTTCAAAATTTTTATTTCATAAAAAATTTTCCTCGATCGAAATTAAAAATCATAAGTAGACACTTGTAAATTGGTTTTTAGCTAGATTTTATTTGATCAAATTTGAACTTCTAGATTTGAAAAAATTGCTTTACTTAATTGAAATTCTAATATGTGGGTACATGGCATTTATTTTGATAATGAAATATTACATTACGACTTCAATCTGATCAGATTTCAAAATTTTTTTGTGAGACTTTGGTAACTTATCGTACTTGCATAATTTTAATCTCAAAAAATATAATCTCGTTGCATATTAAGTACTCTCTCATTCTGAATCAGCCAGAAATCATTGAAACGCAGTCATACTTGCAGCACAAGAAAATTTCAGTCTTTTAAATCAATTGATTTTTAGTAGTTTTTTTTGTGTTTTCGAAAAAACTTCTAAAATTTTTGGATAAATATTTTTAATTTTTTCAGTAATTTTTTCTCAGTGATTTTTTTGTGGATGAAAATTTTTTCACTGATTTTTCTCTATACTAAAACTTTTGACTGTGTATTAGTGATTGATTGAATGAAAGAGTGTTCATGCTTAGATAAGCACGCAAAATTTTCGAATACAGTGTTACCAATATCTTATATTTTTGATTTTTTCTATCCTAATTTAGGTAATTTTTCAATTTAAAATTACTTAGATCATAGAATCAACAGAACACACAGTATAAAAATAAAAATATCGAATTACGTATCTAATAATTTCTATAGGTACTTAAATAATTGACAATTTCCGAAAATTTTATTAATATTCCATCTGAAATTATTTTTTACTTATAGAAATCTTATTAACATCGTAATTATCTTCCTGATGAAATTCGACTTTGCATTTTTCAAAAGTATGCGTCTGTTCGAAATTCTTTTCTCGTTTACAAAATTTATCAATGACAGGAGCTGGTTTGATTTCCTCATCAACAGTATTATCTCCAGTTTTACGTTTACAGCAGCAACAAAATATGACCAAAATAGTAAATCCAACCATCACGTATCCGTAGACATTCAAAATCATATTTGTGGCATCATCTCCTCGATTACTTTTCTCCAAATTTTTGGCGGCGATTTCTTCAAAAGTTTTGTTCAAATAGTCGGTACATGATGATTCGAGAAACGATGTGTTATTAGCATAAACATACTCTTTGGGGTCGAGTTCGCATCTTAAACCGACCGAATAATAGTATATCATGGGCGTTTGCGACATCAGATAGAAGTCACAATCGCACGACCACGAATTATTGTTTAATATCAAATATTCTAAACGAGGACACGATAGAATAATTTCGCTTATTTGTAACGTCGTGAGTTTATTTGCGCTCAAATTGATCCATTTTAGAGAGCTACTGTTGACGAAGACTTCTTTGTAAATGGTTTCTAAAAATCCATTGCTGAGGTCGAGGTGTTGCAGATGAGGCATTATGAACTGATTACTGACTAGTCTCCGGAATATATTACCGCTCAGGTTTAGATTTTGGATTATGGTTTCTGAGAAGGTATCGGGGTAGATGAATTTTAACATGTTCATCGATAAGTCGAGTTTTTCGAGGAATTTTTGTTTTTTGAAGGAATCTCGATGGATGAGTTTTAAACTGACGTTTGAAAGGATGAGCACTGTGAGGTGTTTGTAATCGATCAGGTCATCTTGTTCGATTTGAGGTAAATTGTTGCCGGATAGGTCGAGTACTTCTGCGTTGATGGCGGCGATTGGTATGTACGTTAGGTTAGCATTTCGACAAATGTATTGGCCTGCTTTCATTGAGCATTTGGTTTCGGTGCATATTTGATAAGCGTGCAGAGTTTCTAGGATCGCGAATAATAGGATGTGTTTTTTCATGGGGTGGTATTGGAGAGTGCTGGGAGGATGATTTTTACCGCTGAAATATGCAAAAAATAAAGTGAATTAGGTTTGAGTAGATAGGTACTTTTTTATCTTTGAATTTGAATTTTAAAATATGAGTGGAGAAAAATCAAGGAAAAGTTGAAAATTCGAGCACCTAAAATTAAAATCGTTGGATTTTGTGTAAGTATGAAGTAAATTTTTTAATGGACAATTCGATGGAAGGGCATGGGGAAGGGATAAGAGCTTCTCAAAGGGTATGGCCGGGTTAGGGGTGAATTTGGCCCTTGCTTCGATTTTCACTTTAACCCCCTCAAGTGGTGCCCCTTGATGTAAAAACATTCTAGAAAAATTTTTGACTCCCCAACCCCCTCCCTTTCGGAGATATGGCCATTTTATTGGCTGATTTTCAAGAATTTTTAATTTCAACGTAAGTGAACGAAATTTTCTGTTTTTTGGCACAAAATTACATCTAGTAGAGGTGTATTTGTGATAATTTTTTCAAAAATTTTGGTGCACTTCTTCATGTTTTTTCGGCTATTTGAAGTTTTCAATCGTAAAAAACACCATATAATCGAAGAGCGACCACCCTGGAAAAATTACTAAAAAACGTGTTTTTTTATGTAGAATTTCGCTGTGCATTCGGTTTTGGTCGATTCTTTGAACTAAGGGCCGAAAAATGCGAAAAACCGTACAGAAACGTTGTTATTTTAGCAGATTTTCCAAATTTTTAGCGTTTCATACAGAAAGAAAAGGTCAAATGAAAAAACCATTACCATATTCGTGTTCAGCAGGTCAAAATACCCCGATAGATACCCTTTTTGCAAGCGTTTTGCTTGAATTTTCAAAATTAACTTTTTTCACAGATTTTTCATTGTAAAAAAGCTGGAAAATGGTGAATTTCGAGACCTCGAGTGAAAAAATCGCGAAAAAAGTGTTAATCGGGGTATCTTGATCCACTGAACACGAATATGGGATTCGTTTTTTCATTTGGTTGTACCTCTGGCATCAACATATCTCCCCCCCCCCCTCTTCATGATATAATCAATAATACTAATGAATTAATTTTGTGAGACGCAATAAGATGTCAGAATGAAAATTAAGAATTTGAAAACAAATCCAATCATCGTTTATGCCTTGCTCTAGTTCTCGAGAAATTTTTTCGTTGCGATCTTCTATGTTGCTGCTCGTGAAAAATTTGCAAAAAGTGTCTGTTCATGGTCACGCAGCATTGTAGGTATCCCTTTGGCATGGTTCAGTGTCAAAGACGAGGAGGATTCGTGGAATAAAATTTTTTCCACCACTACGCTTGAACTATAAGTGGTTGTAGTTTCTCTAACATTAGTGCGATACATAGCAATTTGGCATACTATGTAATGTGACTCCATCTAAAATCGGAAAAATTCAATTTCTGACTAATTTTGGGTCGTAGAATAAGAATGTTGCATTAATTACTTTGCATTTTAATTTTATTGCTCAAAAAGACCCGATTTAAACTTAGAAATGGTGAATTTTCAGGGAAGAAATGACCAAATGAAAAAACGAATCCCATATTCGTGTTCAGTGGATCAAAATACCCCAATTAACACTTTTTTCGCGATTTTTTCACTCGAGGTCTCGAAATTCACCATTTTCCAGCTTTTTTACAATGAAAAATCTGTGAAAAAAGTTAATTTTGAAAATTCAAGCAAAACGCTTGCAAAAAGGGTATCTATCGGGGTATTTTGACCTGCTGAACACGAATATGGTAATGGTTTTTTCATTTGACCTTTTCTTTCTGTATGAAACGCTAAAAATTTGGAAAATCTGCTAAAATAACAACGTTTCTGTACGGTTTTTCGCATTTTTCGGCCCTTAGTTCAAAGAATCGACCAAAACCGAATGCACAGCGAAATTCTACATAAAAAAACACGTTTTTTAGTAATTTTTCCAGGGTGGTCGCTCTTCGATTATATGGTGTTTTTTACGATTGAAAACTTCAAATAGCCGAAAAAACATGAAGAAGTGCACCAAAATTTTTGAAAAAATTATCACAAATACACCTCTACTAGATGTAATTTTGTGCCAAAAAACAGAAAATTTCGTTCACTTACGTTGAAATTAAAAATTCTTGAAAATCAGCCAATAAAATGGCCATATCTCCGAAAGGGAGGGGGTTGGGGAGTCAAAAATTTTTCTAGAATGTTTTTACATCAAGGGGCACCACTTGAGGGGGTTAAAGTGAAAATCGGAGCAAGGGCCAAATTCACCCCTAACCCGGCCATACCCTTTGTACCAAAATTTGAAAAAACATCCAAGTACCATGTTTTTGTGGGTAATAAACACAAATATGATCTTATTTCCAAGAATGCAAATCATACTTAACTGAAATTTAATTTTAACCGATAAAATAGACCAAAAACCGAAACTGAAATAAAAAAAAAAAAAGAAACTGGAATAAAAATATTTTAAACCACAGCTGCGAAACCAAATCCAATATATTTCTTCAGATTTCAATTTGCAGAAGATTGTTTTTAGAGAGTGCCGAATACGAATTTAGGGTTATTTTAAGTTTCAGCGACTCCCTTTTTAGTTCCCCCATCGAACTAATTTTTCTTTCAAAATCTGAAAAATTCCTCTCAAATGTTCGCAGATCCAAAAGTAAGGGTCGTGCTCCTATTCAGCTTCTCGATGATTTTTTTCGAAGTTTGGCCCAAAATAAAGATCAATGAGCCAGAGAAATTGAAGAATTTTTAAAGCACACTTAAGTCAGTATCCCAATTAATTACTCCTTTGAAAAGTTTATCTATTGAACAGTTTTTTTTTTTTGAAAAATTGAATTGCAGTAGCAAAGAAATCATGTCTAGATTTTGAAATGACCTTGTGAAAATTCTACTCCTCCTTTCACCGAATCAATCTCCTTGGTATGTTCCAATTTTCTTTAAAATTTGACTATAATTAAAAATTTACGAAAAAAATATTCGAAAAAAATTACCAAAAAATTTGATGTATGTAGATGTTTTTGTTCAAAAATACCATTAATAAGTAAATAAAAATTGAATTTTATTATAATATCATTTTAGGAATAGGAATGTAGGTACTTTTAAAAAATTACTTTTACAGACTTTTCGAAGGCTGATGTAATTAGGTATTAATTTTTCGCAGGTGAAAATATTTGTATTAACGTTCCATGAAAAATAATTTTCTCAGACGTACAATTTTTTTGAATTTGTAAACATTTAAAATGCATAAATTGGGATTTTTTTAAAAATTACCTTACTTCTGAAAAATGGAGTATTTCCTGGTGAAAAATAGATTCCTAGGTAAGTAATAGTATTTTTAAATGTGGTTATTGAACATCCGCACTTTCTGAGTTTACCTACCTACTTATTATCTGTGTAAATTGGCGACAATTTTTTTGTCGAATTTCAAGTTTTTTGAATAAATTATGGTTATAAATTTGAAAGCAATTACGGTAAGTACAGGTTAATTCGGAGAAAAAAGTAAATTGTAACCCATTTTTTTTGGTAATCTGATTTTTGCTTTTTCTCTCCCCCCTTGTATCCTTATTCAACTTTCGAAAAAATTGTCAAATCATCCATCCTTTAGAACTTCACCCTTTTCTAGGTAATTCCGTTCACACAAAATTTCAGTTTTCTTGATAAAGTTGTATCGAACAAAGGAGGGGGGAGGAGAAGGGCAGACATCAAATTTTTAATAAAATGGAAAAATAAGATCATAATCTTGGAAAATTCGTATAAATTTTGTTTTGATTTGAAAAATTGAAAAAAAAAATGTTTCAAGTCCAGAAAGTTTATGTTGAGAATTGTTATTTTCAGGTTTACATTCTCTCTCGTCTTTCTCTTTTTTCAGTATTTTTTCATCTGTTTCTGGGATTATGAATCTCACGTAGCAAGTTGATGAGAAAAGATTGATTCTGAATTTTTCCAAAAAAAACAAAAACTGGTTTCTCGATCATTTTATTCAAGTCGATATCTTCGCTACATTTCAGAATAGATAAGTAGGTACATACCTATTCTCAGAATTTAGAATTTAGATTTTCTTTTCCTTTAAATTTTTTTTACAAATCCTGGAATCCTGCTCAAAATTGAAATACCGTAGGCACCTATTCTCAAAATTTAGAATTTTTCTTTTCTTTTCCTCTAAAAATTTTTCACAAATCCTGGAATCCTGTCCAAAATTGAAATACCGCAGAGATTTCAAATTGAACGATTTGAAAAAGCATTTAAATTAATTAGTCTGATGAGAAAAAAGAAACAAGGTAGGAAGCTCATTATTTTCATTGTTGGAAAATTGGTCTGATTTTAAAACTACGGATCGATTTTTTTTGCACTAAGTATCAAAAAAAATTGTACCCATATTTTGAGCTTAGAAAATTTATTCAATTCATTTTTTTGAGGACTATAATTTTTTGCCTTTTTAGAAAAATAAACTAGGCGTTGAAAAATATAAAAAATAATTCTCGTAAAAAACTTCTTCAATTTTCAATGACGTTGAGTAACTCGAGTTTAAATTTTTGAACAAGAACCTATCTTGTAAGCTACCTATTAAAATTTCCATAAAGATCATTATCAATTCCCCCTCCCCTCCCCCCATTATATTCAAAATTCTCTTTGACTGATAACAACAACTGAAAAAATAATTATAAAGACATTCGGCTACACGGTGTAAATTGACCAATTAAACTAGAATAATTTTATCTTGATAAAAACATAGCTCAAAAAATGAAGAAAATATTTTCGCTTACCTTCAGATCTACACAAAATAATCACATTCCGTAGAATTTTTCCGAGAAAACCGCATACGCTCATTTAAATTTACCGAAACAGTCGCCGAATGTAAAATTTAAACCGGTTGAGACATCTTGGCTGTTGCATGTAACGTAAACAAATGCGAAGAAACGTTTACTTAAATTAGATGAGCTCGATTAATAAAAGACGCGTACGCGTTGAGAGCAAAATTGAAACGCGTTTGGAGGGATATTTTCTAAGTCGCGATAGAGAGGATTAGAAGAGAGAACGGCACCAAAAAAGAAAAACAAAAAAGTCGTACTCGAGTTCCTACTGCGGAGAATTTAATTCGTTTGAGTTAATTGATTCGTATATGTATAGGTTTCAATTATAACCATGTTTGATATCATAATAGGCTTGAAAAATGCTTTTAGAACGTTCTCCTGCGAGTTCATGGTCTCTTTGTGACGTTCTGTGTGATGAAACCTTAGTCGTAAAATTGTCTAATTACTGTGGCTGGTGCACTACAATTATAAATTAAATATTGGTAATTTATATTTAGGAACAGAAATTTAATATAAGCTGGAAGCTGAGACATGGTTTTTGAGAAATTTTAAGATCGAGATCAATTTTTAATTCGATTCAAGTACAAAATATTGAATAATTTATTAGCAATAAAAATCATAGCTACAAATATTTACAAACTAAATATTACAATGGAAAAGTTTTCATTAGCTTCTTTAAAAATAATACAGATCGATGATCTTTCCTATTACGTAAAATTTTCTCAGTCACTATGTTTATACAGTTCCACCTCCAGTATTGACTTTTTCATATTCGTGATCTTTTCTATGAGTGAAATTTTTCTCATTTAAATCATAATGACCTCCATGAAGCTGAGGTTGATATTGATAATGGCTTCGATGATCGTGGCAGGTAACCTTATGCTCGAGCATTTTTTCATCTCGATTCCTCGACACTCTCGCGTTGTCATCCATCGAATCCCAATTGTAAGAATCGTCTAGGTCGCTATTGTCATCATTTTTTTTATTCTTTTTGGTCTTGGCTACGATACAGCAAATTATTATTACGAATGCGATTCCACATATGAAGATGAGAGGTAGAATTTTGTTTGGATTTTTCAACAAGTTTGTTTGTGATGTTGAGGAGTTTGAGGATGATGTGTTGGAGTAGTCTTCAAATAAGTCGAGAATTTGTGGAACCATGGCTGAAAAAAGAAAACGAGATGAATCTAATATGTTTTATAAAGCAGCTTTTAGAGAAAGAATGAGAGTTTATTTTTCAATTTTACATTCACTTATTTTATTGCTTCTTTAAAATTTTTTATCTTATTTAATCGATATAATTTTATAATTTATTCGATGATTAGTAAATTTAGGGAGGAGAAGGGGGTAAATTTTTTAAAATCCAATAGTTTTAGATTTTTTATGAATTTATACTTGCAAAATAAAATCGCGAGAATCTGATTAAAACTTGAAAATTGAATAAGTTTTTTCAAAATTCTCCAAGTCCAAAAACCAGGGAGTAGGAGTCAGCCAAAAAGTTGACTCTTGACTCCACATCAACTCCGAAGTCATTTTCAGACCTTGACTTTGGCGTCAAACTCCCACCCTCGCTCTTGACTCCATCTTGGCTCAGGAGTCCGTCTATGATCTTGACTCTTGACTCCGGAGGTAATCTATTACTTTGACTTCCTGGCTCTTACTTGTCCCCCGAAATCAAACAAAAGTATTTGGAGTCAATTTGACTCCGAATCCGGAGTCAACTATTTTCTGTTGAAAATTTACTTTTGGTTCCGGCTCTACTCCGGAGACAATTTCAGACCTTGACCCCCTGTTTCTGGCTTGACTCCGGAGTCAAACTCACCCCCTGACTCCTGACTCCACCTTGACTCCGACTGTGGAATCGACTCCTCTTCTCTTTTATGAAAATCTAGTTTAGAAAAAATGAGAAAATTTACGCCTCTAAGTCTCATTGTTCATTGGTATGGGTTTTGGACCTAATTTATTTTGGAGAAACACTTTTCAGTTGTGAAATGTTTTTAAAAAATATGATTGGTGGGTCAATTAGAATTTTCAGCTCAAAATTCCATTCTTCCATTTTTTTAAAACCCAAACTCCAATCTTCTGCCTAAGAAATCGAAACGTTTAAAAAATATCTATAAAAATTTGAAGTTCAAATCAATCCAGAAAAGCAGATGGATTTTTTGAAACAGGGGAAGGGGAAGGGTGAAAGTGAAGTTGAAAGACTCGAGAGAACTAGAAATTGACTAGAAAACTTGTAAAAATAGAAAATTATAAATCAGATTTAAAAACTATTTTTTTTGGCTACTTTGAGAATAATGAAAAAAACAATGTCACAGCCAAGAAATGGAAAAAATAAAAAATCTAAATATTTGCTGATAGTTGATAAAAATTTCAAGAAATTTCCAAAAGGAAAAAAAACAAAAAATACCCTATTCCATATTCGTTTTCAACATTCCAAAGTAGGTATTTGAAAAAAAAAACAAACAGAAAATTTTATTGAAGTTGAATATTCGCCAAAAATTTTGAAAAACTACAATTCATCCAATGAAAACAATTACTTTTTCGATCGTTCTGAAATTCTAACAAGAAGCAATTCCGTCCACAAAAGATCTAAAAATCTGTAGAATTAAAAAATCCAAAATCAGAGGGAAGTCTTGAAAATTTTAGATAGCGAAAAAGTTACGAGTAAGAACTTATGTTTAAAGACAGAAAATGTTGAGAATCAAAAAAAATTAAAACTGTTTAGAATTTGAAAAAACTACAGAAGAAGATGAAAAAAATTAAATTATTTATTGAAAAATTTTGAAGGTACCTACCTTACCTACTGAACAGAATTAGTGTTTTTTTCGCTTCCAAAAATTCAAACTCTTTTTCATCTACGCAGGGAATGTTTTAAAAAATTAAATCACAAAGCAAATGTCAAAATTGATAGGAAATTTGATTGGAAAATTTTCATAGCTGATTATGCAAAATAAAAGTTTAATTGAAAATAATAATTATCCACTCGATTCCGAAAATCATTTTAAAAAATTCAAAAATCAATAAGAAATGAAAGTTTTTTTTAAAAAAAAAATCAATTGTCGAAATAACCTGTTGTTTTTGCCCTTTTCCATATCTCCCCACAAATTTAATGATTGAGAATAGTTGAATTTTGAATGGAAAGGAGGAGTGGGGAAGGGAAGACATTTCCGTTTCCTTTTCTTTCCCATACTAACTTCTCCAAAAATTTACTCGCATGCCCTTTTTATTCTTCAAACAACTTTCAGACCAGACTCTAGTTTAATTGCATTTATTATTAAAATTAAAAACAAAAGCAAGCACACGAAAAAATATCGAAAAAATATAATTACAGTTGTTATTTATAGGAACTGTAGCATTATCCATAATTTCGATCACGTTCACTTTCGCGACCAATTACGCCAATTTATCTATCGAAAAAACCAATTAAAATTAATCAAAAACACATTTGAATATCCTTTTGGTTTAAATTCCACACAAAAAATTGATAATTAAAACGTACCGTTAATTTCTTAACAAAAATTTCTCGACTTCTAAGCGTGTGCTTACGAAAACAATGCACATAAATTCGTCATTTCACATCGTACCTATCAAAAAATTAAAAATAATTTCTCAATTAAAAAGAAAAAAGAATTTGAATCCAAGCCAACGTTAAACATGGAGAAGTTAACTCTGGTACGAACAAATTGTAAAGTATAATTCCAATCATGTAAATTAGATGTTATGTTCAAGGCGATATTCAAACTATGGCTACCTCACAGTATGAATTTTTTATTCTAAACCGATAAATACCTGTACGAAAAAAAAAATTTATCGAGACCAGATTCTGAATACCTACGTTTTAAAAATTTAGATTTTTTCGTCCACTGAATTACCTAACTGAACGACTTCCCATATGAATGCAACTATGTGGCTTACTGGTATACGAATTATTGAAATTAATTACTAAATTGTTGAACTCCAACCGACAAGTTCATAAAAACAAGCAGTTTATTTAGAACAAATTAGCGCGTGGTTGGAGTCTGAAAAGACGTAAGTCTTGGGTTATTATTTTTTCACTTTTTCTCCGACATTTTCTAATTTTAACTCGTTCGTTTGCGGTGTTTTATTAATGAGTGCCCCTTTATAAATTGCGGACAAATTTTCATAGATAAATCTCGAAATAAATTTGTAAATCATCAACGCGGCGTACATAAAGAAAATAAAATAGCACGTACTTTCTCGATCATTATACTCGTAGGTAGTTGATTTACATGTGAAAATGCCAAAAATAAACAACGCAGTAGACTATACTTAAACTTATACTACTTGATCACAATACCGGAAGATACTCTCGTAACTAAAACGTTTAAAACACCTCACATGAGACATACTCATCGTAGAACTAACGAAAAACACACGTTCGGATAATCGGCTCAGTATTATATTTTTTGTAGTTTTTTTTCCGCTCCACTCGTCGACCTTCGGGAAGAAAATGAGAGTTCTAATATTGGCTTTAGATATACTTTGTTGAAGAAGCGCTCAGGAACATCGATCAAAAATTTATTTACATTCATTTTTCAAACATTTCAGCAAATGTTGTAAAATTAGCATGTGGGTGGCTGGTCAAACACGTGGGTATCTGGTGAATGTATTTTTTTTCGTGTTTTACCAGACACGTAAAGTGTTTCGTGATGATTGCATCACAGAAGGATGAAAATTTAGTATGTTGTGCCGAAATATCTTCCATCGTTTAAGATTTAAATGAATATTTGTTTTGGGGTTTCGTTCATTAAAAGTTCATACTCATCACATTTCATCAGAAATGAAAAATTTTATATTGAATATTTTTAACCTTCTATTTTGATGATTCTGCAACTCTAATTGCACGTATGCAAATAAGGAAGTTTATTGGTGAAAAAATTAATGAATAAAAATACCAAAAAAATTGTTGTCTTCATAATTTCCGTCAAGTTCAGAAATGATCAAATCGAGAAGTTTCAATTTCATTCAAGTCTTAGATTCATTTTTCAAAATTTGTCTCGAAGTCGAAATGCTATTGCATGCGAATGGAAAAGGGGGAGGGGAGGAGAAACGAAAGCGATTTCAGAGATTTCAAGTTCGATTAAAAATACAATTTTGTCATTTTCGAGGAGAAAATTGATTTTTGCCTTCTTCGATCTGACGCTGTCGGCCCCAAATGCTTTAGAATTAGATAATTTTCAATCATTTGTAAAAAAAAATTAATAATAATAAAATTATTGATAAGATGCCAGGTTAATATGTATTTTCCCCTAAAAATTATAATTGGCGATAATTTTGTAAGAGTTACTCTGGGTAATTCATTAATTCCATTTTTATTGATTTTTTTTCCAAAAAGGTGGAAAAATTTTATCAAGTATTGAAAGAAATTGTAAAATAATTTTTTTTGAAATAATTTTATTATACTGGAATTGCTAAATTTTTTACGTCAACTGTCGGAAAGGGCCGGAAGAAAGTTTTAATTTGGTGATGGAGTTTGAATTTTGATTAAATTTCAGAATTTTAATTTTTGGCGAATTTTTAAAAATTTACAGCAAAAAATGACGTGTAAATGTAAACTTGCCGGTGGAAATCATCTGGAACTTTTCATTTTTGGAAATCAATGATGTCAAATTTTTAGTCTGGAAAATTTATTAGATGGGTTAAACGAGATCTATGTATGACAGAAAAATGATCTTCCCATATTCGTTAAACGTAATCTCGATTTGACAACTTGAAAGTTATCTATTTTTAACCGCATAAAAAATTACGAAGCACTTGATTTTCTGAACGAAATTGGTTGAAATTGTATTGAAAAAAAAAAAGATTTATGCAAATTTTTCATCTTGCCAAAATAATTTTTACTCGTTCTGGGATGCTAAGCAATATTCGAATTTCCAGGTCAACTAGCAAAATTGTGAAATAGAAATTTTAGAATTCGATATAAAAAAATTGATACAATTAAGTACCTATTTTATTTTTTAAAAAATGTAAAATTTGTGAGTGAACGTTTCGAAAAGAAGTCGAATTTGAAAGCTTCCGTAATTTCATTAGTTTATCGTCAGCCATTTTCATAATAATTGACTTTAAAGGTCAAAAGTTATCAAAAATGGTAGAAAAACGATTCCACAAAACATTTAAATTATGATAAATCCTTAGGTGATGGAATTTTTCTGCTATTTTTCTCGGGATCAGCACGAATAAAATCATAGAAATCTCCCGTGTAACTTCAATCAGTATTTTCCATGCTGACCTGTTTAATTAACCAGGGAGGTATCCTAATCCAACTCGAAAGTAACGAAAATACATCTAAATGCACAACAAAAAAGATAGGTACTTAGGAAATTTGGGGGGGGGCATTCATTGCCACCTCGAGGGATCACTACACCCTGAAGGAAATTATGAAGCTTTCAAATTTAATTTTTCTCCAAGTTCTCACCGAAATTTTTTTTAAGCGCTGTATCAGCAGCTTCCCAATATGAACAATAAAAATCACAAAAATAAAAATCAATTACTTATCGCTAAAATACTTATGATAGTGAAATGAACTCTGTAGAACTCCAAACGATTCTAATTCAGTCAATCGAAGCAACAGTTGTCACATGAAACACCAGAATCACAACATGCAGCAGCACAACCACCAAGTTCTGTTCCTACATTTGTGCAACATCCTCCTTCAACGCAGCAGCTACCACAGTGTCCACAATCTGGGCATCCATTGCCATTATCACAACATCCACGAGGGATTAGATTGTCACCAAATACACAACAGCACCAATTGATATCATTACACGTGCAACAGGTAGCATCGTTGGAATCACTTTTACCATCTCTTGTTCTTAATCCGAAACAGTCGCATACACAGATGAAACAACAGCAACTTGATGTGAACAATGCGAGGATACCAAGAATTATGTAAAATACAGTTGATTCCATTTCGCCAATTTTTGAAAAAAATATTGAAATTGACAACCAAAGTTTTAAATTTCCGACGAATGATAATAGAACGATATGTTCGATAATCTGAAGTGCTCATCATGATGAGTGCCTACTGCAAATAATTCAAGGAGCGAAATTTAAATGACTCAATGTCAATTTTTGAGTGATATTTTGCGTAACTTTGACCCTGGGACGGGGAGTGAACATTTTAGTACGTCATTCAGCGGACCAACAAAAAAACTGGGATTTTCTAGAATGTCAGAACTTGTGTTTTTCTAAATTTTTTTCTAATTTTTTTTTTAATAACTAGATGTGACTGAAAAACGAAAAACCTTCGCCGAAGAGCTTTTCTGGTCAAAATGACACCACCAACATCATTTTAATCAAAAACATATCGGAATAAAATCAACATCAACATCAGTTAAACTGAAAAATGGCAATGCCATTTCTTTGGATAATTCCTCCTCTCCTCCCCTAATTAACTGCCAATGTCAGATAACCAGGTGGAAATTTTCGGACCAGTGGGATTAAATCCAATCAAAAAAGATTAATCAATTTCATTTCAAAAATAGCCGACAATAGCTGATGAAGTGATAAAGCTTTCGAAATCGATTTTTTTTAAAACTTCTCACTTGAAAATTTTCCAAGTGCTATATCAACAAAATAAAAATATAAAATCAGAGAATTTCCTAATTTAAATTATAAAAATTCGCATAAAAACCAATTTACTCTAAAATACTCACATGATTATTTCAAGCCAAACATTCAACGCAACAATGGCAGCATGGAATGCAACAATCGCCACCAGCAGCAGCCGATGCACCCAGTTCAGCTCCTACTTCTGCACAACATCCTCCATCAACGCTGCTACCGCCACAGTCGCCACAGTCACAACATCCACTATCACAGCATCCGTGATGGGTACCATGAGAATGTCCACAACAGCCCCAATCAGAACCATCACACGTGCAACAGCCAGCATAACTAGGATCACTTGTACCATCTCTTCTCCTTATTCCAAAACAGTCACATAAGTAAACGAAAAACCAGCAACTCGATGCGAACAAGATCATGATACCAAGACCGAGATACGTGTAAAATTTAGTCGATTCCATTTTCACCAACTTTAAAAAATACTATTAACAAGCACGTTTTAAATTTTCAACGAGTGATCATGCAATGAAACTTTGAAATTTTTAGGTGCTGATAATGATGAGTACCATGCCATACCCACTTGTGAATACTTGAAAAACGAAATTTAAATGTGTCAGCGTTGAGTTTTGAACGATAGGTGAGCTGGGTGAGCTCATCTGCATCATCCACAGATAAATTAGATAGTTGACCCTGCCGGAAATAAGGGACCATGTGTTGAAAAAAATCGAAGTCTCTTTTTTCACTTTTTTGGTCCAAATGACTCCAAATCTGGACCAAACACAAGAAAATATCGATTTTTTAACGCATGGTCCTTTCTTTCTGGTAGGGTCACATAATGCATTTTTTTGATCTGAATTTCTGAAGAATTTTTCTTCATCACTTCTTTCAGACAATACACTGAAAAGTTGTCCTATTTCTCGTTTTTTTGAGGGGGGGGGGGGGGGTGAAATGTATACTTTTTGCCAGGTTTAGGCCCATTTTTCGATTTTGGACAACTGTACAAAAAATTTTGTGACCTGAAGTGTTAATTGTCTGGTTCTAACAGAATTATTTTTTAAAAATTAAAAATGTAGAAAGCAAGAAATTCTTGAAGATATTACATGTTCTTCTTCCCGACCGCGACCCCTCCTCCTAAAAAATTAGATGTAACTAAATCTTCTAAAGGACTCCACAAACGAAATTGTTCATCCATAGGTACCCATGCTTTCAATGCTTTATTTTCATTTTCTATGAATACCTTGATGAATAACAATGTGTTCCTGGAAAAATCAGTGATCCGGAAAGAGGAGTCTAGCTTCCTGGGCTTGACTGTAGCTTCGAGATTTTTGATTAAAATCCCTCCGGCTCCAGTACTTGAAAAACCTCCAGGTTCAAGATTTTTTAAAAAGTGGCTCCAGCTCCAACTCTGGAATTTTTATAGAATAAATCACTCGGGGGGCCTCTTCTTTCTCTGACTTCCTGGGAAAGATGACGCTACTTATTTCAGATGAGAGAGGGGGTGCTATTTATTGACTCATCGAGCTAACAATTTCGATATCTATTAAGTATTTTCTTATACATGATTCATTTTAAAAATAAGTATCAACAATCACGATTTTGAGTGGATGGTCATGACACATCCAGAGGAGTTCTCAAGGGGCTCGAACCCCCACTCCTACCAGCGGGGAAGAGTTTTTTTTTATTGTAAAAATGCCAAATAGAGATACCTAAGTATAGATTTTTTTACTTCCAAACACGATTTTTCAACAAAAAAAAAAGGCCACCCTTTCTTTTGAGATGTATTTTAATTAAATCGCCTGAAATCAAACAGGAATCAGACCCATTTTTAACATTTTCGAGTTTTTATGATGGAAATTGGGGTACTGAAGTGTGGCAGGTAGATTGATGTGGAGGCACGAAAGTGCAGATTACATGATATTTGGCAACATCGCACTATTACGTTGAGAACCAGAGAGGGTCAAGTCTTTCGAATTTCCAGTAAAGGGTACCGGCGCCCGCGGTTAAGATAGGCGAATCTGCCCCCGAGCTGAAATTTGAAACTAACCGACGGAATTTGGTCCTTAGGGTCTGAAAACCACCTGGTAAAAATTTTGGCCCCCTACCCCTCCCCTAACCCGAGTTATGGGGCAAAACGTTACTTTTTTCAGCCTTTCCATTAAAAATTTTTATCTCCGAGAGTTTTCAACCAAATTTTTTCAAATTTACGTGAGTTATACTCCATACTGAGGGGTATTAGTGGGTGGTTTGAAAAAATTTTTTTGATGATTTTTTCTAGCCAAAAATCGCATTTTAAAACTTGAAATCGAGTTTTCTACATGATGTTGCAGAGGTGCAAAAATGAAAAAAATATATGTCATGTATCTAGTCCCTATCTACAACGTAATATTTTTTTCAGAATTTTTTAGGTGGGTGGAAGACCTTCAAAAACGCAAAAACCGAATTTTATCACGTTTTTCGCTCAAAAAATGGTCATTTTTGGCCGAAAAAATTTTTCGGGTAATAATATTCCAAAATACGTATTTTTACGCCACTTGCCCGATTTTCACTTCATTTCATTCTTTTTTGAATGATTTTTGCAATTTCAAGTAACCTAAAGCGCAAGACTTAAAATTGTATATATGTAACTTTCCTTATACCTGTATAAAATTATCATACGGAAAACACTGAAAGAAAATTTGTGTTCAGTAGCTCGAACTACCTTCGAAAAATTCATTTGCATGAGCAGAGCACTCAAATTTCGAAAATTCACTTTGTAGTCAACAAATTTTTTTTCAACAATACTTACGTTGCTACCAATATCATTATCAACAAGAGGTATGGTGAATCTGCCCTTGAAACCAGTTTTGACCGCTCCTACCCCCAAAAGGTCAACCATGATGAGAAAACATTCCAGAAAAAATTTCAGACCCCTAGCGCAAGTGTTTTCGGAGAAAGGGGCCAAAATGTGTTTTTTCAATGGAATTTTTCGTATTTTTGTGGTTTTTCGCCAAATGTAGATAAAAGTTTCGAGTTTTTTTAAAATAAATTTTAGGGAGTTTGAGGAACCCTAAAAAAATTTTTTGGTTCATTTTTCGCCGAGTTATGGCATTTTAAAAATTTTGAGCGGCCATTTTGTCTTGAAAGGTCAAAGGTACAATGAAACTTTTTACCCCAAAAGATGTGCCATTCATTCATAAATATACCACAAAAATTTCAAAAAAAAACGGAGAGGTGGAACATTGTCAAAAAAAATAAAAACAAACCACCCCTCGCATGTAGCGGGTACAGTAACGTTGTATTTCCCACGGCACTCTCGTGGGAAGTACCTACAATGTTCACGGGCTCATAACATGTCAATGAAGAAATTGAGAAATAGCCTAGTTATTTTTGGTCTAAACCTCGAGAACATTGAGTGAAATCTGAATTATTCATACGAAAAATTCCATTGAAAAAACACATTTTGGCCCTTTTCTCCGAAAACACTTGCGCTAGTTTTTCCGGAATGTTTTCTCATCATGGTTGACCTTTTGGGGTAGGAGCGGTCAAAACTGGTTTCAAGGGCAGATTCACCATACCTACTTGACCGGCTATACCCTTTTGTTATCAACTAAATTAAAAATGGTCACTTGTTGATAATGATATTGGTAGCAACGTAAGTATTATTGAAAAAAAATTTGTTAGCTACAAAGTGAATTTTCGAAATTTGAGTGCTCTGCTCATGCAAATGAATTTTTCGAAGGTAGTTCGAGCTACTGAACACAAATTTTCTTTCAGTGTTTTCCGTATGATAATTTTATACAGGTATAAGGAAAGTTACATATATACAATTTTAAGTCTTGCGCTTTAGGTTACTTGAAATTGCAAAAATCATTCAAAAAAGAATGAAATGAAGTGAAAATCGGGCAAGTGGCGTAAAAATACGTATTTTGGAATATTATTACCCGAAAAATTTTTTCGGCCAAAAATGACCATTTTTTGAGCGAAAAACGTGATAAAAATTCGGTTTTTTGCGTTTTTGAAGGTCTTCCACCCACCTAAAAAATTCTGAAAAAAATATTACGTTGTAGATAGGGACTAGATACATGACATATATTTTTTTCATTTTTGCACCTCTGCAACATCATGTAGAAAACTCGATTTCAAGTTTTAAAATGCGATTTTTGGCTAGAAAAAATCATCAAAAAAATTTTTTCAAACCACCCACTAATACCCCTCAGTATGGAGTATAACTCACGTAAATTTGAAAAAATTTGGTTGAAAACTCTCGGAGATAAAAATTTTTAATGGAAAGGCTGAAAAAAGTAACGTTTTGCCCCATAACTCGGGTTAGGGGAGGGGTAGGGGGCCAAAATTTTTACCAGGTGGTTTTCAGACCCTAAGGACCAAATTCCGTCGGTTAGTTTCAAATTTCAGCTCGGGAGCAGATTCGCCTATCTTAACCTCCGGTACCCTTTGAGTAACTTTTAGATTTTTGTATTGAAGAAATTTCGTGAGTTGAAATTTTTTTTTAAATCAACTATTGCATTTTTATTTTACAATTTTATGTTTTTATTGTTTTTGTATGAATGATGAATAAATATTTCAAGCAGTTTTGACCCAAAAATTGGCGATTTAAGTTTTCCATTGAAACAATTTCTTGCTTCATTTGAAAAATGCAGAAAAATAAATGGACTTGACCACCGTTTGGTTCCAGACAATTTGGTCTGTTTTTCGAATAAACAGATTGGGTACTCTCTAACTCTGAATCAGTCAAATTTGGTGACATCGCCTTTTTGAATCAGAAATACTTTTATAATTGAAAATTACGATTTTTTATTGATCTTTCAGTCAAAAATTTTCAATAAATTCTCAATTTGTCAGAAAAAATCGTTGACCGAAAAAGCAGTAAAAAATAACCGATTTCCAATCAAATTCAGCTTTTTGAATCAAAAATAGATGAATTTTACTAAATTTGCCCGATCCAAATAAAAAGTAATTTTTAAAAAATGCAATTGGTCGTAATATTTTTCTGAGAATATCTTAATTACGCCACCAGCACTGGAATAACAAATTACTCGATTTTTTTGTTGAAATTTTAACCCCTCCCTTACATAATTTTTGGGTGCATTAAAGTAGGTGATCATACGATTTAATGAAAGCTTCTTATATTATAGTCCTTTTGTTTTTATAATTCGCTGCACATTGAATTTTTCCAGAGAGATACAAAACTTTATATTTATGGAGAAAAATAAGTTCCTATACATACATTCATAAAGATATACAAAAATTAATAACAATACTTGCAATCACTTATTGAGTAAAGAAAAAACATAAGTACGAAATCAGATCACATTTGCAAAATGCAAAACGCTATCACAATATTTAAAAATAAAAAATGTTTGATTTTGCAATAAAAATTTTCTCTCAAGCGGTATACTTGATCGATATGTAAAAAAGATAATTTTCAAACTTTTTTTCAGTATTTTGATGAATTAATTGAGCCATTCTTATTTAAAATATGATAAAAGAGAGAAAAATAAAGAGACAATTACAATCAGTCACCTTTGAGTATAGGTACAAAATACCCTCATTTGTACACAACTTTCACTTAGAAATAATAAATAGGTATACAGGTATCGATTGTGCCCACGTATACTCGCGAGAATGAAACAAATAATTACCGAATCGTTGGCACTTTCTTATTAACAATCACATCCGCCACAGTCGCAATCACCGCCACCACAGTCGCAATCTGCACCACCTGCATCACCTCCAGCGCAACAATCTCCATCACCACCATCACAACAATCTCCATCTCCATCACAGCATCCACCTGGAAGAGAAAATTTTAATGTTTTATCATCTCTAAATTCAAAAAGATTTTATCCAAAAGAAAACATACCATCTCCACCATCGTCGCCGCCTCCACAATCACAGAATCCGCCACCTTGAAACAGAAAAACAATAATCAGAAAATTGAAGAATCTGGAAACTTCAGCATTTGACCAAATATTCATCGGAGTTACCGGTATCATTGCCGCCGCTTTCGCAGCATCCTTCTTGACCTTCGCAGCATGGATCAAAACATCCTCCACAGAATCCGTGATGAACATCTGGTTGATCAGCAACGGTCACAGTGGTGCCATCGCAATTGTCAGGGTGAATACTCGTCGTTGGCACTGGTGTTGGTCCAGTATCACAAAAGTAGCAGTAGTAGCAACTATCATTGGTACTGTACCAGGGACCTTGTCTTCGTTTCCTTCGATCTCCGAAACAGTTACAGCAGCAAGTGAAACATACGCAGCTAAATACGAATAATCCGAGGATACTCAGCAGAAGGTATGTTTCCGTTGGTCCCATTTCTTTCTGGGCAGCTGAAACCAAAATTTTGATTATACCAAACGTAGGTTTAATTATGGAGATCTAAAATATCGCAATTGAATCAACAATTAAAATGGGGATCTCACTTCCTCTTGTTTTTCAAAAAATTGATAAATTTTGCTATGAATAGGCAAATTTTTGAAACTGTGTAATTTTTAACAAAAATTTTCGACTTTTTACTCGTAACATTTGCCAACTTCTTGAAAAATCGACAGAGTTTTTTTCAAACTAATGCAAAAAAGTACATTAAAAAAAGCAGGAATATTATTTTGTAACACAAAATCACGAAAGATGAAAAAAATTTTCGTGAAAAATATCCGAAAACACTCTAAAGAAATACCGGGTGACCGGGAAGTACATACCGAAAAAATTTTAAAATTTCAGTAAAAAAAATTTATTGGCGAGGCAATCTTTTTTTTTCTCATATTCTACTAAAATAGATTGTCTTCTAATCTCTGCATAAGTTATTGCTCGAAGAACCTCAATAATCCACAATTTTCTCGTAAAACAGAAAAATAATTCAGTAATTCAGGGATAAATCATCTGGTTCCAATTTGTGAAGCGCTGAAATCTAATCCTCCTTATTTCATGGTTGAACGCTTTGTTTTGAAATTGACAGGGTTGAAATCAAGCTTTTGGCTATCTTGAAACCTACCCCCAGATATTCGAAGATTTTATTCCGCGCAATTTTTAAATATTGCTTGACTATGTTTAGCTGTAACATTATAAACTAAAATCGAATTATGCTTCACAAAAATTTTTAATGAGTTGAGAATCTATAAAGTGGCCTATGATCGAATAGTAATGAACCAAGGATTCTGCCAGAATTGAAATTTTTCGGATAAATTGATTAAGGAATTTTTGAGAAGCATTCATTTTTGGGAACTACTTTTCGGTCACCCGGTACCTACATACCTACAATTTTTTCAAACAACAAACTTGGAAAATCAAATTATATTCTTCTGAAAATCATCAATGTAATTAGTTCTAATCTACCTACGTCACTCAAACGTATGAGGAATGGAAGGGATAAGATCTAATTACATCTGGTTCATTCCAGATAATTATGATTTGATTAAATTAGATATAATCTAATTACATCTGGTTCTTTCCAGATACGATTTGATTAAATTAGATAATATTTTTGAGATATTAAATTTTAAAAAAAAATTTAGGGCTATTCATTTAAAAAATGAAAAATTTCAACTTTTGGATGTTTTTTTTTAATTTTTGATTATGTTTATTTTTTTTTTTGAAATATTTGGTATGTTCAATTAATGTTCAAGTTATTCTAATTGGCCTTTCGGGACATTATATCCAAATTGCAAGCGATTTTGAAACGCTGCGTTCAAATTGCATTTTGAAATAACTGGTGGATTTAGAAAAAGTTTAAAAAGGGTTCAGGAATAAAGAATAATCGATGTTGAATATTTTACATTCTGCAATATCATTTTCCTATGTGCTTAGAAGTTGAAAGGAAATATGAGTTGAGAAATTGAAGACTGTATCTTCTCTGCAGCTTCCGAATCACATATTTTTATGAGAATTTCCGAATAAAACTAGTTAAAAACCATAAAACCGGTTTCAAAAATTATACATGAGCAGTCAATTTTTCTGAAAAAATCCAATGTGTGAATTTAAATAAGAGTAATAGAACCAGTGGCGTTGGAAAGTGGGGTACAAGGGGTACATTAGATCCCCTCTCCCCATCACATCCATAATAGGAAGTTTTTTGAGATTAAAATCTGAATTATTTGAGACAACAGAGTGAAAAAATGCTCATTTTTTGCCCCCTCTCCAGAAATCCTTCTGGTATTCCAAGTTTTGATCCTAATTTTGTACCCTCCACCGAAAAAAAAGCTTCCGATGCCACTGAATAGGACTGTTTCCACTCTTTGAGAAGCTTTAATGAGAGGAATATTTACTTTTTTTTAGGGAAGTGATTGGATAGAGAGCAGCAGAGTAATAAAACTTCTGTTTTTCGAGGGGGAGGGGGAACTAATGTAGGTGTTGATATCAAAACATAACTCTTTCTCAGCATATTTTTTAATGTTGTAGGTCTAGGTACCTAGATACTCGATTGCAGTAATGGTGACGCACCGATGTGAGTTGGGAAAATTGAACATTTCAACACATTATTAATTGGGAAAATTGGACAGATTCGGATTAAGTTGGAAAAATTACTTAGTCATTTTCTTAACTGATGAGTAATAAATTTCGGTTGGGAAAATTCAACTACTGTAATTTATTTTTTTTATTAGAAAATAAATTAGTACTAAAATGGTTGTTAAAAGTTGGAAATCAGAGAAATTTTCATTTGTCAATTTTTCCATCTGATGAATATAGAATGTAAGTTGTGAAAATAGGTCAGTTTCTCAACTAACGAATAAAACCATTCAGGATAATTTTCATTTGTTAGGTATTTGGGAAAATTGAACCGTTGAAATTTATGTTTTTTAAATTTAAAAAAAAATTACCGGTGCGGCCCAGAACGATTTTGTTTTCGGGTTTCTGGGCCTGGACTTTCAATTAAAAAATTCATGAGACTTGGGCCTGGGTTAGGGCTTGAGAATTTTAGGTTTGGGTTTCAGGACTTACTGTCCGGGGCTTGAATAAAAATTTCGGGACTTTTCCAGGACTTTTTGGAGCTCTTAATTTTTTTATGTACCTCAAAATTTTTCCTAAAATATTCTAGTTTCAGATTTTTCTTCTTAGACGATTTTACTTGTGAATTTAATAATCAAATCTACCATTTTTTATTCTAATATATTAATTCCCCATAGTGAACATTTTTTTAAAAGAAATATCCAATTTTAAAAAATGAAGCCATTTAATTGGGAGTTTAAATTATTTGAGTTGGGAATTTCACGAATTTGAGATTAAATTTTCATCACCTCCCTCTCCGATAGCAAAACTGCCATTGGTACGAGGAAACTTAAGTCGAAAAATTTCAACATTTCCTTATTCTACAGAGACGTCTCAAAATATCGGATTCCGGTTAAAGGCGCCAGAATGGCCAAAAACTGTTTTCAAATCGATAAGTATAAACCTACATCGAAAATTTAAACTTCTCAAAATTAAATTTTCTACGCATACCATTCGTGGAATGCAGATGCTCTTTCTGTGATATTTTTTTGGGTCGAAAATTCGTTAAAAATCATTAAGATCGAACGTGTACTGCGAGGAGAAAGAAGGGAAATGGTGATGGTGGTTTTTCGTGCCCTGTTCACCTTGACGAGTTTGCGAGTTATCTCTTTGTGTCTCTGGACAACATTGGGCATTTTGCTGAACGATTTACCTACTTAAAACTATGGTGTTGTATGATAATATTTGAAGTTTTGGAACAATTTTTCAATTTACCTACCGAATTGGTATGGTATTTTTAAAATTTCATTTCAAAAATATCGCTAATTTTGACCAATTGGATTGTTTGTGAAAATTATAGCTTTCAAGATAGGTATGCCTCCTTCAATCATTTTTTTTTTTTTCAATTATTGTAATTTAGGTAGTTAACGCCCATTATTTTTTTTTATCTCTTCCTGATAATTTTTGAACAATGTTGCTAAATTTCAATAAATTATCGTCAAATGAGGCACCTATTTCAAATAAGAATTTAGGTAGGTATCATATTTTACAGCTACGAAAATAAAGAGGGTTTTTCTACATAAATGCATATTTTTCGTATTTGGCAGGGTAAAATTTGGAACGGTTTAAAATAACATTATCCGTCACGAATCGATTCCAAATTAAACAAAATAATTCTACGCCTTACAAGTAAAAGATATGCAAAACATATTACAAGCGTGTGTTTTTAATATTTGGCAACATGGCAAATTTAAAACCATTTAAAACATAATTTCGTTCTACGTAATTACTCCTACATAGATAGGTTCGGTACAAATAACAAATTCAGCAAGACACCAAGGCTATTTGTGTAGATAACTTAGTATGCTACAAAAACAAACATATGAAAATTTCTCGCAAACAAAAATGTTATTGATGATACAATGAATATCGGTACCTCATTATCAAACTAGGTAGGTATAACTTTACAAAACTAACTCAATTTACTTTCTCTTATATTTACTCTTTAAATAAGCCGGTAAATAAGCAGATAAAAAAAAGCACTAACCTTTGTGACGTTTTTTGATGAAAAATTATCACATATCAATAAAACGTTTCCATTTTATTATTTTATCTATTTCGTTTCGAGAAAAACATTTCTACACGTGTGAACATTTAAACGACAATGTAGCGCACATTCGCATACGAAAGTACTCAACTTTGGATCAGTATTATCATACTGTATCGCAACGCTGCCCGAACGTCTGCACAGTTCTCCCAGTCTTCATGTTGTGATACGATAGTAACGGAAAGGGTTACCGTAGCCAACGCCACAGTTGTTTATTCGTATTTTAAGCACAAGTAGGCATACGCGATTTGCGTCAAGGCGTCGAGCATCGAATGAGTCGTAGGCTGCCACTGGTATTCGTTATCATTAAAATGATGAAAAATCGGGCAGACTTTTGACCTCACGGCTCCAAAAATTACTATCAGCGTTGTTTTCAAGACTCGTAAAATGTCTTTTTAAATCAATAAATGCTCGGGAGTTGGGATGCAGTGTGAAGAAATAGGTACCTATTTGGACTTTCCCACGCAGTTCGTTTAATTTATGAAGTGTAAGTTGGCATGGTTGATGGAAAGAGGCGATAAATTGGTTAAAATAAGAATGTTATCAGTCGTTTAACCTTTCTTGAAATATTTCGGTATTATTTTGAAATTTCGGATAGTTGAACCTTAATTGGTGAGTTTGAATGTAAGAAATGAGACTATTCAAAAACAGCACATTTCCTCGAATTTAAAAGATAAATCGGTTGAATAAGAGCGTACTTAATTCATTTTTTGCTTGAATTTGAAAATTAGAAGTTGGAAATTGAGATTTGAGATTTTAAAATTTTAATTTGAAAGATGAACTTGACATTTTCAAGTTGAGTTTTAGAAGTGAAAGTTCATTGGAAATTCAAAAAATTGAATAAGAAAGTTCAAAAAATGAAAAATAAAATTTTAAAATAAAAACATTGAAAAATTGAAAATTCAAAAAATGAAATTTAAATTGAAAATTCAAAAAATGAAATTTAAAAATTGAAAATTCAAAAAATGAAATTTAAAAATTGAAAATTCAAAAAATGAAATTTAAAAATTGAAAATTCAAAAAAAATGAAATTTAAAAATTGAAAATTCAAAAAATGAAATTTAAAAATTGAAAATTCAAAAAATGAAATTTAAAAATTGAAAAAATTAGATAAAAGCGAGAATTTTAAGGGAAATTTGCAAATTAAAATGTTTAAATTCAAAATCAAAATTCAAAAAGTGAAGATTGAAATTTAGAATTTATGGAATTGAAGAATTCATTGAAATCGAAAATGAAGAGTTGAAGGTCAATCTGAATATTAAAAAGTAAATTATTCTATGGTTTATATAGTTGAAATTTATAAATAAAATTCGAAGTTCAAAATTCAACCCTTGAATTCAAAAAATATTACGAATTTTTGAACCAGGGCAGAAAGAGGTAAAAATTACTTTTTTGTTGAGGGGGCGGGGCTTCTAATTAGAACAATTGTGTTATTTTATTTTATGAATTTAGCCCATAGCCAATTAGCCATGTCAGGCCTGTTTTCTTTATATTATTCGTCAATTTTTTCCTGAATCATGGGTTCGTGGATTCGAATCCACATTCAATGAATCAAAATAGAATTGGAATCACAAAAACGTACATGAAATATTTTCGAATCCGGATTCAAATTCAAAAATGCAATGTTTCGTGGATTCCTTTCAACCTTGAATCGTATTACTTTCATATTTTTATTTTTGATCATCATAATTTTTGCTCTGAAAAGCAAATTTTCCTAATTGGCAATGCTCGAATTAAATAGTACATATTGTAGTTAAATAAAATGATATTTAAAAAATACACGTTAAAAAATAAAATCAAGTAAACAAGGCGAATACAACGTTGAAAAAAGATCTGAACACGAGTGAAATTGGTTTAAAAAATTGAAAAAAAAATCACTTTATAACATAGAAAAAAACTACAAATACGAGTAAAATTGTAGCGTACATATAAAATGTGCGAATAAAAGTAAGCTCCAAGTACTTTGACAACGATTCCATCACAATTGATAAAATTTACAATACATAATAAAATATCACTTAGATAATGAACATAATAATCATCTACCCAAGTGCTGAGCACGATTTTTTTTCACAATTTTTTCTTTTTTAAAAGTTTTATGGAAGAATGCACAAAAGTTATATCCCAAAATTCGACATCTATTTCGATAAAAAAAATTTTACACCTCCTCCCCTTCGGGAAGATGAACCCATAGTACCTGATCAAAACCTATAAGATTGAAATGTCATCAAACTTTATGTAAAAAATTGAAAATAAGAGTATTTTTCAGAAAGATTTCAGTCTTGATATGGAAAATTTTCACCCATTTATTACTATTATACCTCATCTTGACCGTTTTTCAAAGATGAAGATCCCATGATTTTTTTTTTAGCTTTCGAAAAATTGCGCCGATTTTTAATGTTCCCAAAAAATTAATTTTTTTCGTGTTTTAATGTTTTGAAAATTCTTAACAGGGGAAGAGGGGGATGCAAATGACAATCTTGCACCCGTTCGTACCTCATTTTTCCTAGTTAGTGTCTAATTTTTTTTTTTCATTTTTTGGATTAAAATAATTGCAGTATTGGCTTCATTTCGATTTCGGAATGTATGAGAATTGAAATGTGAGTCTAGATATAGGAACCATCAAAATTGGTTTTCGAATTGCCACTGGTACTCGGGAAAAGAGATTCGTGAAAATTTTTTTCGTGAGATGTTCTATCCGGAAAAATGTCCGTTCAGGATTTAGGCTTCGGGGAAATAACCGTGAATCATGTGGAGGAATAGGTACCTGCACCTAAAAAATAAGACAATGGGACAAACAACTCTAAAAATTGTATTTTTTTTTGGTAACGTTTTTCAAATAAAATCAGTTTTAAAAACATTTTTAAAAAATTAGGAGCCGAGTCGGAGAAAAATTATGATATTTCCATCGGTCGTATCGAAGTCCAGATATTACTTTTGCAGTTCCCTCCATTCACAAAAACTTACGAAATAATTCGCTCAATTCAAAGAATTAAAGTACATTAAATTTGGAAATATTTGAAATAAATGCCTTATCGTATTATCACAAAAAAATCCCGAGAAAATAAACACAAACGTAAAAAAAAAATTGGGCTTAAAATTTCGTAATTGTTATGACAGAATTTCGAGACAAATAGACGTTGTTTCGTTAGGTATTTTAAAAAATATAAAATCAGTCATAACCTCCTCCGCCTCCATCATACCCTCCGCCATCGTATCCTCCTCCATCGTACCCTCCACCATCCCCACCTCCGATATCACACCCTCCCCCTCCTCCTCCTCCACCGCTATCGTAATCTTGACTTGTATTGGTGTCATGATGAGTACTGTGATGATTATCACTGTCATGTCCATTGCTGGAATGATGATTACTATTGTCATAATGACCACCTTGATGAGTACTACCAGAGTCATGATTGCTGCTATTATGATGATGATCGTGACCACTATTGTCATCATCCTTTCTGCCATTGTCGTCATCTCGGTAAACAGAAGTACCAGAGTCGGTATCTGTCGTACCCCATATAGTCGGATTGTACACATTGCAGGTGTTGTGATCGTAATAGTAAGTCCTGCTCGTAGGATGGCTATAATAAGTTTTGTGGTATGGTTTCGGCCTCGGCATATGTTCAACGTAGACGTTACCAACTCTTGGTTTATTGTTACCACTTTCTTCATCTTCTTCTTCTTCGAAACTACAGCAGTATTTGCAACAAAGTACATATAAAGCTACAAATAACGTGAGGAAGAACACAACATAGAAGATCTGATTAGCACTGTCCGGATCCAGATCCATTGATCGTTTGATTCTGGTATGAACTCCATGGTAGGATTGGTCCGGGCCATTGTCGAGGAAAAATTGACTATTGTCCATTTTGACCTCAGTCAATTCAAACTGAAACATGAAATCGATCGAAAGGTCGTCAAATATCGAAATTTGAAAAATTATGTTATTATAAGGCTAGGTACCTACTTAATAACATGTTGGCCTGTACCAACCCTTCGTAGTAAGTAGGATGTTGACTATAAATGCCAGGGGATGGAATGCTGGATTAGTATTCTAGAGTGAAAAAAAAAACAGTTTTTCAATTTTTATTCGAATTTTAAAAGCTATTTCAGATCTGGTGAGAGGCGGAAATTCTTTTCCCATTCCAAAGATATCCATGCCTGACAGACTTATTCCTCGATCGAAAATTTCCCATTTTTTCCACTTTCATTGAATTTTGTTTTCTATCATCTTTGAATCAAATTGTGTTTTTTTTAAATGTGATGCCTTCTGTGAAATAGGGCCACAAATCGGAAAAGTAATTTTCTCAGGACAGCGAAAAAAAATCGAATTGCAATTTTTTTTCATATTTCGAAAGAATACACTTCATTTGCACAAAATTTTGGCCCGGAAAAATCTTTCAAAATCAAAATTCCAAAGTGCCATATCTTGCTTATTTTTAAACCAATTTTCGATTTTTTCTTCATAAAATGTTCAAAATAATTATGCATCTCTATCAATTGGACCAAAAAATTCGATTTCGATTTTTCCGACTTGTGGCCCTGTTTCACAGCAAGCATCACTAATGGAACAAAAATACATTTTTGATGTAGCGATCACCACCTCCGATCTATCTGTGATAAATACCTAGATACTTGATGAATTAAGTACCAAAACTTCATAAAATGATCAAGATCATGAAAAGAGAGTAAAAAAGTAAATTCTGTTCAACAACTTCGATTTTTTCATCTCAGATTTGTGCACTCAATTTAATTGATTTTTTAATAGACCAATTTCGATTTCAATTTTAATCATTTTCATAAAACTTTTCAACATTTTTGCATTTTTCTTTACTCTTTTGATTAATTTTTTTCTATTTCCAATTTTTTTTTCTGAAGCTGCTTTCTGTTTATTAAGGTGATAATTTTCTCCATTTGCATGAGCCTTTGTAGAAGCACTTGAATGATGCAGAGTGCATTGAGACGTTCCACCTGGCAAATCTTACTACATACGTAATAAAAATTTGATATAAATTGAAAAAAAAAATTCCAATGGATGCTTATTTGAACTCGAGCATTCCCTAGCAGCCCCATGGCTACGAATCTATTAGAATACGTACAATGATGTTCAATATGCTAATGCGTTTGACGTTGTTGGCTCAATGACATAAACAAATACAATTCGCTGAGCGTTATAAATTCATAACTTAACGTTTGATTTTTACACGAAGAATAGATTTTTTAGGTTAATTTATTAATACCTACTTATAAGTTGATACGATATCATTTCTAAGCACTATACATACCTATAAAATGTATTCGAGCTGTCTGAGCTTTTCAATTCATCATTCCGGAAACATTACTTTGTGATGAAAATAATCAACCGAGGTACACTTATCACAATTCGATGTAAACAAGTTCTCGATATTTCGCAGTACATGCTTCACTAATAATTATATCGCTCGTGTTGAACCACCAACGTGAACAATTAATTTTAGGCGAAATACAAGCGAAACCAGCTGACCTTGAATTTATAAAAAATCCATCGCTGATTGGTCGCTTTCGTAAATGGCGGGAAAACACCGATTGTTTAAAATAGCCGGTGAAATGGGTGAGTTATGTTTGGAAAATTGGAAATATTTTTCATCATTTTTATTAGTAAAGAGAAGAAATTTTGAATCTCGTAAGGCTTCGGTGAGATGATTAACATTGAAATTTCGAATTCCAAAAATATGAATTTAAGAATTGGAATTTAACTAGGTATTTTTTTTAGTGAGAGTACCTAACGATGAAAAATTCAAAAAAAAATAGGGTTGAATAGTCCAGGCATTTTAAAAAAAAAGTGGAAAAAATTTAGATCAGCGATTTTTTTGCAGGAATGTGTTCAGAAGGGTCCCAGTAGTTACCAAAAAAAACCCAAGAGCCCCAAGTCTGAGGGAAAATTTTTTAGGGGGTGAAACATCCCCCAAAAATGAGTTTTTCCCCATTATTTCGTAAAATATAAATTTTAAGTAAAAAATAATAACAAATTCGGAATCTGCGTCAAATTTCCGATCAGATGATACCCAACATGACCCCTTTCACGTAAAACATAAGCCCTAAAGGGGGGGTTCAAAATTTCAAAATTTTGAAAATCTCAGATATTCCGATTTGATTACTGTGAATCTGTACCCGAATAATGTTTTTTGGGTAACAACGGCTGTCTTTTATGTCTGTAAGGGATTGCAGAAGTACAAGGACACAATCTCACCCCTACCCAATCGTGGGAGGTGGACCCTTGTAATATTTTTGAAGAGTTCACGTGCATAATACGTATTATACCATAGGAAAATTCTGATTAATAGGCAGTATTTGGACAAAATCGCAACATTTAGTGCAGCTACAAACTGTAAGTTGTTTTAATAAACCATAAGACCGAAACAAAATTTTAGAGAGGGGGAGTGAATTAAAATTTGCCATAGGGAGTGTGAGGGGGCGGTTTTTTGGGGCTCCAGTCCCCCTATGTGGTAGGGTTGAGCAAAATTGACATTTTTGGGGTTGATGTAGTATATATCGACCTCCCTGAACACGAAAATGTCATTACTTTTGAAAACCAATAACTAGAAGTGCCACTTATTTCGAACAAAAACCCCCTTCTATTCACCAATATCTATCAAAAATATCCCCAAAACGCAATTTTTTGCCCTTATACCTCACACAACCGTCAGGAACGAATTTTCGATACGATATTTCGATAGTATAGGTCAAATCCGATCAATTGACTCATATCTGAATTTCACATGTCTTCAAGAGGGGAAGCAGGAGGTGGCACAATATTCCCAATTTTGTGATTTTTACAATTTTTTTCCCCAATTTTTTCAACTTCGTACTTGATATAAGTGTTTTGAACCATTAGTTATCCGGATATGGCGAATCGACTCCTTGACTAATGAATCTAAGCATTTGTGAAGGCTCCCAGAGTAGCCATTGAAGAAGCAGGGGGTTTAAAACTTCGGCAATTTTGCAGACGTCAAGATACCTGACGCACTGTTTCCGTGGTGATTCTTTTAAAATATTTGATGCTAGATACTATGTGTGATTTGACGTCCTACTATTCATATTCATTGAATTAAATTGTAATCCGAACTCATTAAAACAAAAATAACATAAGGCATTCTTATTTTAAAATAAATTTCAACGGAACCAGTGCGTCAGGTACCTTGACGTCTGCAAAATTGCCGAAGTTTTAAACCCCCTGCTTCTTCAATGGCTACTCTGGGAGCCTTCACAAATGCTTAGATTCATTAGTCAAGGAGTCGATTCGCCATATCCGGATAACTAATGGTTCAAAACACTTATATCAAGTACGAAGTTGAAAAAATTGGGGAAAAAAATTGTAAAAATCACAAAATTGGGAATATTGTGCCACCTCCTGCTTCCCCTCTTGAAGACATGTGAAATTCAGATATGAGTCAATTGATCGGATTTGACCTATACTATCGAAATATCGTATCGAAAATTCGTTCCTGACGGTTGTGTGAGGTATAAGGGCAAAAAATTGCGTTTTGGGGATATTTTTGATAGATATTGGTGAATAGAAGGGGGTTTTTGTTCGAAATAAGTGGCACTTCTAGTTATTGGTTTTCAAAAGTAATGACATTTTCGTGTTCAGGGAGGTCGATATATACTACATCAACCCCAAAAATGTCAATTTTGCTCAACCCTACCACATAGGGGGACTGGAGCCCCAAAAAACCGCCCCCTCACACTCCCTATGGCAAATTTTAATTCACTCCCCCTCTCTAAAATTTTGTTTCGGTCTTATGGTTTATTAAAACAACTTACAGTTTGTAGCTGCACTAAATGTTGCGATTTTGTCCAAATACTGCCTATTAATCAGAATTTTCCTATGGTATAATACGTATTATGCACGTGAACTCTTCAAAAATATTACAAGGGTCCACCTCCCACGATTGGGTAGGGGTGAGATTGTGTCCTTGTACTTCTGCAATCCCTTACAGACATAAAAGACAGCCGTTGTTACCCAAAAAACATTATTCGGGTACAGATTCACAGTAATCAAATCGGAATATCTGAGATTTTCAAAATTTTGAAATTTTGAACCCCCCCCTTTAGGGCTTATGTTTTACGTGAAAGGGGTCATGTTGGGTATCATCTGATCGGAAATTTGACGCAGATTCCGAATTTGTTATTATTTTTTACTTAAAATTTATATTTTACGAAATAATGGGGAAAAACTCATTTTTGGGGGATGTTTCACCCCCTAAAAAATTTTCCCTCAGACTTGGGGCTCTTGGGTTTTTTTTGGTAACTACTGGGACCCTTCTGAACACATTCCTGCAAAAAAATCGCTGATCCAAATTTTTTCCACTTTCGCCCTATTTCAATATTAATTTGCCTGGACTATGAAGTTATCACAATGACTTAAGTCTAATATCAAAATTTTTGTTTTTTTTTCTATTTTTAATTTTTAAAAAAATGTATTAGGTACAAAGGTAAAATTATTATCAACTATTATTAGGAAAATATAGGTACCTACCTCTGAAAAATTGAGCGATGGTAAAAAATAGCTTTCGAAAATGTATTTTTGAATTTTTTTCTCAGTGATATTCTTCAAATAAAATCGGATTTTGAAAATAAGAAGCTTAGTCAAAAGAGAGAAATTGTGATATATTCCATAGGTCTTTTCTAAGCCCAGACTCGACTCCTGTTTTTCCCTCCATTTTAATTTTGAAAAACTGCTGAATAATCAACTCGATTGGACGTGGAAATATTCGAAATAAATACGCCTTTTTATTGTATCATTGCAAAAGAAATCTCGAAAAAATTAATACAAACTTTAAAAAAACTTACATAACTGAAAATATCATAACTTTACAAAAGAATTTTTAAACAAATAAGATACTCTTTCGCTGCTATAAAAAAAATATAAAATCAGTCACAACCTCCTCCTCCACTGTCGCCTCCTCCCCCTCCACTGTCGCCTCCTCCACCTCCTCCGCTGTCGCCTCCTCCCCCTCCACTGTCGCATCCTCCACCTCCTCCGCTGTCGCCTCCTCCGCCTCCACTATCGCCTCCTCCACCTCCACTGTCGCATCCTCCACCTCCACCGCTGTCATATCCTCCTTCTCCCCCATCGTACCCTCCACCACCTCCATCAACCCATCCTCCTCCTCCACCATTTCCGTAATCGTACCTGCGGTTATTACGATGGTCATAGCCATCTCTAAAATTCTTGTGGTTGCTTCTTCTGCTTGCTTCGTCAGCTTCGCAAAACATGTATTTTAAACATTGTATTAAAAAGCACATGAGCACCACGACAAAGATGGAAACAATGTAAATAGGAAAAACATTGGACGGATCTATCGATCGTTTTGTCCTATCATGACTTCCATCGTAGGATTGGTCCGGGTTGTCAGGAAAATATTGACTATCGTCCATTTCGGCCTAATAAATTCGAACTGAAACATAACTCGATCGATAGGTCGTCAAATGTCGAGATTTCAAGAGTTATAATCTTATAAGACTACATATACCTATTTATCTAATAAAATCTAGGTCTGTAGCTCAGCTCCAAAAATTACCAGATGCTGGCTGAATTCCGGAGGGTGTTGGAGTAACATTCTTGTTATTTGGGTTTTTAAAAATGGTACAACTGTTTCCAGAATTTTTAATTAGTATCAGTACAACTAATCTCAGGTCTAAAAATTGAGGAATTTTGACCTTCTTAAGTAATTTGTACCTAAAATATATTTTGAAAATTTTCAATGGTAAGGTAAAGCTTTAATTTTTTTTGCAGTTTTTTCAAGAGGCCATAAATCAGGTCAAAATTCACGACTCCCCCCCCCCCCAATTGGTAAAACATCTTCACCTAAAATTCATAACTTCAATTTTGAAAATTTCTCATGAAACAGCTCAATTTTTTTTATTTTCTGATTTACCTGTGCACTCAATCATAGGCGCGCCCAAGAAGAGGGTTCGGGAGGCTTGATGTTCCTCCTTACTTCATCAAAGAGATTTTTCGCCATGAAAATGTCAAAAAGTGCATTTTTTGTTTTTCTATTATAATTTTTTCAAAAAATTCCCTTATTTCAAATAAATCAATCTTGATGCCTTTGATTTTTCACTGATCGCTCAATCAAGAAAACACCAAATTTGAGTGACTGATTCAAAATAGGAGAAGTTTTTATGATTGATTGAGATTTAGGAAGTATCTAGGACCTACCTACCTACCTACCTACCTACAAAAATCTCATAATTTTTCCAAGTTTTTTTGTTCGTTCAAATCTGTAATATGTAGGTAATTAGGTACCTATTTGTATCATCTTTTAGATATCTGCTAATGAGTCAAAAACTTTAAAAAAATTTATATGTATTTTCGAAATTAACTTAATGTCAAAAAGTCAGAAGCTGACTTTTGAAAACTTATAAATTTTTATATTTTCAAATTCAACTTATTACATATCAGAAAGTTAGAAGCTGAAATTCCTCTTAGGTGGGTGGGGGGGGGGGGGTTATTCCAAATTTTTTGAGACCCTATTTTGCGACACCAAATTTTTCGTGACTAAAAGTCAAAAACTTATAAATTTTTTGTATTTCCGAAATTAATTTATTGTCTATATTATCAAAAAGTCAGAAGTTGAAAATTGACTTGATATTGGAAAGTCAAAATAACAAGAAAAATATCAAAAAGCTGAAAAAATTTTAAAAACAAATTTTTATACTTTTTGAAATTAACTTGATATCAGAAGTCAGGATGAGAGGAAAAAACATATCCATGTCTTCAACATTTCCTTTCAAAGGAAACTTTACTTCATTTTTTAAAAAATATTTTTTCAATATTCACATTTTTTAAAATAAAGCTTCCACCATTTTTCTCAAATTTCGAACCATTCTCTACGTCTGTAGACGCCTTCTGGTGCATATTTACTAAAACATTCTACCAGACAAAGTATTTACGTAGTAAAAATTTGATAATGTATGGGACAAAATTTTTCCAGAGATCTGGAGGATGTTCAGAATCTCCTACCACCGCCCTGGCCACGAACCTGCTACAATACTGGTGTTGTTATGTTAGCTCACCAAATTGAACAGATTAATACAATGCAGAGAAACGTTGTAATTTCAGAACTTGACGTTTGATTTTTACGCGAGGAATGGATTTTTTAGATTGATTTATCAATATAACTTGATACGATAATATTTCTAAGCACTACTTACCTATAAAATATATTCGAGCTGTCTCAGTTTTTCAATTCATTATTCAGAAAAAATATTATTTTATTATGTACATTGCACACTTATCACAATTTGATATAAACGCGTTCTCGACAATTTGCAGTACATTATTCACTAATATTGCTTGGGGTAAACCATCAACGCGAATAATTTAAATTCGACGAAATCCAGCGAATACCAGCTGTCCTTGAATTCATAAAAAATCCATCGCTGATTGGTCGCCTTCGCAAGTGGCGGGAAAACACCAATAATTTGAAATTTCCAGTGAATTTGGGAGAGTTATGTTTCAGAAAACCGCAATTTTTTGTGGAAAAGAAATTTTAATTCTCGTAATACTTCGTTAATAATTAAAGTGATTATTGAGATGGTTAAAGGTAAATTTTTTTCCTACTTTGACGGGTGTTAACTGTTAGGTACCTAACGGATTAGTTTAAATCCATTGTACCATGTATTACTTTCGTATCTATTTTTTCCATCATCATTTTTGTGCCAAAAAGATAATTTTTTCTCTTTCTCTGCTCGAATCAAATGCACACCGTGTAACTGAATAATCAATGGTAGGTATAAATTGAAAAAACACAAATCAAAAAACTTATATTCAAGATCAGATTTTAAAAAAATTGGTGTAAAAATTTAAAAAAAAATTACTTTCTAAACATAGAAAAAATTCTACAACGAATATGAGTAAAATCGTGCGAATGTCTGAATAAAACTAAGCTTGAGGGCTCGAGGCATCTTGACAACGATTATATCACAATTAAAAATTATAATAATAAACAAAATATTACTTAATTGGATAATATTTTTCACAATTTTTTTACTTTTGGAAGATTTATGGAAGATGCTTTAAATGGTTTCAAAGATACTTTCATACCATTATTTCCTCCGGATATACCTACCTTTGTTGCTCAATCAACAAACATAAGACTAGAAAATTTGAAATTTCTTGGGGGAAATGTATGAACCCAAAATATGAAAATATCTTTCAAATCTTGAAAAAATTTACTCCATTAATTTCCGCAACACCTCATTTCGACTATTTTTCAAAAATAAAGAGAATGCCATAATGATTTTTCAATTTTTGAAAATTAAGGGTACTTACTTATCAGTGAAAATTTCCAAAAATTATTTTCTCATTTTTCAAGTTTGTTCAAATTGCTATTTCAACTTCATATTTTTCGTATCAAAACGAATAAATATTTTGGTTTTTCACTACTAATTTTATGAAAACTATTTTAAAAAGTGGAATTTTGTCAATTATATAGGTAGAAAAATAGGTACCTACAATATACCTCTGAAAAATTAGATAGTGGTACAAAAAGTGGCTCTCGGAATTGCATTTTATACTTTTTAGTAATATACCTATTTCGAATAAAATAAGATTTCAAGATTCAAGAATAATTTAAAAATAATAGGAGCTCAATCGTAGAGAAATTATGATGCATCCATCGGTCGTTTCTAGGCCTAGATAGGTACAACTCTTACAGTCCCCTCCAATTAGATTTCATAAAATTGCAAAATAATTCTCTCGAGTCAAGTATAAGTACACTGAACTTGGAAAAATTCGCAATAAATGCCTTTTTATTGTATTATCACAAAAGAAATTTAAAAAAAAAAATGAAAACAAGCCTGAAAAAAGACTTGTTTTCAAAATATCGTGATATCACGAACGAATTTTGAGACAAATGAGCACTTTCGCCGTCATAAAAAAATATATTATCAGTCATATGTCACAACTTCCTCCCCCTCCTCCTCCGCCGCTATCACATCCTCCCCCTCCTCCACCGGTATCACACCCTCCCCCTCCTCCAAAATCGCAACCTCCGCCACCGCTACCGCCACCCACATTACTGAACCATCCTCCTCCCCCACCACCTCCGTAATCTAAGCCGGTGCTGGTGACATGATGGGTGCTGAAATGAGGAGTATCACTGTCAAAGTGATTGCTGGAATTATGACGATACCCACGGCCAATTTTGTAGTTGCTTCCTTCGCCACCATCACCCATCACGTATTGTAGACATCGTATGATTAAACATATAAAAAAGACGATAAAAAAAATAATAACGAGTGTAGGAATAATAGTCCTCGGATCTATCGATCGTTTTGTCCTGTCATGACTTCCATCGTAGGATTGGTCCAGGTTGTCAGGAAAATATTGACTATCGTCCATTTCGGTCTAATCAATTCAAACTGAAACATAAATCGATCGAAAGGGCGTCAAATTTTTAAATTTGAAAAATCATGATCTTATTATGTATTAAAATTAGGTATCTATCTAATAAAACAGAAGCTCTTGGCCAGCCCCAAGTATTACGAGATGCTGAATGCCAATTGCTAGTGAATGTTGGGCTCACATTCCATTATACTTTTAGGTGAAAAAAATGATACAAATTTTTTCAAGTGTCACTATAACTAATCTCAGGCTAAAAAAATTGAGAAATATGACTTTAAGCATCTTTAAGCAATTCGTACCTATTGGTAACATTGCATCGTATGACTACTTTTTTCCTTTAGATTCCCAAAAGAAGTTAACTCATTTGCTTAGTCAACTTTCTCAAAGTTTCGAATTTTTTTTTACACTTCAAAAAAAAAAAATGAAGTTACTAAAGTCACTAAATCAGCTCAAAATTTATGACTTCCCCTAATCAGAAAAACATCATCTAAAATTCATACCCCCAATTTTGAAAATTTCTCTCGAGTTTTTTTGGGGGGGTTTCCATTTCCGAAAAAGTCCCAGTCATGTGTAAGTTCAATCATGCCTGTTATTAGAGCAGGGTTAATAATAATAACGGTTATTTCATTAATTTTTTACGTAATTTGTATTTTATTTTCCTGAGCATTGAGTATTTTTTTCATTTTTACAGCATTTTTGCATTTAATTTTATTCGATTAATATTTTTTTGATATTCAAATCTTTTAAATGAAGATTCCACCATGTTTATTATTCACAAGTCGACACGATTTTTGTGTCTGGGTTCTGATTGCTAAATTTAGGTTGCTTTATACAACTAATGAAGGGAAAAATAATTTTTTTGACCGAAGTCTGCTGTGGGGGGAGGGGGATCCAAAAAACGATTTTTTTGAGGGAAATAAGCAGTAGTATTGGAAAACATTTCTTAAAAAAAAACCGCAGACTTCTATCCCTTTTGGAAAACAAGTTACAGCTCATTCATCCCAAAATTCTGTGAAAAAATCTCAATTTTTTTGTACTTTACCTACGAAAAATTGAAATTTCTGAGAAAACTAAGCTTTCTAAAGCTAAAATGACCTTGACAAAAATTTCCAGAAAAATCTTATTGATTCTACTCAATGGGAAATTCAATTCTCTACAACTTTTGTCTTGGTAATAATGGCTTTAGAATGCTTAGTTTTCTCAGAAATTTCACTTTTTTGTAGGTGTGACACAAAAAATCGCAATTTTTTGCACAGAATTTTGGAAAGAAGGAGCTGTAACTATTTTTTTAAAAAAAGATGGAGGTCTGCGGTTTGCACCATTCGATTCGCCATAAAATTTTTTGTAAGATTGAACCAAAAAATTTTCAATTTTTTCCTAATGCTCGTGCTTATTGCCCTCGAAAAATCCAATTTTTAGACACCCCCCTCTCAAAACAAATTTTGGAAGCCAGGATTGAAAAATTAAAATTTTAGCATTAGAACTGAGACAAGGAGCGAAAATGTTTTTTTTGTCGAATTGTATTATTAATTTTTATTATCAAGGTGATCATCATCGAACCATTCTCTATTTGACATGAGTGCCTGTTGGAGCCTTTAAATATTTACGAAAACATTCTACCAGATAAAGTGTTTACCTGCGTAATAAAAATTTGAGCAAAATTTTTCCAGAGCTTTAGAGGATAGTCACTTGTTCAGCATTCTCCAACATACCATTCCTTTCTCCTTGGCCACGAACCTGCTGCAAGGTACAATACGATTCAGTGGTGGTTAATATGTAGGTTTAGGTACATTGGTTTATTAGCATAAGTTGATAGAATAGAATTTCTAAGCACTACCTACCTATTAAATGTATTCGAGCCGTGTCAGCTTTTCAATTCATCATTCTGGAAATATTATTTCATAATGAAAACAATTAAGCGAAGTGCACCTTATCACAATTCGATTCAAACACATCCTCGATATTTCGCAAGATACAATTTACTAACAATCACTTTGTATGGATAACCCAAACCGACGCGACGTGGACAGTTTATTTTCGGCGAAACACAGACAATCCAGCTGACCTTGATTTTGTAAAAAACTCATCGCTGATTGGACGCCTCCGTAAGTGGCGGGAAAATACCAATAATTTGAAATTTCTAGTGGATTGGGTGAGTTATGTTTTGGGAGTACTTCATATTTTTTAGTAAAGAGAAGAAATTTAGATTCTCATAAGGCTTTCTTTGATAATTGAAATTATTGAGATGGTTAAGGTTCAATTCTTTCCTCTGATTTATTTTATTTTCATCTTTGGCTGGAATTAACGGGCTAGTTAAACACGATTGTGCATATGTATTTCGTATTTAGGTATTTTTTCCATCTTTTTTTTTTTGCTAGAAAAGTAATTTTTTCTCTTTCCCTGCTCGAATCAAATACACACCCTGTTATTAAATAATCAATACCTATAGGTAGTATAAGTATAAATTGAAAAAATATCTATATATTAAAAAAATAATTATAAATAAGATCAGATTACCGGAAATTGGTTTAAAAAATTGGAAAAAAAAACTTTCTAAACATAGGTACAAAAAAAAATATGAATAAGACTAAGCTTGAAGACCCGAGACACCTTGGCAATGATTCCATCACAATTAAAAGTTATAATAATAAAATCATCACTGATGAGATTTTTTCACAATTAACCAAAAAAAAGACTGAAAATTTTATTTAAAAATTTTTGTTGAAAAAATTTTCTTGGTGGAAACGGATCAACCAAAAATACATATCAACCTAACTTATGATTTTTAAACATTATGTACTTGCCTATGCATAAAAAAGAAAAATGATAGACATTTTTCCTGAAAAAATGCTATTAAAATGGCCTTGAAGTGACCAAGAGCGATGTTCGAAAATTTTTTATGTGGCGTTCATAGTGAATAGATGTCATGGCTGCTCTAGTGCTCAGATCCCCCCCCCCCTTCCGCATTTTTTCACCAGACAACAAACTAGATACTTTTGTGGTTTCTGATCATTTTGGTCGCACTGATTGTTGACTAATTTTACAAGCACCATGCAATGTGAAATTTGGCCAAAAAAATTACTAACTTGAATGACCCGTTTTGACTTTTGAGCCGAAAGGTAACCAAAAAATAACATATTTTTCAATATCTCTTATAGAATTAAATTCTCTAATTTTTATGAAATTATTAGATGTTTGATTTGATTACCTACCTTAAGAAATTGATTTTTTTTTGTTAAAAATACGTAATTAATTGAATGAAAAATCATCAGTTTTTTTCATGATGTCCAGTGTCCAATATCTGAATCACAAACATAAAAATTTGAATTTTCTGGTCTGAAAATTTTAATGTATTTCTTACAATTTATTGGATGATGTTTTCCTCTCCTACAAGAAATATAAATTCAAAAACCATGTGCTCAAAATCAGCTAATTTTATGAGACCTTCAATTTTTCTGATTTGCTTTTGCTTCCCTAAATAGAAAATGGAAGAAAAGTTTGAGAGAGAAAGAAATCCAATAATTTTACAGCTTATTGCATTTGCATCGTAATAATTTAGGCGAAAATTTTTACAAAAAAGCCCTTCGGAAACTGAACTTTTGTCAATCTTCAAAGTAAATTTTTAAACCAACTCACTGCCATAAAAAATATAAAATCAATCACAACCTCCTCCTCCGCTGTCGCCTCCTCCACCCCCACTGTCGCCCCCACCTCCCCCACTGTCGCCCCCACCTCCTCCGCTGTCGCACCCTCCTTCTCCCCCATCGTACCCTCCTCCACCACCACTATCACACCCCTCACCATAGTTATTGCTGGTGTCATGATGACTGCTGTGATGATGACTGCCACTGTCATAGTAGCTGCTGGAATCATGATGACCATAATGTTGATGATATCCAGCGTTATTTCTTGAATTCTTGTTGTTGCCTCTTCCGCCTGCTTCGCCACCTTCTCCTCGAATGAGGCTGAACATGCCTTTGCAACAACTTATAATCGCGAGTAAAAGCATCACGGCAAATGCTAGAGCAATGAAGATCGGAAAAATAATGATCGGATCTATCGATCGTTTAGTCCTGGTATGACTTCCATCGTAGGATTGGTCCAGGTTGTCAGGGAAATATAAACTATTGTCCATTTCGGCCTTTTCAATTTAAACTGAAACATAATATCGATCGAAAGATGGTCAGATGTCGAAATTTGAAAAATTATGTTCTTATAAGGTTATCTATTTAATAATGCAGGCCCGTATAGCCAGCCGTAGTAGTAAATGCTGGCTGAGGATGTTGGGTTAGTATCCTATGGGTAAATGAAAAAATGCTCAATTTTTTTTAATTTTGAAATAGAACCTATTACTACCTGTAGGTAATCTTGAATTACAAAAAATTGAGGAATTTCGACCTATTCCAACCATTCCTACCTACTCGTACAATAATTTGAAAATTTTAATTACAAGTAATGTCATCGTATGTTTTTTTTCACTCGATTTCCATGAAAAGTCGATTTAGATATTTTTATGGTCAAATTTCCCAAAATTTCGAATATTTTGCATTTTGTTTTCTAAAAGGTCATGAAAAATGAAGCCACGAAATGAGCTAAAATTCGTGACTTCCCAAAATCTGAAAATCATCTTTCATATAGAATTCATAACCTCAATTTTGTAAATTCCAAGGAAATTAAATTTTTTAGAACAGAGGCGCACTCAAGGGGGGCTCAGGGGGCTCAAACTCTTTTACTTTGGCCCAAAAAAATATTTTTTCCACCGAAATGTAGGAAAAAGACATTTTTGCTCTTCAACCCGTATTTTCTTAGAAAAATATTCGCTGGGGCAATATTTTAGTCATTTTACTTTGAAAATTAATGATTTTTCATTGATCTTTCAGTCAAAAATCACTGATTTCTCAACCAGGTTTCAAACAAATGAAAATGCTGAATTTGAAATAATGCCAAACAAGAAATTTAAATTGTGAAAAATCTTTGGGTGATGGAATTTTTTCACTTCGTTTTTCGTGATCAGTGTGAAAAATACTACAAAAATCACCCAATAAACTTCGAACAGTATTTGCAAAAGTTTAAAAGATTGGATTATTTTCATAAAATTATGGAAGGAAATATACTAGGTCGGGCGTAGTGAATGAAAGATTTCGATTTTGGGAGGTAATTTCAGCGATGCATTGAGAGATGATGATTTTTTGGGGTGGGGTGGTGGGTGTGAGGGTGACTTCAGAGTTGAACCATGATTTCTGAAGTAGGAAGTCCCCCCAAAAATTTTTTTGAAGCAGTGTCCTCGAAAATTTCTCACCGAAATAAACAGAAACTATACAAAGAAGCGTTGTAATTTCATACTTCAACGTTTGATTTTTAGTTTTTAACTCGAAAAATGGATCGTTTAGATTGATTTATTAGTATAAATTGATAGGTTAGCATTTCTAAGCACCAATGGACCAATGTATCTATCTGACTTACCTATATGAACATATTCGTGCCGTTTTAGCTTTTCAATGCATCATTCTGAAAATATTATTTTACAATGAAAATAGTTACTAAACCGAGATACACTTATCACAATTCGAATTCGATGTAAACATGTTCTCGATGTTTCGCAGTACATGCTTCACTAATAATTACGTAGCATGTGTTGAACCATCAACGTGAAGGCATACATCAGGTTACCAGCCGACCTTCAAATGGTAAATAAACCATCGCTGATTGGTCGCTCTCCCTAGTGGCCCGAAAACACCGATTATTTGAAGTAGTCGGAGAAATGGGTGAATTATGTTCCGAAATACTTCAAAATTTTTTACTAAAGAGAAAAAATGATCTCGTAAGTCTTCGTTGATGATTAGAGTGATTATTTAGATGTTCAAAGCGCAATTTTGCACCGGAGTAGGCCATCGGGAAATTTAGGAATATGTGATCAAAGTTTTCACATTTTTCCGAAATAGGTATCAAAATCTAAAAATTACTTATTGACTACGTCGCTCGCTGCCCTTATTTCAAAAAAGTGAAATTGAAATTCTGAAAAATATGATTAAATTGTTGGTCCTGAAATTTAGAGAATTTGTAATTTAAAAATAAACTAAAATTTCCAATTTTCGAAACTTGTCACGGAGGGAATGCCCGCATCCGCCTAGTGGTAACACTGGGCTGACTGCCTGATCGCTGACCCAGGTTGGTAGGCTCTGACTACCAATTCGCCAGAGTGGTGATATAGCTTGTACTATTCACTACTAATGTGATGTTACGTTTAGTGTTGGGTTTAATGTGGTTTAACAATACAATACATCTTGTGAAAGTGTATATGTGTTATTCTTTGACCCCTCGTGGGTAATAATGTTATATTGAATCCCTTGAGGATTACTAATGTGTTAATTACTTCCAACCTTCTTATGTTCGTGAGGGGATGGTACCCTTTAGCCGGGCATAAATCCTCCCCTCCGACATTGGCGCCTTAACGGGTAAGATAATTTTGTATCAAGAAACTAACTACTTCGAGCTGTGCTCAAATTTTGTTGAAAAGCTGTGCTTTTAACCATTTATTTTGTGTTGGACTTGATCCAAAATAATCATTTTCGAATCCTAGAGATAGGTATGGCTTTTTGCCTACTTTGATCGAAAGATTTCACACTTTCTTTCATTAACTTGTATTTTTTGTGCATATTTTGTTATTTTATTCAAATTTTGTCATTCATGTATGTGAATTTTTGTGTTTTATACACTGTAAATTTTAAATTGTATCAATTGAATACTGTGCAAAAAGCTATCTTGTAAGAAGCCACCTTGTGGTAGAAAGTATTCAATTCGAATTTTTAATGTGAATTTTAATGTAAGTTGTAAATACTTCACTGTGTTTGTGTTTTAGGTGCGTTTTTTGCAATTTTCAAAAGCTAAAACCCTGCAAAAACGTAATTTTTCTAATGCTAATCTGTGGCTGAGCAATGTTGTGCTTGTCAAACATTGCCTAGATTTTGCAACGTTGATACCTGCCTCATAGGTAGGTTACAGCACCAGATAACGAAGTGTAACGTTGTTATCTTTATCTGCCATCTACGTACATCTTCTACCTTCGTACATTTCATACAAAAGCTAAAAATAAATTATCACATTACGTTTCAGATATTCTCTGTTGAATATTCTACATTGACCATCTATCAACTTTTGTTCATTGCATGTGAAATTTTCACTGAATAGTATTTGTATTTTCGAAAAGCTTATTGAATAAAATACATCGAGATCACATGAATACCATTACAATGAACGAAGTTGAGAATAATTCAAAAGCTAAAAAGCGGATAAAATTGGCAGAGAAGGCCACTAAAAAGGCCGAATTTCAACAGAAAGCCACAGAGAATGCTGTAGAAAATACCAAATTGGTACTGGAGGTTGAGGAAATGGCGATTCAATATGCTGTTGCATCTTTTGCCAAAAAACTCCCCCCTCCCACTCCACCCGAATTTCGAAAACGGAAAAATATGCACATCAAGAGGCCACTTGATACAAATTTTTCAACCAATATTGACAAGTATATGGAAACTAAAAAGCCGATTAGAGGAATAAACTTCGAATGGATTGAAAATCAACATAATTATTCAAATCCAGGTGGAAAGTTTTCATTCACGAATTATTTATCTCTTCTCTAATACTATAAGAATAAGTCGTCATTCTTTGGCCGCGGTAATCTCAAAATCTATACAACCGATCATACTGGAATTTTGCCCAATTATTGCCTGTGTACTGTAGATGGATAAAATTGATGGATAATATTTTTAAGTTCAACAGGTTAATTGTTATAAAGCTCGAAAGTTGCAAAAAATGACGACTTTAATAGACGTTGCGGTGGGGAAACCTGTTCGCGGTAAGACGAGGTAAAATTTCGTTTCAAAGCGAGAGATTTACGTTGCATTGCTGTTAGGTGCTGGAGAGGGAAAGTGTAGGCGTGGTACGGAGTTTTGTAAACGTCATCTCCACATTGCAACACTGTCGCGACCTTTCACACTCCTAACTGAATTTCTATTTAGGCATATTGCAACACTGTCGCAACTTGCTTTTCAAAATGCTTTTCATAAGCTCTCAGAATATAGAAAAATGAACAATTTTTACCTATTTTTTTAATTTTTTTTTTTAAAAACAGTAAATTTTCATACAATTTTCCTTTCTTTTAAAATTTTTTTCAATTTTAAAATCAGTTAAGATGGGTTTGACAAAAAAAAGCTTTTCAATTTACAATTTTCGAAAAAATTACGCAAAATTTGAATTTTTTGAAATGTAATTTTGCAAAAAAAAAAAAAAAACCAGTCAACTTATGAAAATGATATTCAACGCGAGACTAAAACTTTTGAGCGTTGGAAAAATAATGTTTTTTCCCGAAGTCCGCCCGGTATACATTTTTCCAACTCCCAATTTTTTTTCCAATAGTTATTCCGACTTTCAATTCTTTTTATAAATTTTATTCCCACTCCCAAATTTTTTTCTAGGACTTATTTATTCCGACTACACTTTTTTTCTAAAATTTATTTCGACTCGCATTTTTAAAAAATTTTTCCAACCCCAAATTTTTCGTGCGATATGTTTATCTTTTTCAAACAATTTCTCAATTTTTTTCAACTACATAAGTGAAATTTTTTCTCAACATTTTTATCAACACCAATTTTTTCCGACAAAATCTTTATCAGTTTCAATTAGTTTCTCACCGTTTTCAACCCAACTTTGAAATTTGGAACATTCAGAAAAAATTTGAGTCGTACTGAATTTCAAAAAAAAATTGGGAGTTGGAGAAAATTATTTTTAGGTATACTGGTTGAAAACGACATAACTATTACGGGCATGAGTCAAGATTTAGGGGGTGAAAAAAAATGAAGTCACGTTTCCTCTGAAAGGAAATGGTAACATGGAATGCCGTAATGTGGGGCTACTTTGAACACGCGCATTAAGGCTCGAATGTTAAATCATACCTTAAAAATTAAGGCGACCTTAAAAGTTTTAAGGAATATTTTCGTGGGTTCCGATTGGTTGAAAATGTGATAAGGAACTTTTAAGGTTGCCTTAATTTTCAAGGAATGTTTTAACATTCGAGTCTAAGTATTTCACTTTGAAGCCATCTGGTGACTAGAAAAATGAATTTTTCCCGATAGAACCAATTTTATCATGTAGAGGAACCTTCAACTGAGTAATTTTCATCCATCGACACAAATGTCTATGAAGCAGTGTAGCTCAAAAAAATATGTTCAAAAAACGCTAAAATTATAGGCTCAACGAACTTTGATTTTAAAAATCAAAGTTGAATTCTTTTTCATTTTTTGATTAATAAATAATAATATGAGGACCGTTTTTCCAAACTGAGCTAACTTTTTTTTTGACGTTTTTGACCTTTTGACGGATTCGGGTAGTTGAAATACACTGCCACCAGATGGCATTAACAAAATTTCGCTACCTGTGTTACTTGTGTTGTTCTGTGACCAAAACCGTTCTGAAATGCGAAAATCATCGAAAATCGTTATAATTTCAGTACAGGGAATTGAAGTTTTTTTTTGTTTTTTTTTGCTGGAAAGTGTTCTCCTCCATCCATACATGAGCGACTTAAAAAAAATCCGATACTTGTGCGAGTTGTGTGGCGCTCAGAGACAAAATATGCTTTTTCGTTTTTCCAAACTGAGCTAACTTCGTTATTTTTCATTTTCTTCCGATTCTCATGGCGCCACACTCGAAAATTTTGAAATTCTACCTAGGCCACATGATGTCGAAAGGTAGCCTCCTTACATTAGTCTTTTTACCAGCTTCAAAAAATTATTTCTCTTTTCTATGGACAGTTTTTTGTGTTTCCTGAAAAATCACTTTTTGCAAGTTAGCTCAGTTTGGAAAAACGGTCCTCATATTATATTCCTTTTGTTCCAGCGATACCTACAAATCGTCCCTCTAAAGCTAAAAGGTCGTAACTCCAAAACTTTACTTTTTACAGGAGAGAGAAAAAACTGTAGCCTATTACTTGAGAATATTTTGAATTTCGTAAAAGAGGTGTTGATTTTACTATGCTTTTTTACTGTTGAGAATGCATTTTTAACTATTATTTTTTCGAAATACCCATTTTTAATGTTTATAGTAGAGTTGTGACCTTTTACACTTGAACACAAAAAAATTTTGGAGTTACGCCAAGTTAAAAATCTGCATTTCGAAACAAAATGATTTAAAAATTCATTCTGAACATTGCAAAAGCATATTAAAATCATCACACGTTTCCCAAAATTCAAAAATCCCAAGTAACACAGTTTTTCATCACTTTTGTAAAAAGTCAAATTTTCTATTCATGACGTGTTTGCATTTTTTGTGGAGTTACGCCCAAAAAGTTTCAAAATTTTCAGAATATGGAGTTACGCCAACACATCTTTTTTCTAATCTTAAGGATTTGTTTGATGTTTAAGCTGAAATTTTGTTATTACTAGGTGGAGGACGTACCATTGTTGTCATTCCTGCAAAAAACCATAAATTTCTAAATTTTGGAGTTACGACCTTTTAGAATTAGAGCGACGAAATTTCTAGCCAGTATTCCCATTTAGTTTACTAACTTACCACCCGTCCGAAGGACGGGCATATTCTGCTTGTCTTCTATAAGACCACCATTTCCACCAGATTTGAGTATCCCTCCACCAGGCTATCAAGTTTTCTCTCAAAATAGATCGCCAATACCTACTCCAATATTAAGTTATGGTTTTATTCAACCTAATTATGCTAAAAATGGAGTTGAAATACCTATTCTAATGAGCAACTTCACTCCAAATAATGATGTAAATATTATGAATAATTTTTCAAACATCACTGAAATTAAAAACTGGAATATTTTATCGAAAGGGAATCAAAATGCTTTAAATTCCCCACCATCTAGTGATGTTTTTACGAATTCTGGTGCAAGGGGCACTGTCATTGATTATAAAACAACCCCCTTGCATGACAATGAGATAGGCAAATATTCCAACACCTCCTCTGTTGAGTCTATAATTTTGTCAGATTTATCTCATGAAGAAAGTTGCCATTTTTATTCTCGGAGTGCTCAAATGCAATCAGATTTGGTGTTTAATTATCCTCCACCAAATTTTCAAGAGCAAAAAATTGATCAACAAATTTCTCAACAAAGTTTGATCAGTTCTGAATCAGAAGTAATTTACTCTATCCCACCACCACCCCTCCTACCACCTACCAGTGAAATAAAAGCTTCATTTTCAAGTCGACACCAAAATCTAGAAAAGAAGTTTCTTATGACCTCGGCAATTGAGATTTCTCAAAAAGCTGGTTCAGATTTTGATTTTAATGACTCAGAAAATGAAAAAATTGATGAAAATATTGTTCTTCAAAAGCTTAATGATCTCGATATGTCTGAATTTAATGAATTCGAATTTATGGGAGATTCTATTGCTTATTACATCGTTCGCATGCAGAACTTTGAGAATAAAGCATATCAATTTCCGGATTATTTGAAGGAACAGATTTCATTGCATCATTTCTTTGAGGCTATCAAAAAAGCCAAATTTTTGAAGAAAAAAGTCATTATTTCAATGTTACTTCAGGAATTTAATTACTCAAAGAAATCATATGATGTGATTGAAAAACTTATTGAGAAAATTCTGGACTATTTAACAACTGCTATGAAGATCGAACACATTATTCTCTTATTTCCTGTAACAAAGCCAAAATTGAAAAATGAAGTACAAATCTCATTGATTCGTTTTTATGAATATAAGAGAATTTTGGAAAAATTTGTAAATGACCATGTCACAATTTGGTATAGTCCTGCTATGCAATTATTAAAACACACACTAGATTATGATATGAAAAACAGTCTGGTCTATAAGCCAATTGAAAATGAATTTGGCGAATTAATACCAGACAACTCACTATTTTTCTTCTACAAAAAAGCTAAAAAATATTTTATTGCAACATCAGCACACTGGCCCATTGCCAAAACGATGTTGAGTGAGTTGTCTGAGTGGAAAAAATTAAATCAAGACCCCAAATGCTTTGGTCCAATTGAAATACTAAACAACGCCTGTGAAAGTCAAATTTCTGATTTAAAAAATGAGGAAACACCTGATCTGTGTAATTTGGGTGCTTTGAGTGAATTTGGTGATTCTAATCATAAAACTAAAACACCTGTATCAGTTATGCATTTTTCTCAAGATATGAATCTCGAACCTATGAATGCAACATCATCAGAATCTGAGAAAATACAAAAGCTTTACCACAGTTGTCTCAGTTTTTATAAGCAATTTTTAAGAATAGCACTGACTGATACAGGGGCATCTGTAAAATCTGATAAAATTGATGATATAAGCCCAGAAAAGGTCACTAAGATCTCGAATTTTACAAATTTGAAGACATCAGGCACCTTGAATGAGGCTTCGAAGACTCAGCAGATGTTGGACTTCGAAAATTTTGGAAAATTCCATCAAAATATTGAAAAAATTGAAAATAGAACTGGATGTGAACTTTTTTCAGCAGATGAATTGAGAGATTCTTCTACCTCAAATACTTCACAAAAATTCAACTGCCAAGAAATAAGTAACTTCTCACAAAACCAAAACAATTTAACCTTGGAAAATTTGGAATCATCTCTGTGTACTATTTTTAAAAAATAAAACTCAGCCTAAAATTGGTTTAAATGAATATTCTCAGAGATGATAAAAATGAAAAATTTCGAAATGCTTGTGTGAAATTTAATGATGGAATAATTAAAAATTTGATTTTGAAAAATCATTTCTTGGTATGAAAATTGATTGGACACCCATAGTGAAATGTTTCTACAAAGTATCTCAATCCGAAATGCTGAGAATGCAGTTCAAAAGCTAAAACTGTAATTTTTTCATAATGAATTTTTTTTTAAAAAGCTTTATAAATCAAAAAGATTGAATCTTTACCCTGTTGAAATCAAGTTATTTTTGCCTAAGCCAGACTGAACCAGTGAGGACTTGGAGAATCACAAGGTTTGGCTAGTCTTTGAGCAAAAATTTATTTTTGAGTATGTTTCTGGGGCAATTCAATCTATTGAATAGAGATAGCTTACTTTTTATTTGATTGATCCTATTCATACAATTTTCAGAAAATTTTAATTTAAATTCATCCCTCAAGTGAACGCCGGAACAAGTGGTCATTCACAATTTCGTTGGCCTCTTTTAGCCATTAAAAACGAAAATTTGACTAGGATCAAAACTGGGGCATTTTTTAGCCTTTTGTGTAATGAAAATTTCAAGTTGAAGTTTATAATTTGATTTTCAGATATCAGTCAATATTTGAGTTTATTTTTGGAAGGTATTTCTGTTGATTTTGAGCTGTCATTTTTTTTTTTTTTTTTTTTAGCCTGTTTTGACTCTGGCCACTGAGCACCACTTACAGCTCTGCTTAGGCGTCTGTACTGGTCAAGTGATTGTCTTTTTGAGTCTGGTGTGGGTGAAAATTGACTGTGCTCAATTCTTGCAGATTTTGTTTCTGAAACTGTCAGATTGACTGGTATTTCAAGTATGGTAACTCAGGTCCTTACCCTGTACTATGTTCGATTTTGTAATATTTCTTTTCTTCGAAAAGAATTCAAACTTGGGTACCGTTTTTCAGATGTTTTTGTTCAAATTTGGACAGTCTGCTTCCAAATAGGCATGTCCTTTTGAGTTGCATTCTGTGCCCCTTAGGCGAATGAGGATATTTGGAGGAATCCAATGTTACCAAATCTGTTCAGACAGAGATGGGAAAGAATTCTGATTGGTTTTTTAGTTTGAATTTAGGGAAAAGTAAGTACTTGGGTTTTTGTCTACAAAAATGACCTGAATTTATTTTGGTATCTCTATCCTCTGAAAGTGACTGAATTTTTTTTTTTTTTGTCAAATGGGTTGGCATTGAGTGTTAATTATACCTCGCTTGCCGTGTGCACTGACCAATGGCTTTTTAGTTCACTGTTTGCAAAAGCTGATTACTTTTCTGAACTTTTTTTTACCAAAAGCTATTTGAAACAAAAAGATTGAGATACAAAAAATCAGAACATAATAAAAACTAAATACTTGGAAATCACTGAATAAAAATAAAAAGTGATTCAATTTTTGGAATAATTACACTTTCATTAAACTATTAGCAGCAATTTAATAATTGTACCAACAGCTGATTAGAACTAGGGTGGATCCAGTTGATTGTACCAAAAATGAGAAGATATGTCCAACATCCATGCAACATGACAAGTAAAAAAGATATTTGGTATTACAGCTACGTGAGTATGTAAGAAGTTTTTTTTTTAGCTGGTTAATTTAATTAGATTTATTATTTCGAAAAAATCTTTTTTGCTTGTTACTTATACACTTCTTTTGAGGACAGTGAGAACTTTTTTGCGGATTGATCGTTTCCGGAGCGAGGCTAGGCCCTCCGAAGGCACAGGCAAGAGTGCGATCTTGATGACGTAATTTTTTGAGCACCGGATTGAACCTTCTTATCCCTAATTTGGACCTCTTCTTATGTCACGGATGGATCGGATTAAAAACGCATATTTTTTTTAAGATTCTTTTTATTTTTTGCATTCAATATATGTAATGTCTTTACCTGTAAATTGTAGTATTTTTTTTTTAGAAAGTAGGCTTCTTGTCTGTGAATGTTGTCTCTATTTGTTTATTCATTAATTTATTTATTCTTTTGAATGTTGTCATTGTTTCTCTCTGATTCTTTTGAACGTTGTCTTTGTCTTTATATTTAGAATGTTGTCTTTCTCATGATTTTTTCTTCTTTTTTATGTGAACGTTGTCTTTTTCTTATAATTTAGAAAGTTGTCTTTAGAATATTTCAATTTTTTTTTCTCTAAGTATTCAAATGTTATTTATTGTTTTGAATTGTTATATTTTGTTTTACCTTGTTATTTATTTTTGAATGTATTCTTGTGATATTTTCCTTGCTTTGTTTTTTGTTCCAGGTTATTTTTAAGATATCTAATAATTTATTTTGTAATTAGGGACAAAAAGCTTCAAACCACTCAACTGGGATAAGCTCCTCAAAAGCTCGGAGTGCTTTCAGGTAAAAGCCCAGGTAACCACACCACTCGAAAGAGTGGGGGCAGTGGCATACCCCTAGGTGGACCGGAAGATCCCCTCGTGATTGGTATGTTTTATTCACCCCTTTCCAATGGTTTGGTTAGCCTGACCTTTGGTAAGGGATGAAGGGGCATATGTCACGGAGGGAATGCCCGCATCCGCCTAGTGGTAACACTGGGCTGACTGCCTGATCGCTGACCCAGGTTGGTAGGCTCTGACTACCAATTCGCCAGAGTGGTGATATAGCTTGTACTATTCACTACTAATGTGATGTTACGTTTAGTGTTGGGTTTAATGTGGTTTAACAATACAATACATCTTGTGAAAGTGTATATGTGTTATTCTTTGACCCCTCGTGGGTAATAATGTTATATTGAATCCCTTGAGGATTACTAATGTGTTAATTACTTCCAACCTTCTTATGTTCGTGAGGGGATGGTACCCTTTAGCCGGGCATAAATCCTCCCCTCCGACAAACTGTTTTTAGAATTTTAAATGTTCAAAAAAAATTGAAGTTTTGAAAATTCAGAAATGGAATGTGAAAATTTACTAATTGAAATGTAAAATTTAGACTTTTAAATTCAAGATTAATATAATTGAAAAGCACAATTCAGAAGTTGATGGTTGAAATTTTGAATATCCAATAAAATTACAAGTAAAGATCATCATCATTATTTTTGCGCTGTAATGAGAATTTTTTCATTTGCCTTTATAGAATCAAATATAGGTCGGTACACCCTGTAATTGATTAATCGATAGATTAGATATCAATTGAAAAAAATACATGTGCAAAAAAAATAAGATCAGATTAGTAAAACTGTATATCATACAATTGTAGGTACGAATAAGACTGAGCTCGAATAAGCACCTTAACAAAGACTCAATCACAATTAAAAAATTATAATAATAAAAATATCAGTTAGATAATAGAAGTAGATACTTGAATGTAAATATTAGGGACGATTTTTTTTTTTGGCAATTTTTATTTTATTTTTGGAAGGCTTGCCTATAGAAGATGGCCAAAAGTTATGTCCAGACTTCAAAACATCCCGACGAAAATTTCATATCCCTTCTTCATTCTGAGTCAAATATTACTGCTCAATTATTACAAACAAAAAAAGCGAAAAATTCCATTTGTAAATTTTTTTAGGTAGTAAAGGATTTTTCAATCCAAAATATGTACATATTAATATATAATTGATAATTTATGGTTTCATACTTAATGTAAAAAATTGAAAAAATGATTTTTTTTTGATAAATTCGATTAAAAGGATCTCAATAACAATAAGTATGGATATTTTGACAGATTTTCTTCCCTTATGAATACTTATCACTCATTTATACCTTATCTCGACTATGTACCATGAAAAAAAAGAAAACCTGTGTTTTTTTTACTGTTTAAAAATTGAAATAAAAAATATTTTTTTAATCTTGAATTTTTTAGAAAATAGTAAAAAAGGAATTTCATCAATTATAGATAGGAAAATAGGTACCTACCTCTGAAAAATTAAGCAGGTAAAAAAAATATGGCTCCCGAAAACTTATTTTGCATTTTTTAATAATATTTTTCGAATAATTTGAAAATAGTAGGGCTCAGTTAGAGAGAAATTATGATATTTACGTCGTCGTTTCTCCATCCATACCCAACTCCTGCATTTCCCTCCATTCGAATAATTTCAAAAAAACTGCGAAAAAATAAACCACTCGACTTGAGTTGAGTATAAGTACATTGGGCTTGGAAATATTTTAAATAAATGCCTTTTTATCATATTATCACAAAATAAATCTCGATAAAATAAACACAAACTTGAAAAAAAAAACCTTGAAAATTAAAAACTCAAAATATTATAATATCACGAATGAATTTTGAGACAAATAAAATACTCTTTCGTTGCCATAAAAATATAAAATCAGTCACCTCCTCCACCGCCATCACCTCCTCCACCGCCATCACATCCTCCATCGCCATCACATCCTCCATCGCCATCACATCCTCCGCAACCTCCAACGCATCCTCCCCATCCTCCATCGTACCCTCCTCCATCACCGATATCACACCCTATGGTGTCATGATGACTGCTGTAATGATGACTGCCATTGTCATAGTAGCTGCTGGAATCATGATGACCATAATTTCTTGAATTCGTGTAGTTGCTTCTTCCGCCTACTTCGCCACCTTTACCTCGAATGACGCTAAACATGCCTTTGCAACAACCTATAATCGCAATCATACACATCATGGCAAAGGTTAGAAGAGCAAAGAAGATCGGGAAAATAATGATCGGAGTCGGATCTATTGATCGTTTAGTCCTGGTATGACTTCCATCGTAGGATTGGTCCAGGTTGTCAGAGAAATAGGAAATATTGTTCATTTTGGCCTGATCGATTTAAACTGAAACATAATATCGATCGAAAGATGGTCAGATGTCGAAATTTGAAAAATTATGTTCTTACAAGGTTATCTATTTAATAATGCAGGCCCGTAGCCAGCCATAGTAGTAAATGCTGGCTGAATGCCTAAGGATGTTGGTTTAGTAGTTTATGGGTAAATGAAAAAAATGCTTTAATTTTTTCAATTTTGAAAACCTACCTCAGTCAAGTAATGACATTTCATCGTATGTTTTTTTTTCTCAAGATTTTCATGAAAAGTCGACTGATTGGATTATTTTCATAAAATTATGGGAGGAAAAATACAAGGTCGAGCGTAGTGAGACTAACGTTTATGAAAGATTTCGATTTTGGGAGGAAATTTCAGCGATGCATTGAGAGATGATGATTTTTTTGGTGATGGGGTGGTGGGTGGGAGGGTGACTTCACAGTTGAACTATGATTTCTGAAGTAGGAAGTCCCTCCAAACATTTTTTTTTTCAGGAATTAAGACAAAATTTTTCCAGGGAATGCGAATGCTTAGCTAACGAGGGAGGTAACAGAACTGTCCCCTCCAAGTATTAATGAAAGGTGGTCTAATGAGTTGCCCGTGATGCGAATATTACAATTCCAAATCGCTGGGTGCCCGTTTTGAAAATTTCAATTTTTACATGGGTTTCAAATGGAATTTTTTTTGTGTGAAATAATCATTTGATGTGACCAAGTGATAGTTCATGTCGAAAGAACCGAAAAATATACAATACACTTTTTGCCTAAATTGTATTCTGAAGGAGTAAAAAAATAAAACTCGTAATTAGAAATCTTACAATATTTCTTGAAATTTGATAGACAGCCCCTGCAACACTCGAGTTAGGCAAAAAGTGTATATCATATTTTTTGTTTCTCTAGACATGAACTATTTATCGGTCACATCAAATGATGATTTCCGAGAAATTTTTTTTCCTCATTTGAAATACACGTGAAAAATATAAAATCAAGATTTTGATCGTACACGGTTGGACCATTTTTCAAAACGGACACCCAGGGATTTAAAATTTTGATATTCGCGTCACAGGCAACGAATTAGACCACCTTTCATTAATATTTCGAGGGGACAGTTCTGTTACCTCCCTCGTAAGCTCTAAAGGATGCTCAGCATTCCCTGTAGTACGAGCCTCAGTTACAATGCAGCATGGCCGGCGAACATAGAGTTGCTCGCGGGCTCGAGCACCACGTCGGAAAAAATGAAATTTTCATGCGATTTCACGTTTCCATTTCTAATTTTAATACATTTTTTTCTCTGAAATAATCTTTGAAAAAAACAAAAAAAAAACGATAATTTGTAATTCATATTTCACGCAGTAGAATCGCACTGGTTCAACGTACACCCCGCCGACCCGGCACCGTTGCGTTGCACTAAAGATTAAACCATCTCAGCATTTTAAACGTTGGGGTGTTTCAAGTAACATTTTTTTCGAAATTTGGTCGTGCCGCCCTCTCATTTTGTTCCTCCTGATGAGGTTGGACTTCCATAAAAATTTTACCCCGAAAAAATTATTTTAGGTGGTGGCGCAAACTAGCCGAAAATTTGCTAAAAATATCGAAAAAAATTTTCCCATATAAAAATAAAACACTATAAACATACATCGAGACCTCACCTTGAAAATAAATATTGAGGCATTAATGGACGAATTCATTCGCAGGGCTCAAGTGCGAATGAATACCTTTAGCCTTACCCAATAATTTTTTTTACTGAAAATTATTTTATTCGTTTTTTTTGTGTATAAGTACACATGTATTTCATGTTTGTATTCTATTGTTGGTAAAAAATGAAAATTTTCATGTTTCGGATTTACTTTTTTTGTACTGCTTTCATTTTTGTAATTTTTTCACAATTTGAGATGAAAATCCCCCCCCCCCCATTCAATCCTTCCATCATTTTACAATTGAATTTTTAGCGAGCATGCACCACGTCGGAAAATTAAAAAGTGCCGGCCATGCAATGCAGGGGTGTTCATTCGACGTGCTCAAAGAAATAAACAGAGACTATACAGAATTACAGAGAAGCGTTGTAATTTCATTCTTCAACGTTTGATTTTTACTCGAAAAATGGATCGTTTAGATTGATTTATTAGTATAAGTTGATAGCTTAGCATATCTAAGCACCAATGTATCTATCTTACCTACCTATGTAAACATATTCGTGCCGTTTCAGCTTTTCAATGTATCATTCCGGAAATATTATTCTACAATGAAAATAGTTACTTAACCGAGATACACTTACCACAATTCGAATTCGATGTAAAAACATTCGCTCGATTCGCGATCGATCCGCGCGAATTTCTTCGCGCACACCGTTAACCGTAAATATCCACGCTTTACGCCCGCCGTAAGGATATGGTGTTTCTACAATAAGGATAAATCCCCAAGTCTGGCAACACTGGCGGTACATGCTTCCTTAGACCAGCGGAATAGGCCGTCGGGAAATTTAGAAATACGCGTGATCAAAGTTTTCACATTTTTCCGAAATAGGTATCAAAATCTAAGTTGACTACGTCGCTCTCTGCCCTTATTTCAAAAAAGTGAAATTGAAAGTCTGAAAAATATAATTAAATTGTTGGTCCTGAAATTTAGAGAATTCGTAATTTAAAAATAAACTAAAATTTCCAATTTTCGAAATTAAAATTTAGAATTTTAAATGTTCAAAAAAAATTGAAGTTTTGAAAATTCAGAAATGAAATGTGAAAATTTACTAATTGAAATGTAAAATTTAGACTTTTAAATTCAAGATTAATAAATTAAAAAGCAAAATTCAAAAGTTGATAGTTGAAATTTTGAATGTCCAATAAAATTGCAAGTAAAGTTAAAAGTTGTTAGTAAAATTGAAAATTTAAAAACAAAATGAAAATTTAATTTTTTTGTTCAAAGATGACAAACTTGAAAGTTTAACTTTGAGGTTTAGACAATTGGGGTTGTCCGTACAAGTTTTGCCTATCCTGCATTTGAAAGGGGTAATCGGTTTAGAAAATTGAAATTTCCCGTCATGAAACTGGTTTGATTAAATTTTTTCTATACTTACCCGGGTGCAATATTTTAGCAAAAATCAAAATGCATTTTTTTTGAAGTACCTATCAATCAACTAAGGTATTTTTCTTACCTTAGTCATCAAAATGATTCACAACGCTATCAATTAATATTGTCTTCTCCTGGGGGGGGGGGGGTGTCAGACTTTTAGGTCTATTAGCCCATGCAAAAAGTAGTGATTATCCTCTAGGTAGGCCTATCCATCTCGTATAAATATATTTTGAACAACATTTAAAAAACAAATTTTTATTAATGTAAGTACAAAGGAATACACAAAGTGAATACACGTTTGATTCGAACAGGACAATGCAAAAAAATTCTTTCCCTTCAAGTTTTATTACCATTTCAACTTTGATTGGTATTAACAAATTAGTCGCACTCATTAGTATTACTTCCTTATTTATTTTTACCATCATCATTTTTGTGCTGTATGTAAGGAGAATGTTTTCACTTGCCGTGTAAGAATCAAATATTATAGGTAGTCATAGGTACACCCTGTAATTCATTAATCGATAGATATAAATTGAAAAAAACACATATGAAAAAAAAATAATATTAAGATCAGATTAACGGAAATTGGTTTGAAAAATTGAAAAAAAAATCAATTTACTTTTCGAAAATGGAAAAAACAACAACAATAAATACGAGTAAAATCGTGAATTATACAATTGTACGAATAAGACTAAGCTCGAATAAGCACCTTAACAAAGACTCGATCACAATTAAAAAATTATAATAATAAAAATACCAGTTAGATAATAGAACTAGATACCTAAATGTAAATATTAGGGACGATTTTTTTTTTGCAATTTTTATTTTATTTTTTGGAAGGCTTAGGTACTTATAGAAGATGGTCAAAAGTTATGTCCAGACTTCAAAACATCCCGACGAAAATTTCATATCCCTTCTTCATTCTGAGTCAAATATTACTGTTCAATTACAAACAAAAAAAGCGAAAAATTCCATTTGTAAATTTTTTTAGGTAGTAAAGGATTTTTCAATCCAAAATATGTACATATTAATATATACCTAGTTAATAATTATTTATGGTTTCATACTTGATGTAAAAAATTGAAAAAATGATTTTTTTTTGATAAATTCGATTAAAAGGATCTCAATAAGTATGGATATTTTGACACATTTTCTTCCCTTATGTACTTATCACTCATTTATACCTGATCTCGACTATGTACCATGAAAAAAAAGAAAACCTGTTTTTTTTTACTGTTTAAAAATTGAAATGAAAAATATTTTTTTAATCTTGAATTAAATTTCTTAGAAAATAGTAAAAAAGTTATTTCATCAATTATAGATAGGAAAATAGGTACCTACCTCTGAAAAATTAAGCAGATAAAAAAATTATGGCTCCCGAAAATTCATTTGGCATTTTTTGATAATATTTTTCGAATAATTTAAAAATAGTAGGACTTAGTTAGAGAGAAATTATGATATTTACGTCGTCGTTTCTTCATCCAGACCTAACTCCTGCATTTCCCTTCATTCGAATTTCAAAAATTGCAAAAAATAATCCCCTCGACTTGAGTTGAGTTTAAGTACATTGGACTTGGAAAAATTTAAAATAAATGCCTTTTTATCATATTATCACAAAAGAAATCTCGAAAAAATAAACACAAACTTGAAAAAAAAAACTTACCTAAAAATTAAAAACTCAAAATATCATAATATCACGAAAGAATTTTGAGACAGATGAAAAAAATACTCTTTCGTTGCCATAAAAATAAAAAATCAGTCAAAAACCTCCTCCTCCACCGCTGTCACATCCTCCGCCTCCTCCGCTGTCGCATCCTCCCCCACCTCCTCCACTGTCGCATCCTCCCCCACTATACCCGCCGCCTCCGCCTCCACCACTATCACACCCTCCTCCATAGCTAGTGCTGGAGTCATGATGACTGCTGGAATGATGATTACCACTGTCATGGTGACTGCTAGAATGATGATTGCTACTGTCGTGGTGGCCGCCGTAATGATGACCACCGGAGTCGTGGTGGCCGCCGTAATGATGACCACCGGAGTCATGATGACCGTAATGGCTGCTGTTGTGATGAAAGCCACCGTTGTCGTCGTCTCGATAAACAGGGATACCAGTTTCGATATCTCCCATGCCCATTGGCATTGTAGTTGGATTATATCCGATGCCATCGTCTCCATCGTAGTAACTCTTATTTTTACCCGCATGATGACCGTAGTGACCGTAATGAGGTTTGTGGTACATTTTCGGTCTGGGAGTGTAATAGACTTTACCAACCCTTGAATTCGAGTTACCTCTTCCGCCTTCTCCGTCACGTACGCTTCCTCTGCGACTGACGGCTTTGCAACACATTACGAATATAGCCACAAGCACGAAGAGAAACATAAAAAGAATGAAATAAGGAATAACATCGAACGGATCCAGCGATCGTTTCGTAATATTATGAGTTCCATCCCCTTGGTAGGACTGGTCCGGTAGGACATTGTGGAGGGAAAATTGACGATTGTCCATTTCGGCCTAATCAATTCGAACTGAAACAGAAATCGATTGAAAGGTCGTCAAATGTCGGAATTTGAAAAATTACATTCTTATAAGACTATTTACTAAAATACCAAGTATTCCGGAAGAATTTATACGCCCAGTGGTGTTCCGATACTTTAATGAGTTTGATGTTGCTGACGTCATAGAATGCGTCTTTCTCTTGAAATAATCGCAGCAGTAAACAAATAACAAAAACAACGCAAAATGTGGCATTTTCCGAACTACTACGTTTGAGTTTTACCCGAAGAATAGATTTTTTGGGTAATTTATCGGTACCAATAAGTAGTCGTTACGAAAGTATTGATAAAACATACCTAGGTTTAATGTATTCGGTCTGTCTCAGGCTGTCAATTCATCATTCCGGAAACACTACCGCATAATGAAAGCAATGAACTTAGTACACTTTGGCATCACTATTCGACGAATACACGTTCACGATACTTCGCTGTACATGCTTTACTAATATGTTGTTCAGTGTTGCCAACTTTTTTTCCCATCGGATTCCAAATCAAACTAAAAAGGTGCTAAATGGATGCTAAAACGGTCCCGAAAAGATGCCAAAATTGGATGCTAAAGGAAATTGATCCATTTTTCGCATCTTCAAACAGTTTGTAATGAAAATCAATGAAAATTACGCCAAATATGGGATGCTGAAACGTTGAAAGGATGCTAAACGAAGATTTTTGGTCGGAAAAATCATCAATTTTTAAAATAGAAGGGTCAAAATATTGCCCGAGCGAAGCGAGGGCGAAATTTTTTTGAAAAATCACGTTTTAAGAGTAAAAAATCACACATTTTGTAACAAAAAAGGAAGAAAAGCAGATGCTAAAATTATTCGACGATGCTAAATTGAAAATGAATTATGCTAACAGAAGATGCTAGATTCCAGACATAAAATTCTAGCATCTTCAGAACTCAGATTATTCCAAATCTAGCATCCGGGATGCTAAGTTGGCAACACTGGTTGTTAGTGTAAAACCACCGAACGAAACAATTTATTTTCGGCCATGTACGCGCAACACTAGTTGACCTTCGATTATAAAAAATCCGTCGCTGATTGGTCGCTTGTTTAGATGGCGGGAAAACACCGATTATTTGAAATATGAGGCGGAATAGACGAATTGTTTCGAAATATTTCGTCATTTCGTTATTCTGGGAAAGAGAAAAATTCTTGATTTTTTTAAAGGCTTCGTTAATTGATGTGAGTAATTGTTGAAATGGCTATTGAATGAAAAAAATGTTGGCTCGATTCTCTCACCCCCTACTCTGGTCATATGTGCCCAAGATTCAATGTTCTATGTCTTGAAAATGGAGATTTACGGATTTTGAAATTTTTACCTGGAGTGAGATCAAAATCGACCTATTATTGTTTGTGATGTAGGTGGAAAATTTCTTCTCGTGTGTTTGAATTGATATACTTCTATTTTTTTTTTTTTTTTTTTTTTCAGAATATAGCACATTTTTGCTTCAACTTCAAGATAAAATATCAAATTATCAAAAATTTGCCAAAAAAATTTAGGAAATCTACTAATAAGGGAAGTATCCCAACTCGAAGCAAAATTTTGAGCACCAAAAAAATTAATCGAAAGTAAACCATGAGAGGACCCCATAACCAAAATTTCCGGTGCTGAAGTGCATTTTTCGAATTTTGGCGAATTTTTTAAATTTTGAAATACCTTAGTGAAGCCTGAAAAATACCAAAATTTGATCTAATCAACAAAAAAGAGTTGAAATTTGGTATGTACCCTATTTTCGACCCACTGCATGAATCGATTGGAAGCGGTTTCGAGACGTTTCAGAGCCACTAAAAAATTTTGGAGGTTTCCAGCGCTGGAGAAATGCCCATAAATCCGCGATTATAGGTGCTAAAGTGCATATGGGCCACCCTGAAACGTCTTGAAACGTCTTCCAATCAATTTAGCGGGTGGAAAATGGGGTATACACCAAATTTCAACTCTTTTCGTTGATTAGGTCAAATTTTGGTATTTTTCAGAGTATAAGTTACTTAATTCAAAAATTAAAAAATTCGCCAAAATTCGAAAAATGCACTTCAGCACCTGAACTTTTAGTTACGGGGTCCTCTTATAGTGTACTTTCGATATCGTCCGGAAAAGTCGGGAAAACTCGATATAAAATTGCAAATATTGATCAAACGATTGGCCGAATCGAAAATCCGACTCCAGATTCGTGTTCAGCGACCAAAAATCTACCTTTAAAGTGAATCCAAGCGTTTTTGGAGCCGGAAAATTTTCCGTGTCCCGGTCTCCAGAGAATTTTCCGACTTTTCCGAGCGAAAACATCAAAAACTCAACCATGAAAATATTTATTCATTCTATGCGCTTGAATTGAGTTTATAAATAGATTTTTGCTCGCTGAACACGAATCTGACCTCGGATTTGCGTTTGAAAGTGGCGTTTTCCAGATATTCGTCCGGAAAAGCCGGAAAATTTTCCAGAGACAGTGAAACGGAAAATTTTTCAGCTTCGAAAACGCTTGGATTAACTTTATAGGCAGATTTGTGGTCGCTGAACACGAATCCGGCCTCGGATTTTGGTTTGGAAGTAGCATTTCCGAGATAATTTTTGTTTGGGCTCAAAATTTTACTTCGAGTTAGGATACCTTTCAGCTTTCCAAAAATTCAAAAAATTCCGTTTGGTTGAGATATACACCGAAATGGAATTTTTTCAGCAAAAAGAAAAGTAAAAATGTTCAAAGTTCAACTTTTTGAAAAAATTTTATACCTGGACGATTTGGCCAATTTGAATTGATTTGGTGGGCCATTTGGGCGAGGTTTTGTACGTCCTGTGTTAGATTCTGTTACGTATAAGAATTTTTTCAATTTTAAAATTTTGAAAATTCGTAGAAAAAAATGGATGGTGGAACCTTGGCTGAATTTTTAAAAAAATTTATTCATATTCTTAGTTAGAGATGTAGATTTTAAAAAAGTTATGAAATTACCTCAGAGAACATGGTAAAAACCAGGGATACAAAGTGGAGTCGGAAGGAGGAGAGCCTCCTCCGGACGATTTTTTCGGAGCCGGAATCACTTTTTAAAAACATTTCTATTAGGTGCTGTATTTTCTCTCCAGAATTATATCAGATCATCCCAGATCAACTCTCCATCATTTTTTTGTATTTTTTAGGGGTTCTCAAATGTCTTCAAAATGATGTCATTCAACGACATTATTTCAGAAATCCAGAGGGGGAGGGTTTAGTCCCACTGGCTCCATCTCCAGCTACCTGATTTTTGATTAGAATCCCTCCGGCTGCTTTGGCTCCAAGACTTCGAAAAAAGTGCATCTTGCTCTGGTTCTGAAAAACTCGTCCGGAGGGATCCTCCTTCCTTTCAGCTTTGTCTCCAATACTTTTAAGAAAGTGCATCCAGCTCCGCTCAGGATCATTACATTATCTTAAAATTTTAAATCATTTTCCCAACAATTTACGAATTCTTGAATTACGAAAAACGGGACAGTGTGGTCTAATATGCTTCTAGAGTGGATACATAACGCTGGTTAATACCACCAAATTAATACATATTTTCAATCTTTCTTTTATGATTTTCAAAATATTTCCTAAAACTTCATTTTCGGATATATTTGAAAATTATTCCAAAAAAAATTGAAATTTTTTGTCATTTATCAAGAAAAAAATTAGAAAATTTGGAAATTTATTTGAATATGTAGATATTGAAATTTTGAACCTCCTCTTTGTCAACCAGCTTCACAGCTTCATAAAAGACATGAAATTTTTCTCTCGTACTTTTAAAATCGTTTAAAAATTTCAACTACTGATCCTTCCCATTTTTTATACGAATTTTAACAATTCTCTCGATTACTCGAAAAAATAATTGAAAAAATTTTCATGTTTACATCGACCTAAGAGTAGGTACTATTTTCTGTAAAAATTTCCAAATTTTTGATCCACCCAAATATTGAAATATACGACCATACTATTCGGGTCTCGTGGTGTGGGGGGGGGGCAAGAAGTCAGAATTTTTTGGGATGGTTTTACATCAACACCAACTTTTTAGGGAAGTTTTGTTCAAATCAGTGAAATGGAGAGTTTCACCATCTTACTCGAGGAAACTCAAGTTGAAAAAAATTATTGTTGAAAAAATTTGGGTAGAATTTCAAAGAACTTTATTATCCTTATAGAAGTTGAAAAAATAAAATTCAACCGTCGAAATCTCATTTTTCGAAAAAATAATAACGATCTGTTTTCAAACCGGTACCATTCTCGATTCCAACTTATGAAAAATGAGATTAAAAAGAGGGATTGCCAATGGAGTATAGGCCACCGACTCACTGGGAAAATGCCATTCTGTGATTCTGGTGGATTTTGAGGTATCCTGTTTTTCACGCCCTCGCAGACGAAAGTTTTTAATAAAGTTAGATTTTTCGGCTCAATATGGCATGTCCATGTACAAATTTTTCTAACGTAACCATAATTATCGAATTAGGTAAGTACATCCATTTTTGGGTGTCTCTCAACTCCAACCTCACCAATTTCATTAGGTAACAAATTAAAAAAATTAAAAAAAACTTTAATGAAAAACAATTACAAAAAAATTTCAAAGATCCGTGAATACGTCCCCTAATTCTGCGCTGAGATTACTATGGAAATTCGCCTGCTGAAAATTTTCGGCGTTTGTTTTGTATTCATCATTCATATTCAGATGGTCACGAATGGGTATAGTTGAAAAAGAGTGAACGAAATTATGACCACGATGAAAATTCGATATACATTTCGCATATTTCAAGCTAGCTTCTTTAATATCCTCAGGTGCAGGGAGATAATCGATAAAATCAGAATCCGTATGATAATAATGAAGCTTATTGGCCTCATGCATCACGCCAATAATAACTTTGGATAAACACATAACGTCGCAGTTGTGTTTTTTGAATAAAATGATTAATTTTTTCCAAAACATCAAAAATTTGTCTCGTAGAATTAGACAAGATGAAATGGTATTGGTGAACCATACCCATCGATGCCGACGACGAATATCTCTGAGCTGTGGCAATATTTTATATTTTTTTGGCGTGAGAAAAGACGACGCATTATTTTCAGCGTTAGAGGTAGTTACATTGTATTCAACTTGGTAAGTATCTTTGTTGAATTGAAATCCGTGAATTTTGTATATCCGGTGTAGCGTATTTGCTGGATCATTCCGAAATTGGGTGTGATATCCAGGGTAGTGAAATTCGAGGTCTGCTACTGTGGGAGATAATTTGTTAATGTAGTGTTTTTCGCAGTAATTCGTGATAAAACGAATCGAACGCGAGCATGTTGAGGTTTCATTGATGATTATAATTTTTCGATTTAGGATGTCTATAGTTTGACTGAAGGTGCTAGCCAGACCTTTCACGCTGCTGATTTCGAATTGCATTGAGCTGTAGGCTTTTAAAAATTCTCTCTGTAAATCTGTTGGCATTTGATCGTGTAGAGTTTTCCATTGCGGAGGTAGATCAATTGTAGAGTTTTTGTGCTCGGAGCTCACCTTTTCTATGAGAAATATCAATGTCAAGAATGAAATTATTTCCATTTTGTAAAGTTGGAATCTAAAACAGAAAAAGAATTTTTTTCATACTATCAGAACATTTTGTTCCATTTTTTCTTCCATCTTCCTTAATTTTTAATCTAGAATTTTCAATTTTCAATAATCAATTTTCAAGCCCTCAAAAATATTTTTTGGGAAACTCATTTCAAAAATCATTATTCAACTTTGAAATTACTTCCAAAATTACAATTCTTTAATCCACCACTAAATTCACCTCCCAAATAGAAATTTTTCAAAAACTTTGGCCTCTGTGTGCTTGACTTTATTTTTCTTTCCATAATTTTCAAATATGTAATTCAAATTTTGTAAAAATGATTTTTTTCGTATTTTTTCTCAAAATTATTTCAACTACTTTTATTACATTTTATCTTCTTGAAATTCATTTTTGATGTTTGAAATATCAGATTTTTCAAAAGCTTTGGCTTCGCCGCAAAAATGTCCGGTAAAGTTGTAACCGTCTGCGCGGTCCTGCATCTTAGCTTCAAAAGCTCGGAAAAGTCGTGAAATGAAATTCATCCGAAAAATCATCCCAACCTCAAAAGCTTGGAAAAATTATGCATTGGTTTTTGAGATGAAAATTCGTCTCATAAATCATGTAAGCTGTTGAAGCTCGGAAAAATCATTCTCGTCTCTTTCTGAAAGCTCGTGAAAGAAATAAAAGATGATTTTTAGGATGAAATTTCAACTCAAAATTCATCCCAGCCTTAGAAGCGTTTAAAAACGAGGAATGATTTGTGAAATTGATTTTTATCCAAAAAATCATTCCAGCCTCAAATTCAAAAAAAATTCACCCCAACTTCAAAAGCCCGGAAATCTCATCCCAGCCTTAAAAGGTTGGAAAAATCATCAGTTTCAAAAATTTGGAGAAGTCGTGGAATAAAATGATTTTTATCGTAAAAGTAATTCAGTTCAAATTCTTTAATTCTACGCATCTTTTTCTCAATATTGTATCCAGTAGATAGGTATTAAAATTAGTCCTACTGTAAAACTTTTTTAAAATTTAAATATCAAAATTTTTCTTAATTATAATTTTAAAAAAATTTTATTACGTAATATACCTTCGTTTTGTGCTGGATGAAATTTTGAAAAACATAAAGTTGAAAAGAAAAATTTCAAGTTGAAAAAAATATTTAAGTTGAAAGAAATTTTAAAAATAAATAAAGTCAAAAAGGGTACCCCCGGATAAGATAGGCGAATCGGCCTAAGAGCTACTTTTTGAAATTGACCCCCGAACATTATTAAGGACCCCAAAAAATGATTTTTGGAAATTTTTTCAACTCCTCAACTCACCCCCCTTTACCCCCACCCCCAAAATAGCGAATTTTCGTCAAAAAATCGTATCTCCGGACCTAATGGACCAAAAATTCTGAAATTTATGTGGTGTATACAGGGAGTAGTGACCAATATTTGAGAATTTTTTCAGATTTTTTTTGCACTGCCTTCTGGTCAAAATTCCACTTTGAAACTTTAAAATCGCCATAATTCTGAAACTAAAAGATCTGCTTTTTTTTCTTTTCGGTACAAATATAGTCCTACCATGGTACAATATCATGATATTTTTTTCAAATTTTTCGAGTTGGTAGAACAGACCTAAAAATGCGATTTACTGCTCAAAAAGACCAATTTCGCCATTCACGCAACGAAAAATTTTGAAATTATTTATGTAGTGTGTACGGGGAGTGGTGACCAATTTTTAAGAATTTTTTCAGAATTTTTTTTTGCAATGCATTCCAGCCAAAAGCCCACCCTCAAACTTTTAAAATTGCTCAAATTCCAGAATTAAAAGGCAAACATCTACTTTTTGAAACTATAACCATCGGACATAATTGAGGACTCCAAAAAAGCCTTGGGTGCATCTCCTACCTTTCACTGCATCCCCCCCACAATATCGGATTTCGTCTAAAAATCTCATCTTGGTACCTAATGAACCAAAAATTCTGAAATTTACGTGGTGTATACAGGAAGTGGTGACCAATTTTTGATAATTTTTCAGATTTTTTTTGCAATGCCTTCTAGGCAAATTTTCGCTTTGAAACTTTAAAATCACCATAATTCTTTTTCTTTTTGGCACAAATATAGTCTTACCATGGTACAATATCGGTAATATTTTTTTCAGGTTTTTATAGTTTGTATATCAGATCAAAAAATGCGATTTACTATTCATAAATACCCATTTCGTCATTCGCGAAACCAAAAATTCTGAAATTCATGTGCTGTAAGTGGTGAGTGGTAACCAATTTTCTAGAATTTTTTTAAAGCTTTTTTGCAATGCATTCTAGCCAAACCCTCACTCTCAAACTTTGGCAACTTTTTTGAATGAATTTTTCAAAATTTTCATTTCTGAACAAAGTTCGTGAGAAATTTTCGAATCATTCTTAAGAAATGTTGAGTGACTATATCAAACTTTATGAGTGTTAGAAGTTGGACGTTAGACATTTTTTTTTTTTTTGAAAATTTCATCCCTTCACTAACCAGCAAATGTACTTATGCTATGGATATACATATGTGAGGTGTAAATACGTGGGTAGCCATTTTGTAGGGATAAAAAAATTGAAGCGTGATATACCAACTAGGTACTTATTTGCTGGTTTTTGCCCCTTGTTGGAGAAGTACCTGTACTTGCAGCGTAGATTATAAAAGAAATTTTTTTCATTTCATCTAGCGCTCCTGAAGTATTTAAATTACCAACTATATAACTTCTAAATTTTTTAGTTGGAATTGGACCGATTTCATAGTTTGAGGATGGGTTTTGGGCTAGAATGCATCAGAAATTTTTTTTTAAAATCTTCAAAATCATTTTTCACTGATTTTTTATGACAGAAATAGCCTATTTCAAGGCTTCAAGTGATACGATCGCGAAAAAAACTTTTACTGGGGTATTTCGACCAGCTAAATACAAATTCGACCTTATTTTTAACGTTCTCAACTCCAAAATGGAAAGGAGAGAGATCAGAAATGTTTCAAGATTTTTTTACATCAAGGGTTACCATCTGGGAAGGTTAGAACGAAAATTTACCCAGCGCTTAATTCAACCCTTATCCAGCTAGACCTTTGAACAATTTCAAAGTTGGAGAATGGGTTTTGGCTAGAAGGCATTGCAAAAAAAAATCTGAAAAATTCTCAAAAATTGGTCACCACTTCCTGTATACACCACGTAAATTTCAGAATTTTTGGTTCATTAGGTACCAAGATGAGATTTTTAGACGAAATCCGATATTGTGGGGGGGGGGAATGCAGTGAAAGGTAGGAGATGCACCCAAGGCTTTTTTGGTGTTTTTAATTATGTCCGATGGTCATTTTCAAAAAGTAGAACAAACGTTTGCCCGTTAATTTTGGAATTCGAGCAATTTTCCGAGTTTGAGGGTGGGGTTTTGGCTAGAATGCACTGCAAAAAAAAATTCTGAAAAAATTCTTAAAAATTGGTCACCACTCCCCGTACACACTACATAAATAATTTCAAAATTTTTCGTTGCGTGAATGGCGAAATTGGTCTTTTTGAGCAGTAAATCGCATTTTTAGGTCTGTTCTACCAACTCGAAAAATTTGAAAAAAATATCATGATATTGTACCATGGTAGGACTATATTTGTACCGAAAAGAAAAAAAAGCAGATCTTTTAGTTTCAGAATTATGGCGATTTTAAAGTTTCAAAGTGGAATTTTGGCTAGAAGGCAGTGCAAAAAAAATCTGAAAAAATTCTCAAATATTGGTCACCACTCCCTGTATACACCACATAAATTTCAGAATTTTTGGTCCATTAGGTCCGGAGATACGATTTTTTGACGAAAATTCGCTATTTTGGGGGGTGGGGGTAGAGGGGGGTGAGTTGAGGAGTTGAAAAAATTTCCAAAAATCATTTTTTGGGGTCCTTAATAATGTTCGGGGGTCAATTTCAAAAAGTAGCTCTTAGGCCGATTCGCCTATCTTATCCGGGGGTACCCTTTTTGAAAAATCAAAGTTGGAAATTTTGAAAAAATTACTTACCATTGAAAACTTTAAAAATTGGATACAAAACTGAAAAAAATATAATCGAAGTGAAAAATTTTTCTACTTGAAATGAATTTCGATTCAGCTAAGTACTTAGAAATCCCATCTTTATGGTGAACGTTGAAAAACTACCTATCGTTTGGCAAATACATTTTTTTTTTAAATGAAAATTCAATTTCACCACCGGTTTTCATTCAAAAATGTTTCAAGTAAAAATTATGATTTTCATATTTTGTAGATCATGATACGTCTTTTAGATCGTCTTCGCCTCTAATTTCCTCCCCACCTTCCAAAACAAAAACCAGAAAATGCCCTATTTTCAATGAAATTGTAATCTTCCAACAATGAAATGTTGATAATGTGTGGTAACGAATCAGAATTCGAAAAAGCTCAGGCGATTCAGAAAATCACCCATCAATTACCAAAAGATGATAGAAAATTGGTGACATTTTTCAATTTTTTTTTGGAAGGGTTTCGAATGAAAAAATGTATTTCTCTCGTTACATTGGTCAAAATCCACGATAATTTTTCAATCCACTAATGAAATACATATTAAATTTTGCATCTATGTTAGGCCACCTATAGGTACATATTCTTAAGTAAAATTATCAAGAATTTTTTAAAATCTCAAGCATGGTGAAAAAAAAAGAAACTTGATGTATATACTTACTTTATGAATAAAAACACTACATGGCTTTTGCTACAAATCTAAGAAAATATCTGAAGTTTTACTTTCAAGTTTTCAAGTATAAATGTAAGAACTTTTTAGAATAATGACAGTTTCAAAGATCACTATAGTTATCTTAAGTAAAGCTCGTATGAAAATTTAAAATATTTGTAGTTATCTAATCGAGAACGTCAATTTGAAAAATCAATAAATACCAATATCTATTTTGATAAATGTAGTCAGTGACGTCAACATCGGAAGCTTTTTTTTGAATGGGCACGAATTGAATACAAATATTTGGAAAACCAGAAGCAATTTCGGGGGGGGGGGGGCAAAAAAAGATCCTTTTTTTGCACTTTGCCTTGAATAATTTATACAGGTAAGATTGTGATTTAATTCATAGGTACCCGAGCGAAGCTTTGAAAAAATTGTAAGTATACCTATTTAATGCTTAAAAAATGTATTTTTTCATTGTTTTAATGCTTTGAAAATCCTTCTCAGATGTAATGGAGGGGGGAAGGAAATAATACTTTGCACCATCTTTAGAATGAATTCTTTGGCAAATTTGCCACAATACAGTGAAAATTCCCTGACGCTATGATAATTAGAAATATTTTAATGGTGAATTTAATTTCAGAAAATTTAGTACTCCAAAAAGTACTCAAAACACCCATTTTTTAAATTAAATTAGAAACTGTATCAAAATGCAGTCATTACAAAACATTTAAATCATGTATGACGGTAGTTATTGGACATATTGTAGTCGACTAGAACCATACTTTTTCGACAGAAATGATTTCCTTATCAATTTACTCGAAATAGCTCGACTCTGATCCTATTTTTTCTACAGAAATGATTAATTTATCAATTTACCAGGGATGACTCAAACCAAATCCTCCTACATCCAAGACCTAAGTGTTGAAGCAATGACGTCGCAAACGTGGTTGCCAATTTGCTACAGGGTTTTTTCACTCAAATCCGATTTTTTCGACGGGAATGATTTCGTTATCAATTCACGGGAATAGATATTTTATCGATATAATTTCCAGAAAAAGGGTACTTAATTTTCATTATTTTTTTTAAAAAAGAATTGAAATACGCGAAAATGAATCAAGGATTTTCAAATTTTAAGAGGATGGAGGTAAGACCCGAGCATGAGGTACGAGAAAAAGCATTTTTTTTTTCCTATCAAAGTTATCAGATATTAAAAGTTTTGTCCCAAAAATACCAATTTTGTAAAATTTCATGCATTTTGAATGAAATTTACAAAGGTATAGGTGATGGAACCTAAATACAGTGGGTACTCGTGATAGTTCATTTCAAAGGCTAAATGAGTACACGAAGTATTTCGTAGAAAAAAAAAAATCGAGGTAGATTTCAAAAGATATACAACCCAGCGATCTTCTGAATATACCGTTTGAATGAAGGATTCTTTTTCTTACTGTGTTACTAAAGAATGGTAGAACGAGTTTCTTACCTGCAGGGATTCCCAAGTTCCAAGGGTTCGAAAACAGGTGCCTGAGCTGTGTTCTGCAGGGTTTGTAAAATGGGGAAAATTTTTAAAAAAAATTTAAAACTTTTATTTGATCAATATACGAGATAGGCACATTCGAGTTTATATTACAGCTCAAAATATTCGCTTCCACCTTCTGAACAATACACTTCTTTCTCGAGATCCATCGTGTATATGCACCTGAGAGTAGGCTCTTCTCTTCAAACCCCTGTCACATAGAAACCCCTGCAGGTATGAAAGTCGTTCTACCCCGAAGTAGCTTGTATTCATGAGTTCGCTGAAATGGAATAATTCCAATTCCAGTCCGAGTTAAAATAAAAGTCCAAGGATTTTTTTGGGCTCTTCTCGTAAAATATGGGCTATAAATTTCTAAAAATACCTATATTTGAATGCAGTGAAACCACCGTAAAACTTGACAGCCTCCTACCCAAAAATTTAATTCCAGGAATTTTACATTTTGTATCATTTTTTTACCTGGCACTGGCTCAACAGAAAATTAAAATGAAGCCACGTCATTTTATTGGTCCTGCAAGGACAATCTCTCCAATACCCATCCAATTTAACATTTGTGATTCAAGTTGGTGGTTTTACTGTTTTCAAATAAATCGAACCCATTGAACTAACATATAAAATTGAACTCAAATTTGACTCGTAAAGAATATTCTCTTTGGTAAAAAATGAATGAGAAAGGAGCCTCTTCGATTTTCCAAATCACATTCAATAAAATTTTTGCAGTCTACCTATCGATGTTAAAAATCTGCGAAATCTTCCTAACATAATTTTTTTTCAAAAATATTTTCTAAAATATATCAAAAAATCATAATAATGAGACAATCGCATAAACAACAAAACCATAACAAGTTTATTATTTTTTCATCGATCATGATAAATAAGATGAAAATATCAATGAATAGGTACATATGTAATTGAGATGTAATAATACTATAATCAAATCTCGAATCCTTCGACAAATAAATACGTTTTCTTTTCTAATTAGTCTAACAAAATACGTGAAAATTCATTTATCGTTTCAAAAATCATTTATGCATAAATAAGTGAAAGTTCATAACGAGATTAATCAAAACCTTCGCTGCAGCGATAAAAAATGAAATAAATGCAATGTTTGAAAAAGTAACAATACATACGATACAATTTACAATAATAAGTTATTTAGGAAAAAATACGTAGAAAAATGTAATAAAATTGATTTGAGATAAAAATTTTATTAAGAAGTAGACGAGCATTGAGAACATTTTGTGTCTAAAGATTCAGCACATTCAACGTGATAACCGTGCCCACACCTGAAAAATAGAAAAAAAAACATAGGATTATTTATAAATTGACTTCGTAATTTTTTTGGCAGTTTCCACTGAGAAAATAATTAGTTACAAATTCATCATTTTCCGATAATTTTCAAATTTTTTTTGAAGTGCCAAAATAAATAGTGAAATTTTTAAACTGAGAATTTTATTTGAAAAATTATAATTTTTCACGATGATGATGCGCAGTAAAATATTACTGCCTTGCAGAAATAATTTGCAAAAATTTTTTGAAAATTTTGATGTCAATTTTTTTTGAATTTTTTGAATTTTGTTTACCAATTCCTTCAATTTTTACTAATTTCAAAAAAAATTGAATTTCTGGTCAAATTACTAGACCATTGTAATATTGAAAAATTAAAAAAATTCATACCTAAACAATAAAAGTTGATTTTTAAAGGAATGTCTGCATAAAGTACAATAGTCGGGACTAGAAACACCTTTCCTGGAAGCAGCCAAAGTACTGGCGAGCTGATTATGTAAATCCGAATAAACAGCTTTACTCACTGATTTCAACATGGAATGTTCATAAGCACATTTATCAAATAAACCTAAACAAAAGAACGAAAAACAAATTCGTAATTAAAATTTCAATCATTTCTAACAATTTAAGGAAAATTTGAATTCCAAACGAACCTGTAATTAAATTTCTGTAATCTCCTAATGTTCCAGAATTATGCTGCAGCAGAAGATGCAATTCGGTGGCCAAGTTCAAGTCAGCACTACCCAAAACTCTTCTCAATAATTCTGTAAGTAAATTCGACAAATTAGCTCATTTTTAATTTTTTCATCCGCAATGAAAGTTCTTTTTATGGTAAAAATCAGTACCTCGTGAATTCAAAGTGGACAAGCATTGCAATAACGGTAACCAGGTAGTTTTAGCTTCAAGTACCGACGATCCTCTGTGCACCAGACTGACCAATTCTTCTGTAGAGTCTTCGATATCGATACCTTTATCAATGGATTCTTTGAGACGATCGAATAATATATCAAATGCAGCTTGGTAATCTCCTCGACGTTCTAATAAAATTGCCATAATTCTATGCAATTTGTATTCTCTGGCTGTCTGTAAATTTTAAATGATTTTTAGACGGAGGGGAATAATTTTTGAGAAATTTTGCAGAAGAATTGACCTACTTTTAGAGCTGGTTCTAATTGAAGATTCTTGTGCGTTTGAACGAATCGTAATATTTCTACTTCGTCGCAGTATTGGCACATTAATTGCATATATAATGTCACCAAGGAGCTATCTAATTCGGTGCAGAACCTAAATTGAAAAAAATAATAATAATACATAACAAGAACTTTTGCACTGTAATTTGTAGGAGATTGGAGAATATACTTACAGAGCACCTTTGAGAAAATGATACTGCTGCTCTGATCTCATTTGATGGACCACATTTGGTATATCTTCTTCGTAATATTTACCAAAAATAAAACCAGTTTTTTCGCTGTTTACTTCCAATAAGCTCTGTAAGAAGAGAAAAGGTCTTCGTTTCATCATTTTTTTTTTCATTATTGTAAAACGATGAAGGAAAAAAACGCACGTCGAAATTTTCCAACACATTGGCATGTAATTCTTTCTTTTTTGAGCTATGTTCGAGATAATCGAAAACTTGCTGTTTACGCAGCGGATCGAGTAAATAGCATCTCAGTACTTGGCCATATTCGCCTTTTTGTGAATGTATTTCACTGCATACTCGATAACTGTAAATAATTGAGAAAAAATTTATCATTAGGTTGTAGCTTTTGATTTGGTGAAGCGAGGTGGAGACAGGAGGAAGGGGAAATCTCATTGAAATCTTTATGGCGAAAAATTCATAATTATTTGAATTCTATTTTAGTGATTTTTAAAAATTTTCTTACAGGTGGAACAATTTTTTCAAAATGTTGATGATTTTTTTCATAAATATAATTTTCAAAATCTCGTAATTTTTGATTTATTCAATAATCTAATTACTTAATTTTTTTTTGCGATGATTTTTTTGTTCAATTTCCATAATTTGAAATTTGTGAAATTATTTAATCAATATGGAAAAATATTATCATTGATGAATTTCGATTATTTTTTTTCTTGAAAAATTTCCTGAATTCAAATCCATAAAAATTATTTTAAATTTGCCAAACTGTAGGTTAATTTTTTTTAAAATAAATTTCCCATTTCCATCCAGTCTTTAGCCAATTATTTAACTCACAATTCAGCATTTCTCGCCATCGTTAGTAATTGATCGACTTGAAAATGTTGAAAATCGTCGGCCAGCATCAGATCAAGGAAGGCTTGCTGTCTTTCTTCGAACGTACTGAGATCTTCATCATTGACCAGCATATTTATCACTTTATCGTACATCGCCGGATCGATATTAATTTTACGAGACTTCTCGGTCGAGCTTTGAACGCAAAGGAACGTGAAAATCCATCCGATTTCGGGAACCTATAAACAGAATAGAAAATTACTTCTTTTTTTGAAAAATACACCCAAGCATTTTTTTCAATACACAATTTCGAATTTAATTACCTTGAAAGTTGCGCTTTGGGAAATGACTAGAATAAGAATATCAACGATCCTTTGTTTCAACTGAGGCGAAAATTTATCGTCACCGAATGCCATCGCTAACACATTAAGGAACTCTTTGGTGTCGAATTTCAGCAATATCCTGTAATCACAACTACCCTCAAGGACCCGAAAATTACATAAAAATAGCCAATCACCGGGTTTAGAATATTGGTGGGGGGCAGATACCTTAAATAAGGGTACATTTCTTCGTCGTCTTCGGCATTGATACTGTGCTGGTTGCAGAGACACTGGAAAACTTGACTTCGAACAGATTCTACCAGTGATTCGTCTATGTCACCGGTAGGGTATCCTCGACCGCCGAAACAGCAGCTTATGTAGACTAATAGTTTATTACCGAGATCTCTGGCGAAATCCGTTCGACCTGTGGATAATTTATAAATTTAATGAGTTTCATCATTCGTGATATTTTTTCAGAATCTATGCAGAAACGGAATTCAAAAAAACCTGATATTAGAGCTAGATTTAGCCTGGGAAGTAATTCTTGTAAAGGACTGATGTAATCTCGCATGGCTCTATTCCAAATGGATATCAAAGCGCAGTGCATTGAGTGTTGTCTGCTCAACTGGAGGGCTTGTTGGATATCCAGACATTCAATATTTACGTTCAATATGCACAGTTCCAGTTCCTGAAACAATACGAACGATTAGTTTCTCGTGTAATTTTTTTTTTTTTTGATAATTTTATTTGAAAGATGTCCTCAGTAGTTTGAATTTTTTCAACAAAATAAAATTTTTAAATATTATTTGAATGATTTTATTGATGAATTAAACGCCTAAAATTTCCAAGTGTTTTTTTTAGATTTTATTTTTTCAAGAAGAATTGTACAGGAAATTAGCCTTTTTAACTTTGAAAATTTTTCTGTAAAAATGGAGTTTTATTTTGAAATTGAGGGACCATTTTGGCGCCAAGAATGAAATTAGGGGTCAAATTGAATGAAAATTTGAAATCAGTGCTTCTAAAAATCTATTCTTTGATGGAATCGAAATTTTGAAAATTTGACTTTCCTTCCATTTTTTTGAAATTTTATTTTGAAGTCGAAGCTCCTGAAAACCTATTTGTAATTCGATACTCAAAATTTTATAATTTTAGCAAGAACCAGTTTAAAATCAAGGGTCAATTTGAGCAAAAAAATTCTTTATAATTAAATTCTCAAAATTTTAAACTTATACATATTTTTCTATAAGGCTCACTGATGATGAACCTTTCTCTTAAAATTTGGAAATCATGCCTTTCCAGCGAAGAAAATCACATTTTAAATTTTTAAAAAGTTTGTAAAAACAACAATAAATCTGAGTTTGGCTTCGATTTTGATTTTTGAAACGATAATGTTCGATGTTGTATTGAAATTAGCAATAGGAAAAATAAGTGAAATTTTTGGTAAATTTTTTAAAATTGAGCATACAGATTAGTGTTATGCTAATTATTTTAATACTGACGAGCACCACGTTTTGAAAATTATTTTTTTTTAAATATTTAGTCAAAATTAATGTTTTGATTTCAAGTCATTGAATAAATAACCTCCCAAAAAAATTGAACCCATCCCAATGAAGGATGGAGCTAAGAGATCTTAAAGTGATTTTTTTTTTTTTAAAAAAGAAGGTTTTTTGCTTCTTTTGAGTAATGTCACTTGTTCTAAATTATAAATTTTAGTAGGTAAAATTACCGGAAATTTTCTAAAAATTTTATAACTCAAATCATTTTTGAAAATTGGAAGTACCAAGCACCTGTTTTGAATGAATTTTGATATGAACTTAGTGAACTGCCAGCTACAATATTATTTAATTTTCATATTCTGAAAATTTTAAATTTTTTATGTACTGGTGGAGTATTAGAAATTGATAAAATTTTAGAATATGAATCGAAAGTACCTAACATGGAATTTTTTAAAATAAATGTGTATCGCATCTTAACTTATGATAAAAATTTATAACAAAATTACATTTCTCAGTAAAAAATTTGCAATGGAATCGAAAAATTTGAATAAAGAAATGATCTTATTTAGTAAATTTGTAAAATTTCCAAAATGAAAAAAATTGAAGAAAAATTTCTTGCTCGAGAGTTGAGAAAATTGAAAAATTTCAGAACAAGAGCATTTTATATTTTCGTCCACTCTCTCTTCAATAATGCCAACTTAAATGTCATAACTATATTGTCTCAAATTTTGGGAAAAATTGCTAAATTAGGTATGAGTAAAAATCGAAAAAAAAATTCAATCACTGTCGAAAATTTTTTAAATCCTCTCCCTCGCGGTAACAATCAACGCAGAAGTCATATTCTGTCTTGAAATGATCCCATTAAACTAAGTTTGTTGGGCCAGGACAAAAAAACTCTGTGAAAGCAACGAGAATGTTGAGTTTCATGACATAAATATTTCGGTGAAAATTTATCAAAGTTCCACAAAGATTTAGGAATTAAAAATTCATTTCCTGGAAAATTTTCCATTTTTTTGTTACATTGTTAGCGAACTTGCCATCGATATTTTCCTTACAATTACAAAGGGAATCTCGGCCATCCAAGAAAAAAAAAATACGATTTCAGTTTCTATTATTTTCTCAATCATTGACCTCAAAACTGCATACCACTTTTGCCCTTTACAAAGAAGTTGAGAATTCAGAGATCGTAAATTTGAAACTAAAACCACGCCAAAAAATGTTTTATCATCAAAAAAAAAATTGTAAAATGTTACCAAAATTATTTAAAAAGACCCTGAATTATTTTTGGCCATTAAAATAAAAAATGAAAGTTCATAGAATTTTTTTCAACATTGTTGACAGGTGCTGCCAATTAAAATTTTATAAAAATTGGGTAGCTAAATCAAATGCAGTTGGCAGCACTGTCACTTTTTTTGAAAAATAAATCAGAAATAATTTTTTTGGTTCAATTTTGAGCTGTTCAGCACACGATTTGAATTTTGAAAAGGGTAAAAAAAATCGCTCCACTTCCTCGTAAGATTTTTTAAAAATTCCAATTCATCACATTCAGACATAAAAAATAATCTACAAACGACGACTCGCATTAACAATAGAAACAGCACATAAATTAAACGAAACGTTGAAAAAAAAAGTTGGCCATCACTCTGTAATTTTTTACACGATTTGGCATAGCTAATCGTTCCCTAAACACTGCTCGTATCACTTTACCTTATACATTTGCATATCAGCCAAATGGGCGGCCAGCTGTTGCATAATAATTGGAGGAACATCGTTCAATTTTTCATCGCAAATCGCGCTGCTCAAACCCAACAAGAATATGTCTCTGCAAATGGTATCGTCGTTGTATTCAAATCCTTCCCACATTCGTTGGTAGAGCAATTGCCTAGAAAAAGAATTATCCAAATTATACGATTTTTTCGTGAAATTTATATCCAAATGGGTATCTTTTGCTATAGATTCATCATCCAACAAAATTTTCTCACTTTTGATCCAAAACCAAAGCCATATTAATAATGGTATTGATCGAATTGGTAATCGGTACCGTTGTGGTACCTCCATTGAGCACCAAATCAATATACGTGATCAAAATGTCGATAACCTGGAACAAGATCGAACACAAGAATCGATTAAAAACCCGGGCTACCGATCCGTAAATAATAAAATACCTATCTTAGCAATTTGAAAATAACCACTACGCGGTTCAGCTCGAGCCGCATTTATAATTTACAACAGACCAGCGTCAAATACCGCACAAAATGTCAAAAGAAAGGAAACGAGATCCGAGTACCCAGCGGTACATCGACAATAAACCGAAACCGACTGTCGCACGTAGGACGGGTAAAAACCCTCGAAAGCTTTCGCGTCTGAGGAAACCGGCTCGAAAAGCGCTCCGTCAGCGTTTGGACGATTGCCAAGTTCGTCAGCGAGCTTTGCAAAAACGTCGCGAAGCTTTTCTACACAAGGTACGTGTTCGAAGACCCAGCATACGCGCAATCGAGGATCTAAAATTACTCGCGTTGGACGACCGGTACAAAGACGAGGATGACGTCGATATGGATCAAATGGACTACGAAAAGATGAAAAATCGGCTGGAAATCGCCCAGAAAAAGAATAAAAAGCTGGAAGAAGAGAAACAAACGCTGAAACACGATAAAGACCAGACGATGCGAACCATCGAGAACCTTTTGTCGCAGAATCGCGAGCTGACTTCCGAAAACGCTATGTTGAAAGATCGCCAACGTAAAGACGCCCGGGTCATCGAGAGCTTGAAAAAATCGGTGCATTTGCTCGAAAATCGAATGCTCAAGATTAAAGACGAGAATAAAATCTTGAACGAGGCGAATCTCAAAGCCCTCAAAGAACTGCAGAGTATGAATATGGAGAAGAAAGAACTCAATAAGTCGTTCAGAGGCCAAAACGAAGAAATCAACAAGCTGTTGCAGGACAAAGAGAAAGATTCCAGTAAATTGCAGACTCTCGAGAATCGTTATACCAAGTTGAAAACCGCCTTCGTCGATCAGAGCAAGACAATCGATGATTTACAACTCGAGGTTAAAAAATACAAACAGACCATTATGGATTTGAAAGAAGAAATTGACCATCTCAAAACGTCCAGCGATAGTGGTAAAATGAGCAAATTCGAGAGCGCCAGGTCTAGCAGAAGCGACGCTACCGTCTCTGAGAAATCGTCGTCTCGTAAAAAACACTCGAAACCGGTTGGCATTTAAGCGATAGTTTTTTACGTTCTGGTTTTCCAAAACCGTTATCGTAATTTTACGATTATAAAGGTTCCAATAAATGGGCGTTTTTTTCTCCTAGAAAACTACATGTTTTGACTTTTTCGTAGGTAGTTGGAAAAATTGCTTCGAATCGGGACTGCGGAGAATTCGATGATACGGAGGAGGAGGCGTAAAAACCAATTTTCCAATTCTCCTTTCAGGACTTTGAGTGGACAACCTTTCGAAAAAAGAAATGTTGAGGCTTTTAGTTCAGAGATCGACGAAAATAGGAAATTTCAAAGTGTACTGGGCTAAGCTCGACAAATTTTAAAGAAGTTCACGGTTTTTTTCGAATTTTTCAGATAATTTTGCTTGGCTTAAATTTTCTCAACATTTTACATTTTTTTAAACTTTAATCTACTCCAAAAATTTCAAGTTTAATTTTGCTCATTTAATTTTTCTTATCTATCCAAGAATTTTTTTCAGTGTTTATAATTTTCTTAATTTGTTTCAACTGTTTTCTTTTTTTTATTCAAAAATTCAATTTTTTCCACAGATTTTCTCAAATTCAAAATTTTTCAACTTCAAAAGTTCAATTTCGCTCAATTATTTTTCTCATCTACCCAAAAATATTCCTTTCAATGTTCATAATTTTCTCAATTTTTGTTTCATTTTTTTTAGGTGTTCAATTTTTAGTAAGCATTTTTATTTAATTTTTTTCAGAAATTAATTTTTTCAACATTTTTCAACGTTTCAATTTTTACGATCCCCTCCCCTCAAAAAAATCCACTTCGAGGTTTCTCAAATTTTCCTTTGTTATAGGCGTCTAGTTTTTTGGAATTGTTCTATTTTTTTATTCAAAAATTTTTTCATCGAATTTCTCAACTTCAAAATTCTTTTCCACCAAAAATTTTGAAGTTCGAATTTTTTCATATTTAAAATTTTTTATTTTTTCAAGTTGAAATTCTTCATAACTTCAAAATTTTTCTCAATTGGAGAATGTACGTAAAAAAAATATCAAAAAACTGGTACCTAAGTAATTATTCAAGGCAAGTTTTGAAAAATTTCGTAATTGAAAATATTTTGAATTTTTGAGTAAAATACATTTGAACATTGAAATTTGAGATTTAAGCAAATTTCAAGGTCTAAAATTTAAGGCTCAATTATCTGTAAAAAGTCTAAGAATTTAATTTTGGAATTTTGTATTTTAAATTTACCAACGTCCAATTAAAATTTGAATATTTTTGCAAAAATATGGATTTTACCCTTTTGTTTACTAGTAACCAATTGGTACCATGTAACCATCAATTGCGTTGGTAAGTGGAAAAATTCATTTCTGAGCCCCGTAGTTTTATTTTTTTAAAGGTAGGGCCTGGAATTTTTTAGGGTCCAAAATCAATGCCAAATCATTTCGAATCAATTTGAGAGGCCGAAAATTGGATACCAAAGTTTAGCTTTACAACTGCTCAAAAAATTTAAAAAAAAATTAATTTCAGCTCCTGAAGTTTTGGTTGAAAAGTTCTTTTTAAATATTTTTCATTTTCTTTTCAGCATAAAATTTTGTCAACAATTGAGGATTTTTCCTTGTAAGTATTTACCGAAATTTAAAAAAAAAATTCAAATGTGAACACTTGGAAAATTTTTCTTACGAATTTTCAGGCTAGAAATATGAAAATTTTTCAAAAACACAAAAATCTATAAAAGAGTAATTTTTTACTGCCTATTTTAATTTTCTTGCACCAATCCAAAGATTTTTCGACTTCGCAAAAGGTGTCCCAAAAATTAAAAAATTTTCCATCTGCAAAAAATTGAAAATTATTATTCTCGATTTTACAAGAAGAAATTTCTCATCAAAAAATAAAAGGAAATATTTTCAAAATTGAAAACAATTCATAGGAAAAGACGAATAAAATTCGCGTCATTAAAATGGGAAAAAATTCATTCGAATTTTGGATAAATTTTCAAATTTGAAAAAAAATTGATGATTGAAGGAACATGAAAATTAGATGAATACAATAAAAGAATAAGCAAGTGAAGAGATAAAAATCACAACAAAATTAAATATTCAGCGAAGAATAAAAATTGACGAAAAATAATCACGTGAGAAACCCACATTCCCGAAACACCCCAACTCAACCATTCCAACGCTGCTTTCTCCTTTCATGTCTTAATCAAATACCAAGCACTTGAAAAACTCCCAAACGAAAACTCGCCATTTGGTGGCTTCTCATTCACAATTCAACTCTTTCGCAACTAGCTGGCAAACTCGTTAGAATTCAAATCCTACCACAAAGACCGAATCCGGCTCGAGACGCACTCCACAGCCCGGAGAAAAATTGCTAAGCAAGGCAGCGACAATCACCTTACAGGTATCGTCTAATAAACCCCGTTTTCTCTAAACCGTTCGTCAGAAGGAGCTCCGCTTACAGTCGATTATGAGCAACGCACGGCAAAAGGCGACGAAACCTAAAGCGCCGCCTGGTAAAAAAGAATCTCCGAAATTCATGCCGTTTCGAGCTTACAAAGCCAAAGAGCCCGAATCGAAGATCGCCACTTATGTAAGATCGAGACGACACGAAACACCGCCGGATACATCGACCGGCAAAGATGCCAGCAAACTAGGCAACCAAACGGCCGTCAAACATAATCCGGCCAAAGAGTCAAACGCGAAAAAGCCGAAAGTTGCAAAGAAAATCCAAACGAATCGTAAGCTGAGCGGCGAACGTAAGAAACGTAAGACGAAAACATTCGATATCAGCAGCTTCCCGCGCGTATTTTCCACATCCGATTTAATGGAGAAAATGAACGAGAAACCGAATGCGTCCCAAGACTGTACGTTCCAGCAGCAACAACCAAAGCAGGACGTCCAGCCCGGAGCATCGTCCGATGTCGAGAATGCGCCGGCGCAATCTGATAAAATAGACGACGATTTAGAACTGGATATATTATGCGATCATGATAAATTCACCGATATACAATTCTCGATGGCTAACCTAATGGTGTTCAATAATACGAGCAAACAACGTCGCGCCGAACTCGAAGAGAAACTGACCCAGACCGAGATGGATCTGGAATATAAAAACATGGACATCCGAACGTTATCGAATCAGCTGCAAGAAAAATCGCAGGATTTAATAATCAAAGAACAAAAAGAGAAAATCCTTACGCAGAAGCTGGAACAAAAGGACGCCGCGATAGCCAAACTTCGCGAAGAGAACGACGGCTTTAAACGAGAAAAAGGTCGATACGAAAAATCCCTCAAGGATTTACAGCACAACATCCGAGCTCTGGAGGAACAACTTCAGCGGCATAATTTCAAAGGTCACGTCAAACTGAGCGAATACGAGAAGCTCCGCGAACGCATACGAGACATGGAAAATGAACGCGAAGCTTTGCTAGTCGAGAGTAGTAAACTGAAACGCGAAATCAAGGAGAAAACCGACGCCATCGAATCTCTAAGTCGACGCAACGAACATCTGCAAAAACAAAACGATTTGTTAAACGTGACTAAAAAAGAGAACCGAATATACGCCTTGGAGTTCAAAGTGGACGCCCTCCAGGATACCGTTAACAAAGTCAAACACGAAAACGAAAAATTAAAGAAGACTTATACTTACACGGTCAACGAGCTAGCCGAATATGAAATGAAACAGATGAAACTGCGCGAAATTATCGATAAGCAGAAGAACTCGTTGAAGGTGCTCGAGAGCAGTTCGTCGACCGAGAATCGCCATCTGCAAAATTACGAACTCGAGAACGTACGTTTACGCGAAATGAACCGTAATCTGTTCGCAGATATGGAGAAGATTCGAACGGAAAATAATCGTCTGATTCAGCTCGTCACTTTGATGCCCTCGACTCGAAAAGAAGCTCAGATAGCGTTTTCGCAGTCTAAATCTAAAGATGGCCATTCGGTCTCGTCGGCTCAGTCTAAAACTCATTCGGTATCTTCGAACCACGATAAAATAAATCAACCGATAGCGTTACCCCAATCGACTCGAAAGGAGAATCAACCAGCGATACCGCCAGCTGCCAACAAAGCACCTCAAATATCAATGCCGCAGCAGCCCTATCAAGATCAAAGGCAAGCTAAGGAGCAAATAATGATGCCACCTCCTCGACTCGATACCCAGCCAATTGCGATGCCTCCGCCGAACCGTAAACTAACCCCGAGAATCGAGTTACTATCCGATCGAAAGGAAACTCCTCAAAGCGGAATATTCGCCACGAACGTTGACCATTCTCACATCAACGAAGATCGAAACTCTCCTCAGGAAATAAATATGGTCAAAGAACCGAACCCTTCGATGGGAGCTCCGATGCATTATCACGAAACTCCGGTCATGGATCAACAACAAATCGCCATGTATTTGGTTCAGACGCCGGGTAGTACGCCGCAGAGGACGAATAGAGACGCTTTGCAAGAAATACAGAATTTTAAGACCACCATTATGCAGCATTTTCATCAAAATCGTAAATCTAACGGGTAATATAGATTTTTTTGTAAACGTCTCCGGTACCTTGTTTTTTACCAAATTGTAACGTTGATGGTGCGGTCCTCGAAGACCAAGGATGATTTTACCTCGTTCCTCTAGAAATTCGATTCCTAATCTTAGGGCGCATTCGAATCGGTTCTGAAATATCAAAAAGGTTTAAATCATTCGATAATATAAAATGTTTTCTTCGAAGCGATGTATATTTTATTACTTTATCAACTAACGAATCCAATCGTTCGATCCAGCTACGAATGCTAACAACGTGACATGATTTTAATCCTAGAAACAAGACTTGGTTTCCGTAACTTTGAACTGTATTGTAACATGCTCTTTCTCCAGCCAACGCCTTGAAATAAATGATTAATGTTAAAATATTTCGTAAACGGTGACCAACTTCATAAAAGATAGAATTACCAAAGCTTTGCTGACATTGCCACCGGTCGAAAGCCCCTTGAAATGACTTGAATTGTACACTAATCCAACACTACATAAATCTAATTTCTCCAATTCCTGTTTCGTTCGAACGTCCACTAGATGGAGTTGTTCTTTCGTATCTAATGCTGCTATGGTCCTGGTGTTTAGCCAATTGCACGTAAGTAGAGAATAATCCAGATCTAATTTTTGCAAAGACGTGCACCTCAGCTTATTATTTTTATTCACGTTCACCTGTAACAAATAATCTGGATAGGATTTTTTTTTTAAAAATAGTTAAAATTTGAAGGTAGCTTACTTGGTAAAAATAAATACAACGATCTCTAGCGAAAGCTAATACAGGATCCATTATTCGAGAATTTTCCGATAACTGGATAACTACGAATTGCCAAGATAAAAATGGTAACGAGCAAGGGTCAGCTTTCACTGTATGAGTCAGCAATACTTTCATCACTGGCCTTATACTGACAATGATTAACTGTCACAAATTAAAATCACAGGGTAAATAAAACATGGTTGGAGGAAAAATGTCGAAATTAAAGAAGAATACCTTGGTAAGTGTAGCCATTGCTACTAAAACACTGCCTCGTAAAGGATGAGAATTTAAATGGTGAAGTAATAAAGGCTCGATGCAACAGACTTCGCCTCGACTTCCTGAAAAAATACATTTCGAATCGACTCCCCTGACACCGAGCATCCTTTTGAAATTCAGTTCGAAAACTGATCCTCCGCTATCACTACACAGCGCCAAAGTAGGTACATCTGTGAACTAATAAATTAAATTTATTACAAAAATTGGAGTTAACAGATGAAAAAATTTTTACAAGCCTGAAATTTGGCTCATTGAAAATGTATCGCCAAGACTTCGTTAAAACTAAATTTTGTGTTGCTCAAGTTGAGTGTAGCACTTTCTAGAGCAATTCCAGTGATTTGGGGAAGCAAACTTTTGCTGGAGAATCCATAATGACTAGGAAATGATCACATTTTGATTCGAAGGGTCAATTTTAGGATTTAACTCGATTTTTAGATTCTTACCTCAAGATCTACTACTTTTGTATAAAATTCAACATATCAATAGGCAATTTTCAAAAAATTTCCAAAAATTGGAAAATTAACTTTGGCAGCTTAAAATTTAGTTCTAAAGATTTTATGGCATATTTTGTAGCTTAATTAGCATATGTAGATAGTAAAAATTCTATTTTGAACCTCCAGCAATCAAAATGCCAACCTTAACATGGAGTACAGCTGTAGATGGAGTATGAACATCATTCATAGTCCTTAAAACTTTTCCATCGGTAACATCGAACATTAAAATAGTCCCACAAGCGTATCCAGCCAGAAGTCTAGTACAATCTCCGTTAAAATCCAGAGCAGAAACTGAGCTCTGTTCCAAATTAGCTTCATGGCACCATCTCAACGTTTGCATCGCATCAAACACCAGTACCAATCCATACGATGTACCGATTGCAATTATTGTCGATACACACATTACCGAAGGATAACCAGCGTTGATACGTTCCTAAAAAAAAAAAAAAAACAATTTCATAATGATTGAATATCGCGGCAAAATTGAAATCGAGTATACATACACTGGCAGAACGTAATTGAGCTGAGACAGTTCGTAAAGTAGAATGCCTGAGAATATTTCCAGGATCATATTTATATTGTGAGATAGACAAAGCAGGAGATAAACTTTGATTACTTCTGTACAATCCGAAACTTCCCACTGATAAATTATCTTCGCTTTCTTCGAAATTATTCCTAACCTGAAATGCAGAATTTCTCTTATTTAGGTCTATTGACAGTTGAGTATTTTCGAGATGAATAAATGTTTGTTTAAGTACTTGAACGGGTAATAATTGAGCCAATTCATCTTCGCTGAGTAAAGACGACTCATCTTCGTTTAGAATACTTTCCAATGTGGGTGTTTCATCGATTGCCGGTATATTGTATTCTTCATCGTTTAACTACATTGTAAAGATTTAGTTAGACGGGGTACAATGATAAGAGAATTATCTGCAGATATGGTTCAATGAAAAGCTGATATAATGATGATTACCTCTGACAGAGTGAGACTCAAAGTATCGCTCCGGAAATCGAAGTTGTTCGACTCCATGGATTCGATGATTGGTGACGCGAGATGGGGTTTCCAGCTCAGGTGTTTTTTCCGAAGAATGTGTTTTGTTTTGTCATGATTGCGGTTACTGGAACTCCGTCGAGTTGAACCACATCGACTACCAGATGTGAAAATTATTTCGCTATCAATTTAATTTCTTATCATCTTCCGCCTTAAAATTCGAAGATCCTGAATTCCGCCGAAACCGGGTTCATTTCAAAATGTAATTCAAAAATTGGTCGATTGGAGCGCTACATAACTTTTTCCAAACATAAATCACTTGGTTATTTAAGTTTATCTGGGTGGCTGTAAACATTTCAAAATAAAAACCAAACGATAACAAAATCAAACAAAATTTTGGAAATAACTTTTCATGATCGAGAGATTTGAATTGAAAGGAATTAATTAAAAGGTTCTGCTCTTTTCATCAAGCAAAGGGTATATCAATTATGTAACTCTGTAAGAACTTCAACATGAAGAAAGATAAAAACACCGAAATACCTCGAAGCTATAAATTGTAAGTACAGTAAAATATACCAAAATATCATCATGATCAACAATCAATACACTGTCACACCATAATTAATTTGTTACAGATCCCATCAAGTCGTCAGTTTGACTGGGATAAGTTTTCAGCGTAAAAGTATCATCGTAAGTAAACACATAGCCGGTTACTTTTTCATGTGTTACGTTAGATCCCACTCTAATACTCATTTCATCTCAGGGACTGGTAAAATTGACGTTTCTCACTCTTCGAGAGAGTATAAGGTATGTGAAAATCAACGCCAAACAATGTCGTATCTATCGAGTGCTTCTGAACGACGAGCTCGAAGTACCATTTCAATATTTCGATCCTTTATTAGAAATTTATCAAGAAAATGAGCACGAGTACGTATATTTAGGTTCATGTTCGTCTAATTTTTTTCATATGAGAATTATTGAGATTTTCTGTGATCATTTCAGACGTTCGCTGGAGAAATTTTCATCGGCTCATCTAACCGCCTGCCAATCAGTCGATCCTGATAACGATGCCGGCGAGTTGATAATAACCATACCACCGTCCGCTCTCGGCACGTTGATCACCGTTGAGAAATTTTTCGATATCAGTATCGAATATTCGATCGAAGAACCCTACGGTGGTATTCATTTCGTTATTCCAGAATGCGAAGGAACCCTGGCCGAAGTAAATTATCAACTTTCTGCTAATTTTTCTTCTTCCATAGCTTAATTTTTCCATCGGTTTGTAGAAAGGGGCCCATATGTACACGAACTACTACGAAAACTCATCCAGGCTATGGTTTCCATGCGTAGACAGTTTCGCAGAACCGTGCACTTGGGAGTTGGAATTCACAGTTGATGAAAGTATGACCGCTGTATCATGCGGAGATCTCGTTGAAGTTGTTTATACGCCGGATATGAGGAGAAAAACATTCTATTATACTTTGAACACCCCTGCTTCAGCTCCAACCATTGCATTAGCCGTGGGGTACGAAGAAATCCGATATCATATTCGTAATTGAGTTTTATCAACTGATTGATTTATTCTTTTAGGCCATTTGAAGTATTTGTTGATCCGTCGATGCACGAAGTAACTCATTTTTGTTTACCCGGTTTAATGGATAACTTGAAAAATTCTATGCGAAGTGTTCACGAAGCTTTTGAGTTTTACGAAGAAACGCTCTCGAATCGGTATCCTTATACTTGTTATAAGCAAGTTTTCGTTGATGAAACTACCGAAGATGTTTCAGCTTATGCTTCGTTTAGTATTTTAAGGTATAGTTTTCCATTATTAATTCATATTCGATTGGAATCTTTGTAATAACACATTTACGTGCAATTTCAGTATAAATTTACTCCATCCTAGTCAAATTGTCGATCAAGTGTACATATCGAGAAAAGCAATGGCGCTGGCAATAGCGGAGCAATTTTTTGGCTGCTTTATTTCCCGTCAAAGTTGGTCCGATTGGTGGCTTACCAACGGTATATCGACCTATCTGTGTAGTTTATTTGCCAAAAAGTGTTTCGGGCTTAATGCTTATAGAGAATGGATACATAACGTAAGTAATTCGGAGAAAATCCCCTCGATGATTTATTTATAATAATTTTCTGAATATTTTTTATTTTCTAGGAATTACACGAAGTTATGCAATACGAAGATACCCACGGAGGCATAGTTATGGACCCAAGTCAGTCCTCCGGTGGCCATCATTCTAGTAATAAATCTAGCCATCATAATTTCCATTTCCCGTTACAAAATATTCACACAATTTCACCAAAATATTTATACATGATGAGGAAAAAAGCCCATCTGATAATTCGTATGCTTGAGAATCGAATAGGCTACGAGATGTTATTACAAGTATGCTCCAGAAATAACACCCGACTATGAATTTCAAAAAATAATTGAGATTGCAACACCCAGTGGCGCGCTAGTGTCGCTTGATTTGAAATAGGGGCTTTGTAAATTCCAAATTGTTTTTTTCAATAATTCAATTATATTACTTCATAATTAGGACAATATCTGAGAGAATACTTGTTCTACATTGCAACTTTAACAACAGTTACGTAATTTTCAATCATATATTTTACGTTATCATTATACAAAACCCCTATTTCAAATTCTTATCAGTGAAATCAGGCATTTTAGTTCCAGAGTTGCAACCTCAATTATTTTATTTACTTAGGTCTTCAACAAACAACTATCTCTGGCGTCGAACGCAGCTCAGACTAAAATAACCCAAGGCATATGGTCTCACATGTTGATCAGTACCAATGTATTCACCAAAGCTATTTTCACTGTGACTGGAAAAGATATGGCTGTATTTATCGATCAGTGGGTCCGAACAGGGGGCCACGCTAAGTTCCATTTGAGTTGTATGTTTAATAGGAAAAGGTCAGCTTATCGCTTATTTACCTAAGTAAATATTTCATCAGCCTGTAACTCTCGTTCTATTTACAGGAATACTTTAGAAATAGAAATTAGACAAGATAAAACTCATCAAAGAGGTGTTCACAAATACGTAGGACCTCTATGTATCCTGGTCCAAGAACTAGATGGTACATTTAGACATCCTATCATGGTGGAAAGTACCATCTGCAAACACGATATTACCTGCCATTCGAAAAGCAGACGAAATAAAAAAAAGAAAATCCCCCTGTGTACCGGAGAAGAAGTCGATATGGATTTGAGTATCATGGAGTAAGAAAAATTATCCTGTGTAGAAATATACTTCCGAATAAATACGATTTCTCACCTAATTATCTTTACAGTTCAGATTCCCCTGTATTATGGGTCAGATTGGATCCAGATATCACTTTACTTCGTGAAATCACCATCGAACAACCAGATTACCAATGGCAGTATCAGCTGAAACACGAACGCGATGTAACTGCCCAGTTTGAAGCTATTGTTGCCTTGGAACGGTTCCCAACTCCAGCTTCTAGAACTGCTCTGACTGAAACAATAGAAAATGAGAATATTTACGTTAATGTCAGATGTAAAGCTACACATTGTTTGACAAAGGTGTGAAAAAATCAGTCGAAAGAGATTGCATCGGGTTCAAATTAGGAATTTACATCTTTGAGGTATTTTTATAGGTGGCCAATGCGATGGTAACGAATTGGTTGGGGCCTCCGGCGATGTTGGCCATATTTAGAAAACTGTACGGATCATTCTCGTGTCCTCATATTATTAAACAGAATAATTTCAGTAATTTACAACATTATTTCTTACAAAAAGTGAGTATTAGTAGAAATGTTGGCCCAAAAATCTGTCTTGAATTAATTGCAAATGGTTAACTTCAATTTTTTGAATTTTTTTATAGACAATTCCAGTAGCAATGGCAGGTTTGAGAAACGCTCACGGTCTCTGTCCACCGGAAGTACTTCGATTTTTATTGGATTTATTCAAATATAACGATAACAGCAAGAATAGATTTTCTGATAATTACTACAGAGCAGCTTTAATCGACGCATTGAGTGCCACTGTAACTCCAGTCATCACAATCGTGCATCAAGGGTCAGTTCAAAAATTTTCCGACAAAATAAATTCAAGATCACTCGATTTATAACAGTTTAATTACAGAAACAACATAACCGCTGATTCGTTATCCGGCGACACGAAATTGGTACTGGAGGAAGTCACGAGATGTCTGAATTTGGAGAAGTTACTGCCATCGTATAAATTAACGGTGACCGTTTCGTGCCTTAAAGCAATTAGAACCTTGCAAAAATTTGGACACTTGCCTAATAATCCGGCGGTATTTAGATCATACGCGGCGTACGGCAATTTCATCGGTACGAACGAATTCTAAACGTTTTTGGCCATCGGTTGACTGTAATACGTAATTTCTTATCCGGTTAAAATAGACGTTCGATTGTGCGCTTTCGAAGCTCTCGTCGATTTTACCCGATTGGATGGTCGATGGCCGGATCTGGAATTTTTACTCGATATCATGACCCATGATCCGGATCCAGGTGCGAGACACGCGCTGATCAGAATGCTGTGCGATAATCCACCTTTCCAAAGGAATGTTTCGTCGCCGGAAAGGCATCGTTTGGATAAGGAGGATCTAGTTCATAAGTTGTGGTTGACATTTAAGTGAGTTTTTAGCGATCTCGAGACGTTGAAATTTCGAAAGCTTTTGTCAATTTGGAATTTTTTTTTACAGTGGTTCGATGTCACACGATTCTAAAATGAGATGCAGCGTTGTAGATTTATATTTTACATTGTACGGTCGTCGTCAGCCGACCTGTTTGCCTACTTCGGATGCTGTAGCATCGTTATATAAGCCTCAGAAAGAATCAGATGTGAGTAACTGGCTCCGGATAATCCTCGAATACGAATTATCAGCTTAAATACGTTTCTTGATAAATTTTAGGTCTCGAAATTAGACGCACCCGCGTCAGATCAACCTGATTACGTAGATAATGACCCACTGGCTCATGGCATTAAACGACGAATGTCTTCGTCGGATGAACGAGAATCAGACGTGATGGCAACAGATGATCTGGGAGGCGTTTCCGTAGGAGTCGTAACCGTCGAAGTAGTGGCAGGCGAGGATCTAAATAAAAGAATCAAAGTGAGCCCTTCTCCAAAATGACCTTGAGATAGGAAATTTTTTCTCATTTTGAGCGATTTTTTTTCATAGATTGAAGCTGATAACGATCCGCTGGAAGATACGTCTCATCAAATAGGCTCTTTGAAGAAAGATAACGATGTAGAAATTCTCTCCGAAACTAAACCAGCTGATTTGGTATCTCAAGCAGCCGCATTTGAAAGCGTATTTGTTAAAGAGGAGCCCATAGCTGATCCGCTTCCTTCGTCGTCGAATAATGAAAAAAGTCATTCGAAGCATCATCATCATCGTCATCACAATCATCGCCATCATCATCCTTGTAGCAGTGGAGATCAGTCTAAAGTATGTCGTGTGTCCTCAAATTAAGTCAGACTGAGGCTGTTTTCGTTTTGATTGAAAATGGCTTCTGTCGTCAGTTTTTTTTGAGGGCAATTATCAAGAGGTATAAAGGGAAGAAGGTTCTCAAAAATTGTAGATTCAAAAAATTTTCTCCTCAGAAAAATATATCTAAAAAAAACAAATTTTTTATTTTTTTTTTAAATTTTGGTTTAAATTTTTGAATTGGAATTTTTTTGAAATTAATCCAACAATCTATATCCTAATTCTACGTAAATAATTTTGTTACAAATGCGACCCAAACTAACGAAACTTTCTTCTCCGCAGCTCAAAAAGAAGAAAAAAGACAAGAAGAAACATAAACACAAGCACAAACATAAACACGACCATCATCACGACAAAGATAAAAAAGAATCCGCCGTCAAAGACGTATCAAAGCTCAAAGTCAAAGGAGAATCGCTCAGTTCGAGATCATCGAGTCAAAGCGACGACGATATCTAATCGTCTCCTTTGCGGTTACCGAAGTACGCCACACGTACAAGATTAGTTAATTATTCGATATCGCCGGCACGAAAATCGTGTCGCGGCGAAAGTTAATTTGTGCGATTAAGTAACATAATAATTATTATGGTTTTTTGGCAACAATGAACGGATGAACGAGTAATTTGGCAAATAGAAAAGCTTCGTCTTTTTCTAACATCTCTTCTGACTGACCGAATGAACGAAAAAAATAAAACAAGCTGGTTATAAAATCGTCCTCGTTTAAGACCGACTTTAAAATACGAGTACGAAAATTCACCTAATGATAATTATTCGAGTTATTTATCGCGAAGTGTAAAATACTTAACCAACGTGATACACGAAAGCGACTGATTTTCTTCTTGGTTGTACAAATCGAAGATTTTTTGTACAGGAATCAACGTTAAGGGAAATTTTTCTATCATTTTTATTGTTTTGTTTTTTTTTACGTGAATTGTGATCGTGTTTTATTTAAAATGGCGTTATGTTGTATTTTTAGAACGTCCAATATCACCTACCTATATTTTGTCGTTGTAATATAATATGGAAAATTATTGTTGTAATTATCTGTTTATTTATACGAGAAGTGCACTTTGCATTTGGTTTTATTTATTATTATAAAATGGTGTTTTTATGCATGTTTTCATTATTGTCGATAGCCCCATTTCGTACTCCAACTTTCAGATATTTATTACGATAATTCTGAATTTCAAATTTTATAGATTGGATAATTTTTTCTGATATGTGAAATAAATCTGCTTTATAAGCATTTCAATACGAGCCAACGTATGCAAATCGTTATTTGGCAACGCTGTATGGGACCATCGTGTAAAAAAATATAACTAGGTACATATTTGTTTCGTTACGTAGGCGGATATTGTACGTGTGATAATTTGGAAGATGAATTTGAGCTTCGAGTGGGAGATTTTTTGCGAGAATGTTTTAATTAATGTTTATGTAGAATGTCGAAAAAGCGAGAAAAAAATTGCATTGGAACGTATCAATTGAGGAAAGAATTTGAAAACTACCCGAAGTAGCAAAATGATTAGTTCCAATGCATTTGTTTAAAAATATTGTGTCACGGAAAAGCTACATTTTAAATGATACATAGGTCTATGTCTGCGTTGCCAAGTCTTCTGTGCCGTAGAGAACTATACAAATGTAAGCCAATAATTTAAACGGTTAGAATGTGAAGAGTTAGCTACCATCGGATGACATTGTTCCATTTTAGTAGGTGCATTGTTTTGAGAAATGGATTTTTCATGGGTGTTGGTCTGGCAGAGGGAGGAGAGCCGGAGAGGGATTCTAATTTCAATAGCCAAAATTTGAATCCCCATGTTGAATGGAAAAAAATCAAAAAACTGAAGCAAGAGGTTATGAATTTTGAGTGTGAAAATTTCTCGACTAATTTGAGGTCGTTAATTCCAAATTGAATGTTGATTTTTGGCTTTCGAGTTCTGTTCTCAAAATATCGTCAATTTTTAGTGTTGAGATACGATTTTCAGTAAAATGGAAATAAGGTCAAAAAAATCAAAATTTCATATTCCTGGTGCCAATTCACGAGAAAAAATTAGGATAGATGCGAATTTTTCAGCAATTTTAGGGCCTGATTTTTTTTTTTTGAAAAAACGAGTTCCAATCTCAATAAATTGAGACTTATTTCGATCTTCTATATGGAAACTACCAAAATATTTGCTACGAAACCATCTTCTTGATTCAGGTGAGAGGAATAAAGCACCACACTCTACAACGTTGCAGTTTATTTATTCTTGTTTCAAAAATATCAACAAAATCACAAAATTGTCAAATTTTAGAATCTAAATTTTAAAAAATATGTTTTTAGAAAATTGACCAATTTTTAAAAATATTGTTGCAACAGGTGTTTCTGTTTACCCTAAAAATAAGACGATTTTCAATGGATGTCCACAATATTTCAGAAATTATTTCCCCTGATTTTTTTAGGGCAATAGACTTTTTACACACGATAGTCATAGAACTGGAACTAGAAAGAGATTATAATTTTTTCGCGTAATGTTTTTTCAGCCTGAAATAGTGCAGAAAAATTAAAATTTCCTCTCTCAAGAATCACCATTTTTAACAAGTCTTTTTAGTCCTTTTACTGGCTAAAAAAAGGAAATTCAAATTCAATTCTGAAAATGTTCGACCTTTCCCTTCCCCTACCATAGGCACGAAAATTTGAAACTCGAATTTATCACAGAAAAAATTCAAACAAAAAAGAAAAAGTAATGCCAAGGTGTCTACCAAAACAAGTAAATGAAAATTCTGATTTTTACGGGTGAAAAATTTAAAAATGTCTTCACAATTCATTGCTTTCCCCCATTCCCTCAATTGAAAAATGTAGGTAACAATTTGGTCTGAGAGAAGGAGGAGTGAAAATTTTCTAGACGATTCATTCTTTATGAATTTTTTTTAACATTCCAGATGAGGAGAATTTCAAAATTCTCTCCCTGACATTTCTCCAATTTTTTTATATTCTCAAGAATCCCTAACATTTTTTAGTTTTTCAGGTTTTCACCTTGTTCCTATAAGTTTGACAGATTTAAAAAAATTATAGATCTTTCCAAAAATTGGCCAAGTTCTTAAACATTGAACAATTTCTCAAAAGTTGATCATTAATTTTTCTAAAAGCTGAAGTATTTGTCAAAAAAATGGAAAATTTCAAAAAACTTTATCAACATCCTGCCTATTTTTAAAATTGAGCAGACTTTACAAATTAGGATAATTCTTCAAAACCAAATCATCCTGTAAAAAATGAGGAATTTTTCAAGAACTGAGTTTATTTTTTTGAAAATTAAACAGTTTTCCATAAGTTGATCATGCAGTTTTCCAAAAATAGAAAATACTTCAAAACTTGAAAGATTTTTGAAAAAGTGAATAATGTTTTGAAATTGGAACGACTTTCCAAAAATTCAAAAATTTTAGAAGTTTTGTAGGAATTTTTACGTTTTCGAAACGAAAATTTTTTTCAAGTCAATTTAGAGGATTTTTAACTACCCCAATAGTTATTCAAGAATCACAGATTTTCTAAAAATTGTAAAATTTCCTCAAACAATTGATGTTCTAAAAAATCTCTCAATATTCAAAACTTGCATAATTTTTTAATGATACAAAAACTGATATTTTTTCCAAAAAATTTTAATTTTAATCAGATAACCATATTTTAAAATGAAAATGTCTTTCTTGTTGGTTTTTTTTTAGTCATTCTAATTTATGACACAAAAATCTTTTTTTTTTGAAAAATGTGAACGCTCCTCAAAACCGTAATTCCTCAAATTTTTCAACTACCAATTTTCCGAGATTTTTTTTTTGCTGTTGTGCCATGCCATGGTAAAGAGGATCTAGACGTACAACTGGATTCGCCAACGAATATGACGTTTCAACAGAATAAAAAAATTCATTTTTATTTCTTCTCAAGTCTGAAGTTTTATTAGCTCAATTTCTCATCACCTTTTTCAAAAATAATTTCATTAAAATCATGTTCAATAAATTTTTCCACATCTCGAGTTCTCAAGGAAAAATTCCTCCAACAAGAGTGATGAATTCGCACTCACGAAGTCGTCTGGCCCAATGATGTAATTAGTAGAAATAACACGGTCGAAATAAATTGAAAAATGAATTAGGAAGTAAAATGAAGCCAAGTTCGGTTTAATAGCTTTCCATAGCTTTCATTGGTTTAATCGTTGTTTACTTTCTTTCTGTTCAAAAACACGTAAGAATATAAAAACTACTCTTATTTTGTTGTACAACGTGTACAAAGTACAGACACATATTTTCGCAGACAATTTTTCCTCTCTTTTTATTTATTCCTGTTTACTCAAATTTAGGCCTATTCCAAATAGGAATTTTTTTCACACATACGGAGACGTTGGTTGCAAAAAAAAAACCCGAATGATAAAAATAAATTTTTATTTGAACTACGTTCCGTAATGTTTTAATCATATGTGCAGAAATCTTATACAAATTCATTCGCGATGAGCTACATATCCATAAAATCACATCATTAAAAAAGGGCGTTAAAATTTATTTCCAATTTACGTCTCACTGTAGCTGTCGTACTTTTAGGTACTGGCGAGGAAAAAGCTCGTAAACTGCGGAGCTTCGAGAAATAATAATTTTTCAAATCTATTGTGATCATCCGGTATTAAAAAATTTATCGTAAGATGCGGAAAGTTATGTATTACCTAGTACGTTGGTTACGGTTAAGCGATGACATTTATAGAAACACATTACTCGTGAGTCACTTCGTAGTTATTTTGTGTGTACGTATTCACAATACAGAAAGAAATCGCCCAGTGTTGTAATGAGCCAAATTTTTTTCGATTTAAAATTGTTCAAATAGCATGAAACCACACTCGAGAGCTCGACAACGTCCGCGTCGCCTCCTCGTGCTCGTATAATTCGCCGGCTGTGTTTAAAAATTTCTTTAAAATATATCCTATTTCTTGGCCAACTCGAGAGATGTTTTTTTTTCCTCATTTGGAGGTAAAAGTAAACATGGCGAAATTTTATCGATTTTGTGAAAACCACCTGAAACTGCACTGTTTTTCTGCCAGATCGTAAAAATCCATTCGGCTGGAGGAGGCGTATGGTGCTGATGAAATTTTATTACCCGGAGAGTCCTCGGTTGGGCGGCGCGATCAACGAATTGAAAATACGTTTTTTTGCACCTTTTCGTGTAAACGCTGGTACGTCGTTGTCCGGAACATGGACGAATTCTTAAATAAAGATATTCATCTCGTGTTTGGCTTCGGTCCATGCAATCTGATTTTGCTCATTGGAAGATAAAGAGATGCGGCTATCATTATTTTAGGGCACTATGTTTGTATCTGAATGCAGATTTTTATGGGGGTTTTTCAAGATTTTTGAATATTTTGAGTTGATTTTGTTGAAAAATTTGATCGAAAATGAGATTCGATTTTTACAATTTTTATCAGTCAAATGGGTCTCGTTTTTAGATCAATCTTGCTTCTTGAGCTATTTTGGAGTTATTTCAAAAAATATCCTTTTCCTTCGTCAAGTCAACGCTCATTTTACAGAAGGTTCAATGTCCATCAATGCGATTAAATTATCTCAGGCGAAAGTCACAGTAGATCCGTTACGCGATCCGATACTGAAAATTACATGGGGTTCTATATTTATATATGGTTATGTATAGATATAGAACCCCATGTAATTTTCAGTATCGGATCGCGTAACGGACCTACTGTGACTTTCGCCTCACGATTTATAAGATATCAAGGGTAAAAAATGAGCAAAATTTTGCACCCATGATCGGAGTTCGAACGTTTCTGTCTCATCTTCCGATGATACTTTCTGGAAAATGAAGTAAAAATCGAAAATTTTCGACTGAAGTAAAATTTTTCAGACTTAAGGTGTGATTTTTCCAATTTTTTTCTCTCTCAAAACAAAAATTTTCTGAAAACGATCATTTTCAAAAAAAAAATCCACCAAAATAAAAAATTCTCCTTCAAAAGTAGGCAGGGAAATTCCTATTGGATTTTGAAAAAATGAACGAAATTCGAAATTTCGAAAAAAAATATTCATATTTTCATCAGCGCATACAAATCTACTCTCAGCATCGTGCAGATGTGAGCTTTACTGTTTACACGTCCCAACCTCTCGACAGCGCATCGGCATTCGCCATATTTAAAGTTTACATGTTGATCACAGCGCTGCTTCTGTTTACGATCTGTTCATTAATATTCGCACGGTACCACGAGTATTTTTTTCGCCGGTCGAGAAAAAATTAGCTCGAGTCTGTATGTGATAATCACGTATTCATCTCATCCGTTTGTTTGGTGAAATGGTGAAAGTGAAATTACAATTTTTTCTCAACCAATTGACTGAGAATTGGAAATGAGATTTAAATAATAAAATTCAGATCTGATCAGAAATCAAACACAGATAAAATGGTGAGCAGTGAAGATAATTTTTTCAAAAAAAAAAATTAAGTCAGAAATTAAAATTGATACTTTGGGCTAGGCCAGACCGAATGGAAGAGGCAGAAAGGACAGAACGACACATTCTCCTAAAAAACACAAAATTGCATTTTCTATTCGTATTTAGGGAATTCGATATGCATGTAATGATTTTTCCAAGCGTAAGACGACCGTCGAAATGAAAATTATTATTTTCAAAAATCACCTCATGATTTCCACATTTTTTGAAAGTGGAAAAAATTTAGAAAAATGAAGTTCATCAGCATCAAAAAAAGTTTTAGAAAATTGAAATGATTATTTTGTTGAAAATTAATTTCAATTTTACCGATCTTCATAAAAAATGTTGAAAAATTCTCCAAATCTGATAACATTTCTCGAGAAAATGAGAAAATAATAAGAAAAATTGCTATCACCAGCGAAGATTTTCAGTTTCATTTGTTTTTTGAGTCAAACGAATTGATTTTCAAATTTTTTTTTGCCAAAAACACAGTTGACGATTCATCAACAAGTAGTGAATAAATAAATTTCAAAAATGGTACCATTTTTTGATTTAAAAAAAATGGATTATCGATGAGTTGATTGCAAATGCTTTTTCATCAGTTTTTACAAATCGAAAGTTTATAACCAATGCTACCCAAGCTTACGGTTCCATATAAACTTTCAAACTTTTTTCAAGGCTCTCAAAGTTGAATCACCCCAAGATTTTTTCAAGTTCCCCCGAGTTGGGTGACTTTTGAGGATAAAAATCACGATCAGTAATCATCTCATGATTTTTCTGAGCGTAAGCTTCATACCTTTATTTCTTGGGAGTTGAAAAAAATTGAAAAAAATCAGCCCCGAAAAAAGTTATAGAAAAATTAAGATGAATTTTGGGATGGAAATTATTTTATCGATAAATATCGATCTTCACTAAGAAATTTGGGGCCTTATACTCGTATTTCGAACTAGACAAAATTTCTTGGGAAAAAAGAGAAAAAAATCGACGTTAAAGAAACTTTTAGAAAAAGTAAATATTCTCAACATCCTTTCTAAAGTTCACCCTTGAATTTAATTACTACTCACCTAGACACAAATTATTTCAGAATTTTTCAACAAAAAGGGGGAAAAGTCACCCTTCGTGACATACTATTCATGACCTATCTACCTACACCAACACCTTTGACAAACTTGAACTACATACGAATACGACAATTTTACCAAAATTAATTCCCCTAATACATCTCAAATCTCAATAAAAAAAATTCGGTCAAGGAAAAAAAATTCATTGAACTTTAATTAATCGGCTTGTAATTGAAGATTGGCAATGTTTTAGTAAATCAAATTCTAAATAGGATGTTCCAACCTGAAGCATGTGTCAAAAATTTGATGTCAATATCTTGGCTGCGATATTTAGGTTATACAACCAACCGAAAATAAATCATCTCCCACCGAACAACGCAACATTTTTATTCACAAACAAAGTATACGTAATATTAATAGAATGTGCGAATAATACTTAGACGTTTGCATTTGGAGCCTAATTTTCCGCTTAGGTAGTTGGCAAAAATGACGACAGAGGTGGGTGACTGGATGAAGAGGGGCGTTGAGGATAATTAGAAGATGAGAAGGTTTGAAAAATTATAATAAAATTGGGGTATGATTCGTACCAAGAAAAAATATTATTACGTATTAAAAAGATTTCGAAATGTCTTAAAAGATTAATTTTTTTGAACTAGATAAAACAAGATTTTCAAAAAACAACTTGGCAATTCCAAAAAAATCAAAAAATATGTATTTCAAATTTTAATGAAAAAAAGCTCAAATTAGCAAAATTTTGATCAATTTTAAAGAAGAAAATACCTCTCTCCCTCTTTGGTAAAATTTTGACCAATTTTAGAGAGAAAAATTACTCAACTTAGTACATATTTTCACCAATAATTTTAAAGAAGAAAATTTTCCAATTCAATCAAATTTTCAACAATAATTTTAGAGAAGAAAATTACTCAATCTAGTAAAATTTTAACCAATTTGAGAAAAGAAAATTGTCCGTAATTCAGTAATTTTTTTTACAAATTTTAGAGAGAAAAATTACTCAATCTAGTAATATTTTCACCAATAATTTTAAAGAAGAAAATTACCCACTATAATTTCAGAGAATAAAATTACTCAATGCAGGAAAATTTTTACCAATATTTTAGAGAAAAAAAATTACCCAATTCAGTAAAATTTCGATCAATTTTAGAGAAAAAAATAGCCCATTCCATTAAAATTTTTACTAGTTTTAATGAAGAAAATCACCTCCTTCCACTTTCAGTAAAATTTTGTCCGATTTTAAAGAAAAAAATTGTCCAATTTACTTAGTAAAACTTCAAACAATCTGGGAGAAGAAAATTGCCCAATTCAGTAAAATTTTTACCAATTTTAGAGAGAGAAAAATTACTCAACCCACTAAAATTTTTATTCATTTTAGAGAGAAAAATTGATTAATCCAAAAAATTTTCAGCAATAATTTTAGAGAAGAAAATCACCCCCTCCCCCCTCTGGCGTTTGTTCAATTTTAGAGAGAAAAATCGCCCAATCTAGTGAAATTTTAACCATTTGAGAGAAGAGAATTACCCCATTCAGTAAAATTTTTACCAATTTTAGAGAGAAAAATGACTCAACACAGTAAAGTTTTGACCAATAATTTCAGAGAAGAAAATTACCCGATTTTGTAAAATTTCGATCAAGTTTCGGGGAAAAAAATTACCCAATTCAGCAAAACTTTTATCAATTAGAGAAAAAAAATCACTCAGTCCAGTAGAATTTTGACCAATTCCGGTCAATACAAAAATCTTAAAAAATCGACCAAAAAAAATACCTCCCCCTTTCAAGCTTTAATCAATCTTCAAAAACATCCTTACAACCCCACAATACATTACCAATCGATCAAACCCACAAACACGTAATTTTTCCAACGCTTTAAAATGTCATAATCATCAAACGTGTAAATCGATTTCATTGCCAATACCATTATTGTTTTGTTATTTCATCGTTGCATCAGCAGACCGAAGCCGAGCGGTGGTTTCCACCGCAGCTTGAAATTTTATTAATCGCACGATGGCATTGGAGAGGATTTTTATTCTCTTACTTTTATTTTTACGCGATGCATTATAATCGCAAAATTGGCAGTAAAATGTCCGATTGGTACGTACGAATAGTTTCGGTGAGAAAAATAATCACGATGCACGTGATAATATCCCCCTTCTGCTCCTCTTCTCTCTCACTTTGGCAAATTATACTTAGAAATTTTGACAAAACCTCAAGCATATGTTTTTATTATCGTGATATTTATATAATTTATATAAATGTAGAAAAAATTTGAGGAGGGGAGTGGGAAGGGGGAAGTAAACGAGACTAATTTGGCTCAAAACTCTAAAATAAAAAAAAATTGCCTCTAATAATCACGCCATGCGCCATCTCACCAAAATTCCTCGAGGATCGATATCAAAATAGAAAAAAAAAATTCAAAATAATCTAGCAAAACCTCCTCTCCACCCTCTCCAAATTAATTCGACAATCCGCTGATTAAATCGACCAATGAAAATCACACCCAAGAACTCGATGCCAATTAGTCATATCCATTCATTGCCCTTCCGATTCGGCACTCGGAGAGAAAAAGCCATCCAAGGTCAAGCCGGCTTCTGGGGACCGGCGAAAATGCACGTTGGAAAATCGCTCTAACCTTATCTGTCGCTGGGCAACGGCAACGATGACGAACGCTGTACAAAAGCTCGACTAAAATTGAAATTTAGTCAAGTTTCCTTTCGGCTTAGGGAGGCCAAAAATGGTCGTGCGTTACTTTGCCTATTTTTAGCCAATGAAGAGGCGTATTACTTACCCGAGTTTCGCTGTGTGTGAATTTATATTAGGTTTTGACGCACTAGCCTCAGATTACTAGCAACGGCTACTTGTAGTGTACGATACGAATCGTTTCTCAGTTTTGTGCATTCGTGCAGTACGGACTGCTCTACAGGTAAAGTTGATATCGTTATATGTAAATTATTTTTGCAAAGGTTTCGCGACATTTTTTTTTCATCGAATTGTTTGAATTTTTTTAATGGTGTCAGTGTGTTGATTGAATTGTGCTGCCGAATTGTATTGTGCTGGATTGTACGATTAAACTCCATACAGCATTTATCTATACGTAATTTATACATATTTTTTGTGAATTTCTTTGCTATTTGTACACGTTTTGGACGAGTAAGTTTTTCCACGATTTTCTTTTTAATTCTATAGAGTGAATTTATACGGTGCCAAGTTCAGTTCTCGTATTCGATGGATAAATGTATTATGTATTGTGCTACGTACGGTATTCTATTCCGTCCCTGTTTTCGACATGTAAGCTAATCATATCTGGACATTTTTAGAAAAATGAGAAATCATTCATTGAACAAAATCGCATGGTCATATTGCATGTCCACAATGAGAAAAAGGTGTTTGGTTTGGGTCAAGAAGAAGGAAAGGGGGTGTTTCGGGGTGTTCAGTGAATTGGAAACGTGTACCTATTTGGAAATTACTTTTCAGTTTGACCTCTCCCCTCCACTTCCTCTAGGATATCAAGAAATTTACGTGAATAAACGGGAACTAATGGATATTGAAAATAACTATGTGGAAAAAAAACCAGTTCATTAAAATGAAGGTTTCGAGGCAATTTTGAAAAAATTGATTTCAAAAGATTTCGAATTTTGAAAAAAAAATTATGACCTCGTTTCATTAGTAAAGACCTCCTTTAATTAGGACGATTTTCATGGTCTAATGATCCATGATTAAAGAATCATCATGATGAAATTATCGTAAATCAACTCTACAAACATTTGAAAAAATATTCAGACACCTTCTCCTCCTCCACCACCCTTCCCCTCCCTCTTAAAAAGCTTCAATTACCGAAAATTTAGTTGGAAAACAAAAATTAATAATGATTAATAAATTCCATTCAAAATTTTGTCATTTTCAGTTTGTTTTTTTCATTCAGAATTTTAGAACTTTGAATTTCAAAATAGATGAATTGTGATGACATTGTATTTTGACCTTTCGTTGGAAACTAAGATGGTTTAAAATTTAGTGGCATTAACTAATCAATTGTTGAAATTTATTGATGAATATTTGGATCAATTCATTGATTGAAGTTCGGAAAAATAGAAGAATGGGGATTAAAATATCTACCAATAATTCATTAAAAAATTTATGACGTGCCATGTTGCCAAATTTCATCAGAGCTCAGGAAGTCAGGATAAGGATGTGAACTTGCTCCTACCATTATGACACCTTCAATCATAGGAATGGGGGGAGGGGAGGAAGAAAAATCACAAAATTTGGGAACATCTGAGGAGGAGAAGAAGGAAAGAAGAATTGCTAATATTTGTGAATTTTCGATAAAACTGAGCATCAAATATCGAACCATCGAGGAAAACAATGGGAGAAAGAATTGACAAAACAGATTGAATCAATGCAAGGAGGGGAAGGAAAAGAAAACCACCAAAATTTTTTCAAATTTCGATGAAACTGAACATCAGGATTGAATCATTGGAGGAGAGGGGGGAAGAGAATCTCCAAATTTTTTCCATTTTCGACATAACAGATTAGCAAGATTAAATCAATCTGAGGAAAGGAATGAAACTTGAAAATGCCAAATTTTATGAATTTTCGATGAAACTGAACATCAACATTGAACCATCAAGGTCACAGGATGCAGGAAATGTTTTTTTTTAAATTTGTAAACTTTCAATGAAATTAATCAGCAGGACCATCAATGAACCGGAAGGTGAAGAGATACCTCTAAATTAATGAATTTTCAATGAATATGAGCAGCAAAACGGATAAGAATACTGATCGAGAACCAAATTTGACAAGAAAATAATACATCGACAATAATTTCATTTTGAGCCGGCTTTTGGTAAAAGAATGTGACGATGACGTCATAACTGACGTAAATACATAATTTGGCCTAGAATCACATAGACATAAGTCTATGAATGTAGATTCGAACGAGTGGGTGGAAAATAGATCTCAATGGGAAAAATGTGTAGGTAGAAAGACTCGTATGAGAAAAATTTCGTTGAAAATGAATCTACTATTTTGGCTAACGATGCGGGAGACACAGATAGCTGAACTGAGTAAATACCATTTGTGTTGATTTCAATTTCCAATTTCGGTAGTAGAAGCCTATATTAACTAATTTGGCTAATTATGAGTGAAAAAATCCATTCTTTTTCAAAAAAAAAAACATTTTTATTTATAAATTTTCTCTTTTGAAGAAATCCAAACCAAAACTAAATGCCCTCAATAGATACCAATCCAATTTCACAAATTAATTATCCTGACTATCAGTGATTTTTAAGTAAATAATCATCGTAAAAAACTGGAATACCTGCCACACCTGAAAATGAATTACTCATTCCATTAAAATCGAATAATTTATCAATAAGATCCTGAAGCATGATTTTTCAACAGATAAAAATGATCTTGGAAGCAAAATTTTTCAACATTTTGAATTCAAAAATCCAATCCTAGTTTTAGAAAAACACTTTCAAGCATGGAGATGGTGCAGGCTTTTGATTATTTCAACATTTTGGATTCAAAAAATCCAATCCTAGTTTTAGAATAACACTTTCAAGCATGGGGATGGAGCAGGATTTTGGTCATTTAACTCAATTGAATTCGAATTATAGCCTTATCACTGAAAAAATTCAAGAAATAAGGTCAAATTAAGGAAGCGAAAATTTCTATGTGAAAAATTTTTTTGGAGAAGAGGTGTTAAGACTTCCCTCTGCTATGCCAATGAACTCAAAAATAAAATTTTGAATTGAATAGCAGTCTAGTTCAAAATATTAGTCATAGATTCATATAAAAATTTTAGAAGGAGAGACATGATATTTTTTACAGATAGGGGGAGGGGACTGGAAGTAATAATACCAATGCCACAAAATGAATAAAAACTCAATCAATCAAAATTCGAAAAGTGGCATGATTTTAAAAAAACAAAACAAAACATAACGATTATACTTACAAATAAAGGCAAAAATATTTTTCAAACAAATCGAATAATTTTTTTTGAAAAATCAAGTTCGAAAAGTGAAAATGGCCATTTTTGAAACATTTTTTATAAAATTGTTTCCCGTCTGATGCTTTTGGGAGAATTCCTCTTCCCTCTTCAGATTGCTACTTTAAAATAATTGTCAAGAAGTGCCAGTCCCTCTTAGTAAAAAATGGATTGTATTGGGAAAAACCTGGAAAATTTGGCAAAAAAAATATTTTCAAAAATTGGTTAAACAAATTTTTTTAAATTTTGCAATTTAGAATTACCTACTTTCTGTTTTCATTGTGGTACGAAAAAATTGAAAATTCGTACAATTTTGTATAAGCAAATCAAATGATAAATTTTCAATGATTTGGCATCATCGAGATTTTTAAAACATCAAATTCTCAAATAGTCGATTTTAAAATTTTAAAATTTCATATCATATTATATTTTTTATTCATTGGATCGAATAATGAGAAAAGAAAATAAAAGAGGGGAAGGGGAAGAAAGGGACATGGAATTTCATCATTTAAAAATAGTCAGTCCATTGAATTTCATTCCATACATTTTGTCCATTTCCCTTTTCTCCCACCCCAGCGTAGATTCCAAAACAAATCGTTCGATCAGCTCAACCATAATTTCCTTCGTTTCAAGGTCCTTAATTTTATTAACGAATTGAGGCAATTGATTAATGAATATAAACACCTTAAACAAATCCATTCACATCACTTGAGAATCATTACCAAAAAAATAAACCGTGAAAAGAAAAGGAAGCCAGACCCCTCCCGTTCTCCAACCATCAAACTCCAGATACATTTCTCCGAAATATCGTTGGAGATACTTCAAAGACTTGAGGATATTTTTTCATCGTCTCTGCAAGTCCCAGGCAAAAGTAAACGAGTAGACGTATAATTAAAGCACGTGCTAAATAATTGATGCAGTATTGAAATCACTATCGGACTGTTTAGGTATCCGAAAATATATACTTGGCAAAGATTCATCTTTGTTATACTCGTATTTGGTTCGTTATACTTTATCACTTTTGTCATCGTAAAGATAAAGTTACAATTAGACGTTAAATTAGTGTAATGATAATCAACACGACGAAGGGAGCTATGCAGCTCAAAATGCTGCCAAATCTCAAGTCTGACAATTTGTCTGCTCATTTGATGACCTTTTGAATTAAAAATGTCTAATGGCCTGGCATTATTTTTTTGATTAAATAATAACAATTTATTCGATTCATGTTCTGTGAAGAAAAAATGAAAATTGTTACTTCAAATGATTTATACTCAATTTATTAAAAATGTACTTCCTCAAACACCTATTCCCCTCCACCACCCACAATCCATTCACGGATCATAAACAAGGCACCGCAGCAGATAATAATTAAAAACTGAAAAAAAAAAATTCATCTCCATAATTCGAATCAACGTTTCATTTATTTCTCTCGGCTGGCTCTCAAGCCAGGGGCTGGCGACACCCAAGAATGCAGCAATGAAGCCAAAAAAGAAACGTGTACACTAGCAAATTATTCAATTCATAGCCATCCTAACGCCATTATAATTAATTCGCACCTCAGCTTATATTTAGAGAGAAAGCTAACAAGGCGAAAAAATTGACATCCTGCTTTAAAGTGCATTTAAATCAGACACGCTTCCATCGTAACGCAAATTACAAAAACTTATACCCAAAAGGAAATAGAACATCTGCTAAAAGCTTCTGGACAGTTACCAAATTGGTAAAAACATGACAGAATTATTATACGTGTTTATATTTCTTAAAATAAAACTACCGAATCGCTCTAACATACATTTGCACATTTCGCGCCCGTAACGTCACAAGTTTACGTTATAAAGCTCGCTGCCCGGTACCCGGTACCAGAATCCGTTTTTATACAATTTCCTCCGTTAATGTAAATTCCTCGTGTGCTTATTCTGTTTGCAGAAACATCGTGGAACTGAACAAGGCGAAATTTTTATTATAAGTGTTTGCTTGAAACTCTCAAAGAATGCCTAGACCAGTTAAACAAGAGGGTGAGGATCCCGATCCAACCCCCTATTTGTACGTATCATTGGAACAGAAACGTATCGATCAAACCAAACCCTACGATGCCAAGAAAGCCTGCTGGGTTCCCGATGAAGCCGAAGGTTTCTTACAAGGAGAAATCCAATCCACCAAGGGAGACTTGGTCAATGTTAAATTGCCCGGCGGAGAGGTAATATTGGAGTTTGATTATCAATGTTGATGATTTTTTTATCGATGATTGGGTGGAGGATGAGAAATGAGATAGATGTACCAAAAGTCGTCGTTGGGTTCAAATGTCGAGTTATTTTAAATATCAGCCCAGAAAAACGAAATTGAGGATTTTTTAGTCATTTTTGGTATACTATTGTACCATTTTAAGAAACAGGAATGAAAATATCTCGATTGGTAAGAAAATGACTTCAAAATTTGTAAAAGTCCATCTTGACCACAAAATTCTTAAAATTTCAATTCAATATCAAAATTTGTAAAATTCTATTTTGACCACAAATAAGGTAAGTATAATATTAAAATTCCAATTTGTGACCTTGTCGGAAAGAAGGGACCTCGTGTAAAAAAAAAATCAATGTCTATTTCTATGTTTGGTCCAGATTTTTTGTCATTTGGACCAAAAACTTAAAAAAAAGAGACAACATTTTTTTTTACACAAGGTCCCTTCTTTCCGGCAGGGTCACATTTAGTCCCAAAATTTGTAAAAATTTCATTTTGACCTCAAAGTTTACAAAGGCTCAAATCTCAAAATTTGTAAATGTCCATTCGATCTCAAAATTTTTTATCCCAATTTAATCCAAAAATCTGAAGATTTTCATTTTGACCTCAAATTATATCAAAATTTCATTTCAATTTATTTTAATTAGTAAAATTCCATTTTGATCCTACATTATTGAAATCATTCCATTTTCATCTCACAACTTGGAAAATTTTTAACCTAAAAATTTGTAAAAATTCATTAACGAATATAAAATTTTTAAAATTTTACATTACCTAATCTTGAAATTGATAAATTTTTATTTCGTCTTCAAACATCCTCAATTCCATCTCAATCAAAAAAAATTGTGAATTACGAACCTCAAAATTTTTCAACTTTCATTTTAACCTACTTTGCTAAAATTCGAAACTAAAAATTTGTGAATTCCATTTTGACATTAAATAATTTAAAATCCCAGTTCAACCTCAAAATCTGTACTTGCCATTTTATTTTGACCACAATTTTCAAATTTCCAATTTACTCTCAAAATTTGATAAAATTGTTATTTCAACCTAAAAATTTATAAATTCTTAAAACTCACACTATGTAAAATTCTATTTTGATCCCAAAATTTGTAAAACTTCATTTGATCTCAAAATTTACAAAAATTTGAGCCTTAGAATTTTAAAAATTCCATTTTGACCTAAAATAATTTGAAATCCCAATTTAACCTCTAGATGTGAACCATTTTATTTTGACCTCAACATTTTTAAATTTCCAATTTAATCTCAAAATTAATCAAATTTCATTTAGATCTCAAAGTTTTGGAAATTTCAAACCTCAAAATTCGTAAAATTCCATTTTGATTCAAAAATTTTCAATAATTTGAACCTCAAAATTTGACAAATTCCAATTTGACTATGAATACTTTGAAATTTCAATTTAATCTTGAAAATTGCAACATTTCATTCTTAGACATATTTCAACCCAAAAATTGGTAAAATTCAAATTTGACTTCAAAATTTTTTAAATTTCAAACCTCAGGATTTATAAAATTTCATCTTGATCGTAAATATTGTAAAAATTTGCACAAAGCAGTATCCTTACCTCTTGGTTCCATCAAAACGACCCAAATATTTCGAATACATGGTTTTGATCTCGAGTTTCAAATATGGCTGTTGCCTCAAAAACTGCAGAATGAGTGCCATCGTCCAGCTTTGAATTTCCACACACTCGGAGATTTTGACCTGCAGAATGAGAAAAAAAATCGGGTCAGAGAGATGAAAAAACAAATCATCTTAGATAAAAAATTCTCCAATTTTTCAAAAAAATATCCATCAGATTTTATAATCTTTTCAAATGCATTTTGGTAGGATTTAATTTTCCTTGATTTTTTGCCAACTCTCTCATTTTGAATATATAAAAAGTCCCTGAAAAAAAAGTCAGAATTGCATCAGAGGGAAAATCAGCAAAATTATTTGATTTTCAGTGGATTTTCGCTCATTTTTTAAAGAATTTCACTGATTTTCAACAAAATTTAGAAATTGAAAAGACTTTTCGGTGAATTTTCACTGATTTTCCAGCAATTTTTCACTGTTTGAATTTAGTGAAATTTTCACTGATTTATTACTGATCTGCGAATCTGGCTATTTTCCAACGATTTTCGATAATTTTCAACGATTTATAACTGAGAGAATAAATTTTTGAATGAAATTTTGAATGCAGAAAAAACTTGACAGAGAGTTTTAATTCTTCTTCCTTCAGGGGGCAATAATTCCACACAACTGACGACAATTGGTACAACTGGAATCTTTACACAATTACCTGGATACAATCGATGTAAAGCACGAATAATTTCAGAAAATCTTGGAAAAAATTTCAAATTATGATTTTCAAAAATCAAAATCTCGATATTCCAATGACCAAAATTTGATCTAAAATTCTTGTGCATTTCTACATCGATCCAGTCTAATTAATTCTCTACACACTACATATAAAAATGCTGTTTAATGAGCAGGAAAAAACCATGAAGAAAGAGAATATCTTTCCGGTCAATCCGCCGAAATTCGAGAAAGTCGAAGATATGGCCGACTTGACATATTTAAACGACGCGGCCGTTTTACATAATTTGAAACAACGTTATTATGCTAAATTGATCTACGTAAGTTTTACCGAATAATCACTAACTTATGTACTGTAGGTGAAAGACTTCAAGAAAGAGCAAGTAGGACAAGTAAACCCGCCCAAATTTGAAAAATGCGAGGATATGTCAAATTTGACGTATTTAAACGATGCCTCTGTCCTTTACAATCTTAAACAAAGATATTACGCTAAGCTCATTTACGTAAGTCGAAATTTTATAGTGTGCAAATCCCGGATGTGGCCTGTTTGCTTGCATACCCATGCCTGCGCCTTTTGCAGCTCAATCATCAAACCATACAGTATATACCTGATACTGTAGCCAAAAGTAGAACTATAGAGTTGCTGGTACTTTTATAAAACGTTGGAAAAATATCACCGCAGCGAATTTTTTTTTTTGGTTACTGGCAACGAAAACTAGGACGGGATGTTTTTTTTTAAAGCCATCTCGGCCTTGAATTTACATAACAGTTCATGGCACCTTTGGCGTTTAAATTTAGAACACAATTACGGTCTCGTTGTTGTTATAGGTAATATTTCGAGGTGACATTATGTATCATAGGCGGTCGAGAATTTTTCTAACGTTTTATACGTATAAGTATTCCTTTCATTTATACCCATTTTTTTTGTATCAGGCCAAATACCCAACCTGATGGATTGTTTTTGCGTGGATTTTTTTTTTGTTTCCTTCATGATTTCATTACCTTTTGCGAACATATTTCATCATGATTCATTTTGATTTTTGATTGCCAATATTCCCTATTTTTATAGTTGTAGAAGAGATTTTTTTTCATGTATCAGGCCGATAGACAAAACCTGATATGGAATGTAGTGCAGACAATTTTGAAGGTATTAATGTGACGTTTCAATGTGAGGTTTTTTATTTTTTATAATCTCAGATTGGACGTCATTAAGAGTACCTGTCAAAGATTTGTGTGTATAGAGTAGTTTTTGCCTGTTTTTTTTTTTTTTAGAAGTTTTTATAGAGAGTAGTTTGTGTTTTCCTATTTTTTTTTGTATTAAAGATTTCTGATTTTGAGAAATAGAATTAGTATGGTAGTTTTTTGTTTTTTGATACCAACTATTTTTTCAATGGCTGAAATATCAAGTCTTTCTGACAGTACTTGGTAATTTTAATTTTAGCCAGTAGATTTTGATAGTTTAGCTTGTATGTATATATGCAGATTTATTTATAGGTATTTTAGATACCTAGTTTATTTATTAGAAATTTATTTTGAATTCCCTCTCGCCTAAGTACTGGAAATTTGAGTGTATTACGTTGAGTAAGTACATAGAAATTTGAAAAATACAGGTAGTAGGTAAGTATTTTGGATCATCATTGAAGAGAGTTGGGAATTCAAAATTTTAAGTAATCATCACTGTAAAATGAAAAAAACACAGGAAAATGCCATTGAAACGAAAATAAATCATAAAAGTTTCGGTATGACCTTCTATTTTATGGTTAAAATCCCTTATTCGAAAAATTTCCATTCAATTTATATTTTTGAAAGGTGAAAAAATTTAGAAATTCAGAGATTCAAAATTGCAGAAAATATTAAAACCATGTTCTGCTACCATGTTCTTGAATACAGCGTTTTTGAAGAACTGAACACAAAAAATTTGACTCATGAATTTTTATTTTTCTGGGAATGTTTTCATTATCAAAGAAATGTTTAGCTTTGAAAAAATTAAAATAGAGAATTTTTCAAAACATATTTTTGTCGAAATCGTGCAAATTTGGAGAAACGGAAAAAATTGGGCTCAAAAGATTTTTTCCTCACGAAAATCCATGTAAATTTTTTTTGATAATTTTTTTAGAAATTGAGCAATTATTATAATTAAAGAATAGCGAATTTCTTCTAAAAGAAAAAAGGGGAGGTCAAATTAAGTAATTTTTCAAAGATTTCGAGGATTTTTTCATGTTTTGCCCTTTTTTTTCAATTTTAAGAGGAAATTCGTTTTCGAGTTCTGAAAAAAAGTTGTTATGAGAAAAACAGTACAAAGAAATGAAAGAAAACCAAAGAAAATATTTTTTTCGTCTTTTTGAAGATTGGTTTTTGAAATTTCAATCTCCCTCCCCCTTCCCATTCAGAAAGTATTTTTTTATGAAAACTGTCATAGATAAATTTAAAGAAATACCAAAATAAGAAAAAACTCATTTTTTGTTTTTGAAGACAAAAACAAAATAAAATTGAAGCAGAAAAAATGGTTTTGGGTTGTATTTTTTCTCAAATTAATTAAAAAGATAAAAAATATTTCTTAAAAGAAAAAAATTCAAAATTTTGATTTTTCGTTTTTTTGCATTTGAGAGCGAGATGAGGGACCTTGCGGTGAAAAAAAATTCGACTGTTGAATTTTGCCTAATTCGCATAGAAATCTAAAATGCAACATTCGAATTTTTCCACCACAAGATCTCTTATCAAAAAAACTCAAAAATTTCGTCTTTTTTTAAAAACTCTATGAAAAAATTTGTCACTGACCTTTGCTGATAAGAGAGATATTCTAATTCAAAGTTAAATTTTGAGCTCAAACAAAAATAAATTAGAAGAACATTAAAAAAGAACTTCATATCCAGAATTTCAGGCGTTGAAGTTCATTTCTCAAATTTTGGTGAATTTTTGAAACTTCAAAACTACCTTATCGCCCTGCAAAATATTAAAATTTGATCTTAAATCACTGAAATCTGGTATATACCCAATTTTGACTTCTCAAATCGATTGGAAACGGTTTTAAGACATTTTAGAGCTTCCAGAAAATTTTGAAATTTTTCAGTGCTGGAGAAAAGCTCATAAAAATCGTCGAAATGAACTTCAGCACTTGTATATAAATCTCGAATTACCAATGTTGGTGCTTATTTGATCAGATGAAGAAGAATTTTCCGTATTTCCAATCGTGGTGTTCAAATCCATATTTTTTGGCAGAAAATTAAAGTTTTTCCAGAAAAATTATCAACCAAAATGGATTTGAATTCAAAGTTGCAAATTTTGAAAAATTCTGCTTTAATCGATCAAATAGGTCGTCAATAATGGTTATCCGGGATCATAAGAGCATGCATCATTTTCATAAAATTTTCTCAAGCACTGAAAAATTTCAAAATTTTCTAGAGATTCTGAAACGTCTTGAAACCGCTTTCAATCGATTCGGAAGGTAAAAAATAAGGTTTATACCCAATTTCAGATATTTTCGTTGATTAGATCAAATGTTCATAATTTTTTAGGGCAATGAGAAAATTGTAAATTTCAAAATTTGCCATAATTCGACAAATGAATTTCAACACCTGAAATTTTGGGTATGAAGCTCTTTTATTATGTGCTTTCGAGTTATATTTTTTTTTTTTTTGGGGGGGGGGGGCTCAAAATTTTACTTTGCGGATGAATACCTGCAAGGGTGAATTTTTCGTTACATCATGGTAGCAGAGCATGGTTTTATAATCTCTCTTTTTTACAATTTTAAAAATATGATTTTATTTCCAGACATTTTCTGGACGTTCGATTCATTTTTTTCACCAAATTTTCATCACATTGATTTAATTTTACGTTTTTTTGACTCGCTGAAATAAAATAAACGAATCCTAAAATCATCTCTGGCATTTTTTTGACACATTCAATTCTTCGCTTGAGAAAAAAAATCCTAAAAATTCGCCGAATTATCAAAATAATATTTTTTTCCTGCAGACCTACTCCGGATTGTTTTGCGTTGCCATCAATCCTTACAAAAGATTCCCCGTATATACCACTCGTTGTGCCAAATTGTACAGAGGCAAGAGGCGTAATGAAGTTCCTCCTCACGTATTCGCCATTTCTGACGGCGCTTACGTCAACATGCTTACAAGTAATTTCCATAAAAATTTCAAACCCCACCCTGAAATCCTAAAAGCAATCACTAATCGTTTCTATTTACTTCTCTTACACGCAAAACTCGCCAACAGACAAAGAAAATCAATCTATGTTGATTACGTAAGTACCCCTCGTCCATCCCAAGTTCTCCACCCAAATTCCCGATCATAAAACTAATAAATCTCATTTTTATCTCTTTAGTGGTGAATCTGGTGCCGGTAAAACTGAAAACACCAAGAAAGTAATCGCCTACTTCGCCACTGTCGGTGCTAGCACCAAAAAAGATGAAGATGCCGCTGGTGGAAAGAAAGGTACTCTGGAAGATCAAGTCGTACAGACTAACCCTGTACTTGAAGCCTTCGGTAACGCCAAGACCGTCCGTAACGACAACTCTTCTCGTTTCGTAAGTTCTCCAATAATCAAAATCTTACACAAAAAATTACTAGATCGTTTGGATTAAACCATTTGATGGAATTTTTTAGGGTAAATTCATCAGAATTCATTTCGGACCATCCGGAAAATTGGCCGGAGCTGATATCGAAACTTGTAAGTATTCGATTTTTGAGGAAGGGGAAGCTGAGGCAATTTTAATTTTTTCGGTATGTATTTTTAATTTTGGAATACCTTCGTACAGATCTATTGGAAAAAGCTCGTGTAATTTCCCAACAAAGTTTGGAACGTTCTTACCACATTTTCTACCAAATCATGTCCGGCTCAGTTGCTGGTGTAAAAGGTACGTGAATTTTGTCAATTCGACTAAAAAAAAAAACTAGATAAATATTTCTCTCAAACCAAATACAAAAATCGAGAAATTTACAATAAAAAGGACGTAACATTAATTGATTGTTATCTTCGATATAGACATGTGTATGCTCACTGATAATATACATGATTATCATTACATTGCCCAAGGAAAAACTACAATCCCTAATGTAGATGATGGAGAGGAATTTAGTATTACCGATGTAAGATTTTTTAATGGAGAAAGAATAGAAATGATTTTGATTTTCTTGGTGCTTTCGTAGATGAAAGAGATAGAATGTGATTTCGCTTCGTTCTAGATTAAGCAAGTTTAGGAACCATTGACGTTTCCTTGTACATACCAAACACATACGTATTTGAACCACCATCATTAGACATTTCATTACCTAGACCTATCTAGTACCTACATTAACACAATCTCATTGATACCTACCATCATACGTATAGTTGAGATTGAACCATTAGTTACCTATAATCACTTGATTAGTACCGAGTGAGAAAATAGGTTTTTTTACGACAGACTCGAAGTTAAAATTGTAAATATTTTATTAGGTTTGCACCTTGACTGAAGATTTTTATTTTTATTTTTGGATTTTGTGATTTTTCTCCCAAGATGGATTTTCATTTTTTGGATTTTTTTTTTCTTTAGATTTTGTATTTTGGAATGTTCGATAAAGTAGTTATTTTTCCCTTGCAGATTCGCTCCTTCGACCGAGCGAATTCTACAGTACTAACTTTTTCTTGTTACCTTTTAACATTTTACAGACATGTGTTTATTATCGAATAACATTCACGATTATAATTTCGTAAGTCAAGGAAAAACCACAATTCCAAATGTAGATGACGGAGAAGAATTTAGAATTACGGACGTAAGTTTTGTAGAAATTTTAGTATTGTCGCAATTTGGAGGGAGTGAAGCTTACTTACTGCTTAAGAGAATATAGCTCATCACATCAGCGCTGTGTATTACACACGTTATGTATTTAAAACCTCGACAGCTATTAAAATTATTTGCGTTTATTCTCCAGCATCGATATACTGTTTCATCTTTTTTAATGTCTGGCTGTCCTAAAAATCGAGCGTTTAAAATAGAAAAAGCCAGCAATGCTGAGATCTTGACGGATTGCCAACGTTTACACTGTAACTGATTCCGCGCTTTATACTTTTTGGCACTTTCATTTGATCGTGTTCAAAACGTGGAATTCGACGAATTCCGCCGATCACGAATACGTGGCAGAGTCGGATTATTATTTTTTGCTCCTTTGAGATAAGTTTTGTGTTTTGGTACCATTTTGGAGGATGGTTTTTTTTTGTATTTTGACGGCGTGATTTTTTTTGATGAGGTGCAACTTTTTGGAAGCGTGGGATTGGGAAAAGGTTTCAATTACGTAGTCGTTTGTACTGTCAGGATCATTCTTTTAACCGTACATCTGTATTATTTCATAGAGATGACACTTTTGAGTAATAGAGTCAGCGATTATCCCTCCATTAGTCAGGGAACAACCAGAATACCTGGCGTGAACGATTCAGAAGGATTAATGGTTACAGATGTAAGTCGATAAGTTTTGAATTTTTTAAGCGCCGATTTTATACCGAATTTTGCCAAATTTTTACGGAAAATGGACGATTATTTTGCTGGAATTTTTTATATAGGGCGGTGCTTGAAACTAAATGGTGTGGATTGTGATGTCGTGAATGTTTATGTGTAGCTAATGGATTTGGATTTAAGTTTAAGTGCATGTGAATTTTAATCGAATGAAATTGAATATTCTGTCATTGTTTTTTGCATGTCAATCAATTAAAGCATGGGTTGAATAATCCAATACCATAATTGTTACTCCGAATGTCAGAATTCGACAAGAGTTCCTACAATTCCAATATTGTCATCGTGTAGCAATTCAAACATCAGTGTTGATAAGTTTGCCAGATTTCTATCCGAAGGCACAGAATTACTAATTTTGATCGAGTAATTTTGCTCCTGCGAGTATCTAATTGGGCAAAAAATTTAAAAATCTCGATTTGAGATTTGACAGCAGAAAAAATTCATTTTCAGGATTGGAATTTTTTTGGATTTTCGTCAAAAAAAAAAATGGAAAAATTAGAAAAATTATGAATTTGATTCCAAAAAGTTCAGTTTAAGAAAATGAACCGCCATTTTTTGCAAAGAACACATTTTCTGCCGTTTCGAAAATACTTCATCAAGTTCCTCCCCCTCCTCGAAAAAAATGAAAAAAATGTCAATAATAGCCTGGAAAATTACAGGCAAAGGAATTGCCTTTTTTAAACATAAAAATCAGGAATATTGAAGGTTCATTCGAGATGTTGAGGTTTGTAACAGAAAAAAAAAAACGTTTACTCTTCCATCCTGAAATTTTTGCTCCACAGTTCAAAAAATGGAAAAAATTATGGTTCAAGTACATATATAGGAAATTTTGAGATTTTTTTTTCAAAATTAAAATTGGAATCTGAAAGGGAATTTTGAAGGGTTTATTGGAAGAATCTTATTTTCTACTCTCTTTAAATATTTGCAGAGGCTTGGAAAATGAAAAAAAGTAGGAATGGTCTTAGTTCGAAAATTTTAAATTGAAGGCATGGCCATTTTTCAGGAAAAATCGTAATTTGAATAGAAATTTGGAAATTTGCAGAGAAAAATTCTCATCAATTGCCAATGCCTTCTGAAATTCTTGAACGAAAAGATTTTGTTTTTTATTCGAAAAGTTGAAATTTAAGAAATTACCAATTTTCAGTAAAAATTTCAGTTGTTGGGGATATAAGAGTTATGAGAGGAAAAAATGTTAATTTCTTATCCTCTTATTTTTTTTTAAAGAATAGCAATAGGTAGAATCGCAATTTTTCCGGGAAATTCAATAACCTAAGTTGAATTTTGAGATTTACAGTAAATAATGCATTCCTAAAATTTTTGCAAGAACTTAAGCTCAAAAAATCAGCCACGATGAGAAATTTTGATCAAAGAAATCACATTTTTCCAGTAAAAAAACTAAATGTGAATAGATATTTTGAAGTTAACAAAAAAATATATATTTTTTCAACTCTTTTGAAACGAGTAACTTTACCATATTTGAAATCATGAAAAAAATGCGGTTCTTTTTTGCAAAATTACAGAACTGAAAATTGAAACTCGAGTCAAGATTTTAAAATTGCACCTTGCCCAAATGAAATTTTTGCTGCTTTAATCAAAAAATGATGACTTGGTAAAAAAATATTTCAATTAAAATATTTTTTTAGAAAGAACTATAATTTGAAATAGAAGTTTGAGAATTACAAAGTGAGAAAAATTAATTTTTGCATTCCTAAAAATTTGGTAAGGAGACAAGGCTCAAAAAAAGAAAAAATTGTGGTTTCAAGAGAAAATTTTTCCATACGCAAGAGCGGTTCAACATCGAACTTCGAGTCCATCCACGACAGCAAAAAATTATTTCTCTTCTTCTGAAATCGAGTCATTGTATTTTTAAAAAATGAAAAAATAGTGATTGCAGTTGAAAAAAATCCCTTAACCAGAATGAATAGGAATTTCAACATTCACTATTCACAGTCAAATTTTTTTTACAACTTTCTGAAATTTTTACGTCGTGATTCCAAAAATGGAAAAATTGTTATTTCAGTTGGAAAATTCTATTTTTAGTAAACAATTATTTTCTTTTCAAAAGAACCAGATGTTGAGTTCAGATATCGTAGTTCTGTAACTACCCAAAATCTCCTCAACCCATAAAAATGATTTAAATAATTTATTTTCAATTTGAATATGCTGAAAATGAAAAAAAAAATTGTAAAAAGAAATTGCTATTTTTTGTGACCCTTCTTAAGTTTTTTTTTTTTTTTTATCAAAATCTAGAGTTTTGTACTGCAGTCAAAATGAGTTTAAATCTCGTTTGAATTGACCTCATTACAGTTTTTTTTTGTCCAGATTAAGTTAAAAGCAAAGAAGTTTAATAAAATGTTTACACTTTTTGGTAACACTCTTGTCATGTAAATTTGAGCCCTTTGAATCAATTAAAAAAAAAAAACACTTTTTGGTCCAGATGATCAGTTTCAACTGTAATTTTAAACATCCTTGGAATGTTTGATTCTTTAACAATATTGCATGAAAATTTTAATCTACCTTTGTGTTCATTTTCTCAAAAGTTCTTCACATAAGATTGGAACTTTTTTCTTTTGCATGTTTCCTATTCTTCTCTTTCGAGTGAGTGAAATTATTCCAATGAATGATAAACAGAGAATGAAGGCTGAAGTCGAATCATGAAAAGAAAAAAATATAAAATTATTTTCATCACCTCAAAAATCCCCCTCAACAATCTTCTAATGATTTTGACGATAAAAAAAATAAGAAAGCAGACACTACAACGCTTCTACACACTCAGATTACTGCCATTTTTTCCAGATAATTTTAAGTACTCGATATCGAACATGAATCTTTTTGACATTTTAAGCAATAGATGCGCTATAACAAACTAAAATGCTTATTTAATGAATCGCTTTAGCCATGTGTATGCTTGGAAACGATATTTACGAATACACGAACGTATCTCAAGGAAAAATCACTATTCCTGGTATCGATGACGCTGAAGAATTCCAACTGACTGACGTAAGTTAATCATAAACGTTTAAAAAATTGAACAAACAGACTGGTTAGTATTGAAATTTTCCACATTTGTTCTGGTTAGACTTAAAAAATTTACATCACGATAAAAAATCGAGGATGTGGAAATTTCATTTCAAATAAATATAATTCTAACCAATGACAACTTATGAACCTCGTTTAATCTCAATTTGACCATTTTCGACATCGAAATGCTTTAATTTGATATTTTTCATTCCAACAGCAAGCCTTCGACGTCTTGGGTTTCACTCAAGAAGAAAAGAATGACATTTACAAGATCACCGCCGCTGTAATGCACATGGGTTGCATGAAATTCAAACAACGTGGTCGTGAAGAACAAGCCGAAGCTGATGGAACTGAGGTCATTAGAACCAATCCAAACATCATCTATATTTTTACCTTACAAAATTATTAATTCGCTCCAATTTATATAACAGGAAGGTGCCAAAGTAGCCAAATTGCTAGGTATCGATACCGATGATCTCTACAAGAACTTGTTGAAACCCAGAATCAAAGTCGGTAACGAATTCGTAACCCAAGGAAGAAACAAAGATCAAGTAAAACTTTTTCCAAAATTGAATCCCAAATGGTCTTCCAGAAGAAAAGACTTGACTAATTCGATATAATATTTTACAGGTATCTTACTCCGTTGGTGCCATGTCAAAGGCCATGTTTGACAGGCTATTCAAATTCTTAGTGAAGAAATGTAACGAAACTTTGGACACGAAACAGAAACGTCAATCTTTCATCGGTGTACTGGATATTGCTGGTTTTGAAATTTTCGACGTAAGTTTCTCACTTTTTTCATCAAATTTGATGAGAAATAATTTTAAAAATAAGTTTATTACCTATATAAAAATATTTTCAAGTTATATTCCCAAAAATCCCAATTCCTTTATAATCTGATCAATTTTTCTTTAGATACTTTGATATTTTTTATAAACCAAAAAACCCTCTTCTTTTTACCCCGAATACCCATTTTTATAAAAAATAATAATCTTATATTGAAAAACAGTTCAACGGTTTCGAACAACTTTGTATCAACTTCACCAACGAAAAATTACAACAATTCTTTAACCATCACATGTTCGTATTGGAACAAGAAGAATATAAAAAAGAGGGTATCAACTGGGCTTTCATCGATTTCGGAATGGATTTATTAGCTTGTATCGAACTTATCGAAAAGGTATCACAACGTAGCCGAAAAAAAGTTCGCATGCGTTTGAACCATATTGAAAAAAATCCCCCCACCTCAACCCTTTACTTTTGCTCCCGTGTAGTAGTCGCGAATCTCCCAGACCCTTTGTTGACCTCACCTTTCCTATGCCCTTATAATAATATTTATATACGCACTAACAGTACAACGGATTCGAACAATTGTGTATCAACTTCACAAATGAAAAATTGCAACAATTCTTCAACCATCACATGTTCGTACTCGAACAAGAAGAATACACTAGAGAAGGAATTGAATGGGCATTTATTGATTTCGGAATGGACTTGGCCGCTTGTATCGAATTAATTGAGAAGGTATCCAAAAGGGTTGAGAGAGCCAGGATGATCTGATGGAATTTCGCTTCAGATGCGGACGACTGTAAAAAATCTTGGAACAGATGTCGTCTCGCATGCTTTTCTTAACAATGTTGCAATTTTTTCATAGTACACGACCATCATATTTTTTTTCGCCATCGTATTTTATATAGTACTTGATTCATTATGCCATACCTACGTTAGTTTTTGTGTTGTATTTTATTTTGAGTTGTTTTTTCCTGTTTTTTTGAGCCATTTTCGCACTGTATACAAGACGTACATGTGGCGAAATGGTACACGTGTTTGTTTGTTCCAATTTCACTGTAAACTGTCTGTTGTATCGACAGTTAAACGGCTTTGAACAGTTGTGCATCAATTTTACCAACGAAAAGCTGCAACAGTTCTTCAACCATCATATGTTCGTTTTAGAACAAGAAGAGTATCAAAGGGAAGGAATCGAGTGGACTTTTATCGATTTCGGAATGGATTTGCAAATGTGTATAGATCTAATTGAAAAGGTATTGTATGAAAAGGTTTTTAATTTCGTCTCATCTCGAAGGGTATGTATTTGGAATTCGAGAATCGAGAGAAGTATCGATTCGGTCGCTGGGAGGAGGGTATAAGACGAAAATTAAAAATAATGAAAATTATTGAAAAATGGGGTGCTTATGAAAGAATGTTTCAAAAATCACTAGAAAACAGAATAATAATTAAGACAATTTTTGAACATCTAAAAATCAAAAAATTATTTTCGATTTTACGAAGATAATCCCCTCTTCTTGATTTTGATTATCGTATTTCTAGAATTTCAATGAAAGAAATCAAGTTGTCATAATTTGGAAAAATGAAAACTATCACTTTCTTCAATTCTTGAAAATAGAGAGTTGTTCAGCGGAAAAGTGGTAAAAAAATTTTCCAATAAAAAAAATTTAATTGTCTTTTGACCAATTTTACCAGTAAGTTCCTTTCACTGTCTTTTTTTAAAAGTAACTTTTTTACGACTTTTTCAAACAAACTCCACATTAAGTGCATTTTTTTGGCGTTCTTTAAAATATAAATTTTTTAGAAATGTGGAATTTTCAAATTATTTGGACAATTTTTTTTCTAATTTGATGGAATTTTAAAGCTTTTCATAAAGCACATACCTATGAAGTAAATTTAGTCAAATCAGATGGAATAAATAAGAGATAATTTCTACCTGAAACTGGCAAAATAATATTTTTACTCGAGAAACTTTAATTTGAGTGTGAAAATTTAGATTTGGAAAGTTTGAAAAATGGCAGAATTGAAAAATTAAGACAAATTGAATTTTGCCGAAAAATTAGTTTTTCCCTCCAAAAGATGAAATAACCCCACTTCGATTAAGAAAATTTTGTAATTTAAAAAATCTGAAAAAATTAAGGCAAATCTATTGAATTCAAGGTGACAAATTAAATAGGTAATAAAATAGTCAAACCTCCATTTAAAATTGACGAAATAATATCTCCCAAAAGCAAATTTGAATTTGAGTCCGAAAATTCATGTTTAAAAAAACCTAAAGAATTATAGAAGTTGAAAAAATTGAATTTTGAATGTAAAAAAATCAAGTTCAAAGTAGCAAATACAATTCCTCCTTCTCCCCCCCCCCCCAAAAAAGAAGCTTCAAAATTTGAAATTCTTTAATGTCATTTTTCGTCTTAGGAAAATTTAATTACGTAGTTTAAAATTTTTCAATTGACGTAATCTTTCAAATTTTTCAAAAAAACTTTTTGGACCTTTCAAGTTTTCTCACTGAAGATTTAATTCTGAAGAGAAGGATTGGAGACTGAATATCAATTTTTGGCTACAAATTTTTTTTTTTTTGAAACTTACATTATTTCTTCGATTTTTTCTACGACAGTTTTTCTAGGTTCAACTACGAAGTTTTCCATTGAAAATTTCCTTAAAACATCTGAAAGTTGGTATACCTAAGTACGAAAAATTGAAACAAATTCAATTTTAAATGAAATTACGAAAATGGGTCATTTTTACCTCTCTCATTCCATCGAAATAATATTTTCAATCAGGAAGCTCGAAATAAATTCGAAAATTGGTCATTAAAAAATTCAGAAAAGAATTAAAGTTGAAAATTTTTGAACAATCTGAAAAATGATTAAGTGATTGGAAAAATTTTAAAAATGCTTTAAGGAGAAAAATTTTAATTTAAAGTGAGAGGATTTTATTTTTTGTTCCCTCGATAATTTTTCACCGTTTCGGCCTTTGTTAAATTCTAACGCAAAAGTCTTTTTATAAATAAAACAGACAGTAATTCAGTGAAAGATTTTAATCGGATTTTTTTTCTTTCTTTTCTTCCAAAAATGGAGGGAAATCATGAAAAACAAACTATTTACCAAGTTGAAGATTTTTTTCAATTCTGTATGATTTATTAAAAGGAAATAAGTTTTGAAAAAGGTAAGTCAATGCTTGAAGCTCCATGTAATGCATTTTGTATCATTAACTAACCTCAAAACATTATATTTTTCAATTGTAATTAAATTTTTACGAACATCTGATCAAAATCAGAGAAAAATCTCTATAAAGAAAATACATATTATGAGTATAGAAGATCTAAATTTCTTTTTAAAATGAGAATTAGATCAATTTTTATTAAAAATTTTGATTTCTAATTCATTCAGATGTTCGTAAAATAATTAAAAATATTCACACGAATTCTCAAAATTGAAAAACATTGCTTTGAAAATTCGTACAAAAAATTAAAATAATTCAGCCCATCTTGGCCACGAAAATCTAATACTCATTTCTTTCATCAAAACAGCCCATGGGTATCCTCTCCATCCTTGAAGAAGAATCTATGTTCCCGAAAGCCACCGACAAAACATTCGAAGAAAAATTGATGAACAACCACTTGGGTAAATCACCCAACTTCCAGAAACCCAAACCACCGAAACCAGGTGTACCAGCTGCCCATTTCGCCATCAGTCACTACGCCGGTGTTGTAAGTATTCTCTTCTGAAGCTAAATTTTTCACATGAGAAATCATTCCGAAATCGAATACCGGACAAATTTTCAAATTTGATTTTCCATTTAGGTATCTTACAACATTTCCGGATGGTTAGAAAAGAACAAGGATCCATTGAACGACAGTGTCGTCGATCAATTCAAAAAGGGTACTAACAAACTCTTGATCGAAATCTTCGCCGATCACCCAGGCCAATCTGGTGGTGGTGGTGATGCCAAAGGTAATGTTCGTTTTTTAATGATTTTGCCCCAAGATTACTTTTTTTTTAGAATCGAGAAATATTTCAGACAGAAAATATCTATTTAGAAGATGATAATTATTCTTTTGCAGCAAACTTTTAAATTCAAAGATGTTGAATATTTTTTTTTGAATGGTCAAATGAAAAATTGGTAAAAAAAATACTCTTTTTATGAATTAATTTCTAAAAAAAAAATTATGGCCATTTTTAGTCCAGGTGATGTATAAAACGAAGTGATTTTTCACTTTTTCCAAACAGTTGATTTATTTTTCTCAACTTGATGATTTATCTAAAAAAATATAAATCTTTCATTATACCAATTTAACATGTTACTTTTGAAATTTACACAGGTGGTAAACGTACAAAAGGTTCATCATTCTTAACTGTCTCAACCTTATACAAAGTAAAGATCCCTTATAGTGTGATAGCGTATTTTTGAAAAGCTGAAACGCTGCATTTTACACTACCATTCGCCTACAGCTAAATTTTATAACAAAATAACTCGAAAAAATCTCCCAAAATATTTCTCTGGTCCTTGAATAGTCCATCCCAATGAACTCAACATCCTACAATTTTATTATGAATTATCTCTATGTATTCAAGTGTGAAACCAAAAATAGGTTACTAATGATAGAAATTTTTCCTATTTGTTTGGATAAATACAGGAGGTGGACGTGGTAAAAAAGGTGGTGGTTTCGCTACTGTCTCTTCATCATATAAGGTACAAAAGGGTTACAATTTGGTTACCTACCTATTAAAAAATCCACAAAATCAACCTGATTATTACTGTCAGGTGTTATTCGAAATCGATGTGCTTGGGCAGCGTATTTCCAAATCTTCCCACGAAACGTAATATTGAAAGCCGATCAATGCCAAATATATTGGCCAGGCCTGATGTTATCTTTCGTTATGCGGAAGTTGAACCTTAAAAGTACGCTGAGCAAGCATCGATACATGTAATCGATTTCGAAATTCAAATTCATCGTAAAATGAAAGAAAAATTTTGTAACCGGTGTCATGTCATGTTACTAAAATGGCAACTTTATACGTACATTTGAAATTATTTCAACGAAGATGGAATTTTTTTCCAATAAATATATTTTTTAATATTATTTAAAAGTATAAAGTTGTCAATTATCATTCCTTGTTTGTTCTATTAAATCCATCCATTTACGATGGGGTCACGAATCACGAGAATTTATAAATTTTCTACGTGGAATATACCTACCTACACACACATAGCCTATTACATACCTCTTCTAATGTCAACGATTATTCAGACGAATCTGTTAGAAAAACTGCTACCTAATTTTTTCACATACTTTTTTGCTTTGATAACAATTTTGAACCTTTGGCGTATTAATTTTGTAACAGCGTGAAATCGATATTTTTAAATAATTTTTTCGTTGTGTGAGTATTTTGTAATTTATTTTTAATGAATGATGCTTAATTCACTTTAATTCTATAATGATTTACCTTTGCTGTAATGTTTTTGAAATTATTAGTTACTCATTAAAAGTACCTACATTGATAATTTCTCAAACACAAATCAAAGTATTTTTCTGATTTTAAAACGAATTAACAAATTGTCATTATTGAATCTTGTATCTGTTGTGTAATTATGTTGAAATTACTGACCTGAACTTATGAGGAGGAGAAATGGTTTTTAATATTTAATATTTTATTATAGGAACAATTGAACAACTTGATGACCACATTGAGAAGCACTCAACCTCACTTCGTACGTTGTATCATTCCCAATGAATTGAAACAGCCTGGTTAGTATTTTTTTAAATCAAATTTTCCAATTTTATGATTTGGTGAAAGTATACTTATCGATAATGTTGGCAACCCTGAATGTAAAGTATTTTGTGAATTTTCATCTTAAAGCTGTACATTTTTTTTTTTGGAAATGGTTGAGAATAAGGGATTTGGAAAGATTGGAAAGATTGAAAAGAAATTGAAACATTTGGACCACTCATTGGTCAAAAAAGTTAATATGTGAGCCTCGTTATAGAAACCACTTTGAAGTATTGGTTCGGGCTTTAATCAATTTTTTTACACTGAAAGGTGATTTCTATACCTGGACTCACATAAATGATGTAATTTAAAAAATCCTCAACATGAACTTGAAAGATTAAATTGAGATCTTAGCAAAAAATTGTGAACAACACTAAAAACAATGAAGAACAAAACCCCATTACCCTTGAAAACTCAAACTTTGAAGATATTGAAAAATAGCTTCTCGCGTTCCTACAAAACATATTTTTTTCTTCTTTTTAAAAAAATTGTTTCCTTTAAAAAATCGATATGTTGTGAATTTTGAGATACATTTTGATAAAAAAAATTCACAATATGTGTCCCTTTCCCTAACAAGGTCCCACATTGTCGGTATGGAGTTAAGACCAGTACGCTATAGTAGACAAAATTCCCCATCGAATAAGACCTCCCTCAGCCTCCTGGGTCCAAAACCCTCGGAGTTATGGCCATTTGAAGTTGAGGTATCGAAAAACAAAGTTTTGAGAAAAACGCGTTTAAAGTTTTGCAACGTTTTTTCATTGAAAAAATGAACTCACAACAAAAGTAATCCCTTTAATGTGAAGTACAACATAATATAATAAGTATAAGTAGTGAATTACTCATTTCGACGGATTTTACGAGGGGGGGGAGGGGGTGGAAGGGGCAGTTTTCGATGTTTTTCTTTTCCTTGCCTGAACTTTAGTCTCGCCTTCACTTTTTTTCATTTTCTCAGTCGTGGTATTCACTCATAGTTCGTAAACGGAAGGTCGGAATTAAAAACGGTTTGCGGCATTCGAAAGAGCAGGGTTGACTCTATAAGAAACGATAAAAATCCCAAAATCGACATTTTCAACCCAACTTCAGAAAAACGCCTGTATCTCCGAAACTAGGATCGACAAAGTGGGACATTGTTAGGGAAAGGGACACATATTACTTTTTCTTCATTTCAAACAATTTTTAGATATCTGGTTGAAAGTTCAGCATAAAAAATTAAGAACATTACGATGTTTTTTCGCAAAATTTTTGAAAACGTAATCAATATGAATTATTTAATAATTATTCATTAATTACATTTTCTGTGATAAATTCATAAAAATAAGTTCAATATTTGCAACACTGTTTTTTTTTTTCAAAAAAAATTTGAATCCAATGCAAAAAGAAAAGAAGCAATAAAAATATCATGAAACTCGAATAATTTAGCTGAAATCTAAAATCAGATCACAAATGTGAAGGGAGGAGGAAGAGGGAAACAAAAATAGGTTTAATAAAAAATTTGATACACAATCAACTCGCAGATTGTTTTTTTTTACATGAAAGAGGAGCATTTCCGTAAAAATTCGACGAAATATCAAGTTCTATAAAGTAAGAATTTTGCAAAAAAAAAAAAAAAAAATAGAAAATGTTCCTCGTAAAAATACTGAAAAATGATCATATATTTTTTTTGTTCAGTGCTCTAGTATCAGTAGGCCAAAAACTACAAGTTAAATTGAACTTTTTTAGATCTTCATTTCAAAGTTTAAAAAATATTAATTAATTAAGCCTATTTTTACACTAAAAGAGAATTGGTTGGGCTGCAAATGGGATGACAGGAGATTCCAAAAATAGGACAATGAAAAATTCACAACTGAAATGCATAATCAACACTGTAACTATTCCGTAATCAACAATAGAAACACACAAAATTCAATTATCAGTTTTTTAAAAACTCAAGATTCAATATCAAATCTGACCCCCTTCTCAATCTCTTCCCGACACTGTATGAAAATTCTGGAAATTATAAACGTCTAGAAAAACCGAATTTCAAAAAAAAAATTGATTTGAAGTATAAAAAATTTCAATTCTGCTGCGATGAACTCGTAATATCAAATCGATTGTTGTCATTTAAAAAAATCAAAAATTAAAACTTTGGAATCCATAGAAGTTTTCGTTTTCTGAAAAAAAGACACGAGACAAACATTCTTCATTCTTCAAAATTGAAGTTTCTTGTTGCTTCTTGAAAAATGAAAATTTTGGAGTCTATTAAAGTTGTTAGTTCCTGCCGTATCTTGAAAAAAAAAAACGACAAAAATTCTTTCAGGATCCAAATGGGAAAATACCCCTTCCGTTGGGAAAACAAAAATGACTGGAATTGACCAGAATTCAAAAAAGAAAATATTCAAAAACGTTCGTCTCGATGAAAGGAATTCAATGATGCCCTCGGTTTTGGACTTTTTTTTTCGGAATTTTTAACGCGAAATCCAAAGTCAGCAATTAGGGGGAAATCTCCCTACCACTGGAAAAGCTAAAATTGCCAGAATTGGCCAAAAATCAATTGTGAATATATGATTGGATTCGTTTCCAAGAGACAAATTCAATGGTGCCTTCGGTTTTGCGATTGAAATCTTTTCCGCCAAATCTCTAATTTCCAGAACACGAAACCTGGAACATGGAAGTTAAAAGTTGGAAGTTGGAAACAGGACTTTTTCCGTGGCTTGATTATATTTGGAGGGAGGAGGGGGTGGTATCATAAAAAATTTGACTGAAAATTTACATTATATCACAAAGAGAAAGGGATTCAAAAAATCAGTTCGGTAAATAATTCAAAACAAATTAGGTACTGCTTGTTGAAGCACTTCTTATGATCAATTTATAAAATTAAATCGATTTTTGGCAACATTGTTCATTTGGAATAAAACTAATTTAATTCTAATTGAACGAGGAAGAAAAAAGTAGGTAATAAATTTTGAAAAATTTCAACAAAAACGTCAAATCTTATGAAGAATAAAAAATCAGACTAAAAAAATATAAATCAGGTTTTACGTGAGAAGGGAGAGAGAGGTATTCCAAAAATTGAATACATTGAAAAAAATTTAATCCGATCACAAATTCGTCAAAAATGTTAATTTTAAACAAAAATTCAACAAAAATAAAATAAAATCTGTTATAATGCGAAAGTTGGCAACCCTGCTACAAAAAATAGAAAAAATAATTCATTTTACTCAATATTTTTATCCAAAAATAATCTGAAAATTTATTCAATTTTTTTCAATTATTCGAATATTCTTCAAAAAGATACAAATTTTGGTTCAATTTCAGATTTTCCTTCATTTTCAAAGGTCCTACAAAATCACACTCATGATCAAAAATTAATACTTCGGAGCAGATAACAAATACATTGCCTTCATCTGATTTGATTAAATGATCACCCCATCATTAATTTTTTTTTAAATAAAAATCCACAAAATTAATATTTTGCGACGTTGCCAATATTACGAACCAGATCCTAAATATACCGCCGCTTTAAATCCCGAACCGATCACTCACTTAAATAATTTCTCATTCCAGGTGTAATCGATTCCAAATTAGTAATGCACCAGTTGACATGTAACGGTGTACTTGAAGGTATCCGTATCTGTCGTAAAGGTTTCCCCAACAGAATGGTCTACCCCGACTTCAAGCTCCGGTAAGTTTTCATCAAATATCCGCCAATCATTTACGTAATTTATCCACATACGAAAACAAAAATCAAAATTTCATCCCAACCCATTCAATATTCTTCATCTCATAAAACCTCCGGCCGAACGTGGAAATAAATGAAATTTTCTATTTTTCAAGATACATGATTTTAGCGCCGGCAATAATGTCTGCCGAGGCAGATCCCAAAGTAGCCGCAGCTAAATGCTTCCAAGAAGTGGGCTTAGATCCAGATAGCTATCGTATTGGTTTTACAAAGGCACGTAATAGTAAAACCCCTGCTGTCCTTTTTTTTTTAAATCCCAAAATCATCTACCTGAATACCTCAACCTGACTTTGAGAACCCCCTACCTTTTCGTTTTGATTTTCATTAGTAGACCTTAGCATGGATTTAGAGGCCGATTTTTTATGGCGTGTTTTTGTTTTTATTTTTCTTCGCTGTGTACCTATCATACCTATACGTATCACATTGTAATTTGATTATGTTACGTAAACGCAAAGATATAAAATCTTGGCACCAGCTGCTGTCGACCAAACCTCAGACGTGAAGAAAGCTGCCGCTGTTATTTTGGAAAGTGTGAATTTAGATAGTGATCAATACCGTCTTGGTCATACTAAGGCATGTACCCTTGACATTCCCATTAGCCTAGTTTTCAATAGAAAATCGCTTCCCGAGTGTTTACCTCTCGCTTTCCACCCCCAAAAAATTAGTCAAACACTCTACGAATCGAGTGCCATGTCTTTTTTTTCCAGTAGAAAACCCATTTGAATAATTTGCTTACCGATCGTATCGTTTTATGGGACAATAAGATACGATTTCGCTTTAGTATTTCGACTATACCCACCGAGAACTGGGAATCGAATACTTTCATTATTATGCTTTAATACGATGCTATTTTTTCCTGTGGTTTTTTTTGCACGTTTGAAAAATGTTTTGTACACAGATATAGATTATTATATGCGCGAGGCGTTACCGATTGCATGGATCCGAGAGATGCAACCAAAGCTATTTTAGATGGTATTAATGTGGATACTGACCAGTATCGTTTGGGACATACAAAGGTATATTGATTCATAAAACGCCGAAAAATTATTTGGAAATAGAATATTTTTATGAAATTGATGGAAGAATTAACCAGGCGAATGAGGAATTCGGGCACATTTTAAAATAGCTTTTAATCTCGCTCTAAAGGCCTTTTTAACAAATCAAATAACACGCCGGATTTTTCATCGCAATTGCAAGTGAGAGAAGTTTATGAGGCTACGGTATTACGTCAAGTGTTTATTTATACTTGGATTTTTCTCTATTGTTTTACGATCACTATAAAGTTAACGATTAGGGCATAAATCTGGCTCATTTTTGGCATCATTGAAATACGAGTATAAAAGAAGAATTTAGATCGAGCTTTTTTGCCGATTAAATAAGTAAATCAGTTGAGGGGAAGGAGTGACATGAGGTAGATCGTGATCGGTATCCAAGTAAGTACTCGTATTATACGCTTTGATTTGGCAAACGAAGTTTAAGTACTTTGCGTGAAACTCGCTACCATCTTTTTGTGACGATTAAAGGGTATATTAAATTTAATATTTTTATGGCCTTTTGTACGGTTGGCAACGCTGTAGGCTGGATTGAGAGATTTTAAATGAGGTATAATAAACTTGGATGTGGATGGAGATGTAATATTGGACTTTGGGTGGCTTGAGTTTGGATTGGAAAATTTCATAAAAGGAAAGGATGGTTTGAAGTAACCGAGGGAGGGAAATGATCGTTTGATCAAAGAGATAAAATAGGTGGTTTTTTTAACTTTTCTGAAATTATTAAAATTTAATTTTGAATTATTTTCAAAAAGAAAAATATTGAAAATTTTTTCCTAGTATTAAAAAAAACTGCTACCAAAAATTTTCTACAATAGGTACCTACTTGGAAAAATGAAATTAGACCTAAAAAAATTGAAAAATGAGAAAATAAGATTTAAAAGTAGAAGGGAGGAAAATGATTATTTTGATTGAGAAGATAAAATTGTACTTAGAATAGTGAAGATCATTTTCAGAAATGCCCAACTCATTTCGCAAACATCATTTTTTCCAAAAAATTTCAGAAAACCTCCGTTCAGCTTCTTACTCGGAAAAAACTTCAACTAGATTTGTTTTAAAAATTTTCAAATGGCAGAATAAGAAGATTGAAATACAGGAAATCATTTCAAATATTCAAAAGAAAAAATAAGTTGGTGAATTTTATTTTTTTGAATTTGACAAAACAGATTTGAAACAAACAAGAGAGAAAAATGATAATTTCAACAAACAGAAAAAATTGTGCTTGAAATCGTGAAGATAAATTTCATTGCGTCCAGCGTTTTTTTCATTATTTTTTTTTAGCAAAAAATAAAATTTACAAAAAAAATTCAAAGCCCCCTCTCTTTCCCTCTCTTCGAAAAGATCAATTGACTTTGGAAAATTTTTCAAGTGGAATAATTCGAAGATTATCCTCTCTTTTTGAAAATTTTTGAAATTAATTGCAAAAAAATTTCTAAACATTTGAACAAAAATAGATTGATGAAAAAAATTAAATTTGTAATTCTGAAAATTTTTAAGCCATGGAATACGATTTTTCTCCTACTCTCTCATTTTGAATTAGTGAAATGTCACTGAAAAAAAATCAGAATTGTAAACAGGAAAAATCGACGAAATTTTCGATTTTCAGCAGATCTTTGCTGATTTTTCGTCAACCTTCAGACATTTCAACAACTTTTCATTGAATTTCCACTAATTTTCCGTCAATTTTTCACTGTTCGATTCCATAAAAATGTTTTCAATTGATTTGTTATTAGGCTTCAATTCTGATCTTTTTTCTAGCGCTTTTCGATAATTTTCACTGATTTGTGAATAAGAAAGTACTGATAAAATTCATTTTTTTTTATTCACTCAATGCCTCATAAAAAAGATTTCTCAATTTCTTTTCGCTACAAAAATTTAAAAAAATACTCGACGATTAAATCATCCAAGTATTTCCTTAAAATTACTCTCATCGACCATTCAATGGCATGGATTCAAATCAAAAACTTTATGAGATTTTCTGTAAAAAAAATTTGAAAAAATTGATATTGCTAAAGCAAAAATGAAACTGAGCAGATGAAAATTTGAATTTAAAAATAACAACCTCAAAATTCTCAAAACGGTTTTTATGGTGAGAAAACTCGGAAAAATTCCGTTGCCATTGAAACATCATTTTGAAAATGGAGATTCATTTGATCATTTTCACTTCACCGTCCCCTTTCCCCATCTAGTGAGGTATAGAAAATGGGACATTGAAGGAAAAATATTGTAAATAAATCGACCCGAAAAAAAATCCTACTAAAATATTTTACAAATCTCAGCATGGGCAGATTTCTCCCCTTCTCTCTCCCCAAAAATTGAATTCTCATTGAAAATTCATTACAGGCAAAAAGTACTGGAAAAATTACCATAAATGGTTAAGCCATTTTTACGAAATTAGAAAATGAATCCAGTAGTCTGAAATTACCTTTTTTTTTTTGAATTACCAACCTACAAAAAAATGACATTTTCACTCAAACTCAAAAATCATAAACAATTTTAAAATTTGTTCAAAAAAACAGCACAACCATTTCTTATGGAATTTGCCAAAAATTGGAGGTTTATTGGTCTGATGATCACGTAAAATTTAAATGGAAGAAAATACGAGAATCGGAGCGTCAAAATGATTAAAGTTAACGATCCCATTTTGATTTGAAACAATGAAACACCCAATTGCACATTATGAAGTAATTATGTATTCAAACTCACGATCACCAACATTAAAATTTTACCAGAAAAAATTAATTCGACCAATTTAAATTTTCAACTCGTAAAATTTCTTCTTTTTAATTTTTAAATTTCGCTGAAAAATGAATCGTTGGCCAAGTACGATGCAAATTACGTATTCGTAAAATTGCCAATATCGAACGATTACATTTCAATGTTACAATTTCAAGGCCAAATATTACATTAAAATCATCATCACCAATGCAAAAGTATTAAGCAAAAAATTAAAAATATTGCGAATAATTCGAACGAAGCCAATTTATCAAAAAATCAGTGTTACCGAATACGTCGATTCAAAAATAACTTTCTAAAAAATCGAATCAATGATTCATCAGCCATGAATTTTCTCATCTGTAAAAAAAAAACAGCGTTGCCAACATGACTTAAAAATTCAATACTTTGCCAAAAATCAAACAACGAAAAAAATTACGATTTTTTTTCAAAGGAAAGGAGTGAGAAAAGAAGGAAAATACATAAAATCAAGAGCTTATGTTGTTAGTTTGAGTTGAGGAAAAAATGCTTTTCTACAAACTGACTCGTGATGATGTAAAGAAACATTTTCTAACTCGATGAAAATTTCGCAAAAATAGGTATTCTTCAGAGCCGGTGTCTTGGGTCAGATGGAAGAAATCCGTGACGAACGTTTGAGCAAAATTATCAGCTGGATGCAAGGTTACATTCGTGGTTACATTAGCCGAAAGCAATTCAAGAAATTGCAAGAACAAAGGTACCATAATTTCAGCCTTCCAAAAAATTGGTCAATTTTCCCTCCAAAGTCCAAACTAACCCCACAATTTTTTAATCCGATTCCAGATTGGCGCTGATCGTAGTCCAAAGAAATTTGAGAAACTACTTGAAATTGCGTACATGGCCATGGTGGAAGATGTGGACTCGTGTAAAGCCATTGCTCAACGTACAAAACTTGGAAGACGATTTACGGGTATGACTGAAAAAAAATTACCATTCTGCTTACAAACGGTTTATTTATAAAACGACATTTTTTTATCGGTTTATCGCGTTTATAATTCGTACTCGTATTATATTTATAAACGCCCGATTCTAAATTAGTAAGCGCCCTGCCCCTACTTTTTTTTCTCAAATATTTCACCACCTACTCGCAGCCTACGTCATCCGATCGGCCCTAGTCGTCGGTGAACGCTGCCGGCTTTTCTCAAATCGTTTCGCGAACTGCATTAGTCATTAAGTTCGTGTCGTTAAGTGCATTAATAATTAATAATGGATTCCGATGTGCAGCGATTGGAAGAGGAAGTTGCCACCACGAAGAGTGCTTT